>CM051493.1:28800952-29033210 GCA_028031935.1 Paedocypris micromegethes
AGAGAGAGAGAGAGAGAGAGAGAGAGAGAGAGAGAGAGAGAGAGAAAACGGGTGTTTGTTTTGAACTCATCAGATTTATTTTTATCATAAAAATAAAATGTAAACATATGATTACCCATCATCCTGTAAGCCATCGCCTGCTGTCGAAGCCCCAGTCTCCACAAACGTCCCCATTCGACTCTTTGATCGCTCAAGGTTTAACTGGCTTTGAGTGCCTGTGACAGTAAGAGCCAAGAAATAAAAGACGTTGTTAATGTACTCATCATGTTCATCTTGTATCGGCTTACATAAAACAGTGTCAGCTCATCTTACTGTAAGACACACGTAAAAAAATGTATTTACTCATATTTTATACAGTGTAATAATAATCACAGTTCAAAATGTATCTATTTTGCATATTTTGGTAGTGTAACAGACAATGTTACAAATAAATATCAGCGTAAAATGATTGTGAAATTTAAACAATCAAAAAAACATTTTAAACTATTGATTTTGGCACGTTTGTTATCAAGAACACTTCACACCATACATCATTCTAGTAAAATCAACATATTATACAAACAGGCCAAGAAAATCGAATTGCAGGAAGTAGGACATCATGTTAAAATGATCTCTCTACTCATTTGTGTTCAAATCCCTTTAGACTGCGCTCATAATGACTGTGCATTATGGATGTGGATGAGACGGACAGAAAAGAACAGAATGTTTATTGAAGCTTGAAATATTCCTCCAATAGACAGCAAGGACATGTTTGGGGCTTTATTATTTCTTTTCTTTTGAGGGATATTGCGATGCTCATTCGACAATGTCCGATCAGCAGAGATGGACGGGTTTCAATGTAATTTCCACAGCAAGGCAAAGATTGATCTTTCTGATTAATCAGAACATGGTTTCCTGGTGGCCTGATTCAAGGTCACATGGGTTTCGTAACATGGCCTTTTGAAGCCACAACGTTTTCAATTATTTAGGATTGAGAATTCATAAAAATGTCAACATATAGTACGCTGTTTATAAATGTGTAAGATCCTGAAGTTCAAATTGTTTAGGAACATCAGAATTTGATAATTGAAATTGAAATTGAACTGAAATTGTACGTTCTACTTATTATTTTACGTTTTTATTTATGATATTGTGCTTTTGTTCGTTTATATGAAAGTTATATGACACAGCGCCACCTTGTGTCAGGGAGTGAATGTGCAAAATTCACTAGCAAGACAAAACTTTTCTGGTTTTTGTCCCATTGTATGCTGTGTTTAGAGTGGGTGAAGGCTATCACCCAAACACAGTTTCAGTTTCAATAAAAGTATCGGGTATCAGGGTTTATCTTGTTAATGTCTTTAATTTAATTACATTTTTATTCCTTTCAGTGTTATTTAGCCACTGCTAAGTGTCATGTCGAGGCTAATGTTTCTTTATTCCTGTTATTGAGGCAATAAAAGCATATATGCACCAGAACCATTATTTAAAGAAAAAAAGAAAAAAAGAGAACACAACACAGAAGCGCACCGCTATATAAAGATGGCGTTTATTTATTTATTTGTGAATGTTCCTGATTTGAAATGTGAAAAAATTGACATTTCTGTTTACGTGCATATTTGGAATATGAGCAGCTTTAAGTCTGGCTTAGTGTCATCTTTATAGAACAAGCTCGTACCTTCTCGTGTGAGAGTAGCTGCGGGCTGATCGGGAGCTGGGACTGGGTTTGCTGCCATTGGGTGGACTCTGAAGTTGCCTGATGATGTCATATTCACCATATTGAGAATGCGTTACATCAGCACATTACAACCCACAGATTGTCACTCTTAAATTCAAGTATCTATTCTAGGCATCTGTTTGAACACTTGCTTTAGTCAGTGTGGAAGACTTACCTATATTTGGCAGAATATGATGAAAGTTGAACCAGGCTTTTATGAACGGGTAGACAGATATGAGAAGACCTGAAGAAGATACACAGAGAAGATTTGACAGACTGTTTTGTTTATGTTCAAGATTCCAAATATTATTCCTGACTTTTTTTTCCTGAACAAATGAGGTATACACATGAACGAGGCTCACGTGTATGTTGAATTAACCTGCGAATAGTTTCATTCTGTAAACTTCATCTCAAATGCAGATGCGATCTTTTTCTTGTGTGGCTTGCTGGCTTCTCGCAATGGGAATCTGACACTAATGGTGGTGGACAGCAGGAGCTGTTCAGGATTTTGATTATGCACCTTCACTTCATACTGTGAATCGATTCTTGTTGAAAAGGACGTGGCACCTCTGCTGCCAGTGTGTTATGGACAATCTTTTATTACAAGAAGCCACTGCCAGGCATGATTGCTGCATGCAAGGGCCTTCATCAGCACGTGGTTGGCTTAGGCAACGCGTTTCATGAAAAGCTCCGACAGGTTTGCCTGGCTTTTTTTTTTGTTACTTTTGACCTTCGGTTTTATTCTTCCTCTTCTAAATCATCCAGGACTTGTCATTGATGTTGAAGTGTGTGGCACTGCAATCAGTCTGCTCTGTTTGGCAAGAAAGAAGTTCACGCACCAATAAATATCATCTACTCATCCACCACTTCTATGTTTGCTGTATTTTTACCACTATTTTGTTTTTTATGTTGGCTTTATATAGGTCTAAATCTCAAAATGATATCAGAAAAGAAGAAGTGATAAGAGACCATTTCTTCAGTTTTTTTTTTTCAGGTTTCTTTTGAAAAATGGAAATATGATGGAAAGATTGAAAAAAAGTTTAAAAAAAAAAAAAGCCAGTTTTAGTGTGATTTATAAACATTCTATTATTTTCTATTCTAGATTAGTTTATATTCTATTCACGTTTTTATTGCTGAAAAATAATACAGAATACATTTTACAACGCATTTTTACATTTTTTTTACAAATAGAATTTTTGCATTTTTAAACTGTATTAATAATTACAGGTTTGACGTTTGACGGTCCTTTTAATGTACACTGTATTGAAAATAAAAACATATATATATATATATATATATATATATATATATATATATATATATATATTGTTCTATGTACTTGGTCTAGAATCTAACTGTCAGATGACAGATGAAGGGTTTGTAGTTTTTAGAGTGGTTTTATATTGCTCTTCACTTAACATAAAGCTGAATGACAAAAGGTTAACGTTTTACTTGAGTTAAACAAAAGTTCAAGGCAACTGGTGTTTTGTTCTGCTCTTTTGTGATGGGGTTCCTGTGTATATTACATTCCCACCATCAGGAGCTTGTGGTTTGGATTACAGAGCTGGATCAAATGATGGATAAACATTGATATGTTGAGAACTGCGGGAAATACTGCACTGTACTTTAAAATGTTATGGACCAACTGCAAGGCTTCATTATCTTGTAGGTAACTCCGTGTCTGAAAAATATGGAGCAGTGTTTGTTAAAATAACTAAAGGATTTATTAACTTAAATAACTTATTGGATTTATTAACTTAAGGACACATTAAAGGTTGAATACTATAAACATATACCAGTATACTCTACTATAATTCTCGAAATAATTCTCGGAAAATCACCAAAATAACACCAAAAATTTTTACTTTGCTATCATTTTTCAAGTCATGCAATCTTTTTCCACAGCTTTCTTGATAAAAAAAAAAAAAAACTAGTTCAGCTTGAGCAATTCAATTTAATTAATTTAAATCACACTTGTTAGTGTTGTGAATGCTTAATGGCGTACTGCGTAGAACCATGCAATAAAAATTCATTTGATGTTCCTGCTAGTAAGAAGAATATTGAAATTAATGGGACAAATCCAATTTGTGAAGGGAAGGGAATGTGATTAGGTAAAATACTCCAGACAGTATAGGGTGAACACATACACAAACATGAAGTATTTGTTAACTTATGATCTTTGGGTCACAAATTAAACTCTCGTACCACTGGACTACTGTTACCATTTTAACTAAACATAAATAACATAAACATAAAAAGAGAACATAAGAACAGGAAAATTGTACATACCCAGTCCCCCTGCCCCCAAAAAGATTCCTCCCACAGCGTCTGCATCACAGTCCTTTGAAACACCAATGATGATGCAACCTGCTACAATGCTAAGCAGGGCCGAGCCCACCCGCAGCCCATGGTACTCCCCAATACTGACCGCGTTCATTCAGCAGGTGGAACCTCCACCTGCGCCGCCTGGCCAACACGTCACTATGCTTATCCAAATCCCACATAAAAACATAGATTCATCACCGAGTAGCGATTACTAGTGAGTGGAACTTTCACTGTTAGTGATAAGGTTAGGAGTGACTCTGTTTTCTCCAAGTACATCATGCATCTTTAAACACTGATCTCGTGTTACCTTGTAGGATTCATGCATGTTCACTTTCAGCTAATTTGGATCTGATTGAAGTGTCCGATTATTTTACCAAATGCTAATGCGAACTGTTATTTTTTTGCTCTTTTTTTTGTTTTTCATACTTTTTATGACATTATTCTTTAAAATACAATGTAACAAAGTTTCATTTAATATACTGTAGGGTCACACAAGCAAGAAAGAGATTGCCAAGCCGAATGCCAAGTCAACAAAACAAGGTTTGTCAACCAGAACAGCGCCACACCATCCCGAACCTTAAGGATATTGGGGCGGATCTCATCCCACCTTTTGTCTACCTTGACGACCTCGGCCCCAGAGATAGGAGTTCCCATCCCCGATTCCAGACACTCTGCTTTCTCCTCGGAAGACGTGTTGATGGGATTGAGGAGGTCTTCAAAGTATTCTCCCCACCGATCCACAACGTCCCGAGTTGAGGTCAGCAGCCCCCCATCCTCACCATAAACGGTGTTGATGGTACACTGCATCCCCCTCCTAAGGCCCCCTCCTAATTTCTTTGAAGACGTCCAAAAGACGTTCTCGGACTCGCTGAACTCCTCCCAAACCCGGGCCTTTGCCTCAGCAACCAAAAAGGCCCGGTAAGACTCCTTCTTCAGCTTGACAGCATCCCTCACCACTGGGGTCCACCAGAGAGTTCAGGGTTTAGCCGCCGCGACAGGCACTGATAACCTTACGCCCACAGCTCCGGCATGCAGCTTCAACAATGGAGGTGCTAACAGAGTCTGACTCAATGTCCCCCATCTCCTCCAGGACTATATTGGAGGAGTGGCAGAGTAGTAATCCACATTAAAAAACAAGATATACGCTCAACTGGGACAGATGTATTCTTCGCCAAATAGACTCAAAATCTCAATCAGTCGGGGGCAAGAGCACCCGGTCACTGAGTTGGAATCATATATGGACTGGGCTAGCGTCAGTGGAGAAAGTGGAGTATTTGAAGCTTCTCAAGGGAGAAAGCATTGTTTCTGGTTTCTTTTTTGAGACTCAAGCGTACTGTCTGAAAGTGAGGACTTTGAGCTGATATGACTAGCCCTACATCTTTAAATAAAGTTTTTTCAAGATCAAAGTACACAGTCACTGTTTCCCTATAGGCAGCAGGAAATATAAAAACAATACAAACACATTTCATAGCCCTGTTTTGCAAAATTGCTTAATAGAATTAGTCATTTTGATTAATTCACAAAGAGTTTACATAGAAATTTAGATTTCTTGGCACTTTTCAAAAAAAATAATTTATTCTTACATTGTACAATTGTAAAATTCCAATTAATTGTGGAATTATTATGATTTGTTAGCAACTTTAATGAATCAGAGTTGACATGGATGAATTCAGATTTGTGTGTCGTTGACATGTTGTTGATGCTAGGCATGATTTTCAATATAATCTCAATCAGATTTGATTATCAGTGTTTAAAATGATTCCCTGCTTGGGCACGTTTTCAGAAATATTCTTAATGTATCTTAACAGGCAGATGAGCCCTTTCTGAAAGGAATGTGTAATGAGTCCTCCACCGTCAGGACCCAAGACCATCCATAAAGGCCCAGAGTTGCCATAGGGATGGCATATCCATAGCAACAGAAGGAGCCGGGGGTGAGCGGGATTAACACCAGAGAGTTGGGTAATAAATGACGCTAATGGGTGAAGAAGAAGAAGTGACACATTTCCTGTTTGCTCAATGGGGCCTTCAATAACGTAGTGTCCTTAAGCACAAAGTTCAATTTTGAAGAATCTATGTAGTCTAAGGCTTTCATACAAAGGTATTTATGTAACAAAATCCATTAGGTTAGATAACCAATAAGAAGCAGATGAATGGTTTTCACATTCAGATTTTATTAACCAGGCCTTTTATTGTATGTTAAGGAAAGTTGGATGTGCCAGAACTTTGATGTAGATTTTACCAGGTCAGAAACTGTTAACCCACAAATACTTACAATACATTATAAGGATTAATAAATAAAACAATTTCAGATTTAAAACAAAGAATAAAAAAATGTTAAATGTGTACTGTCTTAAAAGCATTAAAAGATATTTTAGAAATTTGTTAGGAAAGTTCCAATCCTGGTAATGTCCGTTCGTAAAAAAGTGCTTTTTATTATTAACCTAAGTGAAAATGTTGCTCTTGATTTTATTTTGTTCTGAACTAAACTTCAGTTTGTCTCAGTTTATGCCTACTTTAATGTAAAATTGCATCAAACTCAAAGAATATGTTGTTTCAATTACATTATCTTTTAATAAAAAAAATATTATTCTTTGATTTTATGAATACTAAAAGTAATACCTAGGTTAATTTAATATTCTTTGATTTAAGTTTCTGGGCCTGATGGAAGTCTTTTTCCATTCTAGAATAATTTTCATATCATCATCTTTCCAATCAGCCATGGAAAAAAATACACTTCACTGACTGAACTTGTTACGATCCGGGACGGGTGAGGGTGACGAGACGAAGAGCCAGGGATCGAGGTGACATCAAACGGACATTTAATGACGATCACAGGACGATAAACTTACAGACGACAGCAGGGCAGACGAAGTGCAACGTTAATGACTGACGAAGAACGAAGGCACGGGTGAAGACTTAAATAACAACACAGATGAAGAACAGGTGGAACTGATAACAGATGAGGGAACATGGGACGTGTAGTCCATATTTGCGACAGAACTATTCTTCAGGGAATTTACTGTTTTCAAAAATTGCTAAAACATTGATTCATAAATAATTAAAACAAATTTGATTTGTATTTTGTTGCCCTTGAGTTAGTTACCATAAAGTTCAACTACTATTTACTACTATATAATTTTAATCCTTCCTTAATACTTTTACAGTACATTGATGCAGCTATGTGTGTTTTGTTGCCTGTACATTTAGAGCTGCACTCAATAATAAAAAAAAAATCAATTTTGCAACTGTCAATGGATTTTTCTTGTGACGACACAACACATAAGGAATCATTATCAGTCCAAATGTGCAAACAGTTTCAGTGTCTGAAAATGTGTAAGATGCTTTGCAATAAATGAACATTTGAAAAGTGAGAAGACTGAAGCCTCCATCAATAAAGACCTCATGGTCCCCTACAGTAATCAGGTCGTCCGACTCAAAGCTGTAACTGTGACATGTATTTAAATCTGTGCTATTGATGAACCTCTCAGGCAAAGATTCCAGCCATTAATTCAATTTCTAGAAAGTGAGATACCTGCTCCAGACTTGGACCATTGTTCTGTTGGACTGTCTGTTGGGAGTATACAACTCTCAGACATGAAGGCAAAATAATTTAAACCATTGTTATTTCAGGAAAAAGAAAAAAGTTATGAAAAAAGTGTAATGTTATAAACAATGATTGCATAAAGCTGAAACGAAAACAAAAACACTCTTTCAGCTTCAGGAGGGCGTTTAAGCCAAAATATCAAACAAAATGACACCTACACGAGAAGTAAACGGGTCTAAATAACCCAATCAAACCAAAATATCAGAAAAAACAACACAGACAAACTGTGTTACTAAATGAAAACCCTGTGAGTTCTGTTTCTGAAGAAGCCAACTGCTCTCCAAATCAGTTGTTCCTGCGAGAGCAAAGATACAAGAAAATCTCAATTTCCCAAGAAGCCACTGGGGAAAACAACTTTACACCAACACCCGCTGTTTCAGTAAAAGTGTAAAATAGATAATAAGAATGTTATTCTTCTTATTAACATTTACTTAAGTATGTTTTTGGCAACTTCGTACTTGTACTGAGTATCAAAAATATAAGCAACCTTTATACTCAAACTTTTATACTCTGTACATTAACTCAATACTGGACTTTTTACTAAACTACATTTGAATTGACACTTGCCGTTACTTGTTACATCTTGATTGTGCGCGACAAACCATAATCAATTTATACCGCCGTTAATTTCTTGGGCGAACAAGGCGATTTTGCCATCTGTAGACTGGTGAAGATACTGGAAGCTAGTTGTGAATGAAGAAACCACATGAATGTGAATGTAATTTATTTATTTGGCACATTTGAGTTTGATTGAGACTGACTTTTTGTTCTTTATTTAATTAGTTTTACCCTATTTTTGAAACATGGAGGTGGTAAATTTTGTTTCTGTATTAGAAAAGAAAACCTCATGAACTGAGTTTTTTCACATATACACATATAGACTAAATATATATACTTATTAAACTTAATATATTCGATATTTGATATTTTGCTACTTTGACTCAAATCTTTTTTGGTGACTTTTTACTTGTATTGGAGTAACTTATATAGTGAGTATCCATACTTTTACTTATGTATGATTGTCTGGTACTCTTTACACCTCTGACCAATCCCAAGATGTGAGTGCCACCACAGACGAGAATTGCTGGAATTAATTTGATGTGCATGACCCAAAAAAGAAAAAAATTGCAAAAGATGAATGGAAATGATTTTTATTGGAACTGATTTTTATTGGATTAACAAATGTGTAATTTTCACAAAACCTTTAAATAGATATATGGCTGTCTGGTGGCTTCGTCTAAGTCCTCCTAGACTCTAGGAGGTCGTGGGTTGTGGGATGAAAGTTTATTACATAATGAAACACCAAAGAGAAGTTACAGGGTTAGAATTAGCGTTAAAATATTGAAAAAGTTCAACCATTGTCTTGAATTTTGAGTTTGCCCACTCAAGTACATTAAAGTTTAAGGTTTTATGATAAAATAAAATAAAAAAGTATTTGTGAAAATATACCTTCAAATGTCTTTTAAAGCTATTATTTTTTTCTATATGAGCTAAATTAAGTTGTTCGGCATTAATGTTTCTTTTATTTTAAAACAACAATCTATTACCAAATACTTTTATCGTCAATGTTTATGTTTTTAACTGGATTGTGACGACATCTACTGGTCACAACACGTATCAACAAAACGGTATGTACATTTCAATAGAACCAACACGCCGCACAAGATTAAACATTCTAAAGAAAGCTCTCAAATTCTTTCCGTGCATCTTCTAAGTGTTTTGCAATGGTACAATATACATTCTGAGATACATTGTTCTACAAAACAGAAAAAATACCCATAAATCTGGATACAAATACTGTATAGACAGACTCTTTCCGGTTTTACAAGGCGATTCCTGCGTCATGACGAACTGATCAGGTTGGAAATTGTTGCCTCTAATTTTAAACGCGAGGATATAAATTACAATCTGAATATTTGTTGGAAAGGCTGTTCTGATTCTGATCTTACAAGACACCTACATATATTTTCATTGTTTGAATCAGCGGGGCCATTTTTGTCAAATGTTGCCATCATGCTCTAAATGTTTAAACGGGCACGTGCACCGCACGATGCAGTTTACATCTTATAGTAACTTTTAGATTACCTTCAACTTCAATTCACAACATTCTTCTGGTGTCTTTTAGTAAATTAGGTTAAACTCAGAGCGTGTCATTTCTCATTCATTTTTGTGATAAAAAAATAAGCACTTAAGTGCTTAGAATATAGTCTTCTTCATGTTAAAACTTTGAATCTAGAATGCCACTTGTGGTCGCGGATTAATTGTGATTAAACGTTTTTGAATCTAGCGTTCTCAAACGGCTACTTGTTTTGTACTCCAACTTCAACAACCACCTATACTGTAAAATGAGCAGGACCTGCATGAGTTGAGGTTTGTTGTTTAGCATGAATGTTATTTTTAGGACCCGGAGATGTGAACTGGTTCAGATTTCGCATTTTCAGACAGTTTGGTTCCAAGGTGGAATAGTTCCAAGGTGTTATCCTGAAATCTATCAATTATACAGTAGGCTTCAAAAAAATGTAAATTTTTGTAAACATGCCACCTACTGGATCTGTTTGAGTGACAGTGACGGTTTTTCTTGGCAGAACTAGTGACGTAATGTTTTAGAAACTTTTGCCATGACTTTGCGGAATTGAGTGTGAGGTGTGACTCCCTGCTGTGATTGTAAATTGTGACATGTGGTTTACACTTCTTTACTCGACCAGTTTACGGCTCTTTTACACTCATTCATGACATTCTGGTACATTCTGCTTGCATTTTTATGGAGACTTTCTTTTCGCGTGTGATGTTTGCCGCTTGTCTCATTAACATGCATACCTACCTACATATACACTGTACATTCACTTTTAATGGCATTCTCACTAACTTGTGAAGTGGTTATTTAGTTTAATTTTGAACAGTTTATTAACATTTCCAGGTGAGAGGCCAAGTGTAAACTTTATTCAGCAAACAGTCGAAAGATGTTTCCAGTAAAAACTCATGACTTTAATTTGCGATATAACTCCACCAATCAACAGGCTGTACAGAATGTTAGGTTCACTGCCGCTTATTTCCTCTCTATCCAATAAACCGTGATTACGCTGATGTGTCTCAAACTAACTCACAGAATCGGCATAGGTTGGGGAAAATCACATTACAGGTCACGCTAAAGCAGGAGACAATGGTGTATTCACTGCTGTGAAATGTGAATCAGCTGATGCTTGTATTACCCACTTACAACATATACTCAGTGTTTCTGGTTATTAGTTTATCAGGCTGTTAAGTATGTACGTATCTATTCATATCTATATAACGCGGTTATGCACACAGTTTATATATACACATACATAATATTGCACAATAAATTGCTCTCAGGGTGTTCTGAATGCTACTGATTTGAATGAACATTGTGTGCCTTGATGAATACAAACCTATAAAACCTTTATGAAATATTTTATGTGGAAAAAAATTTCCGAGACTATATATATATATATATATATATATATATATATATATAGTAATACAGTATATTAATTTTTAATTGAAGCAATCTATTCCAGTTAATGAAGCCATGAGTTGTGGCTTTAATTATTTACTCAACTAATTATTTACACCTAACTTATTAATGTTCATAGAGTATGTTGAGTTTATTTATTCTGGAATATTATTTTTAAATATTACTATTTAAGTGTGATTGACACCCCTGCTATAGTTGTGCTTATGAAAAAAAAAATTTTTTTTTGCTGATTTAGTTTCCTTCCATTTCTTTTATCTTTGACATTTATATGTAGTTTGTTGTCCATGTTGACAAAGCATTTCCTGTGTAAGTATCCTTATCCTTATCTCTCTCTCTCTGTCTCTATCTCTCTCCTTGACAATAGGCTTGACTAAAACAGTCATATTGGCTCTTTATAGGTTTTGATGTGCCATTGAAGCATGTTAGAATAGAAAACATTGATACCAATTCGATCCACACATTTAGGGTCTTTGTGTCTTTTCAGGGCGCTGTTGTAAAGACCAATTCAGGGGCGGTGGTCCTTTAATCCAACATTTTTAACATGCCCTTTTGTTACATGTAATGTTACTGATAGCTTTTGGGTGGGGACATCGGATTTAATGGGTGTATCCAAAACTAAGAAATATCAATCATATTTACATCTTTTGAGAAATGCAGAGCGTGCCCACAGAAAGCACAGGTTGTTTCATTACCTATTAGTAAAAATCTCAACATTTGGCTGTAACTGAAAAAATTATCTGATTAAATACACAAATACATATCTGTATAGTTCAGAATATTGAAGATGGGCCAAAAGAATTGAACTGATCACACAATTGATTGAGGTTTTTCTCATCCAGTTGTAGGATTTTACCCACAAATCTCAATTTACAATCCAAATTTGAATTAATTTCATGCTTTCCCTGGGGATTGAACCCACTCTTTGGGTGGATCAAACAAAAGCTCTTCTAATTTACCAACCGGAAAGTGCAATCTATCTATAGTGGCTTTTGAAATTCAGCATCTTATATTACGTGTATGCTGTAACTGTCTTTACATGATATTAAGAACCTACAGTTTATATTGGAAAAGACCAACCCTCAGTTGAGTGTCATATTTCCATGAAATAGGATTGCAGATTTGTGAAACCCCACTCGTGGATAGATTTTTGCCATTCTTCACAGTCTCCGTGTCTGACACACAGATCCCACACCCTGTCCTCAACGGCTGCTAAACAAGTCAGACAAGTGCTACGGGAATCCGGTGAAACTGACTCTGGGATGTTGGCGTCTCTTTATCGAACATGTGGCACATGAAGCTCTGCTGTTAACCTGTGATGTCACTGCTGCGGCAATGACCTCACTGTTACTGGTGTGTCCACCATATTTCAGCAAACTATGGCTCTTTTTGGCAACCGACCAAAGAGGAGAAAGAGAACATTGAAAAAACATGGAGTGTTTCTCCAAGATTTGGCCTTATTCTCATGGCTTCTGTTCATCTCGGTGAGCCAGTTGAAAACAAAAGCCATTTCATTGTCATCCAGCCTCTTTTCTCATTTTTGCCTACTTACTTGCATAATACTATCCTCACCAGCGTCTGAGCCAATCTCGGCCCAGCCTTGGTCGCACAAGCCAATGGTTGAGTCTGAGTTGGGTTTCAGGAGGCGGATCTTGTGAGATGAATGGACTCTCCAGTCCCAAAACCTGCGGGTGTTGTCTCTTAAGAATGAGTTTCAACTTGGGTTTGTGTTGGACTGGGAGTGACTTCTGGAAGTGCAGTCGTCAGTCTGACAGGCATGGTGTCAGACCAGAGGACTTTTTAACTGTGTTAGACTCCAATGAATTGAGTTGCCCCTGTGGGGCAGATATATTTGAAAGCATTTTATATATTTATTTTCTCTGAGCTTGCTGTTTCCAGAGGAATCCAACAGGTATTATCAAGTTTTTTTTTTTTTTTTTTTTACTTTAAAAGCCACTTGCACTTCCTATGACTGCTTTCAGAGTGACGCGTGACATCGTGTGAGGATGCTGGACCGCCTTCCGTTTCTTCCTTGAGTGTTTAGTACAGTGTCTTTATTTATTTGTTTCTCTCACTTGGTGCCGTATTCATTTGTTTTGCCATGCATCTCTGTTTTACTTTAGAAGTGTGTTGATCTGATTTGGGACAGGATAGCAAGATCTAGATTTGACTCACCAGTCTGACTGGCTCGGCTCTGTTGTACTATTAGTCACTGGATGTGAAACGCTCACAGTAGCCTTCTATCTGAATGGCATGAGGTGGGGAAGTTGAATGAAGACCCTTTGCCGTAGACATGACATCCTTTATTATTTCATTATCATTTTAGTTTTTCTATCACATGATTTTTATTTGTTTATTTTAGGTTCATGGGGAGCTGGAGTAAATCTCTGTCTGTCACAATTTACGCATGCTTTTAATTATGAATTTTGCGTTCTTGAGATTGAATCCAGAAATTATCGTGTAATAGATGTATTATGAATTAGTTGAAGTGCTTTGTTTTTGTGGATACCCAGTTGCATCCAGCAAGATAATGTCTGTCAGCGATATTCTTCTGTTAAGCTGTGGTCACTATTAATTTTCTAAACAATTTTGTCTTTATCTTAATCTTATACTTAACGCTGCGCTTTAGTTTAGAAATCTTTCTTTTTCTTTTTTTGACATGACTTTCTCAAACCACTTAGAACAATGATAAGGCCACCATGATGCTCTAAAGCATCACATTATATAATCACTTATCAGTATTTGCAACCATAACATTTTCAGTTTTTCATTTTTTTTTTTTGCTGAATCCGCTTGTGCCATGACCACATTGTGAGCTTTAAACAATTGGCTTTGGCGATGCGTCACGTGACGTGAAGTACCACAATTTCTGTTTGCTCATCTGTCACTGTTGACTCTGCCCTCGGCTTGTAGTCCTGTTATCATCAGCAGCAGGCCGGGCTTTTCTAGGCTTTACCAACTCTCTGGTTCTAATCCTTTTTCTCTTGTTCTCCAGTTCATTGGTTGTCTGAAAATATAATCAAGATGCTTCAAGACGTGCCTTCTAATGTTCTGAAGTTCTACGACTACCTTGTGAAAAGGACTGGTAAGAGTTTCTTTAGAATATATTACATTAGATTAGATTATCTACAAGTCTAAAAAGTCTACTTTGGAATGATTACTATTGATTTATGCAAATCCATAGCTTGATAAATGACAACTGGATGTACATAAGGGAAGGTGTCAAAACAACATATTTTTCAGATTATAAAGTGCACTGAATTATTTGGCACATTGATAATAAATGTACATTTCTTTGTTAATTTTCATATTAGGTACATCATTTTTTATTAAAAAAAAAAAAAAAAAAAAAAATATATATATATATATATATATATATATATATATATATATTATAAAGGAACACAGTCAATTTGTATTTATTTTTTTTACTTTAAATGTACCTTATAGTAAAAAAATACTGTATTTTTGTGTTTCCACTTGAAATGACTGGGTGAAGGTTGTAACCCTTTAATTTTTGACATTTCCTCCTTCAGATGCTCGGGTTCGGGATTATCTGCTGATGCAGAGTCCTATTCAGATGACGGCCATTCTGCTGGGATATGTGTTCTTTGTTCTGTATGCAGGACCACGATATATGGCCAACCGTAAACCATTCCACCTCAATCATGCAATGATTATCTATAACTTCTTTATGGTGGCTTTTAACGGCTACATTGTTTATGAGGTGAGATGATTTTTCACGTATTCATTTGTTTGCATTTACTTTGGCATTTATTCAACCTTTTTCTTTGTAGTCATACAGCCCATCACAGTTAATAGTTTACATGGTTTAACAAGTGATCTTTCTGCAGATATTTTTGCAAACTTCCACATTGACCTGGATTTCCCGATCTGCATTATGACAAAAGATATAAAATAAATTATGTATTATGCATACATATTTGCCAAGACTTGTTTCATTTTTAATTAACAAATGAGTGAAAAATGAGTCACAGTCTATATGTTGCAATTTTACTTAGGAAATTACTTGGTTCTAGGAAAGGAAAATGAGGTGATGGCAATTCTAAGCAATAGTTTTGTCCATAATATTTCATACAGTATTCCCTATTATATAGTAAATACGTGTATATATACATTCATTTATTCTTCCTTTCTTTTTTTCTCTTCTTCTAAAGAATATTATTATTCTTTCTTTTCATTCTCTGTCGTTGTTCTCTTTTCTGATTTTGTTACTGGTTTTATTTAATTTTTTTTCTGGTTTTATTTACTTTTTCTGATAAAAACTCAAAGCAATCATAACCAAGTAAAAAGTCTTTTTAAAGCAAAATCATGCTTTAAACCCTTTATCATATTTTAGAATGAAGTTGTATTGACACATTCTAACATCATGTACATTTACTTTTCTTGCAGTTCTTGATGTCTGGTTGGGCAACGACGTATTCATGGAGATGTGACCTCTGTGACCCCACCACCAGCCCTCAAGCTCTCAGAGTGAGTGTCGTAGAAAACTTCACCTTTGCATCTGTATTTGATACTCATTTATTTTTTTCTATGTCCTCAGATGGTTCGAGCAGCCTGGATGTTTTACTTTTCTAAATATATTGAACTTCTTGATACGGTAGGAATAATCCCCTTATTATTTTCACACAGATAATGTGAAAAGAATAGTGATTGGTATTTTGACACTAAGTATAATGTATATTTTATTAAGTATTCCCATAATATGCTCTTGGACTTTTTATTTAAGATTCTATTTTTAGATTTTGTGCTTTATACTTTGGGATTTTGTTGGATCTTGTATGGACCTTTTTTAGTCCCTTAACGGGGAAGTTGCATTTTTACAACAGCAAAGTGCAGACAAATCCATCTAAAATAGTTTAGATGTCATTGTGCAATAACTAGATTAACTGGATAAGTATTAAAAGGGATGAAAAGGCCATTGCACAATAGTATTGCAGTTTATTTGTGGGGTTGCTTTAAATTTAAATAATTAATAATTTAAATAATTTAAAATAAATAATAATAATTTTATGTTTTTGGATGGGTTTTTTATTTTATTTTTTTCATTTTCGTACATTTATGTGAACACTATTTCCATTTTATGAATATATTATTTGGTATAGATTGCTTGGCTATATATTTGTTAATTAGGGTTTATTGCCATATTAGTAGCAAAGAACTATTTGGTTACCAAGGATACTTCTGTATTTTAGGTGTTTTTTGTACTAAGAAAGAAGCACAGCCAGGTGACCTTTCTCCATATATTCCATCACTCCATCTTGCCCTGGACCTGGTGGTGGGGAATCACTCTTACCCCTGGTGAGGCTGAATTGTTTACCTTCACGCTATTCCATAACATGCTAAATCCTGCTAAATACAACTGAGTTACTGTGAACAAAAGAGTTACTGTGTAACATTTTTTAAGTACATTTTTTACAAGTACAAATATAATGAGTATAAATAAGAATATTCATATAAGTTCAAATAACTCCATACCGTTAAGTGATGATGTTTAGGTTTTGTATTAAACTATTTTTATTTTACATTATTGGACAAAAGTAGCTACTACAAGCATATACGTTCTGTGTTCTCAGTAATTTAAGTTCTGAGTTCTCAGTAATTTTGAACGTATCTTGTTTTTTTAACTTGTTTTTGTTATCAAATGTAAACGTTAACACTACGGGTGTAATGATTTTTTGCGTCCCAATATTTCAAGATAAAAGGGATATTTCTATCCCTTACCATCTATAAATGGTCATAAACAAAATACTGTACATTATGCCATAATCTGTAATTTTAGATTCAGTTGTTGTTTTCTGTCCGTTTGTTCACTAAGTTGCAATGCACGTTGTATCATAAACGCAGTATGTATTGAGAAATATACTCTAGCAATATTATTACGGTTCATTTATCTTAAATAATTATATTTAATATAAATAAAGAGCCAAGTGTATTGTCCTGTGTCTTTTATTCCACTTTCTGGATCACGGTTTTATTCAAAATATTGCAATGCATTATCACTTATCCTAAGTAGAGTTGACCATAAAACTCTCATTTAAGATTTTTGGATTTCATGAAAATTAAGATTTAGAAATTTGACATTTTTTCAATTTTCCCCATTTCAAACGGCAGCCGGAGGAATGGGTTCATTTCACGCTTTGGTGAACGCTTGTGTCCACGTCATCATGTACACCTACTACGGCCTTGCTGCTTCAGGGCCACGCTTTCACAAGTTTCTGTGGTGGAAAAAGTACATGACTGCGATCCAGCTGGTTAGTATTTCAAACTCATTTTTCATCTATCATTTATTTATATTTATTTGTATATCTGATTTATTTAATCTTTCATTTACTTCATAATTTAAATTAATATTCATACATTTAAAGTATTATATAATAGGTGATTATTTATTAATTTAATGTATGAATGAAGCACAATTTTTTGAAAAAGAAAAATGCTAAAAATAACATTAAAAAACAATGTATCAGTATTTAATCAAATGGTAACAGAAAAAAAAAATTCCCATTGAAATTCTCTCTCTTTTTTTTGTAGCTTTTCTATTTTTACAAAAACACATTTTTTGTTTTGTTTTATTTTTAATTTTTTTTTTCACAGATTCAGTTTGTGCTGGTTTCCGTGCACATCTCTCAGTATTACTTCATGGAAAAGTGCGAATACCAAGTTCCAGTTTTCATTCATCTTATCTGGATCTATGGCACGGTTTTCTTTGTCCTGTTCTCTAACTTCTGGATTCAGGCGTATATCAAGGGCAAGCGGCTTCCCGCTTCCAGTGAGGACAAACCTAAACAAAATGGCATCACCGCTGTTGCAGTGGCCAATGGCAAACACTTAGAAAACGGCACGTCGCACTACACTAACGGATTTGCGCAGAATGGGAAAGTGAAGGAAGTCTGACGTAGCAAATCCACGGCCACTGTTCTAGAGACATGTTTTTGTATAGTTTTTTTTATGATTGCATGGGAGATGAAGCGACACGTCAGTGGAGCAGTGTATTTATTGCCGCGAGCATCGGACTAGGGAGCACGATACATGAAGAGAATTCACTCAGGTTGACTTCACTCTGACATCATGTGTGATGGTTCAATCCATTCGACTTTGGCATATGAGTCTCCCGGTTGTTTGCACACTGTACAGTTCTCACAGGTCTAACTTTAGCATGACTGTAAATAAATGTTTCGTCACAGTTAATAGAATATATTGAGTGCCATTATTTTTATTCTGTTGGTAACTTATCTGTTTTTTTTTATGTAATAAAACAATGTCTGGTTTTGGTATATTCGTTTGTTTGTGTTTTTTTTTTTCATAATATTTTCTCTTGGGCTGGGTGATGCTTAAGGAAATTCTAAATATAAGTTTAGATTTTTAATATAAGTTCTAAAACTTTATGATGAACTTTATAACTTAAAATGATTAGTTTTTTTTTAAATATGATTTTAAATTACATACATTTTTAAATACAAAACTTAAAACTTTAGAAAACTATTTTGAATATGAAGCCATGTATCTCAAACATGTATTATTTGTCAAATTGAAATTAGACCAATTTGAGACATTCATTTTGTATTCTATTGTTCTAATTAGAACCAACAAAGTTTAGCTATTTTTAAACAATGTTTTGGTATGAAAGAGTGAGTGAGGGAGTAAAGCTGTTATTTGTGTCTTAAATTGTCAAAATTAAAATACAATTTTATTCGCTATTGTTTGTGTCTTAAGTTGTAAAAATGTAATTACAATCGCTATGGACCATCTCAACCATTGGAACGTTGGACTCAAGGAACGATCGTGGCCCCATTTCTGTTCACCAGTTACACTTCGGATTTCCAGTTCTGTTCAAGGACCTGCAGAAATTATGAAAATGGATGACTACCATGGTTGGCATGATTACAAATGACGATGAAACTGAACACAGAGTGGTGCTTATGAAGCTGCTTCCAATTTAATGGGGGTAAGACCAAAGAACCTGTGGCGGACCTCCACAGATCCAGGAATCCTCCACTGTGCAGGAAGTAGGAGACAGGAGGATGGTAGCAAAACTCTCATCACCGTTGTAGAACAGCTCTCACCCCATCTATGCACCTTATCACCTTCCATGAACTGCTCCTTCAGGAACAGCCTGATCCACCATAACGAAGATCTTTGTTTCCATCAGCTGTCAGATACAGTATATTAACCAGACCTTTCGATGACACGTTTATGAGATTAATCTAAACATGGTGTCTAAACAAAATGTTTTTTAATTAGTATTTTAAATCTTCGTTTACAATTGTGTATTATTTTACTTGCTTTGTGTTTGCTGCTGTTAGTGTAAATCTCTAGTGGGACAAAAACTATTTTATCTACTTTGATCACCAGTGGTGTAAAGTACTTGAGTAAATGGTCATAAGAATTTTCATAGGTAACTTTTAATCTCTACCTGACTACATTTTTTACTTACACACATTTTACTCTTAATACTCCTTTTTCTTTTAATGGCTGTTAATTTCTTGGGCAGTGGAGGCAATGTCACCATCTGCAGTGTGCTGAAGATGCTGGATGCCATTTATGAACTAAATCATGTGAACATGACTTTTCTTCCTTTGTGAAACCATTTCCTAGTATAAAAATGAGTTTTAACACTGAGTTTGCTTCCAACATTTCTTGGTGTCCAAGTAGTATAGGGTAAATACTACTAGACTTTACTAGACTAGTAAAATACTTTCTTTAAAATGGAATACCTTCTTGAAATTGGCGATTTGTAATGAAGTAATGTTTACAGTAAGGTTGCACTTCTCAAGTATAGTTTAAACTTCTGATCACAGATTGCATGGTTCACATCTAGCCAGAGACGGTCACACTCCATACTTAAAGTTCAGCATACACAAAGGCATCTGTGCACCAATACAAACCCTTTATTTGAAATATACATTTTGTACATTCAGAACACACGTCAGATTAAATAGGTAATATCTTAAGGAAAACCATTAAAACAATCTACAAAAGATGACCTTTGCACTATGTGTCATTGTACAACCTTGACCAAAATTAGCATTCATTACATCATTCTGCATAGAGGGGAAAAAAAAAAAAACCACAACGCCCAAACAAACTGCTTAAGAACATGTGTATTAAAACAAGTTTGATGACTAACCAGAAAAAGTGGTGGGGTGGGGGAAAAAATGTTTCAAAAATGTCATTTATCGAATGCGTTGCTGCATGATGCTGCTAGCGACAGGTTTGGGCTTCTTCACTAGATCCTTCTCAAAACTCTTCCAAAGTCGAATAGATTCATCAGCTGCTATTGAAGCCACAGTTGAACCATCAGCACTCAGTGCCAAGTTCAAGACTCGTTCCTCATGTCCTGAAAGCACAGAAAATTTTAAACAGAAAACAAACTTAAAAGCCCAGTAAAGTATTAACTTGCCTTCAAGCTCTGCTACTTTAGTAAGTGATGGGTACTTCCAGATCAAAACCTTGTCATGAGCAAAGCCATGGCCAGACACTAACTCCTTGTAATTAGGTGCAAACACCAGGGATGATACCTGCAAGGAATTGAAAAATCCACAGTTGGTCCAAGAAAACAAGCACGACGTTAACACAGGCGAACAAACCTGAGAGCAGGTATCCAGCGCCGTGATGCAAGAACCACTGTTGGCATTCCAAATACGAATGTGCCGGTCACTGGTGCCTCCACCTGAGGCTAGAATGTTGGGCTGCCATGGACACCAGGCCAAAGCCTTTAATAGGCGCGCGCGCGCACACACACACACACACAAACACGTCAAAGGCCAAATTGAGGTCATTTTGCAGAAATGTTGACGTTTACAAGACATTACTAACTTTGACTGCCCCCTGGTGTTCATTTAAAGCATGGAGTGCTTGGTTGCTCGAGGTTGAATTAGTCTGCCATATGTACAGCATGTTGTCATTGCCGCCACTGGCTAAATGCCTTCCATCAGGAGACCAGGTCAGGCCACAGACTTCCTGAGTATGACCACCAAAAGTGGAGACATGATGATCTGCTACTCTGACGTCATGCTGATGAATCTGACCAGACCTGGAGCCACTATAAAAAACATGAGGTTAATACCTCAACTCATCCTTCAAGTAAATGTGCATGAATCCAAGCAGGTAGAAACCCACTACCTTGACAACGTGTGATCATTCCAACTCAAGCATCCAACTCTTCCAGAATGACCATCCATACTGCGGAGACGTTTTTGACACTGCACATCCCATAACTGTAGGGAAAAGCAAACAATTTATACAAATTATTACATCCTTTAAACTACTTAATTGACCAGTATGATAAACGGGTTTAAAAAAAAAAAAAAAAAAAAAAAAAAAAAAAAAAAAAAACTTACCTCAACCTTACAGTCACTGGTACCAACAGCTAAAAAGTTGCCATCTTTGCTCCAAGAGACGGAGCAGATGTAATCATTCACGTCAGCTTTCTTCAACATCACAATGTCTCCAGTACCAGCATCCCACAAATAAACATGGTTAGCGAGACCGACTGCTAAAAGATTTTGCTTTCCCCAATCCATTAGGTTTAAATCTGCAGAAGTCAGTTAAAAAATAAAATAAATAAAACTGTTGAAACAAAAAGCAAGCAATGTAAATTTGCATCTTACAGAAGTCATTCTTAACGTCTGGGGCATCTAGGATGCGCTCAGGAGCGGATGAAATGTACCGGCTCTTCTTTGTGGAAGCCGGTGTAGCCGCCTGGCTGTAAAGGATCTTCGTGCCGTTTTGATAACCTGTTAAAAAAAAAAAGGTCCAGATGAATTAATAATGCAATTCTAATCAAGTCATTAATTCACCCACAATACCTTCTGGAGCATTGATTGGTTTTCCTCCCAAATGCAAGATCTTCGCTTCATCAATATCAAAACCATTTAGTGTCACAGACCAAGCTTTCTGATTACACTGCTGGCAAAAACGTTCACAGTAGACATTGTGCACATCATGAAGACATCACCAAAACTTACTGCTGATGAGGTGCTTTCTTCAACTGGCTGGTTCTCTTTGGACAGGAGAAAACTTGCAACAGCGAGCTGGGTGTCGTTTCTTCTTGGGATATAGCGGTCTTCTCCAGCCATGGATGGGGTGTTTTGGGGCTTCCCACTTTTCCCTGTAATGAAGCATTGTTGAACTCACAAAACATAACAATGAAAAAAAAAACATGCCACAAGTCCTGAATTCATTCAAGTGGTTACCTGGTGTTTTACTGGGGGTTTTGGAAAGGCTCAAAGATCTGTTCATGCTCTTGCTAGGTGACAAAGAGTTTGTGCTGGTGGAGCTTGAGCTGCTGGTTTTCCTCTGCCATCTAGACATAGGAGCGTTCGTGATGGGCACATCCAGCTTTAGGACTTTGTGGATGTCCGTGTCAAACCGAAAATGGGACATAATGTCAGCAGCTACGGGGACAAATAGGGCATGGTAAACTCGAGGCAACATCCCGAAAGCTACTGTGGTTTATTGTTGTAAAAGTAATACATTTCCTCCTGCCAACCAAACCCCTAGAATCACCATTAGAAACCATAGAGTTTTCAGAAACTGAAGTAAATCGATGAGAATCGTTTGGGAAATAAAACCAAAAAAGTAAATGTGACGAATACAAATAATCCTGAATATCCGTGCATGTTCCTACTGACACATTGACATAACTTAAAACACACAATAATTTGAAAATATCATCTTATTATATATTTCTGGTATATATATATATATATATACATCTTCCTGGCTAAAACCGTATTGCTTTTATGCGTTGATTATCATGCGCTAATCAAATAGCTGCAGCCAATAAATCTACAATCCAGACGTTAAGACTCACCAAAGTCCAATCGGTGTAAAACAAGTGCACAAAATAAAAATATCCAGAGAAGAAGTTTAAGCGTTTGAAACCCCCACGACTTTTTCTGTCGAGAAAAGACGATTGTATTTTGTTTTCAGCAGAAGAAGAACCTCAACGTATGCGCGACAGTTTAAATGTCTGATAGTCTGCGCTGATTGGCGAATTCAAAACCACGTCGCCGGTTACCAGGGCATCTCATCAGAATGCTGAAATCCTATTGGCAAATCGCACCACTGAAAATACAAATTAAAAGCTAATTTTGTTTGCCCACTTTTTTATTTTAATTAAATGTTACGGGAACAATGTTACGGGAACAAGCTTTAAACAGTTTGGTTGTTGTTAAATGATGTGATGGTAACGTGATGTGATGACGGTTGAATGCAAAACACTTTCGGTTTTGAATGCGTGTTGTTAGCACAGATCAATAAAAAGGTACTGTCAAAATGAAAAACACGGTGTTTAAAAATTGTAGAAATAAAATGTGATCATATTAACGCGGCAAATTGCCTCTTGCATTTGTAAAAGGAAGCGTATGATTTTTGTTGATACTACAGTAATATTAACAGTATGTATCGAACATGACAATACGGTAATGTTTAAAATAAAAACAAACAAATTATAGTTTGTTTGTTTTTCTTTGCTTGATTATTTACTGTAAAAAACAGACAGTAACTATGAACTACGTATACAATTCCAAGTGTTCAGCAATAGGGACTTTAATTTTGAAAGGACTAAATCCAGGGCGGATTGTAGGCAAATGTTGGGCGTGTCATATTGTCATGTTTTCGTCTCTTGGCAAAAAACAAACCACAAGTCATATTGACTTTGGTGTGAACGCTGCTAGTGTTTAGAAATACCCAAAGGTTAACAAAATATTTTTTTACATTAAATAAAAAGAAACAAGTCGCCATTGACTACATGCAGTTCAAGGCCGAATATTAGGGTGGTATAACCATGGCTTTTTCATGACATGAAGAACGTATACTTTGGGTTTTTTTTGGTAAGTAGAGTGCATCTCAAGACATGTTTATGTTTGTGTGTTAATATATTAATTTACATAATGTTGACTGTCCGATTATGTTTGTGCAGCATTTTCTAAAAAGGAGGAAGTGGACACGTGTTTTGTTTTACCGGGAAAAGAAAGTCAAACATATTTCAGTGTTTTGCTGGTAAAGAGAGTGACAGAGTGAGTCACAATCCACGTGTTTGTAGCGCATGTGATTCTCATTTGCTCTGAACTTCCGTTCAAACTGTCAATCGGCGATCAGCAGCCTTCGTCCCAATACTTTATGACGTCACTACTTAGACGACTACACATTTCGCGCACTAAATGAGTGCGTTTCTCTCTTGTCTTTTGAATATCAGCAGCACGGATCCAGTTGAGTTTTAGGGCGAGCGGGAGCAGGAAGCATGTTTGGCCGGAAAAACAAGCGAGCAGCCGCGCCGAAAGGCCGAGGAGCAGCAGCAGCCAAACAGGTCAGGACTGAGATTTGAGCCTGTTAGGTGTCTGGGTGACTCGAAGTTGGAAAAACCTACGAAGAGTTCGTATTTCTGAGCTGCAAATACCGTTTTCTAGTGCTAACATAGTTCATCCATGGCACAATGCATACACACGCGTTATACACACGACGTTTCATCGTTTGGTTTGATTTTAGTCCGTCTGTAAAAAGTATTTTATTAGCAACATGTTTTTTGATGTATACATGTTTTTTTTTTCTTTTACCACAGTTATTTATAATAATAAATTCCAACATAATAAAGGCACTGCCTGAGAGTTGACACATTTCTGTTTTCATTCTTTTGAGTTGAGTGCCATGTTAAAAAATGTATAGATTTTTTTTGTCATTTGTTCAGACATAATGACCAATTTCTGACGTTTTTTAAATGTTTTATTAGATGGGTTTGTTTTTGGATTTAAATCCAGACAAAATGATGGCCATGGATCAGGACGTGGATGACCCAGCATTAGAGGCTGAATTCGCAGCGATTGTTGGCAAGAAACCAAGTGTTGTTCCCAGGGAGAAAAAGCCTGCTAAAGGTGACCATGAATATTGTTGTATTATATGCGTATGCACTGTCAATCCTTTGAAATCAAATAATGGAGAATATGTTATGGTAGAAATATATTGAATTAAATTAAATTGAAAAAGCATTTATTAGTCCCACAGTGGGGAAATTTCAAGTCACAACAACAACAACAACAAATCCAAACAAAACATAACCATAACGCACTGCACACTCATGATAAACAAACAAGCAACCAAACAAACACAAACCATATAAGTAGCGCTGCCCGTCATAAACAGTTCCAGTAACCAGTTTAATTATAAATTTAAATTGTAGAGTCTAATCGCAGCAGTGTAAAGTATTTATTTTGGCAAGTGGGGAAGTCATTGAAAATTATTTGGCAAAAATCAAATCAAAATTTTAAGTCTAGTCAGTAAAAACCAATATGGAAAATAATTAGATATATATGTATGTCAATATTTAATAAGATATATATCTTATAACAATAACAAGATATATATAAATATCTATAATTAGAACTAAGACTACATTTTGGAGAGATGGAAGCCCATGTATGAGAGCCTCATCATCAATTTATTCTGCAGTCATGTGTTAGTCCTTAACGCTTTGTCATGGAAATGTTATTCACATCAGTTTTTTTAATATATATACAGTATATATAGAGTGGAACTGATGACTGTGCAGCACTTCAGAGCTCATTCCATCACCGTAGGACATACTTCGTTCCATAACTTTTTGTCATGAAGGGACCACCAGACATTGATTGTTGGCAGAGCGAATTGGTCAAGATTGGTTATAGACCTGTATGAGGAGCAGTTGAACACAAGAGTCAGGGCAATGAAGGGCTTTGACCTTCGTAGGCAATAGTGTGGTCAGCTATAAGAAGCAAGTGCATAAACTTGAAATTTAGAGTGTTGCAAACTCTCTCTGGCTAAAATAAGGTGAGTTATCACGTGCTGAATAATTTAGAGGTCGTTTTTGCTGACATTGTTTGTATGTGACCATAGCAACCAAAATCAATTGCTTGCGCTGTAATTAGCGTTATTTTGACACAGCTTTTGCAAGAATTGCATAATCTCATTGTAGGGGTGGGTGGTATACCGGTATTAACCTGCATACCGGTATTGAGATGTTCCACAATATGGATTTTGTAATACCATGTATATTGTGATAATTCACAAATTTGATTTTTATAAAAGTATATAAACACTTTAATACAAAACACAAAAAAGTTTCTCAACATTACACAAAAATAATGCTTGACCTAACTTCTATGTTTAAGCTCCACTACCAATGGAAGATATTGCCAAAATGGCCGAGGCCTGTATGAAAGACAGTGATGATGACGATGACGACGATGACACTTTGGAAGATGAAGATCTTTTGGTAATTGTTCTCATCATTTGTTTCCAATTATCACCAGCACTGTCTGGATGTGTTATTCCAGTTATGTTTGTTTTGATCTGTAGGCAGAGCTACAGGAAATGGTTCAGCAGGAGGAAACCGAAGACTCTGGTGCAGCAAGCCCAACCTCCCCCATTAGTGCATCAAGTTCTTCATCAGAAGCAGTTCAGGTATAATTCACATATCTAGAAAGGCAAAAAAAATCATGTTGATAAATACAAGCCTGTTTGTGAAAGCATAATATTTATTGTAGTGGAAATCAATCTTGGAATCTTGGAGTGTTCAAATATGGAGTGTTGTGTAGGACAGCAAAATCTCTAGAAAATTGAAATCTATACAAAACTCTTCTCTTCTCCAGCAGGGCACTTTGGTCTTGTCTGTGCCAGGGAGTGTGCAGCACACATTGGAAGAGCGACTGGATATGTATAAAATAGCTGTTTCAAATGCCAAAGCCGCAGGGGAATCTTCCAAAGCACGTCGGTATGAAAGAGGCCTGAAGGTAAGTTGATGCAGTGTCAGTTAAAAAAAACCTCTTTAATTCTTATGACAGAAATTCCTTAAAGGTATTTTTTTTGCTTTTCTTTTTTAGACTCTACAGACTATGCTAGCATCGGTACGGAAGGGAGGAAAGATAGACGAGGCTGAGATTCCTCCTCCAGTTGTGTGTGGTGGTGCTTCATCTGCGGCATCACCTAATGAGCACAGGGAGTCTGACAGTGCTGTTGAGGTGTCCCCTGGCTCAGTGAATGGTTCACCTGTTGTCACGGATACAGAAGCAAACGGATATAGAGCGGAATTGTGGAACGTAACCAATTCAGCTTCTGTGTTGTCTGCAGAGGAGCAGCAAGCAGGAAGTGGAGCTGAATCGCTAATAGGTGAGTGTGGTTAATTTGTGGTATCATGGGTTTAAGGGTAGTTTATTAAAGTGTTTGGTTAGTGTATGTGCATGAGCGTGTGTCCCGTTTAAAAGTAGAAAATAATTTAACTTTCTCTAAAGTATTGGTACATATTGACACGATAGCATCACACAGATGTTGCAAATAGGTTCATAATTCAAGTTAAGTCAGAAACAGCGATATGCTATACTAATATACTAACAGTAATATATTAACTAATCACTTCAAACAATTCTTTTCTAAAGTGCAACAACTGTAAAGTAATAAGGAAATGTCACTGACGTCATTTCCTCAATGTGCAAACAAAGCTGAAATTAACAAGCCTATTAAAAACAGCCAGCCAAAATATTAAATAAATGTAGACACCATAACTGCCATAAAGTAAACAACCTGGCTCCGCACGATAGTGTGTCAATGCTTACATACAATTCTGCTCGTCACCTTTTCCCCTTTAGTGTTAGTAGAAACGGCAAAACCAAAATCTTTCCACACATCTAATTTAAAGGATGAAGGGGCTCTCGCAATCTCAACATCGGGATTTTCTTCAGAGTTCACGCTGTTTTCGCTGCTTTCTGCCATCTCGACTGGGCGGATGTGGAGCGATTGGCTAAACCGCAGCGCAAAGCATCATGGTATATGTAGTCGCTAATGACTTGCGCTGCTGCAGCGAGTTAGTTAACTGTTGTTTTTTGACTGAAATGTGCCATTTATTATACCGTAATGACGATGACGGTATATCGAGACATTTTTAGTACCGTGATATTGCAATGTCTACAATATCGCTACATCCCTACTTCTAATTGCAAGGATTGACAATTGGATACGGCATCTCTTATAGATATATATAATACTGTATAAAAATATATACATATATGTATATGGATTTGCATATGGTTTACCGTATTTTCCGGACTATAAGCTGCTACTTTTTTCATATGTTTTGAACCATGCGGCTTATACAAAGGTGCGGCTGTTCTGCGGATTTTTTTCCACCACTCTAAGCAGATATCATTTTTACAAGTTTTAATCAGCAAAGTTGCTGGTGTTAAAATACAGGTTAGGAAAGGATCTATTTAGTTACATACATGCACATTTACAACTCAAAATCGTTCAGTTTCTGTAGTAAATACAGCCCTGGTTTATCGCGGTATTTAAGTTCCAAGCCCGACCGCGATAGGTGAAAATCCGCATTTACGTATTTATTTAACAATTATTCAGACTTTAAAACAATTTTTTTCACGTAGTATTCTTTATTAAAGTAATGTTAACAAACATCTCAGTACAAAAATCATAGGAACAGATGTCTAGTAATAATGGCAAGAAAGTGCACAACATAAAAAAACGAAAGATTGTAAAGCAGTATATACTAAATATTTTAGATGCACACAGTAACGAATGTCAAGCAATAAAACAGTAAGTGTTTTATTGTTTTATGCACCACGTAAAAAACAAAAAATTATCATGCTACCAATACTATAAAATTTCATACATTCATTCATTTAATGAATGCAAGAAACATAAAAATTATTGCACCACGTAAAAACGAAAAATTGTTATGCGTACAGTAACGGAACGAAATATTCATTATTAAGATACGTAACACGCGTGCCCGCGGAGATACGGAGGGGATATCTGACATTGCATTTGCTTCTCCGCGCCAGACGCGTCCAGGCCCTTCTCCAGGCGCTACCAGATGCGCGTGATGCGCGCGACATCAGCAGACCTCACGGTCGTGCATGAATATATTTCTTTTATAAATTATGCATACCTGAAGCCGTGAATCCACAAACATATGTAATAAAGAAAAAAAATCTAATCCAAAAACATACCGTATTTACTCGACTATAAGTCGAGGATTTTTCCTCAAAATTTCGGGCTCAAAGTGGGGGGCTCGACGTATACGAGTTGTGGTCCAGTGGTAGGGAACTTGGACTGGTGTCCAAAAGGTTTCCGGTTCGAATCCCCCCTACAACTGGTTCTACAACTAAGTAAGTGTCCTTGGGCAAGACACTGAACCCCACATGCCCCCCGGGTGCCGCACTGTGTGGCTGCCCACTGCTCCGAGTTCGTGTCTGATCGGATGGGTTAAATGCAGAGAAAAAATTTCCCCATGAGGGACTAATAAAGGTTAAATTATTATTATTATTATTATTATTATTATTATTATTAATTGAATTAACATTTATGACGCAAACTAAACACATCTTTCAGAAAGATGCAAAGGAATAGCACTCCGCTGGTCGCTCGTCTTCCTCATGCTCCGCTCTCTCTTACACAGACACGCACGCACACGCGAGCAGTAGCACACACTCTTTCGGCTCAGCTCTCATAAGAGAGTGACTCTTTTGACTCCAGTCCCTCTTTGCCGTGGGGCTTCACAAATAAACAAGTCACACGGCGGATTTCGAACGTAGTATTTATTCCCAAACCACGAGTTGGCATTAGCCGTCGCTTCTCGGCAGAAGTAGAACTCCCTTAAAGGGGCAGGGCACTTTTCCCACAATTCTTTAAAATTATAATGCAACCATAACAATGACAAATTAAACCTTAAACATAAATTAACATTATCTTAATAATCAATAATAATAACCAGAATTGGCTTTGAAATATGAAACACAACATTCGGTTTCTAATCATTTCTATCTCTTTTCTCTCATTTCTTTCCCCCGACTTATAAGCGGGTCTAAACAAAATACCACAATCTCACAGCTGAAGTGAGGGGGTCGACTTAGAAGCGAGTAAAAATGGTACATAACCTTTGTTCCCTGTCAGGTAATGTTGTCCCCAGTAATGTCAAATGAACAACTGGAAAAGGAACTTTTTTTAATAGAGTGGATGCGGCTGGCATGCAGGTGCGGCTTATAGTCCAGAAAATACGGTATACAGTAATCCCTCGTTTATCGCGGTGGATACGTTCCAAGCCCGACAGGTGAATTGGAGGCACACAACATTTACGTATTTATTTAACACTTATTCAGACTTTTTTTGCATAGTCTTCTTTATTATAGGAATGTTAACAAACATCTCCCCACCGCACGCGTCGTCCCCGCGGAGATATTAATTTTCAAAGTGTTTGAATGGGGGGATCGGGCGGGAGCGCTGGGGCTCGTGCAGTAATGTGCCCAGTAGCCGTAGTGACATGATGACGTTGACAGGTGACGAGCATGTAGCTACGAAGCCGTTTGGTCATCTCTTTGGTTTGCTTTTGTGTTATTTAAATGTTTTGTTTAAACGCTCTCCACCGGGTTGCCCGGACGGGAAATAACACTGCCCAGTAAAGGTTTTAGTGAGCTTCCCATCCTCTGCCTTTTTATTTTTGGCGACCCGTGGCCGGGCCGACGCGTTAGATTGGGAAAAAATTAATCCGTGAATATACGTAATAAAGAAAACAAATCCGCGATGCAGTGAATCGAACTGCGAAGTAGCGAGGGATTACTGTATATATATATATATATATATATATATATATATATTAGGGGTGTGACGAGATCTCGTGGCACGAGATCTCGCGAGATCCAATGCTTCTCGCGAGATCCAATTGAATCTCGTGATATCGCGAGAATTTGGCGCCATTTTTGAAATATTTGCAATACCGTGAATACCGTGATAATTAATGGATTTGATATTTATACAAGTATATAAACCCTTTAATACAGTATAACACATTACAAGTTGTAACTTACAACCATCAATGACGGCACGGACATTGCTAATCGAACACAGAAAGCAGTGTAACAGACTGAATTAATCGATCACACCCGCGACGCGCATATGCGCTGCTCCGTTTTCTGCGCTGTGCCTTTAAGAGAAAGTATGACACGCGCGAGAAAATCTGCTTGTTTTATTTTGAACAAAGTCTGTTTTCGGTTGGAAATCATGGTTTCACGTAAAAAAAGAAAAATCGGCAAGAAAAGCGACGAATACCAGAAACAAAGCTAAAGTAGGAAGCCGCTCTCCCTCTCCCTCCCTCTCTCTGTCCTGCTCTCACTCTCCCTCCCGCTCTCTGTCCTGCTCTCTCTCTCTCTCTCCCTCCCTCTCTCTGTCCTGCTCTCTCTCTCTCTCCTCTCTCTCTCTCTCCCTCCCTCTCTCTGTCCTGCTCTCACTCTCGGTCTCTCTCTCTCTGCTCTCTCTCTCTCTCTCTCTCTCTCTCTCTCTCTCTCTCTCTCTCTCTCTCTCTCTGTTTCTGTCTCTGTCTCTCTGTCTCTCTGTCTCTCTGTCTCTTGTCTCTCTATAATTGACTGGCCAGTGACACTTTCAATACATTTGTTTTTTAGAGCTAAAAATAACACAGTGAATTTAATCATAATGAAGTAGATTGATGTTGAGTTGAACTTGATGCCAAAATGATTCTACCATTCTTTACAATTTACTGGAAGACTTGTCTTTGTTTATAAATAGTGTTTAATGTCTGCGCTTGATGGATTTTCTATACTATTGACAGTTAAAACATTTTGTGAAATTACTTGCCTGGCAATTTATGGCATCATATTTTGTATGATCAATATTATGTTGGTTATCTGGTTATGACTGCATGCAATTAGTGAAAATATGTTGCATCAACAGTTTTGAATGTTTTAGTTAAATAAAATACAGATAAAATATGGCTCTCCTTATATTATATCGAAGGTTTTTTTTATTAAAAAAAAAATCTAAATCTCGTCTCGATCTCGCGAGCCTAGTGTCTCGTCTCGTCTCGTGGGAAAAGTGTCTCGTCCCACCCCTAATATATATATATATATATATATGTATATGTATATGTATGGCAGGGTGAAGTATGAAAAACCACTTGGAATGGAGTGCCTTTCCCTTTAAATTGTTCCATTTTTGCAATGAGGCGGTTCGAGTGAATGTGTGACTGTGGTTTCCTTTCCAGTCGGACAGCCCACGCGAGACGTTCTGTTGGAGCGACAAAGAGGCTATAGGATGGCAGCTCTTAAAGCCAAGCAAGCTGGAGATGTCGAGCAAGCTAAACGCTACTTAAAGGCCAGCAAGGTACAGTACTGCTTTTTTTTATTTTTTATTAATGAGTATGAAAACCAAAAAGGAAATCCTGAGATTTGTTCAGTGTTGCTTAAGTATTTTTGTGTCTTTTACTTTTAAGGTTTTATGTGAGGTCACTTATAAAGTATAAATAAGTATACATTGCATAAAGTTACACACCCACGCACAGTAATTTCAAATTGAGTGAGTTATGCACTTACTGGAATCTTGTATGCTGTCAAACAACTTTAACTGCTTCCAGTAACCAAGTTTCTTCTTTCAATCAATCACGACATTTACTAGCTCATCAGTAAGCTCCTTAAGCTCCTTGTAACAAGACTTAGAAAAGCACTATACTGTTTACATGTATGTCTCAGGAAATTGATACAGCAATTGAGTCTCTGGATAAAGACCAGCCTGCGGATCCAAGCTCCATTCTGCCCTCTCCGTCTCAAGGTTAGTCTGGTTCTGTGGATCCTTAATAAAAACGGAACAATATTCTGAGCAAAATTCCAAAAATTCACCTCTGGGTTTGAATTCTTCCCGAATTGGCAGATCCACTACATTGTAACCACATGTAAAGCTCTGGAATATAGTTTCATATAATATTTCCATAGTGTTTGAAAACAATGTGTAGCGTGAAATTCAGTTTGTGAACTTGAATGTGTGTTTGTAGCTATGTCTGTTAATCAGAACGTACCTCAGGCAACTCAACAAGTATCTTCTTCAGCAGCGAAAGGGCAAGGTCAGTACACCAACCCCCGGTTATTTTCATTCTGGTGTCAGAAAGTGAATTTTTGGGTTTTCTTTTTGCCCAATCTAGGTTGTGATTCCACTCAAGCTCAGCCCAGCACTCGTCTTGAAGCTTTGGAGCAAAGATTGACTAAATACAAAGAGGCTTTTTCCCAAGCCAAGGCCAGCGAGGACGAACGCAAGGCCCGCATGTATGACCGCATTGCCAAGGTTGGTAATGAGAAACAAAAAAACGAGTTAGATGTAAACAAAACAGGGGTGCTTTTCAAACTATGTGAAATGTACAACTGATTTAATTGTAAGCCAAAGGAACAAAATGAGATTGTGTTTAATCTTGTCTTTAACTCTAAAAAAATCGTGTTTTTATTGGCGTATGTTGAAGTTAACTTGGATACATGTACGCTCAACGTATTACAAACAATGAGCAGTGGAACTTTACAATTGTCTCAGTTCAAGAAATTCCTCTTTTGTTTTTTTAACATTTAATTTAAGTAATGAGTGATGAGTATTGGGGCAATCAACGGTTGTGTAATCATGAAATTCTGATTATGACATTTCCAAATTTCCTAAACGTTAATATCGCTAGTGTTTCTGGCCCTCAGCAATATCAATCTGCTATCCGAGCAGAAAAAGCAGGACGCACTGTCAATTATGGTGAACTTCCAGCTCCTCCAGGTCAGTTTTCCCTAAATGGACTTTCATTTGGCTTCTGTCTAAATATTAAGTTCAAATTGTTCCTGTAGGTTTTCCTCCAATCCCAGGCCAGAAAGTTTCTTCAGGTGAACAGGGACTGGCCGCTGTTCTAGAAACTGCCAACAAACTTGCATCCATTGACGCTGAAGTCGATGCTGATGATGATGAAGAGGGAGAAGCAAAGGTGGGTTAAAACTGGAAGTCATTTTAGTTTTATCTATTGTTCATCAAGGGCAGTGTTTTGTGAATAACAGTAAGAGTTTGTGAAACTCATAGGCATGTCTATGCGTTTAATAATTGCTACAACATTGCTTTTGTCTAAAGTCTGCAAAAATGGATGGCCCAAGGAAGCCCACTCTTGCAGTACAGCCAATTGTACAAGATCCCACCACGGCCCCTTCAAGTTCTTCAGGCCGATCTTCTAAGAGAGGAAGTGTTGCTGACACTGGTAAAAGCTTAGTTATTGGAAGGTTTCAATCATTGATTCATTTTTTTGTGAAAATGATAGATTTTTGTTTGTCCTCAGCTGAGCAGCAGCTGGAGTTTCTTGAGGGCCGCAAGAAACAGTACTTGAAAGCTGCACTGCAGGCCAAGCAGAAGAAAGACCTGGAGCAAGCCAAGGCCTTCTTGCGCTCAGCAAAGGCTTTGGACCCAATGATAGAAGCCGTCTCCAGTGGCAAGAAAGTGGATATTAGCAAGGAGGCAACTACATTTCTCGGGTGTAAGTTTAGGATCTTCATTTCTTAACCACTTTGACGTTTAGGTGCCATCACCACCGGGAGATGAGGATGAAGACTTTATCCTGGTCCATCACAGTGATGTTCAGGCCTCAGAGAAGGATGAAAATGTTTACACTCAACTTAAAAAGCTGCTTGAAGAGCAATACAAGGTATCAAAGACTGAATTATCGGTCCTAACGTATTAAATACCAACTCCATGTTTGTTTTTTAAAGTATTTTCTGTATTTCTTGATCAGAAGTGCCAAACATACTGCAAGCAATTCACACACTTGGGAAACATGGCAGAGACGACCAAGTATGTGTTCTTGACTTCATTAAAAAAGCAGAAATGTCACAGTTTTATTACATATTCTTTACTGTTATTTAGGTTTGAGAACATGGCAAAGGAATCAAAAAAGAGCTTAGAGATTCTTGCACTTGCCCAGACAAGAGGGCTTCAACCTCCTAAACATCACTTTGAGGAGAGAAAGTATCGTACCGTCAGGTCTGATGATGTTCTTCTGTTTGCAAAATGTCTGGAATACATTGAATAAATGATTAGATCTTTGAGGTTTTTTTTTTTATTTGCAGGATTTTTCCTGAGCTGAGTAGTACTGACATGGTTGTGGTCATTGTTCGGGGGATGAATCTTCCTGCACCACATGGTAACTATGGTAAATTAGTCCAAGAACCTGTTATGATCTCACAGGAAAATTGTCTTCTTTTAGGTGTTGCAACTAATGACCTGGACACCTATGTGAAATTTGACTTCCCTTACCCCAGTACTGTGAGTTTGTTTATTTGTTTTGTTAGCTTTTTACTGCTACTAATTGCAATTTTCTTGTGTAGGACCACCCTCAGAAACACAAAACATCCGTGGCTAAAAACACCAACAACCCAGGTAAAGTATGACACAAACCCTGTTTATCCTCCTGTTTTTTGTCCAGTTCGTCAATAAAAACAAAAATCATTATGATCTCTTTTTCAATTGATTAAAGTGCAAAAATTATTTTATCTCACTCTTGGCATGAAGACAAAAAACGGTCAGGTTACTTCATCACCATGCCAACATTCCGCTGCGCCTGTAACAGAAGACGGAGCGTTAGGGACCTTCACAAGAAATGTCAATCTGTGATGAATTGGCTAAATTAATCCAGGTTTTATGTTGAAAATACAAGATTAAGTGAATTTACACCATTTTTTACACCAAACGTGAAAGCTACAAGTGTTACAAGTGTCATTGCAAAAGAATCTGCATTCAGTAGCAATATTTGAGTTGTCGTTTTTGTATAACTTTGTTTTTATAATGTTAGTCTTTCTGTGTTGTGCACTAACTTTACTCTGCTTTCGACAAACATTCACTGCCACGGACAGAAATGTGTATCAAGTAGCTGAGTGTCTCAGTCATGTCGCAACATCATTCTTTTATCATTTGTTTGACAATTCTGCTAATTGTGTTTAGTACGTCTTGTACAGCACTACCAAAAATTAAACTGTTTAAAATCTCATGTTGCAGTTATTTAGCCAAATATCACATCAACGTAGTAAAAACAAATTGAAAAAACTAGTATGCAATATAAATTGTGTTATAGTAATAGAATGTTCTTAGGAAATGCTTTGATTCTAAATTAAATCTTTCTTTCTGTCCTGACAGAGTACAACCAGAACTTTAATCTGAACATCAACCGTAGCCACCGTGGCTTCAGAAGAGTGATCCAGTCTAAAGGCCTGAAGCTGGAAGTGCTGCACAAAGGGTCAGTGTCCGAGCAGGTGTACTCAAGCGGTGATTCAGCTTTGGGTGGACCCCCAGAAAATGACTGGAGTTCTTTGTGTTGAGACAGTGGCTTCCTGAGAAGTGACAAGCCTGTAGGAACGGCTCAGATCAAACTGAACAAACTTGAAGCTGAAAGTGAAGTGAGAGAGATTGTAGAGGTGAGCTAAAGGACATGGACATTTCCTGTGTGAAAAGCAAACGTTGATTGTTGATCAGACTTGTGGCTTTGGATTTCCATGTGCGTGTAGGTCATGGATGGGCGAAAGGCCACTGGTGGTCGCCTGGAAGTGAGGGTCCGTCTCAGAGAGCCACTGAGTGGCCAGGACCTCCAAATTGTCACTGAGAGATGGCTTGTTTTGGAGGAACCACAGGTTAGTGTCTTTTGTCTTGCCTCTGTTTAAGAACTATTCAGATTGACAAAAAAAAGTCAGTCTTTTTTATTCTGAAATGAAATAGATGTTCACATTAAGCAAACTTAACTGAATTTTTATTGTCACACAACAATAGTGAAGTTCTGTGTGCTGGAATTGGCTGATTTTATGATATGTCTTGTGAAATCCGTCTTGTGTGCGAGTATCACAACATGTAAGTTTAGAAGAGTATTTAGACTGCATTGAAATAAAAATTTAATCCATAATGACACAAGATGATGGAAAGAAGGAAACCAAACTGTTGAATGAAATGGGGACACATTCTAGATGTTATGTAGAATCGGTCGACAATTTCTGTTTAGTGTGAGCTACTGTCATTCACATTGGTGTACATTTTTAAATGTATGTGCTGAGCCCATTTTATGGATTTTAATGATTTCTTCTGGAAAACTTGTTTCTTAATAAACAAAGGTTGTAAACCGAAGTGTCATCATTCAAATTGCATTGCTCTCAATTGATCAATGAATAATTCTGTCTTATGACCACCAATTTTAAAGTTTCCCCGATTCTGAGTGACTTTTTTTCAATATTTATTAGGTACTGCTGTAAATCGCACTCAAACTCATCTACAAGTAGGTTTCTCCCTCTCTGAATGACAGACTCTGCTTTGAGATTCTTTATTTAAACCATCAGTGCTTGTTTTTGTTTCATCTTACAGGCCACGAGGTGATTGGACGGTGCCGCTAGCCTCAGGTCACATGACATTCACAGCAAGGAAGCTTGTAACGCGTGTCCATCCTCATCAGGGTAAACAAGGCGGCACTAAGGCGAATCTACGGGGTTAAAATGTGCAATTAGCTTGACATGCCTTTTGAGAAAGGTTGCCTCTTGGTTTTATATACAAACGTTTTTTTTTTCCTCGACTGCACTTATGCACTAACACCAAAGTAATCGCTGTTGCTGCAGAGCCACAAACGTCTTCATCTTTATTCTGATCCAGTTCCCGACATTTCATCAACGCCGTTACCGCTATGCAAATGAGAGTAACTTCATTAGCTATGCAAAGCTTTGCATCTGACTTCTAAACATTTTATCAGATATTTTGTAACTTGTTCTTGATGTAAATCCACGACAACAAATATTAGTGGATTTACATCAAGTTACAAAATATCTGATGCATCTACACGCCATGATTTACAGACAACAACCCTCTGTCATAGTACGTCTCGCTAAAACCAAAAGTCTTGCCTGCTTTTCAGGGCAAATGACACTTTATTTTCATGGACTTGTTGAGACATGTTAAATATGTGGTAATTTACAAGTTTTGATAAATTGTTGTCTGGGTGAGTAGTTCGTTCAAGCACTTTAGCTGTGTTTAGATGTTTAAATTGTGGGTCAGCATGAGTCCAGATGACCACAAACAGGTTTGGTTCTGGTTGTATGCGTCTATTGGGTACGTGTTGGTGAAATAGAATCTCCAGGAAGACGATGTATTTTTCTTATTTGTCTTTGTGAATTTGTTTTTAATCAATTTATTTGGTTGTACCTGCAATCAGTTTTGAAATCTCATAGCAAATTATCTTCAAATGTCTTATTACTTGAGAAACAAATGTATGACTAAAAAATGACACATTCTATAAAGTTTGATAAAGGTTTTATTTGCATTTGTAGTGTACAATAAAGACTGGCTGATTCTCTGTTGCTTTTTGGCTTTTTATTTCAATGCAAAATCTGATTTTTCAACCTGAAATGTCGCAAGAAAACGCTCCTCGCAAACCTATGGAAATGCAGTGAGAACAAGCTCTTGTCGTTGCACAAATGCTGGATCTGGAAACAAAACAATAACGTGTTGTACCATTCAGCAAACACAGCAGAACATTGACGCATGATGCAATGAATCCGCTGATGCTTCATGTGATGCCATTTATTCTTCATCAATTCCTTCCCGACAAAAGCCATTTCTCTTTCCACGGGAAACCAAAAACTCGTGATTCATCTCCTCACATCGTGCTTTTTGAGAGTAGCTGCCAATCTTCCTTATCAGAAGCCACGTTTGTGATGTACAAGGCTTCAGATGTGAACTGAAGAAAAGGTCATATTTCCAGAAAACCAGAAAACGATTTGATTGTCATTGTCAAGATACTTGTCAACTTCAACTGGTCACGTGACTGATTCCGAGCAAGTAGCCGTACTTGCTAGTATTGTTATTGCCCATGTTTAGCGTTTGCGATTCGCCACTATTGTTTGGAAAACTCAAGCAAAAACATTGTTATTGACCTTTACCTCAATAAACCATCAACGTTAATATCATACGCCAGATGGGATTTTTTCTTTTTTCATTTTCATATTAAAAAGCGTATTTCTACACATTAAGGTTACACTCAAAAGCTTATAATACATTATGTATCATGAACTGTTTTTTTTTTTGACTTGTGTAGAATAACTTTCAAATATATTGTAAAGGGTTTAGATGGACTGTAAGATAACAGAAAAACTATAATATACAACACTTAATTTGACATGTAACAGCATAAAATTCGATTGAGTCAATGAATCAGTTCATGACACCGTACGTACTATCTGGCTTTGAGTTCAACGCTAAAGTAAGGTGCGTCCATAAATACGATAAAGGATTTAATAGAATATAACATAGCATTAATGAATAATAGAGGACGTATGAAATGACATCAAGTAACACATTACGTCAGAAGAAACTTAATGACACTAAACCCAAAATTAAAAATAAACTCAAAAATTCAAAACCAATGCAACAAACAGCACGTCCTTCTCAGTAATGGCTTAATATCCCTTGCACTGCATTGCCGTTATATTCTGGTATATTCTTTAAACACCATAGTAGCTGAACATTACAAAATATGAGCCAATGAAAGGTAAGAATTAGAACATTAGATGGGACACTGAACATGTTAGCTCAGACTTCTGGATCCTCCAGGTCCACGTCCTCGAGGAGCTTTACTGAACTGGACTTCCTCGAAACCGGCAAATCACACTACTTTGGGGAATTGCTAAAGGCCGCTTGAATTTACCTCATGGTCTTGAGATCGTCAATAGAGAAGGTCCTGTAACAGAAGTCCAATAAATAACTCAGTAACACTGCAACCATTCCTCATCTCCGAGACAGCTGCATAGCTAAAGCATCTATTCCAAAAAAAAATAAAAAATACACAACGTCCACGGTCATTAGATAAAGCATCTGGTGATGTATAAAGCTTAAGCTCGAAAAAATTATTTTTTGTTTCTCACTGAAGACCAGAGAGTCCTGAAGCATCTGTCTTCACAGACTTTCCAATAAGACTGTTTTACAGTGCAGTAAAAAGTACAGCACAACAAAAAGTGTTGCTACAGAAGGGTTCAGCATTGGGACAGAAGCCCATCCAGGATTACTATGGTTTCCACAGTGGACCTGCGAGCCGAGAAGAAATCAAGAAGCACCGTAATCGTCAAAGGTCAGCAAAGATGGTGCATAGCTGGGATGGAGGACGTGGTCCTGTGCAGCTTTCAGGCTCCATGAAGTGCAAATGAAAGTTTGTCTGAGTGTCTGGAGCTGGTGGGTGGCATGAGGCTGACGCCAACTGGACGCATCTCTTCCATTTTAGCTGATGATTTCCAGGATGTAGAAAATGAGCTCCATTACCACAGGCCCCTCGCTGAGCTGGCAAGCCCCACTGTGGATGATCGGGATGAGGGCACTGTCCAGATCACTCAGATACTGAGGAAGCAGGGCCTGACCGTTGCTGCCTGCCAGATAGCCAACCTGCAAGACAAAGAGAGATGTGTAGATTGTAGTCAAATTCTAGACTTCAGTCGAAGATCTGATTGCAATGGTGGTGAACAATTCAGTTAATGAACAGAAGTTTGCAGTTTGCTTTGTGTATCGGTATAGACTGGAATTTGTATTCATAAACTGGTATATGACTATAATTATTCATTTTAGTATACATGACAGAATCGTCATTAACGTTCAAAACAAAAAAGAAAGAAATTCAGTTCAGCTCAAAATAAAGAACAACTTTATTGATAATAAAGAACAACACTTAACGTTTTGAAAGTGTCACAGAGAAGCTAAGAGGCTTCGCTGAACGTTCTGTTTCATTTCACTCTCTTTTATCCGTTGCCTTGTTCTGCTTTTCTTTTTCGGCATTTGAAATATTTGTTCTTGTTGACTCACGAGGGTCTATTGCTCTACCAAAAATGTAAATTACTTGAAATTTTAACTAACTGGAACCATGAGGACGGTTGTGTACTCGTGGTATTTGAAGTTTATTTTTATATAAAAAAATGTAAAAACAATTTTTGTTTTAAAATGTCAGACACGTTTTTAAAATTAGATTTGATTATATGTCCTCAAACAAATAAAGTTCTACAACTTGGAAACGGAAAAGGCTACATTTTTGTTCTCAAAATCAGAAGCATCTCTTTTTCAGTTGCCTTGTGCGTCGTCACACGGCATCACAAGAAGCATTAGAAACACATCAGCAAGAAACATTAGAACATGTTGTGCTGAGAAAAACCCAGGCTGTTACTGCGGTCAAACCAGCCACATCCCAGAAAAAGGTGGTCATGGCAGCCACCGTGTTTTTTGTTGCGCTTCGGATTCAGTTATTACGAGATTCAGTGTGCCAGCAATAGAAAGCGCTGAGCCATTTTCACTATATCGATGATACGCTTGCTTCGATTCACTATTTTGACAACTAATATCACCAACTGACAACTAAAAAATTTAGAGTACATTTTTGACATGAGCGACACTGAAAATTGTATTTATTATTATTATTATTATTATTATTATTATAGTATGTGATATCACAAATATATATCCATTAAAATCTCATGCTCTACCAACCTGATCACAGTCCAGCGTGATGCGCAGACCCAGTTTGGCCATGCCGTCTTCCTTGAGGAGTTTGAGGTGCGGGCACAGGGCCTTGCAGAAAGCTCTAGCTACGTTCTCAGCGAGTCGGCTGTGGTCGGCAGGATCACTCTGTCCATTGGTCTGGTCTTCGTTCCGGAAGAAGAAAACCTTAGCAAAGTGTTGCGTCATTAACGTGTTACATCTGAAACTCTGCGAAAGAATTGTTGAAGAAAAAGAAATCTATTTCGAATACCTCTGACCAGCGGATGACTTTGCCGTTGGCCTTATACTCGGAGCCATGAAATATTTTAATGCTGGTGACTGACTCCATGGATTTCCCATCAATGGGGCTGATGACTCTATGACAGAAACAACAACAGGATGCAAAGATGCTTGTAAAACTTTTCTTCTTGATGGACAAAACGTGCTGTGCAGTATGAGCATGGTATGTTACAGAATGTGTATGTTGTAGAATGTGAGCATGGTATGTTACAGAAACACATTTGTGAGGGCAACATGTCTCCACTGAATTTCTAAAATGTTAATAACGTGGATGTGGTAGAAATTTGCTAGTATTGTGTGACCAGATTGAACAGTGAACAGTTTGTTTTGGTAATAAGCCACAACCTATTACGTATGATTATTATGATTATTATTTATATTTGTATTATTATTCTGGAAATATTTATCAAATTTGGAAAAAAAGGTGACCTAAATGTTATTTTGACCTAAATGAATTATTCAGTTCCAACAAAAGAAGAGGCTTCATTAGTTTTAGTGATGGAAGATGTGCAGGGATTGATGGTTTCTGGGTAAAAATTGACTGTATTACGGAATTAGCACTTACATAAAAGCACCAAAAATAATTTTTCGATATTTTATTTATTTTTACTTTACGGGTAAAACATTCTGTGTACTATAATAATCCTGTTAATATGTTAATAACTTTGTTATTGATTTAGTTTGCAATCATGTTTAAACTGAAAGCATATTCTCAAAAAATATAAAGCATTTTTTCCAATATATACCGTACATTTTAATCCTGTAATGAAATTAATAAATCTTCAATCAACTTAATTACTACATTTCTTGTTCTGAAAGTCAATTTTAATTTGTTATTGTGTGTGAATTGAACTTTGACTCTTAACACTCACTATTCGCAATATGACACTCTTCTCATGTCCTATAAACAATAACACTGCCAAGAATTTTCAAGTTGCTCACCCCTTGTTAACGTTTTGGTCGTCCTCAACCCACTGAAGGCTGACATGTTCTTGATTCTCTTCCTGATCAGCTTTCCCACATGCAATAGTGAAATCTTTCATCTCTCTTAAGGCTTGTCTCAAGGACTCCATGGTTTCTGCAGTTATCTGCACCATCACGCCATCTGAAAATTGAAGTTCAAGGTTACTTCAAAAACCTTGAGAATGAGAGCAAAACAAAATTTTCTCCTAGAAAAATCTAGTCTGAATGTACTAGAACAGGGTTTTACGAAAATCTGGGTATTATGTGCAATTGTCTGATTGAGATCAGATGACCTTCGTGTCTGCAAATTACTTCGGCATTACCTTCAACGATGCTTGTCTTCGCCAAGAATCCTGATGAGGCCTTCAGAGCACCACTGAACACAAAGAAGGATGCCCCGGTCACTAAAAAAAAGAAAAGAAAAACATTTTTTGTGAAGTGAATATTATGAGCATATACACAATCGGACACAATTTCAAACATGATGTTAATCCTCCAGGTTGAGCATAAAACAAGACAAAAATGACAAAAACAATGACAAAAACAGGCCCTTGGTGTATGCTTGTAAAAGTTCATTTGCACAATGCAAGTAACTGTGCTATACCTTTGCGAGGCTGGTGATGAATACTGATGGCCTGTGTCTGGTAGTTCCCGTCGTCATTCTGGACACAGACGAGGTGGGAATCGGCCCGTTCATTGAAGCACGCTCCCATAGCCAGCACGTGCTCGTTCGACTTATTCATCGCCTTCATCAGCTGAAAAGGCCAAAAGAAAATTGAATTGCGGACTAGACGGCAATGATAGGATCAGTCACACACGTTTAGACACAAGCTTCAAAGTCTCTAGAAGCAACCGCTATCACTTAATTCAACAAGCATTCGGCTTCCAGCTAAGCTACTTGCCGTTCAACACATTTTGCATCAAATCTATTTTTAATGTGAAGCCAGAGGAACTAAAAAAAACGATTTAAACTTGAGTTGAATTTGCATTACAATTATAATACAACTTGAGTTATTCACTGTGAGTCAAACCTATGACGTTGTGGCTCAAGCAGCAAAAAACATTGAAAAAAATAATTAATTTATTATTTATTATTATTTATTATTTTATTTATTATAGTTCCAAATTGATTTGCATTTAAAATACAGTTTTTACTGTCATAATCAAGCAATCTTCCAGGAAATGGAACCCATGACCTTCACTACCTTTAGACATTTTTAGTTAGTGATGTCTTTGTTCACCTCATTGTAGCGATTGCTGGGTATTTTAATGCAGGTCTTCTTGACTTCCATGTCAACCACCAGCCCTTTAACCACTGGCAACATGTACTGGAAGTTGCGGAAATCCTGTGCAATAGGAACAGTTTCACTTTTCATCTACGTCAGGCTGAGGCAAAGAACAAAGTGAAATTTACAAGAACTTACGGCCAGTAGGTTCATAATCGTATGACCAGTCTCTCCAAAGAGCGGCTTTCTGAAGCGAACGCTGAACAGTGGGCATGGGTAGACTGCAACACAAAGTTTTTACTGTCTACGTGAGAACATTTTACATAACAGAGCAAACATAGCCAACTTGACTATAGGCGATTTACGCCTTGCGACTCCAGCGAACATGTGACTGAAACTGAGCTTCTGCACCAGCACACTTACACTTTAAAGCGGAGGATTCAAGAGTTCATCTCTACAGGAAGCAGTGATTATAAATTAATGTAGAGAAGTTCACAGCATGTGTGTGGAGGCGTCGTCGTAGAAAAACGATAAAGCATAACACTTGAGCCATGGTAATCAAAAGATTCCTAATTTCCTGTAAGACATCTTTCAGAAAGTCGACATCAAAGCACTTACATCGATATTCTGCCCCCAGCCTGAGCATGAGGCGAATGGGAAAGACCTTGGCCCAGGGGGTCTCCCACTTTTGCACCAGGATGCCAAAGAGGTAAGGAGGGTTAGGCAGCGGCATGCCATGCAGAGTCTGGAACGTAGGGCTGATGTATAGAAATCCTCCATGCTCCTTACTGCCCAGGAAGCTTTGAGTGAGGAACGAGTGACCCAGGTGGCTCAAAACGTTTCCTGCAGAGTAGACTTGAAAGCTTAATAAGAGATAAAATACTGTATGATTTCAGCATTTGGATACAAAAGCCTACAGAAATAAAATGTCTAACTGAGAACGTAAGCAACCCAGTAATTGCACCTATGAAGTGAACTTGACAGTCAGGTGTGTATAACCATACAGTCACAATTAACAATTCTGGACCTGTTTTTGATGCATATTGTCATTAAAGCTAAACAAAAACTGTACATACGTATATGGCCTTTCTTCATTCTTGATTTAAAAGCGAAAATTAAAAGCAAATATGCATTGTATTTAGGCAAATATAAGTGACCCCACTTTATGTACCCCACAACATGTAACTGATAGGGCACAACATACAACTTCCATTAGGCGAACATGAGCACCACATTACTTTCTTGGTGCTCTGACTTTCCAGAAACTTTCCAGACAGATTAAACAAAAAAACAGTAGCACTAGATATAATTTCTAAATGTAATAGAGGATGGAGTATATGTCCAGTAGGGGATGCTAAAATTACACTTGCTATATTCATATATGGGTGTATTCCGTTTTTCACACAGCAGTAGGTTGCAGACAATGAGTTCCCTATGTTATTGCATTTATTTAAAATAAAAAGGTGCTTATATTCACACAAATATGGTATTTCAAATCACCTTTTATTGACACTACAAATTGCGATATTGAAAAGGGTATAAAACACTAGATATAATAATAAATATAATAATATGATATTATTATTAATATTCCTATGCATATTTTTTCCAACACAAAATGGTGTGCTGGAAAAAAAAATGTATAGCTCAACTGTGTACAATGAAAAATTGTTCGGAACTTAAAGATGATATACATAGAGATAATTTATTCATATATCATTTCGTCTTTGTCTGGACTCATTAATTGTAAAGGGATAATCAACCCGTGTTTACCAGTGAGAGCCTCCCGGTAGAGCTGAACAAAGTGGGTGAAGATGTCTTTGGGAATGGTCTTCTCATCGGGAAGGCATTGAAGAAGCACTACGACCTCTGCTTGTCCAACAGCATGCATGCCTTTAGTTGTCATATACCAGCACTTCCTATTAACATCTGAACAGAAAAACGACACCAAAGATGATATAAATTTGTCAACAAGGGCTGCAACAATCGATTATTTTGATAATCGATTAATCTATCCATTATTAGAACGATTATTCGATTAGTCATAGATTATTCCAATGATTAATCAGTAGGTTTTGAACGATTATTCAACTATTTCAGCAAAGATTAAACAAAGAATTTTACCACATATTTTAATTAAGAAATTCAATTCTGCTTTTGAAAAAAGTAACTTTTTTTTGTTTTAATATACTTTGAATCAACTAAACTTTCTTTAAGTTTTCTGATTCTGTCTAACTCAAAATTTACACAAAATAAGCATTGTTTACACATTTTGTTCCAAAGCAAATGTAAAACAGAAATGATTAGCTGTATTGCAGACATTTAGGTTGAACGTAAATATCTTGACAGCAGCATTCAGAGCTTCATTTCTAAAACAAGGGTTCAGGTATTTGGTAATATTGGGTAAAGATTGGGTAGTATTAAAAACAATTTTAAAGGGTAATATTAATAATAAATTTGGCTAAAATATTGGTCATTGTTTGCAGTAACAACTATCCAAACATGGAAACAGCTCTACGTACATAGCCTATTTCTAATGTAAAAATATAGAAAGTTGCACTTAACAAAATAATTCGGTTATATTCTGAACACATGGGAATGGTTCTGTTTATCAATGTGTTAAATGTAATGTTTCATGTAATACATTAGTATTTATGTGTCTGACAAGCAAAGCATAGTATTCGCATTGGAATGTGATCCACTTTCATTTATTTACAGAATTTGAATTACAATTGAATTACAAATTACAATTTGAGACGATGTGTGAAAACCAGGCCAGTTTATTTTGTGAATTATTTTATCCATTATTTAACCGTGATATCAGTTGTTGAAATAGTTTTACTTGGTTAACATTAAACAAATGTACTGTACAGTATTTTTATTATCACAGACTGTTAGCTATTACAAGTAGAAAACATCAAGTTACAAAATAGTTTTGCTGCCGATTGCGGTTAAGATCTGAAACATTTAAAGCACAGGGTTTAACCTGGAGAAGCATCTGGTACTTTTAAATAATTATTATTGTTTTCTCCTGCCGCTGCGCAGTAATATCGGGAGAGCTGCATTACACTTAGCACCACTGCGCCGTAGCGGTCATATTGCGGTCATCAATTGCAGGCGTTTACATTAGGTCACGTGACACCAAACGATGTATCGACAACATAAATATTTGTCGACAATTTTTTTATTGTTGGCGTTGTCGACAATGTCGATTAATCGTTGCAGCCCTATTGTCAACAAATAAACAAGAGTAAAAAAAAAAAAACTCACAATTGACCAGTTTAACCATGGCTAGTAGGTTAGCATTGAGGACGAACACAAGAGGATCAGGACCACCCTCCTCCAGCTGCTGCATCAGCGCAATCTCTGCAGGCCGTTCCTCCACTGCGTAGTCTGCAGAGAAACACCAGTAATCACACACCAAACACTTTAGGATTTATTTTGGTACATGGTGCAGCCCAGATGATGAAGCCAACTCAGACACAAGTATAAGACATCGAATCAGAGCGCAGGCACTCACAAGCGACTCGCAAGAATAGTTGATGATAATGATGAGGATGAGCAAGCACCTGTGATCTGGCCTCCCGTACCTCCTTTGATGCCAGTGGAGATAAGAATGGGAGGAAGCCCGTCCTCAGGAATCAGACTGATAGCGCTGCCCACAGACGTGCTGCTCGGAGACCCTGAGACCTGAGACCCCTACAAGGCAAGGTGGACAGTCCAAACACAGGATCAGCATTGAGTGCAAAAACAAGAAAAAGTTCCCATAAATACCTGTGGAGCAATGCACCTTGCGGCCTGGCTCAAATTTTGGGAAGCAGCCACTGCCTTCGCGGGATCTGATGCTTTAGAAGTGCTGTTAACCTCACCATTAGGTAAAAGGCCATCAGAAAACCAGACCCTCCTTTGCTCTCGAGTTAGTGTACCTAATAGTAAAGAAAGATGTATACAGTAAAACAAACTCCTAAGTCTTTAACCATCTAATACTCGTTATTGGATACTCACACGTACACAACCAGATGATGTAATTTCTGAAGACATTGATCTCATACAATGTCCTTTCACAAATGAAGCTTTTCTTGAAATGGGAATTTTTATTACGTATAAAAAGCATTTAACGTGTTATTATTCCAGGTGTAATGTCTTTATGAAATATTAAAAAAATTGTAGCGTCCCTAAAAAGCACATGTAACATATTTTAAAAATTTAAAAGCCACAAGTATCAGACACTTGAACCCTCATTTACGACGCGTTCCAGAGCTGAACGAGTCATACATCACCTGACTTACAAACACTGTACTTTACTATAAACAAAACCTCGAGTGACTCTCACAAGATGATTTTAATTTTAACAAATCAGTGAAAGGAACTAAAAACAAAAATTTCTGCCTCGTCATTGGACCAATCACATTCAGATTTTGTATTTGTCACACACACATTACATTCGCTGCTGTTCAGTTAAAAAATTGTATTTATACATATTTTATATTTATATTTACTACAATTGAACTTAGAAAATATTTTTTCTAAAATTTACTGTTATATTAATTAAAATTATATATAAGCACATACCTTGTATTGGGAAAGCCCTGATAAAAACGGACACAAGTAAACACAAGGAAATGCCCAAGTAAAATGATAAAAGCTGATCAAGTGGAGAGGCTTCACTGAAAATGATGGAGAACATCACTCAAGAAGTGTAATAGATATGAAGAATCAGATTTCACTGAATAAATGTAATCTCTAGCTCCATGTTAAGTTGAAACAAAGACTCTACAGGGAACGAAGAGGAGAATATAATATTGAGAATATATATTGAAGAAAATAATGAACTAAAAGAGTTGATGGCGAAGCATAATGAGATTAGGGCAGCTTCCACTCGCAGTTTTAAGTTAACGTAGTTTGGAACCCACTTCGTTTTGTTGTTTGATGGAATAAAGGCCCCTTCCGGGTGTGAAATCTGCACATCAGTCTCTGACCTTGTGTTCCACAGTACGCAACAATATGTATACCTGATTTTTATGTACTGATTAGTTTCAATGCATCTACTATATGACATTGTATAACTATAAAATCACGTTACCTTCAGACGCAGATTGTTTTAGAACGCCGACAGGAACCATGACAGTTGGTGGGGGTGAACTCAGCACTCCTGAAGCTTGGGCTTGCTGCAGAGGGGGGATTGTGGAGCAATACTCAGATGGGTTGTTTGGATTGGGGCTTTGGTTGCAACAACCTCCCATACTCTCCCACACTTGTGCTGGTGAGGCAAACCAAGTAGGCAAGATCTCAGGTCATTGGTCCCAAAACGCAATCTTTGAATACGTTAATGCTATTTATGATGTACATTGTACAATATTTTTTTCTGTTATACTACAGGGCTGTTACACTACACAGTTACACTTACCATTCACAAGAGTGCGGTGGCACGTCACACAAACTCTGGCTTCTTTTCTGTCCATGTACATCAGTCGGCTTTTCAGGCTACAGCAGGCAGCACAGAACACCTATACAGACAGAACATGTTTGTTTTATCATATGAAACATTAAATTGCATTTATAACATAAATTAAAGACAATGTCTGTAAAACAAGATGTCAGCAACTAATTGATGGCTGAAAGCTTGAACAGTTCAGCACAATGATTAAAGTTGACCTGAAGAAGCAAACACAATAGAATATAACACAACAGCTAACGTGTAATCATTCTGAATCTGCACAATGTTTATTTGAAGACGCTACTCGAAAAAATTCTAAAGTCACTAAATTCTAAAGTCTACACGCAGGTAGAACAGCACAATAAATATCAACCTTTGGTAGCACAAGGCAGAGATGGAGTTCTGAGCCACAGAGCGAAACAAAACATAAAATGGTCACAAGTGACACAAAGGTACAAGCTATGCTTGCTCATGTATAAAGACTAAGTAGAGGACACTGGATGTTTGGGCCTGTGCCAGGTCAGAAAATGCAGTTATTAAGACGGTTTATGGGTGGCAGCCAAAAGGTTGGAAGTCAGAATAAGGGATTGAAATACATTCGACTTCAAAACAGCAGTGATTTATGACAAACAAGAAGCTTTACCTTGCCACAAGCCCGACAGTGGTGCCTTCTTTTAGTGAACGTGAATTTGACCTCACACTTCATGCAAATAGGTGCTTGTGAGTCGGGGACCCATAGAGGAGCCACTTCACCCAAAGCGCTGAATGTTTTTTTTGAGAAGGCACCTTGCTGGCCAGCCTGGAGGTCATTGTCTGGACCCTCAAACGGAACGAGTGCTCCCGACGAGCCTTCACTGTCATCCCCATTTATCCCACTGACTCTAGACTCCGCTCTGTCACTAGAGGCCTCCGTGGTTCCAGTTCCACACTGTGACTCCAGGTTTTTGTTCTTGCCAGTAGAGCTAAATTCATTCTGAACTTGGCTGGAGAGAAGCTGCGGAATTTGAAGCTTCAGATTGACTGGCTGTTTGGGACGAGCGCCACCATAGGGAACGCTGACTGGCTGCAAGCGGTTGTTGAGTTGGCTCAGTCTTCCAGATTCCACTCCTCGAACAGTTGACTCTTGTTTGCTCTCCTCCATTTCTTTTTCCTCTGTCACAGAGTCCTCCTTTGAAACAGCTGCTGGTTGACTGTGTGAATCATCATCCATGTTCAAAGCCAAGCCATTGGAAAAAGACCTTCCTCCTCCAGGTTTTTCCTTCAGTGTTTCCATCTCCTCTAGTATTTGCTCGTCTCGTCTGGTTGACAAGGTCTCTGTCTCTGCACATTCTCCCTCGGTCGCATTACCGTTTTGAAAGGCACCGTGGTGGTTCTCCGATTCTCCATAAACATTGTCTCTATTAGCTTGCAACTCTGTATTTCCTGTCTGGAGGTCAAATCCATCAGAAAATCCCAGATTACAGTTTCTTAATCCATCCTCTACAGATGTGCTATCGGACAGGTTGCTAGCTTCAATTTCACCATCATTCAAAAGTGTCTGATTAGTCATAGGTCCGCTTTCAAGATGATTAAAATCTCGCAAATCTGCAGCACTTCCTACCACAATGCCATTCTGTTCTAGGCCAGTGTTCTTAACATTTAGGTGATCTGGGTGAGGTTGGCTTGTCCTGCTGCTAGTCTGAAAGACTTCAGGACAGTCTGTGTGAGCAGCATTATCCGAATAGCCATTTTCCAGTGTCACTTTGCTGGAGGATGGCGCATCTGGTAACTGGGCATCGTTGCTCACTAGCTTGCCAATGTTAGGCTGGGGCAAAGGAGGACTGTGAACATCTGTTGATCTCTCTTCATTTCTGCCCTCTGGCTGTTGCATCAGCGTCTGCTTCCCCTCTAACCTGGTGATTTCTGCCAAAAAATGGCTGTCTGGAATCTGGGTGTCCAGGAAAGGCTTGAAGTCCAGAGGACTGTCCCTTGGGCTGAGGTCAGCGTGGGTCAATGCAGGATTCAAAGTGAGAAGATGTGACGATGGGGCAAGAATCTGGGTCCATTTGGCATCTGAGAGTGTTGGCGTGTCCGCTTCATCTAGAAAGACAGGGGAAAGGGAGGGAAAACGAATTAGCTTCCTTCTAAAAGGATTGAAACAAACAGAAGACAAATTGAAAAATGAGGTCAGGCTAGATTGGAAAACGTTCAGGAAGTGGGACAATCTGGTCACCGCCTTGGGATCCATCTGTCAAAGTGACACATGACGAAGGTAGAATGATGCAAGGCTTTCCATTTTCTACCTTCCCTTTAATAACCAAATATAGAGATCTCAACATTGACATTCAAAACATTGTTCAGGGGAAAGAATAATAGAGCTCCTGTGTGTTGCCCTTTTCCTGCCAAAGTAGCGTTCCCATTTTTATTGTAACCCCTTGATACATTGATAATAAAGGCATTCTATTCTATTCTATTCTGCTCTACTCTATTCTTTACAGCCAGTCAATAATTCAACTGCTGTAGTTTTATGCAATGAAGTGTGTGAGAAACATCTCTTGAATTGAGACTCTGGAGTTAATGGCCATGCAGTAGGAGCTCCGTATAACACCGATCACAATGCTGCAGTAAAACTTGGCCGCTATCAGTACTGTAACCTTGTAAACCACGTATGCTTCACAGTGTGACACCATTTAAGCAGCCTCTGGGAAAAACACAGAGAAGCAGTGTTGAGGGGAAGTCCTGGGGGGAAATGCTAATTCAATTGACCCCATTTACCCTACAAACCAAAGTCACTAGCACAGCTATAATAACGTGCCAATGACGCATTGTGCACCTCTCCAGACACAGAACTGCCCTAGACTGTTTGTTCCCATTATATGTGTCTAGAATATTCTTTCCACCTAAAGAAAGATGAAAGTTACCTAAATACATGCAAATGTGCCTACAACATTGCTACAGCGGCATCGCCATCTTTCAGAGAGCATTTTAGTTTAGGAAAATAAAGAATACAGTAGGCACGCATTTTACCACATATCAAATTTTGAGCTGTATTAACTCGCAGCTGCCGCAGCACAAATTTGACAGCATGACAACATCTCGTCTGTTTCTATTTTTAAAATGGGAAAATGATGAACAATATAAAAAGGCATATTAGTGAATTTACCACTTTTTGGTAAACATTGTGACTAAGATCGTGATTTTCCTGATAAACTCTGGTCTACTGTATTCTCCTTTACCTTCATTCTGCTCAAAGTCATCCAACACCTTGTCCAGATTAAAGGCTTCAGCCTGGAAGTAATTCTCCATGGGTCAAGAAGCTCCACCCTGCCAAGTGCCCGATGAACCTATGAGAGAAAGTTATTAAAATACTTCACAAAATACAAAACAGTAGTGAAAATGTGACTGCTGATAGCGTGCTACCAACAGTATTATATAGTTAAAAACCCACACAACATTTTATTCAATACCTTTCAAAACCTTTTAGCTCTAAAGACATGACTTTGTGAACACATTAACTATGGAGCAATAGGACTGGAGGTGTCCAACATGGCTGGTATGTTCAAGCAACGTTCATTACTTTTCCCACCTGCCCCGAGGTTCTCTTCAGTAATTGGACGAATATATCCACACAAAGCCTCCGCTATATCTCAGCCAGTCTCGCACATGTTGAAGAGCCAAACCTAAAACAGAAAGTGTTAAAAAGAACAAATCACTTTAGGTGGACCGTGACCAACCAAACCAGAAACCTTTTTGTGACAGATGATAATGTTTATTCTGGTCGCACAGGAGCAGTGCAAATTAACGCAATTTGGCAGGTGTATTATTATAAAATAATTATTTCTATTTTTTGTTTTGATTTTTTGTGGGCATGTTTAGGGTGTTACTCATCAGAGACAGTCAAATTAAGATGACAAGAGGGAAACAACAGGAAATAACAGCCAAAATCAAGTTTTAATCACAACACAAAAGTGTCAGATTGTGAAGCACTATTAAACACAAATGTAAACCTAGCAATGGAATCTTAAAAAAAGTGTAATTTGTGACATGAGCATCATGGTGCAGCGGTAGCCCAATGGCATCAACACAAAGGCCAAAAAGGACCAAAGATAGAGAAGCGAGTGTGCTGAGAAACACACAATAGACCAGATATTTCGCCAAGCAGAGCATTCTGAAAGTAGCAGATTCGACACATTTTACGCTTAGCTAAAGATGCTTGCTTTGCCACACTGTCAGCAACACGCCAAGAAGAGGAAGAAGAGAATGGGAACCGTCAGATTATACAAATCAGAAATGTATAAGTTGGATTAAAAATGACCGATTTGTCAAAACAATTACAGTATTATAAAATTATAATAAAATTATGTTCTTATCAAATTATATTTTTTTTTACAAAAAAATTCAATTATAAAAGGCTAGAACAGTAGAAAATGGTACTTTTTGTCATTATTATATAAGAAAATACCAAATGTAAAAAAAGATTCATAATACTTCTACTTTTTGCTTGTATTTAGTCACTATATTTGGTTAATCTCTATTACTGGTTTACTTATTAAGCGTTACATCCATAACAAAATGTTGTAAAAACAATTTAATTTTAATGTTAAAGTTATGTGTACAAGGTATTGAAAGAGGCTTGCATGCTCATACTTATTTTATACAATTTTTTTTATTCTATAATAAGAATTTTTTAATAAGAATAAGGTTTTATAAGAATTGATACGAATAAAAGCACCAGATATGTCTTTCGCGAGGCCTCTAGATGTTGAAAGAAAAAAGAGTGAGTGAGTTTGATATTATGTCCACAAGGGACCATACTGATATTGTTCTCTGCATTTACTCAAGTTACACACACAGTCAACACACACAAACCAGGAGCAGTGGGCAGACACCAAGCAGTGAAACACATGCTTTTGACAACCCATGGTCACAAAGACTAAGATAAAAGAAAGATAATTAAAACTCAGATTGTAATTTTCTGCGAATCTGGTGGGTTTTTAATTGTAATTGGTTTTTTTTGTCATATCAGTCATATCAGCCTCAGGACTATGTATTGCATAACACAGAGAGGGTTTGTGAGTCAGAAGAAACCGCTGTGTTTATGAATGCAGTGAGCCTGAATGTGACAAGCTCTCTTTGCACATGAGACTCTCCACTCTGAATGACAACTCATTCAACCGTTTATTCTAACTGGCTTATTTTAAAAGATTTTAAATTTCAGAGAATCCCAAAAAGTCGTTGCAAATTTTCACTTTAAATATGTTCCAAACACAAGGGACTGCTGAAGCAAAAACAACCAAAAAATATATTATTAAAAATATTATTTAATAAACATTTAATAAAACATGGCGAGAGCATCACATTTCCAGAAGTCAACTGTTTTGGAGCACAAGGCAAGCTCCAGTGCATGAGCCTTCTTATGGTAATGAGCTCTGACACAATTTGGCAGTAGCCAATCAGGATTTAGAGAATCTCCTCTTGAGAGGATTCAATAAGTTGGTTAAATATGCAAACGTTTGGAAAAACTACGCTTGTGTGCTATGTCAGAGCAACAAGAAATATTTTCCCAGCGCTGCACTGTATTTTCTTCCTAGTTTAGTTTTTTCTAAATCCTTGATTTTATATCAAACTAGCTGTTCAAACTGTGTATTTGTGTTTGATCATCTTTCAAATACATTAGGATTAAAATAAACATGAATTGGTTTCAAAGATCAGCTAGTTGCGACACATGAAACATGGGAACATGACTGATTAAGATTTAATTACTCGGTAGATTCTATAAATAATGCATGTGTGGTCGACTCCATACTAAGGTGCAGCTTATATTTTTACTTTGCAGCTAAAATTATATTTTAAAAAATTATAATTTTACAAAAGCACACTGATAGAACCACATTCATAAAAAGACCAAACAAATAGTCAAACAAATAATTTAGAAATTTAGCCACAAAGCTCAGGAAAGAGAAAATGCCACGTGTGTTCAGAATATAAATGTACAATTATAAAGTGCCTTTTAAATAACATTATACAATTATTATCAATTATTATATAATCAAAAAATCCGTTCAGGGTGTGTTCAGGGTTTCCGTATTACAAAGCTTTTCGGAAAACCGTGTCACACCTTGTTACATGGAATGTTTAAATCGCATCATATTTAACAAAGCTGCTAGTGAGACAAAAACTACTACTACTTTAACAGTACATTACAAAGTATCAAATTTTATCAAATTACACACACACTGACACACACACACACACACACACACACGCACACACACACACACACACGCACTTGTATAGTGAAAATATCTATGAATTGTAATGGTATTTTTAATACATTTTACTTAAAGCAGGCACAAATAGCAGACAGATGTACGTACTGTTATTTTTGTATTTGTTATTTAGGTATATGTAATGTATATGTGCAGTATACACTTTACAAGACAGAACTCTTGGCAATTCCTGCTCATCCATCTATACACTACAACATTACTGATCAGCTTGGCTCAACCACATTAACACCAGTCAAGACTGCCCGAAACCTTGGGGTGATGTTTGATGATCAACCTACTTTCTCTGCACACATCTGTGCGACAGCCAAGTCATGTGATTTGCTCTCTACAACATCACCAAGATACGACCTTACCTCTCACAATACGCCACTCAGCTTCTAGTACAGGCTCTGGTGATCTCAAAGCTGGACTATTGCATCTCTCTTTTGGCAGGTCTGCCCGTCGCCGCAACACAGCCTCTGCAAAGAATCCAGAATGCTGCAACACGACTGGTCTTCAAACAACCGAAAAGGACTCATGTCACTCCACTGCTTGTCTCTCTGCACTGGCTGCCAATTGCTGCCAGGGTCAAGTTCAAAGTTTTATCATTGACCTTCAAGACCATCACTGATGTGGCACCATGCTACCTCAACTCCCTAATTCAGGAATACTCTCCCTCACGTAGTGTACGATCTGAAAACGAACGTCGGCTAGTCGTTCCTCTGGAATGTGGCTTGAAATCCCTCTCAAAAACCTTCTCTCGTTCGGCGGCTGCCTGGTGGAACTATTTACCTATTCCTCTAAGAAAGTCTGCAATCTTCTCAACGTTTAAAAAAGCACTAAAAACTGAGCTCTTTCACCAGCACCTTAACACTGATTAAAAAAAAATCCTTTGTCTTGTGTTCACTGCTGTTGTTGACTATCACGCTGTTCTGTCTAGTAAGTTTCCTTATATAGGCTGTGTAGACATCTACTGTAGCCTATTGTAGACAAATTGCTTCACCTGCACCTCTTTTTGTAAGTCGCTTTGGATAAAAGCGTCTGCCAAATGACTGTAAAGGAATACACAAATTGATATACGTATATACACTCATATGTACCACTCATTATGTCGCAAATTGTTACCCAGAAGTCAAGTGGATTGCTTCGGCAAACCAGGAATTTCTACTTCCACCTTTTTGAAAAACTTTCCCGGCTTTCCCTGGTGAAAGTTTAATCATAATGAGAAATCCTCATTTGTGACTAGATTATTTAAAACAAATGCTGCTTCAAAGTCTAAAGTGATCAGAGCAGTTGTAGCCGTCAAACAAATCCGTCTCAAACTATTACTAAATTTCACTTTGATCTCTACTTGAAATGAAACGTAAAGGCAAGAGGAAAAACTACGTGAAGGCCATAGTCACTCCATTTAAAAAGCAGCATTGGCAAATAGCCCTGATCTTGGAAAGCCGGGAATGTTAATGCGATAGTAAACAGGAATCTGTATTACTGGATGTGCTTGTGTCTAGTGGCGTTCAGTAGCTTTCTCTGAATTCTTCCTCTTTCTCTATTCCCAAAAGTTTCTCCAGCCACAGACACTTCTGCATAGCAAAAGTGACTCACTCACAAATTCTACACTCCAGTCCTGTCATGAAAGGGAAAGTCAATACAGTACATTACACATACCATTGTCGTTTTTAACAATTATCTGGTGTTTGCCTACTTTAATTAATTTGTCTTTATAAATAAATTATATGTACAAGTCTGTGTGTGTGTGTGTGTGTGTGTGTGTGTGTGTGTGTGTGTGTGTGTGTGTGTGTGTGTAAATGCAATAACTGAGATATAAACACTTTCACCACACTATATTGACATTGCAAGTAATGGTAAGAAAAATGAATAACACAACCACACTTTATTGTGAGATCATAGCGTTTATAAAAACATTTTCAGATGTTTGTCGTCAGGCCAGAGATTAGGAATAAGTCTGAAGAACTGGTGACCGTTAGATGTTCGGTTATTAACTTTCTGCTTCCCTTCTGCGTTGACAAGTCTGATCTCCAGCTACTGGTAACATTTTCAAGCACCTATTTACGGCGTTCGTGAGCATAAACCGAAATTATCAACTTATTTGGTGCGATTTAGTCAACATCACAGAGGTGATCAAAATAACAGTTTGTGCCGTTTACTCACCGGTGGAATCCACACCATCCTCGCGCGCGATTCCGCCATTAAACTCTACGAACATAAAGTAATATCCCGATCCCGGGTCATATTATCCAGCGTTGACGTCTGCGGGTCATTTCGAGGCAGAGCTAGGCCATTTACCGCTGCTCTACAGAAGTCTGGCAGTGGTTAGTTTGTTCGAAAGCTCCCCTATATCCCTCCTCTAAAGATTTCATGGAGAAGGTTATTACAAACTGCAGCAAACGTGGGACATTTTGGCTCAAACTAGGCCATGGAGACAGGCGAGATTCCCGCGTCTTGGGCTTTCGTTTGAGCCAAAATGGCGTCTGTTTCGTAACCTTCTTTGGTAAACGTTTCTCAGCGGGTGACACCACTGACCGCGTCTCAGGATCCAGGCAAGCGGAGAACAGTGGAGCGGGGCGGCACCCGAGGCGCCGTGACGTCATCACGAGGAATCAAACCAATCTCGTTTAAGGAAAAGGTAGACAACAAATGAAATGAAATAAAGTCTTAGTTTTACGTCACGTTTTTATATCGAGCCTTAGATTATTTAACAAGAAAGAAAGCATTATAATGAAACAAAACGCTGGGTTTTTCAAATGCACTTTACAATTGTTCAATTTCAATTATTATGTTTTATGCAACCAAAATAGTATATACGTTATCATAAAGACTGCTGTTTCACATTGGTTTTGTGGACCATATATACGTTCACATTTTACCACTAACATATAACTATAATGCGTGACGCTCACGGATATTAATCTGGTCAAGAGATTTAATCAGGCTATAACGTCATCAACTAATTAATATTCATGTTGTTATACGTAATCTTCGCTGCAGTGAATTAATTGTGCGACCCCACGTGGAGACCGAACAAACTGCTCGCTGCCTAAATCAACAAAGTATTTTTTTTCTGTTTGTGAATTTTCTTTTTTATAACTAAATTGTTTAGAGTTGTCGAATACAAAGCATGTGAAACTCGGCGAGGACATAAATACAAAGTTATACATACAAAATAATAATAATAATAATAATAATAATAATAATAATAATAATAATAATAATAATAATAATAATAATAATAATAATAATATGGAAGCCCGTTTCCGAAATAACAATAATAGTAAATGAGGAAATGTGTATTTGGTTGACATAGAAAATGAACAGTGCAATATTTGACTTTACAGTAAAATGGTTTGTCTTCTTTGCATACGAGACAGAGGTCGAAATTAGGTCTTAATCCAACAAATATATTTACATGGAAATATATGGGAACAATTTTCCTTTCAAAATAATGCATTTAATATTATAAAATAATTTTCTTTTACAAACACAATGTTTGACAAACAATAAATAACAACCGAGGGAAAATATCACACGTCAGTAATAATTAAATGACAGAAAATATCCTAAACTATAAAAACAAAATGACTTGTATAATATGTTAAATAACACAAAAACTTCACTATTAAAAGATGGAGTGTATACATGACGTAATAACACATCAAGCTGTTGTAACACCTGTAACATCTTCAGGTAAACCATACAGCTTTCACACCAACATAGATAAATAATATAAGCATATGAACAGTCCATTACTTTTGACCTGCTTTCACTGGGGTTGACAGGTAAGTCACTTCAGCTGTACTTCAGTAGATGGCGCTGTGTTGTCACTTACACATCATTTACTTTCGATCAGACACAGTTGGTGGTCTCCTGCAAAGTGCATGGCCCTCCATTTTCTTGAAGGCGGATCATTGTTGGAATTGATTGGCTCTGTCTGGTCCCATTACCCAAGGCTGAAGAAAGCCCGAGATTAGAAGTCAGATTTCCAGTCTAGCAGCCTTTTGCCATCTCTGCAATGAGCCACTCGAGCTTTCCTGTGAGCAGACGCCCAAAGTGCTTCAACACCAGTCCCAAATCTTTAGAGTCTCGACCCACACAGCTTTTTGCCTGGGGCAAATTTTGCCCCCACTGCTGGATAGATCAAGGGAAATACACAATAAAAATAAAACTAATCAAAAATGTGCATAATGTGATTATATAATTAATAATGAAAAAAATGCCTTATTTTCACACAAATATATGAGCCCTGTTGAAATATTAGAATGCTTGGTCACTGTCGGTGTGTCCAAAAGCTTTTTCAAAAGCAGGTTATTCATAAATACTTTATAAAGAGGCATAAAATTATCTGCCAAAACATTGACTATACAATCTAATGTATATTTTATTAGCAGGGCATTGCTGTTTAAGTGCTTCACGGATGGAGCAACGTGCTTCATCTCTCCTGCTGCTGAATTACACGTAGGTCTTTATCTGGCCGTCTTTCCTGAGGAAGGAAGTCAGAGGTCACCTGGAGTTAAAGTCACTTACATGACGTGACAAATCAACAACGATTCTGGGAAAAGAGGATATTTTTCTTTTGGAGCTGAACAAGCACTAATGTTCAAATATTGGGAAATTGCACTCATTAAATTACAGTTTTAACATCAATGGGTATTGAACGTTTAGTTTACAGTTTTTCTCAGTCGCTTTAGTACAATTCTCAGATCAGAATTGAAATTCTCAAAACTATTTGTTCAATCTTCAGATCACGATGTCACTTGAGCACATCATATAAGCAGTTTTTCACTTCTTTGAACAAGTTGCAATTGCTTTGGTACATCATGCAAATGATTATGTACAATTCTCTGCTCTTTGAAACGTTATCAATTGTTTATGTCATGTTGATCAAAACGTATAATATAGTTCACTGTGCAATAGTCTTACTCCTCAAAACACCTAGTCATTAGTTCATCGTATAAGGCATTAACTGCAAAATGGTTGATCAAGTTGTCATAATGTGACACACATATTTCTATACATCTCCATTGTATTTTTTTTTCTAAATCTGTCCTGAATTGGTAACTTGCTCTCAGGTGACTTGACTTCCTCTAACAAAAGTGCATCTCATTGACAATCAATGGGCAAGTATATACTGTATATGGCTGAAGCACAACACAGTGTTCTATGTCTTACAATGGAAGGACAAGGAATTGGACTGTGATGTGGATGAGAATTTGTGGCGTAACATACAGGAACGACGAGAGGTGTAGGAAGACCACACCAATTCCTACTGCACTGCCTGAACTGTTGTACAGAATATTGTCCTATCTTTTTTTTCCCTTTGTGTTACTGTTTGCAGTGGGTTTTTTCTATGTCAGTATGACATGGTCTGTCAACAAATTACAATATAAAAAGTACAAGTATAAATGTGAATTTTGTCCAACCTCTTGCAATCAAACAAAAAGATGTAACTTACATTTCACAATGATACAATTTCATCAGAACTTTACATAGTGTACATCAGAACCTCCCTCTAAAGTACACGGTTATATTGACAACATGACGAAGTAATTTGACTGTCTTGTTCGTAGACAATGATACAAGGACTTGACATTCTGATAGCACTGACATGTTCAATGACATAAAGACTTAGTTTTGAGAGATTAACTAAAAATTTTGAGCAAGTTACAGGCTTTTGCAAGAAATCCATGGTGTTTTGCTGTGTACAAACTGTTTTGAGAAATGCACACACGGATTTGCAAACTTCAATTCTGAACTGAGAATTGTACTAAAGCGACTGAGAAAAACTGTAATGATTTGGACTTTGAAGCAATGTGTTAATGTTTAAAAATATGTGTAAATGTATGGCTTACTTTTACGTTTGTAGGACATTATTAATTATAGTTTGTATAGTTTAGTTTCTGTAAAACTTAATATAAAAAACATTTTTGTTTTTTCACTATAAATGTGTAGTGTTCTTCTTGTGTTTAAATGTATTCTGTGTTTGATTTGCATCACTATAGATGTACATAAATTTGAGTGTGTGTGTTTTTTTACCCTTTGTAAATGGAAAATATTCACAAAATTTTCTTCATTAAAAATAAAAATGTTAAGAGATAAAATAAAAAAAAATATGTGTAATAAATGTCACTAAGATGTGTTTTTGTGGAATATATGACCATTTGCTTATGCTGTTTAACGCTTTTCATATGCAAAATGACAGTGTGACTTTCAATGTTTCTTATCATTAAATGGGTGTATTGCAGATTTTGTTCCAAAAAGCAAGCAGGTTACAACATGTCTGTTCCAATTCTGTTCATATCACTGCAAATTGTATTTCAGCTTCTTTCTGAAGCTGTGCATTTCTGCAAGCCTGTGGTCCTCGGGGTGGTCCTCACCTCATTGTGTAGCCGTCGCACTACATGCAGATAGTTCCTGATAGTGTGCTCCAAGCGCTCCAGCAGAGTCAGACCACAGCCAGGTTGGCTAAGAGTCCTGGCAGACTGCACATCCTGAGCTAGAGTCCCCAAAGTCAGCAGGATCTCAGTCCTCCGCTCATGTACCTGGAACACACACAAACATGCAGGTGTCTTACAGAGCAGGGTCAGTAGAGCTAGCGTGTAGGTTGTGTGGATCATCTCACTGATTTTCTTTCCCATGTTTCTTTGTGAATTCGGGTGCATGGTAACTGAATAGACGAGGGCAGCTCCACGGCCCTGCAGTCTCCCTGAATAAAGAAAGGAGAAGCACAGCCTTCCACACAAGCTTTCAGGTCTGGCGCCTATAAGCCATGTGCATTTTAAAGAAATTATTATTGAATATATGATTGTGACAAATATACAATCTTGAATCAGCAAGGAAGGTTAAGAATGTTCACGTGTCACAAAAGTACTGATTGACTGCCTTGTTTTTCCCAAAGATATTTTTTAGATAGATAGATAGATAGATAGATAGATAGATAGATAGATAGATAGATAGATAGATAGATAGATAGATAGCTAGATAGATTGATTGATTGATTGATTGATTGATTGATTGATTGATTTATTGATTGAATGATTTAATTGCATCCCTCAATGAAATGTCTCTGCACTATTTTCTTTAAAGAAAAAAAGTCTTTCTAAACCCCTTCTATTGTCGTGCTAGATGTTCTTCTTAAATGAAGATTTCTGTGTTCTTGTATCATTAGCTCCTTTAGTGTGCAGCAGGCAATTAAATCTCGCCAGGCCTCAGACACAATTCCTCTGAAGCAGAGAATGGAGAGGATTACACATTCACATGCAACAGACGCTTTACCATTTCCTCCTCCAAATCCTTCACCTTGTTCATGACTCTTCTGGCCTCGCTGTCGCACACAAAGTCAAGCGGTCGAGTGTGAACGTGAGGCAGCTCTGAGGCAACCATGCTCAACACTACCACCAGGATTCCTGGAAGACAAAGAGTTCAGTGAAAATATAGATACGTACACAGCAACATATCAAGCAATAATTCATCAGTCACCGTCACTTACTCTTTAAATCCATGCCTTGTTATAAAGGCTCTTCGGTTGTGTTGCTTTTCATTGGAGTGCTTCTTTTATGAGGAGGTTTTGTGAAAACTCCCACGCTGATGTGGGCTTTTCCACAGCACACACTACCCACTGCATCACCCCCACAGTTTTTAGAAGATCTCTGCTGTTCCTTTCCCTTTTGGGATGTTTGTTATCTTGTCTCTAAACATGCCTCGACTTTCCCTCCGTGATTCACTCCAACTCTGTCGGTTTAGTAGACACTGATGTAATTCTTAGCAAATAAGTAACATGACAGCAGGTTAATAATTCATTACGCGATCAATTCGTTTCAGGCTGCTCGATTGAGCATTCTATAATTTGAATGTCCGGCTGTTTTACTGTTTGTTTTACTGCTATTTTTAATGGTTTACTGTTATTTATTTTAGTGCTGTTTTTGGTACTCGGAAAATCAGGTGTGTATCAAGGCTAGAGAAATACAGGTGGCATTATTAATTTTATTGAATTATTTTTTCGATCTAAATTGCTCTCCACTAAAACAAACTACAGTAACGTCACTTCAGAATACAATAATGTATGTACCATTTTTACACCGAGCAAGCATTTTTATCTAATTGGATGAATTATTAGATTTACAATTCCTAATCTGGATTTCTTTGTGACTCAAACCCATGACCTGCTCACAAACACTGGCTCCACTGACACACACCTGTAAAGCTGTTTTACTCACAATTGTGTGCATAGTAATTACACTGCAACGCATTTCTGCATTTGGCAGATTCACCATCTGTTCATAAACTGGGGAGGCTTTTGATGACCATCTGAGATCTCCAATCTCAACACCTCCTCAACCACCCTGCCTTGGGCGTTCAACATCAAGAACATCAGATCTTTCCTTTCACCAGACTGGAATACAAATGTTCTTCCAGCATTCTGTCACCTCAACACCTCGGTAAAGAATTCAGAACAAAGCAGTTCGACAAATTTCGTCCAACAAAAATAAACTTCAGTCCTTTACCTCTTTCTCTACACAGGTTAATCAAGCTCGAATCAAGTTGAGACATGCAACTCTGACCTTCAGGACAATTACTGGTACTGCACCTTCCACATTCTGGATGTGCATTACAGGTATAATCACATTCCCACATTCCAAGATCATGCAATAAGTGCAGCCGGCAAAGTCTTTCGGTTTCTGATTGTCAGGTCGAACAACCAATTTTACATTAACTTTATTCTATGCTTATGTACTTTACAGTACAACTAAATAATACATTCTGGAACATTTTTTCCAAACATGAGAACAGAGGATCTTCCAGACATTTCTCCTCCCGTCTCAGCAGCCTTCAGCAGCCCAAGTCACGGCTGTGAAATATCAGCCAAGAGCAAAAACTCTGTTTGTACATGTTTGAGTCACTACTCAATCACAACAAGATCAGAGTGATTTCATCACTCATCATAACGCACCCTTGTGTGCTAGACAATCTTCCATAAATTTACAATAGATGGACAAACCGTGGTACACGCTGCCTAAAGAACAGCTGGTTTGCTGTTGATCTGAGTAACAAGCAGTAGGCATATGCTGATGATGAAATCATAGAAGACACACGGTCTGCAAATAGATGTATGGAAGGATGGATGGATGGACAGACATAAGAACAGACAGACAGCTAGACTAATAGACGTGTGGATTTAAAGACTGTTATTTAGATAAATAGACTGAAAAGTACAGACAAACAAAATAAATGAATGGATGAACAGACAGACAGACATAGCCACAGTAACAAAATTCAGACGAGTAATGGACATAATTGCAACAATTTTTTTTTCAAAATTTGTTCAATTCACACAGCAGCTTTGGGAAGTCTGTGACTGGGAAGAGCGCTTTATAAATATGTAGACTGATGTTGCACTTGAACAGACTGTTAAATACAGATAAATATACAGACTGACAGACAGGTGTGGACACAGGAGATGTAGAAAGAACAAAAGCAGACAGAAAGATGGGCAGAAATGTAGATAGACAGACGAGCATATGCATCGGTAGAGAGTTACAAAAAGACAGACAGACACTGAAGGACAAGACAGACAGACACACACACACACACACACACACACACACACACACACACACACACACACACACACACAGATAAAAAGACCAGGGGAAGCAGGGGATTCATAAGAACAAAGAACTGCAAAACAGGCAGACAAACTGACTGACAACTACACAAATAGATTAATGGACAAACTGACAAAGATAACAAAAAACAGACAGATTAAAAATGGGAAACAAGATTCATAGAATGAAAACAGACCGACAGACAGGCAAACAGGCTGAAAGAGAGACAGGCAGACGGATAAATATATTGACTCCCAGACAGACATAGATTAATGACAGACTGACAACGAGAACAAAAGAAAGACAAAATCTAGACCAGTGGAAACTGGAGAAGGAATGAACAAAAACTGACAGACAGACAGACAGACAGACAGACAGACACATCCAGTGGAAACGAATAAATAAAAGATTAGTTCAAAACTTTTCGTCAAAATAAGCCCGAAAATCTTTATCAGTGTCTGCACATTCTTCTGGCGCCATTGAGGGAAAGTGGGAACAGAAGTGAAGTCAACCCGCCGTAACTAAACCAGTGACGGAACCCGCATTGCATCACAGAATCAATTCATAGCCAGTGCGCGCGCCCCAGCCTCTGTCGGCTTAATTACTCTTTTACCTATCCGCGCGTGCAGCGCACGCCAATCCGAAGCGTTTAGGTGATGCTCTGACACCGTCAAGTGTTAAGGAAAGCGCGTTTATGAAGTTGAGCTTCTAGTCTGAGTCGAATCCGTAGACGTGCAGGCGGCACCAGCAACAGGGCACCGGCAATCCAAGAGCGAGGACAAAAAGTGTCTTCATCGGCTGCTAGAACAATTCTAACCGGAGACACTGACGTCATTATTGGGGTTTGATTGCGGCGCTCTAATTGTGAGGGGAATTCTTACATCTTGGCGTCATTAAATGGAGCGGCGTAGGTGACGTTTGGACTGTTGCGTTGAAGAGGACCGAGACAGCCAACACTGAAAGAAGCCGACGTGGAGGGAAAAAAATGTAAGTAGCCGCCAAAATGAAAAGCAACCTGTTAAGCTGGCCAAGATTGCTCGCGATAAACTGCTCGTTTAAAGCGCTTCAGAAGTCGCATAACTGGTTCGCAAGCGTCTTTAAAGCTTTGGGGCTGATTCTTACTCCTGAATGTAATTGGCTTGGTTTTTGAGATGCTCAAGGGCACGGGGTTATTCGTTCGTGGAGTTGAACCTGCGGCTGATTTCCTTGTCTAGATTCTCTAATGAGGACAAATAGGCACGTTTCTTCAAACCGTCTCGGTGTGAGATGACATCCTATCTCTCTCTCTCTCTCTCTCTCGAGCGCTTAATTTCAGTCATTTACGCGTAGATTCCGTGTCCCTTCAAGGTCCTTTTAGGATGAAAGCATGTGAAGCGCAAATAAAACAAAAATGGCATTTGTAATCACATCATTCAAATATATATAGGGACCGATTTTTCACAAGTATATTGAAATGGTAATTAAAAGTTTATACACACGCACCAGTTCGCCTTGCGAGCGTGTAAAGCAAGTTAATTTAAATGTTAATAAGACTTGTTTACGAAAAGTAACCAAAATGATTCAGCTCATAATTATTTTAATCAATTCCACAATAAAATGATTTTTATTTGAATTTTAAGCGTTCTCATTGGTATGGCAAAAAGTATACACTCAGAAATCTGAATGAGCTGAACCTGCGTCACAGGGAAATGTTATATGCAAATGGGTTCAGTGCTGTGAGCCTAATTCCCTTTCTGGGAAGGTACTTGTAATCTAATATCGACCCTTCTTTCACACCCCCAGTACGGATTGACATCTAATTTTCGAACCTAGGCCCATATTTAACTAGTCAATGAAGAAGTTCTTTTGAGCTCTTTTGGGCTTTCACAATTCATTAAAACGACCTCAGAGAAAGTTTGGATGAAGCTGAGTTGAATTGGGTCAGTGTGTTATATAGTGCTGAAAGCTTTGGAACACCCAGTTCAAAGAAACGGGCAATGTGTGCCAGTCCTACATGGATTATAAAGGGTCAATTGTCAACAACAACAACAACAACAACAACAACAACAACAACAAAAAAGACTAAATTGGCATATTTAACTAACTGAAGTGTGATGTACAAGGATATGCTCATAGATCTCATCTTAACTCAACCCTACAATTTTGATTAGTAATGTATAAAGAAATAAAAAAAAAAAAACACACTTTTCTTAAAAAATAGTTCCCATTAATGGCTGATGTACATGGCAAAATAAGGTTTTGAGTTGGAACTCTGTGCTTGAGCATTCAGGGGGGTGGACACATGCACACAAACACTGCAGTATTGCAAAAAAAAAACCTGTCAGATTTCACAGTGATACATTCATATTTCATTCCAATCTGTGCTCCTGCTGTTCCCTGAGCTGGCAGTAGACCTGTTACTGAGCCTACCAGTTTCTATCTCTGCTGGGAAATCTGTTTAACAACCTATTGGTTTCTCTCTCTCTTTCTTTGTCTATCTCTCTCCATCTCTCTTATTCTCTCTCTTTGCCCCCCCCCCACGGTAATTCTGTCTTTCATCCTGTGGATTCTTTGAGCAGTAAGTGTTGGTGGGCCGAGCTTGAAATGCAGCCCATGCGTCTATTTTTAGTATTTACTACAATCACAAACAATAACACTGAGGAGCAAAATAAACGGCACTCATGTATGAAAAATGAAGTTTCTCCTCGATGGGACGCAGAGCGCATCACAATAGCAGAGAGGCAACAGGTGCCAGCCAATTTCAGTGGGACGAACGCTCCATCAGTATCAATTTAGCATTATAATGTATTTTTTATCACTTATAGAAACGCATAATTGTGTAATGGGTGTGATGTGCAGTAATTTGTCATCGTCAGTCAAAACAGATAAAAGACCATACCACTACTAAAAAAAACCATACTGAATTACTAAATAACTAAACTATAAGCTTCAGATGGACAATTGTAAGAGACCTGGTCCTTGGCTCCCTCAAGTGGCAGTATTGGAGGCCAAGGACCCAATCAAGACCAGCGGACAACAATTAGGTTTACACACCTGCAGGCACTTGTGCCTTAGTATTTAAGGGCTGCAAGGGACAATCACTCTTGTCAGTTGTTGAAGTCAGGACCACCTGTGAGGTTGATCCAGGTCTGCAGTTTTGCCTTTGTGTTTTGTTAAGTTGAAGCTCTGGTTCTACTGTATGTTTCTGTTATCGGCTCTCATGCCATGTTTTGTTTCTTGTTTTGTTTAAGTTATTTATTAAAACCTGCTTATTTTTGCAACCATCGTCATCCTGTCTGCAACTCCAGCAACGACCGTGACAACAATATTGGAAGGCTATACACTAAAAATGTCAACGAAAGGTTTGTTCTCGTCAGACAGAGTGCAGGACGTCACTTTAGACTTATAACGGCATTAGTAGTATCAACAGCGATTACTCATAACACCTCTTTTGGTTTTAGCAATTATGCAACAGGTATGAAGTATAGCAACCCTTGTCTTCCCACACAAGGTGGTTAGTCAGAGAGTTTACGGCCGCAGATAAAAAGCAGATACTGCAGCGTGTGCAGTTAAAGTGAGTTTAGTCGGCAGCTGGATGAACAGCTGAGCGGGTTTCAGCTGGAAAAGTCCTGTGTCTTGGAAAGACGAGGTGTTGATTAGAGTTCCAACATGGCAGAGGTGATCACGTGGTGTTGTTGAAGCAAGTGTCGCACTTGAGTTTCTCACCAGATTCACAATTATGGCGCCAGATAGAGTCCAGCAACGTGTGCTCCGCTATCAACAAACTCTGGTAAGTGACGGTGGAAATGATTGGAGACGTGTACAATTGCACGTAAATGTATTGCACGCTTAAAACTTGCAGGTTTGTCTGCACAAGTTTGTGAAGGGCTCTTCACAATCTCTCTGGGGTTCTCTCTGGGGTTAGGAAGCTATCGTCCTCTGAAAGGGAATTAATTTGGCATAAGGTCTTTGTCTTGTTAAATGAAAATTAAAGTTGAATTTGTTGAAGTTGCTTGGCATTTGCTACAATGTTACTTGGGTTATATTTAATCAAGTCATTGTTTAGTTTATTTAGGCGTTAATTTTGGACTGCAGTGTCCATAATAGCATCCGGGCCAATACAAATGGCATAATTTGCATTATGAGTTCAAGCGCATCTGAAGTTAAAGGGCTGCATATCAAAGTGGCCCTCCTGCTTTTTCACTTGTGGACTAAATGTAGATCCACTCGGAATATTAATTGACTCATGCACCAGTTTCCCCCTCTTTTTCCGTCACATGGTGATTGGCAGCTGTAGCCTGGAGCATTTCACAGGGATATCTGTATATGCAGATGGATGTGGAGAGAAGGACACAATCAAATGCTCCGAATAAAGCACAGCGTCCGCAGTCAAGGCTAAAATCCCCTACACCAGCCATCCATCTAATACTGTATTCTTTTTTTTAAACTCTTCTTTGACAAATGTGTTTGTGTGATGAAGGTAGGCGTGTGGAGACCACACTTGAATGCATCGCATTGGTTTCTGGTTTTATATATTCAGACTATTTCTGAGCCGTTTTTCCCTTTGTCGGACTTCACAGTGGTTTCACGGTGTCTGTGTGTGATAAATGAAACTGGGACACTTTTTTTCTGGCCCGGCTTTCTTATCAGTGCAGAGATCAATATGGTACGCTATACAAAATGGTGGCTGGAGACATGGCATTTCAGTCTCTCTCTCTCTCTCTCTCTCTCTCTCTCTCTCCGTATTTTTCCCTTTGACCGAGGTTTTGCTACTACAGCTGACTGATGTTTTTATCATTTACTGACCTTACAATGTGCTTTGTTGTACGGCCAGACACAAGTGTCTCTGGATAAGTTTAGCCAAAGGAGCATCGGCCTGTGTTATTCCTGCTTTTCTCTGCCTTGTTTATTTTGCTCTCACTGTGTGTGTGTGTGTGTGTGTGTGTGTGTGTGTGTGTGTACACAAGCTCACTTTGTGCTGCCACTTCCATTGGATATCTGCTGAGATCCCACTGTTGATTTTATATGATGCACATTTTTCAAGCTAAACTGCTTGGAATCTTGGGCAAGTAAATCAAGATGATTTTTCTAAACGTAGACCTGCTAGACTCGTCTTGCCTTCGAAATCTGTTGCGCACCTGCATTGATTATCTCTACAAAGAGCCTTCTGAAAGGTACTGCAGGTGCAGGTAAGAGGATGGAGAGAATGGTGAGCTGGGATAATTTCTGCAGCTCTTCAGTGGCCTTTTGTAGCACGTATCTCTCAATAGCACATGCCCACACTACATGTTTTTTTTCATGTCTATGTGAAGAATCTGTTTGCTCATTCTCCACTAGCGGCAACCCTTAGAAGGTTGTATAACTGAGATGTTAGAAAAGATCCTCGAAGCTTACATCTTGGCTTTTTTCAAGAAAGCCTGTTCAGATGTTTCCCCAAAGCTTCGAGCAAAAATAGCACGCCTCGGGACACGATCCTCCCAGCTTTAGCACATATCACTCCAGTGTGTCATTCTGCTCCAACTGCATGGACCAGTGGAGAGCCTGTGCTATCACCCTGTCGGATCATTGGCAGCATTCAATCCATCAAAATCCGTCCAGCATCTCCAGTGAAAATGCTGCAGTCTTGGTAGAGTTTACATAAAGATAAGAGATGAGAGCCTTGGAGCGATTGCATGGAGGTGTCAAGGGAAACCTGTAGATGAAACCATGTGCAGTGTGCTACTCTGATTAAATTCTTTAGGTTTTTTTTTTGGGAAATTTTAAAAATTGATGCTGGTGTACCACTTGGGAACATTTATGACAATATGTGATGCCATTAAGATTTAGCTTTTAACCAGTTGTATCACAAATACAATGAAAATAAATTACCAAATTAGATATTTGTATTAAATGATATTACGTTATATTGTTAACATCTACATTACATGCATTAATATATTTTTGTATGCAAATATCGTTTATTCCACTGGATAGTTATTGTCCAAATATCCACCCAGTGCTAAAGTGTTATTTTTAATTATTCTTAATCCTTAAGAAAATAAAAGGGTAAGAATGGGATTTAAAGGTTTAAAAAATCTTTTACATTTATTTGTAAAAGAATTTGTCCTTTTAATGATTAGTGCTAGTTTGTGTTGCGAACTCATGCACACTCAAAACGCAACGATTTGACAGAGAAAGACTGTCATGCATTTGTAGTAAAGCCCAGTTACTGCCACTAGCAAGCCAAAAGCTAAAGGGAATCTGTTCTTTGTTCTAGCTCATGTTTCTTGACTCCAAAATTGAATTTCATGAAGTGTTTTTATGCTGGTTGTTAATTATCTAATACATAAAGATGATATGAGCTATCTTTAATTATTTTTCTAAGACATAAATAACAATCAAGGCAAGAATTTAATTAGAATTATAATTTTAACAATTCTGCCAATTCACCTCGATGGGGTGACCTCGACCTCTGCCATTCTAATAATTTAACAGAATTTTAACCAAATGTTTCTATTTCTATTAAAATGTTTTCTCTATTTTTCATTATTTAAGTCTGGATCAACATAATGGCAACATGTAAGACAAAACATTTTTTAGTTAGGTTGGTATATCCACCTGGATGGTATATCTCTAGACCCCTGTCTAGATTTAGTAGAGAAGGCACAAACTCTATAAGAGGAAATAAAACCACATTTTGTTTTGCAATTGTAATCCAGAATCTTTTCAGTATTACATCCACTATTTAATTTTACTGGTCTGTGATTTGTATTTGACACTTTTTGCTGTTTTCTTGGCTCTTTATAAATATATACTGCAACATAATTTTGCAAAAGCAATATCTCCATAAATAGTGCAGCCGTTGCTTTGACCTTACAGCATGTTTCCAAGTGGAGAATGAGCAGATGTTGAAGGTAGCGGCCGGCCAGTGTCCCACTGTCACGCAATGAAGCCTTTGGCAACAAAAAGTTGCAGATCCTGTTGTGTGATTATAAGCATCTGCAGAATGAATCATGCTGTAAAAACAAGTGTGCAACACACGTTTCCCCAAATAGTGTACATCTTTACTGTTGATGCATGACAGGAGGACAGATGTGATTTCACACCTTCATTAGAAACCCGAAGTCAGCGGTAGGGCTGCATGATTTATAAGTTCCTAAAATAACATTATTTTTGTCTAAAATTAATAAACAACAAAAAATGAATACATTGTTTCAAGACAAAAGAGACAAAAATAATAGAAAAAAATAGTTGTTGTAATGGCCGGAGTCAGAGTGAACGTAGCTGATACACAAAGTTTAACTTTCATGGTTTACATTGTAGATGGCTCTTCAAGAAGTTTCTGTTTTAGACTCAGAGTTGTGAGTCCAAGGCCCGGTCGGGTATTTCTGTGCAGAGTTTCCATGTTCTCCCCAAGCTTGCGTGTGTTTCCCCCGGGTCTTCCGTTTCCTTTCACAGTCCACGATCCCTTTCAGGCAAATAGGCAATGGAAGTGCGAATGTGTCTGCGTGTCAGCAAATGTTTTGTTTTATTTGGATGAATTTGTTATTACAGTTTGTACGTGTAAAAGAGGTGCTTTTATTTTATCAAATGAAAGAAAACTATCAATACTCACATTTTTACAGTTATCCTAGCCACATTTAATGAATTATAAAAATTGTACATTGCTGAAAAAATGTAATAAATTAAGTGGAAAAAAAAGATAAAAAAAGATCACATTAATTAGGATTAACATTTTTGTGACTATGATGTTTCCAGTTATCTCGCCGCAAGTGCTGCCACTTGTGGATGAGCTTTGCATGCAAATACACTCATCCTGTACAGGGATACGCCATTCATCATTCTCCAAGGTGATTTGACTACCCCATTTATGTATTATTTTTCACAAATGAGACCATGAATAATCTTAAGTAGACAAGGCCTAATGAGAGTCAGACCCACCTGATTACAAAATGGATTAAATACGGCGGTTTAATCTCACATCATCTTTTAGCCGCATGATCTCCATCCAAGGTTCCGAAATACCAATTTGCCCTCAAGCTATAATTTAATACAACAGCTTGTGTAAAGATTTTACACTTTTCTTCACTGGTGTTTTGTTTTGGCTCGATGACAAATCAGCCCACACAAAGTGAAGTGGATTGCTAAAGAGTCATTACTGTAATGGGATCAATGTCTTAATGCCTTTTTTTGTTGCTGTCTTGAAATGGAGGTGTTTCGAGAAAACAGGATGAGCTCTGGTTGCTGACAAAGTTGTTTTTATGGATCACCTAGCTATAGTTATGGTCTAATTCAATACGGTCTCCACACGATCGCCATTTCTTGTTCCATAATCTATATTGATGGGTCAAACACTCTCAGATAAATCCAAAAATGAATTGGATAGCAGCTTTTTTCTGCATTTTATCTGCAAAAAAATAGTTTTTAACCTCTCTAAGATAAGTTTAAGGATAGGTATTAAAACTGACAATATATTCTTTTAAGTTGTAATGTTTGCAAAGACATAATAAGGTTGTGTGTGTCTGTGTGTTTGATATATAGACATTTATGTAGAATGTTTCTTACAAGCGCACAAAGTGAAACTGGTTTAAACCTTAAAAATCTGTAACCTTGTAAATTATTAGATAGCATGAGAGTCTCTGTTTACATGTGGATGTAATAAAACAATTGTTTTAGCCATGGTGATGATGACTCCCGACACTACATTCCACTTCCTTCTAGAATACCTGACGCTGGAAAATATAAAAGTGAGCTGCCTTTTTCCATTTTGCATGTAAATGAAGACAAAATATTGGATGGAACTGTACAAAATCAATTGATGCCTATCAAACCATATCTTTAGGTTTAGTTAAGCATATGATACAGTCAGCATTAGAAAAGTCTCACAGTTCACTGACTAATTCACAGTCTGGTTGCATACACAATTTGAAGAGAATAGCATGAGCTGTTTTAGGGTGTTCAGCATTTCATTGCATTGGCTTTCACATATTACTTACTTGACCTCCAGTACAGCTTTGCTTTGGCAGCACAGAACAGTCCATTTGCTTCTCTCTTACTGATGACTTAAGACCTTGAGGTAGAAGTGGTTCAGTGTTCCATTCACACTCTAAAATAAAAACGGTCATCATTGCCACAGGCCACTCACATCTCTCGAAGTTCTCCCCACTGTCTGGTGGTTTTAGGATTTGAATAGATGGTTTGTAAAAGCTCCATCAAAGCCAATTTCATACGAATGTCACATTGCCTGTTTTTACACAGTCACATTGCGCTTGTTGCACTTGTAAAATTGAAAGAAAAATGTTTTTAAATCACTAATAATATCCTTTTAATAGATTAATAATATATAAGGGAATGTGTGCTTCAATTCTATTACATTATTTTTAGTTACAATTATAGAAATACTGCGTCTTTTAAAAAGTTTCTTGCAAAGTGCTATACAAGGATTTGTACCATTTTTTTCCAAGTGTATATTTCCGGTGTGCAGTGAAGAAGTCAAAATTTTCTTACAGAAGCCCTGGCAAAATGACTAAAGGCTTGTTTTCTGCCACGGGGGATCATGAGAAAGTTTAAACTCTGTTTAGAAGAAACTCATCATCAGTCTGCTTCACACTTTATAGTTAAAAGTCCCGTGGCCCGGCACTGCTGTCACAGCAATGTGATATATCATACACACCTACTTCGTGGTGTTTAAAACAATAGGATAAAAAAAAAATGAATAAACAACAACTCAATAAATAAATGGCTAGTAAGGTTTGGCCGTTGACGTGTAGTGTCTGCGGCACCTCTCTTGGTCAATACGCCGCAGGTCTGCGTGAGTGCCAGGCGACTGAAGGAGAACACTTTAGAGGCTTATTGTATCGATTGGGTTTGCTCAGGTGGGACAGCGAGGATGAGAGTGATGTGATGAGGCAGCATCTGTTGGGTAAACCTTGTTTTTCACAGCTTGTCACTTAAACCCTTTTCCAAATTTCTGGGTGCTCACCTTCAACCGGAGCCCGGGCCTTTCGGCAATGCAATTCGATTGGCTGCAGCACGTCATTGATTGTGACGGCTCGTGTTGCTAAGGTTAAATGTTACTCGGTTAATAGATGGTGGAAGAGGTTAATTGGGTAGAACTGATATGTCAAGCTGTCTGGGAGCCACGGCGTGCAGGCCGATGAAGACGTCGACTCTGGGATTGTTGTTGTGTGTCTGCGTGATGGGTGTCGGGCAGGGCGCTGACTCGATGTGGGCAGCTTTTCTGGACGGGGTGCAAAGGTTGTGTGAAACGAGGCAGACCGTACCGGAGAGGAAGAGGAGGCTGTGGATCAATCTACGCCGGGCTGCTTTGCTTTCCCACTATGAGCCGCACCTGCTCATGCGAGCGAAGAGAGTCTGCTGGAATCGTGATGCTCATCTTAATGTGCCGCTGGCGGCTGAGCTTCTTAGATCAGAGTGCCATGTGTTTATAGAACATAGAAATAGGAGGAGGGAGTTGGATTGAGGGACCTGCCTGCATCCCTGCCTCTCCATCTTTAGTGCCGTGGGCATCTGCTTGTGTGGGAGCAGCTGACTAAAAGAACGAGGGATGGGCAAAAAAGAGAAAGCGAAAGCGATCGAAGCGAAGGGTCTAAAATACCGCACTGTCGCTGAGAGTGAAGAAGCGTAATGGACGAAGATCTGTATATAAATGAAAGATCAGTAAAACCTTTAAAAGCTTGTTGTTGAAAAAGTCCAAAAGAAGATTAACTTTAATCTCTAAAGCAACAGTAGCTTCACCAATTTTGATCTGACTGAGAAAAAATGTTTTTTTTTTCATAGATAGATGGATGGATGGATGGATAACCCTTTAATTATATCATAAATGAGAAATTTACAATGTCACAGCTTCAAACATTGAACCGTAAAAAACTTTGCACATATTGGTTTTTTTTCTGAAGTCTTTTGAAAAAATGTAGCTGAAATCTTCCCTGGTTAAAATGCCTGGCAGCATACTGAAGAAATAAAATTTCATATGTTTGTGGTATTTCAGTCTGTCACTGAAAGAGCAGCTTGAGGACGAGATTGTGCTGTACACGCTGTAACAATAGTTTCACATTTAAATTTGCAGTGAAACCGCTTAAAGTGTCTTGTCTAGTAGATAACATATTATCAAGATAATAAAAAATTGATTTGAAACATTTATCAGACGTCCTGTCAGAATCCAGATGGATTACCACAAAATGGCAAAATCAGTTTATTGTGTTTTGGGGGGTAAATAAAACTGTGCAAATGCTTCACAGTGTTACGCTGCTGAAGACACAGATGATGGCGAGGATCCAAACAAAGGGTTTTTAATGACAAACCAAAGGAACCAGAAGAAGAAGAATAAGAACTCAAATTGAACTACAAACATAAACGTGAGCCAGGCCAACGTGGCTCCACTCAAGACTCATAATCCAGTTTGATCGGCAGCTCATGCTCCCTCCGCGATCCCTTAAGAATCCCTTGGCGATGAGGCGCACCTGTCGCGGAGGGAGATGAGCTGCAGGTGTCTGATTGGCCCTGTTATTTCTCCTGGGCCGCCACCAGGGGGAGCTAAACCCCAGGATTGTAACACACAGATGCCTCCAACATTATACTTTCATGTATTAAATATTGATCTGCCCATCAATCATTGTAACTCATTTTGAGCTACATTTGTACAAACATTTCGAGTTGCAAGTGGCATTTTTATACTGCCAATGCGTTAAATGCACTGTAATCAACCACATATGCAATCATCAGTCAAGATTATTATCTGTCCAATAAATGTTTAGTATTTAGATTCTTACAGAGAATAAGAGAATAACAGAATCAAGCTCAAAAGATAATTGATGCCAGCAACAACAAGATGTTGGTTTGAATCCAATGGAAAGCATGGGGTTGGTTTGGTGTTGTTCTGCTTATTGTATAACTAGAATTGTTGAGGACATTTGTCCATCTCACACAACGTAGTGACCAGAAACGGATGGTATTAGCAGCCGGTTTTCAACATTTGCAACAAAGTTGTTCAGCTGTCAGCCGTAGTTGGAAATTTGAAATATCATTTAAGGACGAACTCAAATGTCATTTATCAAAGAAGCGGTAATGAACAAATCAAAGCATCCGTGAGCTCTAGGCCACTGTAGTTTGACACGGCACGGCACAATGCAGCAGAAGTAAAGGTAGTTTAAATTCTGCTGGTGTTTTTCTTCCTATTTCTCTGCGAAACAAAGGCAGTGTTTTTGACACCACGAGCTTTAATGTGTAGAGACTTGGGTAAAATAGATTCCACTGCTTTCCAAAAGGAATACTTTATCTTGTCTTCTGGCTCTCAAACATAATGATTATTTTTTATAAAGACCCATTACTGAAGATGGGCTACGTATATTATATGGTAGAAGACATTGTATGAAAAATGGCATGGCATTTGAAAAAAAAATTGACACAATTATTTTTCAGAATTCAATAATTTAAGAATACAGTATTTGCGTTAATTGAGAAAAATGTAAGAATAGTAAAACTTTTATTAAAATAATATGTTTATTCAATAATATCTAATACAGTATATGATACTTTTATTTGTTGTATGCAGATTTTTTGATGCTTTGTACCTTGCTTTAAAGCATTGGGTTAAAATAAATGTATAACATACTTTAAATGTGTGTGTGTGTGTGTGTGTGTGTGTGTGTGTGTGTGTGTGTGTGTGTGTGTCTGATTAGTTCCAAACAAATATTGCACCCAGAGGGCAAAAGTTTTGAAAAGAGTATTGTGGTTCAAATAAAATGTCCGCTGGGGACGCGTGTAGGTAGAGTTCCAAAGCAGCGTAGAATCCTTGGAAGGAAAGTAAACTTTGCATTTCAGACGTGATGGCGTGTGGATGGAGCTGTCTGGGTGAGTGGAGCCACCATCGTTCTCACAGGAAATCTAGAAGTGCTACAGTGATCCATGAAAGATTTACGAATAAGTCTGAGAGACAACAACAGCTTGTGAACTCTGGGGGGACGTTGAGATCACGTCCCGGGTACTTGTTCCAATTTCGGTGAAAATACTTGTCAAATCTCAGTGAGAGCAGCGCAGAGATGGTTCCTGACGGTTTAATGTTTGTTCTTTGTGGACTTTATTTTATTTATTTATGATTTCCTAGAAATGAATGTTTTCAATTGTTTGCCAAAGCTGGTACTGGGCTGAAGGTCGGATGGCCGAACGCTGAAACGGTCAAAAAAGACAAGTACTGTACTGTATTAAGAATTATATGTGATATATTATTATTTGTGATTTAATGTGTTCTGTTGAAAATATAAAAAATGTTTACCGTTTAAATATTTGTAGATACCTTTAGTCAAAATAAAGCACAAAAACATTTCAATATATACATTCTTATAAATATATTATTTAAATAAAATACACTTAGATATATATCACTTATATGGAAATTTCGCTTTATGAAATATATTAAGTATATTTATATACAACTTATAACATATAAGTGTATAGTTATATATTGAAATATTTATATACAGTACATATTTTTTATATTTTATATATTGACATGTTGATGTCACACACACGCACACACACACACACACACACACACACACACACACACACACACACACACACACACACTTACAAGTAACAGGTTTTGTGCATATTTGTGCACAGCTCACTGTCTTTTTTAGTGATTGAACCAACCCTTAATAGTCTTCATTCTTTTCTTTCTTTTAGATGTATGGGCGCTACACACAGGAGCTAGGGGCCTTTGCCAGAGAAGAGGCAGCACGACTGCGTGAGGATGGAGGGCTTCGAAGGGCCGCCAGTGTCCGGGGCCAAGCACCCGAGCCTCTCGAATATGAAAAAGACCCCTGTGCCAAGTGTCAAGGTGGGTCTGCTGAATGTATATGCGTGTTAATTTGCCTGTGACTCGATGCTAATTTGATAGCAGCTGACATCAGAGCGGAGCTAAGAAAGCAATGCTGGCAGATCCACATGGATGAAGGGCAGCAAGTTTTGAAGAAAGAAAAAGGAAAGGTCAAAAAGGCCAGAGAGGCAAAATATCTGTCGAGTAGGTTGTAGAATTGAGGATTAGTCTGTCGGTGGCTGAGGATGAGAACAAGAGATTTGACCACAATTCAGAGAGTTATATATATATATATATATATAATATATATATATATATATATATATATATTTTTTTTTTTTTTTTTTTATAGAAGCGGCTAGTTGGAATATAAGAGAACATGAACATTTACTGAAGTCATTTTTGGAAAGAAATCGAGCATTCATTTCAGTGGTATCCTTCACAATTTATAAAGAAGTTTACATTTTTTTTGCCATAATATAATTTGCAACAAATGTATGAGATGAAGCCAATTGGAAACATTTTATGTTTCTTTTTTTTACATGTTAAATTAATTTTTAAAGGTAATTTTTTTTATAAGTTTATTAATAAATAAGTTAAATAAGTGTTCGTTAAAGCTTTATAGAGCAAACCCAGAGATGAAAATCATTAAAATCATATTTTGAGTCATCACATTTAAATATATTTTTGCATTACACTTGTTATCCTGATCGATTACAGCTGTTTAGTTTATATTAATAGTATTAAAACGATTTCATACTGTAATAAGTACATTTCTGTGCAATGACTATTTGTATTCTAATTTGCTTCTGTTTATTACCAGATTTACCAGTACACATTATAATTAGTTATTAATAGTTAATTAATTTTTTTAATTTAGAGATGTGTGTTTTTATATATTCTCTCTCTTTTCTGCTCTTGTAAGATGCAATTCTCCTGCTGTGGGACTAATAACAGTATTTTCAATTCACTTCAATAAATTAAGTCCTCAACATCTAACACTAGTGTTGCAAAACTATGACATCACTATGACATCACTACTCACTTGACATCAAAAACCATCTTCTCCTTGTTCCACTGAATGCCAGACCTTGTGATTTTCCAGCAGATTGAAAATCCTGTCACGATATTTCCTTCTAAACCAAGACAGAAAAGTGCAAATGCAACCCACTAAATAAAGCTCTGTTGAAGGGCAACAGATGTGTTTTCTGTGTACGAAAGGATCCCACTAAATTGATGGCAAAATTCATTTCCATCAATGCTGTCCATGATCAACTGGGCTTACCGCACCTGTGGTGGCTCCTGTTTTCAAGAACGCCCTCTATTGGAGAATCCTAATCGGTGACATGTTACTGCTGTTATTTATCAAACACAACGTGATCATTCCACAGGCCAACCGAACCTTTCATTTATCTGTGTTTTTGGGCTAATAATTCTGAACGCGGTGGCACTGATAGTTTGCTGTCACCAGGCCTGTAAACACCAACACGCTGCATTTATCAGCCAGGGCCTGTGCAGTGTGAGCCATTCACCAGCAGGGAGCATAATCAGTCTGCGCTGTGTCGGGGTGATGGATGAGACGGACAAACGTGCCGAGTGTCTGTAATGAGCCTGTTTTTCTATTTCTGTTTAACGCTTCGGCACTGTGTGTCCAAAATCTGCGAGTTGACAAAGAGCGTGTTTAATGACAATCTGCCATTTTGTTTGATTGTGGAGGAACAGTGTGTTTCCCCTGGAATAGTTTCATTACTCATACATCAAGGCTACGTAAGGAAAAACGAGCTTGAACAAAAGCATTGCTGCTGTGACTTCTCGAAGTCGGTGAAAAATTCCCTTAAAGTTGAGTCCTCATTAAATGGGCAACAGTGTGTCGTGGTCCAGTGTTTTTAGTGCTAATGAGGCATCTCATTGGTTTCTGCTAATATAAATAGACTGCTCCTTTGGCCCTGTATAATCTCCAAAGACACACAGCATCTGTCTCTATATCATCCTTTCCGCCTCCCTGTTGAGTGTGAAAAGCATGAGAAATCTATCAGCGCAGTGTGGGGCTTCTGATCCTCTTTGCCCGAGTTTGAGAGCTTTGGAGGCTTGTCAACTCACTACCTACACACCGGTCTGCGGCGCTGGCATCTCGCACCATAGCTCCATTTTATTCTTCCATCTGACTCTTTTTCTATTCCAAAACCTGGTGAGCTCCATCTCTGCCCACGTTGAAAGCATATGAACCGTCATTAACCTCATAAGCCTGATCTGGAACATTCCTCGAGACATCAGAACACAAATAGCGCATTAGTTGCTGGACTTGCTGTTTTCCCGCACTCACTTTTCTAATTATATGTTCCTTTTGTTGTGCAAAGTAGACAGTGGTGTGTTTGAATGAGCTTGTGTTGGGCAATAGTGGGTTTCTCTGCTCTCTGCTCATAGCGACAATTCCACTGCAAAGTTTGAACTAAACTAAATTGTTATCCTGTTAACTGTTCCACCAGATTTTTGTACCCCCTTTTTTACAAACATTAAAACAGTAGAACTATGATGAGGTTTGAATCCCAACCATAAAAATATGATTGATGCTCCTTGACTACGATTCGATAAAAGGCTGCAAAGTGATGAAACAGTTTTTATGTCTAAAAACATTGTCAAAAATCATAACATTAAAACAACACATTGCAGACTTTTGCCCTCAGTTTGTTGGTAAAGCCATCACGATTGTGAAATTAGGATGGCAATTTATTGATTAGTGCATAATTGTGTAACTAAGATGATTAATTGCTGTTTTGTGGCTTTCACAATTATGACTCAGAAGGTTAATTATTTTTACATAAACTTGACAATTCATGTAGTGTAAAGGAACAAACATTAATCACTATTTGCAATTCAATTTATTTAATTTATATTTAAGCTTTGTATTTAATGTAATTTCTTATAAGGTAGAAAGACAAATTACGTTGAGGAAGTTTGTGCTATATTTTTCATTTCACACTGAAAACACAATATAACTCCACAAATGTGCGATAAAGTAGAATATTTTTATGATTAAGGAATGTTGGGTGCAAATATTTAAACAATGAAATGCTTACTAATGATGGTACGTGTTGCCCAGACATTGCAGGTTCAAATCTCTGTCGAGTAGGTGCCAGCGACACAAGCGTAAAATGGTTTCAATAAACAAGTTACTTGATCATGAGATTTTACGTGTACATTTTACAGGTTATACAAGGTAAAAGATCACTGTGTACAATATCATTTTTTTTTTTGCCAGTTTGAGTCGTACCGTTGGCCCCTAATAAGTGCAGAAACTAAGTCCCCTGGTGTCAGGTCTTCTGACACAACAGAGTGAACTGACAGAGACGTTGGCTGCTATAGTGGGTTTGCAAATATAAACTCCCCCTTGTGGTTAAAAACATGCACATAAATGGATTGATGTCCACAATCATGATCATGTTGAGACAGATTCCAGGAACAGCAAGAAGAAATATTGTATGTGGGGTATTTTTTACATCACTGTAAGTAAATGTCAAAACCTTCCCTCCATTAACTTTATTACAATTATATATTGAAATTTAAGGATGTATTGGAATATGTGAGTTTTTATTCCTTCTTTTTTCTACAAATTCTGTTTTCTAGTGAAAGGGCATTTATCGTTGTTTTTGCATCTGCACTTTCTGAAAACTCAGATGCTTCTTGTTGGCCACCTTAGTTGGTGTTTAAAATTCCCGGCAGAATTGTGACAAGCTGTCAACATTTAGTTGTTAATTCATATAAATGTACAGGCATGTTTTTCCATGCTTTGTGGCTTAAACCTTTCATGGGTGGCTTTCTGCAGTAATTATTTGAAATATTTGGATGAACACAGAGCTGGCCGTGGTCCACCAGCTCACCCTCGTGGGATATGGTGACAACTGGAGCCTCAAAGCCACCTACATCTTTCTACGTGCTATGAGGATATAAATAGACTTTTCTTGGGTATATAAAACGCGATTATTTTATGCATGCATCCCACATAAGGATGTCACTTTCAGTGCTGGCCTGTGACTCACTTGTCAAAAACCTTGAAATCTATGTGAAGAGGCATAGGCTCTGCATATTTATTTGGTTATTCCTCAAACTCCAATTAAGTGTCAAAATATGCTGCACCTCAGCTCTTCTGTCTGGTGCGGTTCAGAGATAAGCACTGCAGGTTTGCACACATCTCACATTTAGTTACTTTCTAGGATTCTTCCAAGGTTGATTTGGAGCGCAAAGACATGGGTGGAGGCAAACCAGACCGGCCGTGTCTGCAGAACCCCACACAAAGGAATCAAGCTGGCCCGGCGCTGGCAGGGTGTCCCATTGCTCACCATGACCTTTACCTTTCCAAGGTCTTTCAGATGGGTCTTATCTTACAAACACAGGCCATTTCCTGTATGGTTCTCCCTTTTGTATAGGCGACTTTCCAATTGAATTTGCTCTGTTGCATCAGAAGTGGTTGGAAATCAGAGGAAGTAGTAGTTCAGCTTCATTAAGGCAAACTGTGCACCATCCGCTGGGCTCGGGTAATTGCTCTGGGCTGTTTTCCTGTTCATACCGCGTCTCTTTTTATTGTGAACACAGGCTGACCTAAAAAATAGTCCACAATAGATGTTGTTTGCAGTCTTCGTAATGACTGATGCTCACAAAACGACAAAAAACATACACTCCTAGATAGTGGCCATAAATGTCACCTGTAAAAACATCTTTAAAGTGTAATAATGTTTCAAAATGTAATAGTGGATTGTTGAAATTATTGTTTTTGAATAAATTCAATAACTGTATTTTAATGTTTTTAATAATTAGTTTGAATATAATAATATATTACATTTGAAAACTATTTTGGATATAGTACACACAGACACATACACTGTATACATGTATCTGTGTGTGTGTGTGTGTGTGTGTGTGTGTGTGTGTGTGTGTGTGTGTGTGTGGGTGTGTGTGTGGGTGTGGGTGTGCGTGTGTGTGTGTGTGTGTGTGCGTGTGTGTGTGTGTGTGAAATGGTGTTTATACTGGTATATCTATACTGTAATGAGTATATCTATTTTAAGTCACTTTTTTAAGGTTAGAGGTTACAAAAAAAATGTCGACTATGAACATATTTTTAATTTTGCATCTGAATCATATCCTTCATTAAGAAAAATGCTTTTTGAGTTGAAAATAAAAAATAAAAAAGTGAATATGCTGGGTCTGTAGATTTTGAATATTAATAGTAGCAATAAGACACACCTTAAAAAACACCTGATGTTTTCTATTTTCTCCTACGTTTTAATTTCTATTTTTTCTCCTACGTGTCAATTTATTACATGCATTGCTATTTTTCCATAATAATGTTTTTTTTTTTTTAGCACTCAATATTTGAGCTCTTCTGTCATGTCTGTCTTCAGTCTGCACATCACGGTGTCAGAAGTTCCTGATTTCCCGTGTGGGTGAAGACTGGATCTTCCTCATCCTCCTGGGTCTTCTAATGGCATTGGTTAGCTGGGCCATGGATTACACTATTGCTTTCTGCCAACAAGGTGAGAAAGAGAAAAGAATTGAAAGACAATTTTCAGCTTGACAGGGTTCCGTAAAAGTACAGATGGTCTCTTTAATCAGGCTAGTATTGTTTTTTCCAGTGGGACATTGTCATCATGTGAATTTTGGAATGGAAAGTGCATTAATGCCTGAATGAATTGGTGCCAACTCACTGACCTCCTTTTGCTCTGTTTTGTAATGTGACAACACAATGGTCAGAAAAAAAATGGAATGCTAGAATAAAGCTGTTTTTAAGGTCACAGCATGCACTAATTTAGCTTTTAAGCAATAGGTTTTTAGCTCTATGAGGTGATAAAATTAAGAACGACAGTGAACAATGTTAGAAATAAACAGACACTTTACATTATTGAGATAAAAATAGCAAAGAAAAATAAAACTGCATTGCTATTGTAAAAGCCATAAATATGAGAACGACCACCAAATTTTGCCGTTTCATCTCATTGCCAATTTTCAGTGGAACTGCTTAGGTTTGAAAATTCTGCAGATTTTCCAGTCACAGTCCAAACGCCAAGGAACAACAGAACTCAAAGTCTGTCATTTAGACTTGACTATGACGGGTTTGAGTCATCATAGCTCGAGGAATGATTGGTCATAAAAACATTGGTTACATTATGAACCTATAAAACAATATATTGTGTTTGTTTATAACCTATTTTGAATCATTGATCATTCAAAAAGAAATGACTTGTAAATGCAGTGAGTGCTGAGATGCAGAAACTCATAAAATCAAAGAAAAAAACGTAAATAACTCATTAACAAGATTTGCAATGATCTCTGTGGTATAATAGCTGTTTATAGAATAAAAATTTAAATATTGTGTCTGCACTCTATGGACATATACCCACACAGCCTATTTATAACCATTAAAAAGCGTTTTAATCGACTGTGCATGAGGAAGCATAATGGCTGGCATGTTAAGAAGAGCATCCTAATTATACAAATGACTTGTTTCTCTACCGATTTTAATGTCCTGTTGTGAATTGATGTCTGCAGCACAGAAGTGGATGTATGGAGGTCTGCATAGTAATATGCTGCTGCAGTACCTGGCCTGGGTCACCTACCCGGTGGTTCTCATCACCTTCTCGGCTGGATTTACACAGATACTGGCTCCACAGGCAGTCGGTAAGAGACGCACCGTGAAGACTCACACGTAAAAGAAGGCTCCCCTAATAAACCTTTGTCTCTTGTTCCTCTAGGCTCTGGAATCCCAGAGATGAAGACCATCCTTCGAGGCGTCGTGCTGAAAGAGTACCTCACATTCAAAACCTTTGTCGCCAAAGTGATTGGCTTAACTTGTGCCCTTGGAAGTGGCATGCCTCTGGGCAAAGAGGTGCCTGGGAAGGAATTTCTGATTCTCAATAACCAGTTGGATGGTAAAATGCTTCAGTCCTTTTCTCTAAGATTATAATCAACTGTAACGTCTCTCTCTGTTTGTGTACTCCAGGGGCCTTTTGTTCATGTTGCCAGTTTATGTGCTGCTCTGTTGAGCAAATTTATGGCCTTGTTTGGGGGGATCTATATGGTGAGTTATATATTCTATTGATTTCGTCCTTCGGTCCGAAAACCTTTGCAGGGTTCATCGTCTTGGAGAGCTTTGTCGTAACATCCACCAATAGGCATTTCACCTCTACAAAATAGTCCAGTACTGTATTTTTTAATATAAAAATAATTACATTACCTCTAGTTCAATTATGTGTGTGTGCATGCATATGTCCGTGTGTGTGCGTGTGTGTTTTAAAGTTCATTTTTTGAGTTGAATATATATATATATATATATATATATACCCTCAAATGGTTTTTATTTGCCTTTTTGACCAACGTATAAGCAGTTGTTCTTGTTTCTGATATATAAAAAGTAATTAATTAATGTTTGCTGAAAACATTACTCATCTTTTGATGACCATGAAAGACTACAATTGTTTTAACTGGAAAGAGCACCAAAACCTGTTATTAGTGCCTAAACTTTATAGGTTTTAAATATATGTTATTTATCGTTTTAGAAGCTTTTTGCCACTTATTATGTTAATTTCTTATTATAAATTGGTATTCAAACTCTAAATTAATTTAGCCTACCACACAATACTTTCTAAAAAACATTACTAATTTAGAACATGCATTCAACATCTTAACGAGAACACAATATGAACGCAGAATAAACATTTTATCAGTTGGAGTTTATTTTGCTCCTGGGTTGTGACCTTACAACCATTAATTTAGTACAAGGATCTAGTTAGTATCGATCTGTTAAACAGGAGACGGCGGAGGTCTCTAGATTCATGAGCTGTGTTGAAAAACAAGGGTCTTGATAGCGTCACTCTCCATGTCACTGCGTCTGGAACGTCATGCCCTTGATCTTCCGGGCTCATCTGTAAGGATCACACAAACAGGCAGCTGAGGAATCTCTGGGGTTCTTTTGTTAGGCCGTGATTAGTCACAGTGCATGAGGTTTCACGTCTCCTGAGGTTTACAAGCATCGCAAACACGGATCATACTGAAAGCGAGCTAAGCCGAATGCTTTTCTTCCGCTCTCGCAACTTTACCCACGAAGTGACCTGAGAGAACTAGACGCTGGGGAATGGATCAATAGCATGTTGCTAGCAGATAGTGATTTTGACAGAAAATCGGAGAGCATAAACATTCCGACATATTGTAGCTGCTCCAGTGTAATTGAATCTGGTTTCATTAGGCAAATGTCAATTGCATGTTTACACGGTCGATTAGGCCGCGTGAGGTCTTAGGAAGTGGGTCGTGCTGCTCATTATTGGCTTGAAACTTTACACCTGTTGGTGTGTTCATTTTCGTGGTGGGATGGAAATTAGATCTTGTTACTCTGCAAAAAAGAAATTGTTGTGTTAACTTAATAAATTAGGAAAATAAGCGGCAAAACTGTTAAAGTTTCTGATGGCTAAAATCGGAGTGAGTGGACTATACTCAATACAGTAAAAGTGAGTTACTGTGTATCTGTGTGTGGGGGGTGCACTTTTGAAAATGAATGCCTTATAATACGGCACTGTGCAAATGTTTTAGGCTGTGGTGTAAAAAGTACCAAAAAACTTTGAAAGACTTTGAGCAGAGCATTAAGACGAGGTAGTTATCCTGCGCTATTGAAGTCTTTCCCAGACGAGTATTTCAAGGTTTCAAGATGTGCTGTTCAAGTTCTTTTGAAAGAGCACAAAGAACTGGGCAGCATCAGCCTGGGAATCTTGCATGAGATGAAAGACACATCCAGCTTTTTACTTTTCAAACTCAGATGTCCAGCAGTGCAAGAACTAGCAGAAACCAGTGGGACTCCAGTACACATATCTCCTGTCTGGAAAAGTCTGGTCAGACGTGGTCTGCTTGGAAGAATTGTACTCTAAAAGCCATTGTAGTGAGTTTAGAACAAGCCCAAGCGACTCTGCTATGCACGGAGAGATAGCAATGAATGCAGAAGATGCTCTTTGAAATTTTTGAAGTTGGGTTTGGAATTAGATGTGGTCAGAATTTTGGTGTTCTGGTGTCAATGCTGGTAAATACAGGCCGATATTTATTCATCGTACAATTTTGTGAAGAGACAGAAGGATCTGAGAAAGCTTGCATCCACTAAATATCTGTGCTCAGTTCTCCAAGATGTTTGACGCACCCTGCCAGGCGGGTTCCTTTGAAAACTGTGTGTAAGTGTACATCAAGAAATCAGTATATTGTCAATAGCAAATATTCATTTCTCAGTGAGAGCAAATCTTCTTTCACATTTACGGCTGTAGGGAAATAGAACATGTAAAGAGCAATAAGGTTGTTTCTCTCAATCATGCCGATATTCACCTGTACGTATGTGTGTTGTTTTGATTTACTGCTGAAGGAAGAGCCCTTTGAAGGAAACAAGGTAAGATGCATTGTGTCTCATTGTGTCCTTGTTATCAGAGTGATTCGATTATTGTTAAGCAATTCCAACGGCATTTGATTTTACGCTTCATCCGTGTGTTGTTTCTTTTATTGCGGATTTATTTGCTAGTGCCCTCGGGGGCGCTCAAAAGCAGATGAATGTGAGCCAACGGAGAGTGTTTGCCTGTTTATTTCTTTTTTTAAATTGTGGGTCGTTCCTGTTCAGCATGTGTGTGTCAGCGTAATTACCGCGCTCCACTCGTGGTTTCCTGTAATGTCACGGCGACTGACGTCTGAAACGGGATTTGCATGTCTTGGGTTTTCTTGTTAATCTGACAGAACGAGCTGAGAAACACAGAGATGCTGTCGGCCGCCTGCGCAGTCGGGGTGGGCTGCTGCTTTGCGGCCCCTATTGGAGGTAAGACCAAACGCCGTGATCACTGCTGGCCACCGGAGATAACCGCCTATCACATTCATGCCAGTGAAATTCCTCAACATGTCCGGCTCTGAGCACAGTTGTTCCTCATGCAATCTGCTGTGTTGTGGGCAGGAGTGCTGTTTAGTATTGAAGTCACGTCCACGTTCTTTGCCGTGAGGAACTACTGGAGAGGATTCTTTGCCGCAACCTTCAGTGCCTTTATCTTCCGGGTGCTGGCGGTGTGGAATAAGGATGAGGGTGAGGGGGGGATCTGCGCTGATGGCCCTCTTGTCTTCCGTTTTCGTCAGTGTCGTTCTCTTTTCGCAGAGACCATCACGGCTCTCTTTAAAACACGCTTCCGGCTGGACTTTCCATTCGACTTGCAGGAGCTTCCAGCTTTTGCCGTCCTTGGGTGCGTGCTTCACTTTGGCCATCTTTCTCCCCAAACTGTCATGACACATGAGCAAAACAAACTCTGTGTCATGGCTAAAACCCTGTGTGTGAGAGTGTGTGCGTGTGATATTCAGTGGTGCCTCAGTTCACAAACGCTTGTCTTCATGAATAATTCAGCAGAAAGAAACGCTTGCTTTGTGAACTAAAGTTAACTTATATAAGCTTGTCGCTGTCAGGAGAGATTCCAGCAGATAGTGATGGGAAGTTTTGATCATTTCCTGATTGATTTTTGAGTCCTGTTCAGAGAAATAAAAAATCGTTACCTATGTCATACATCACACTTTGTGAAAATAACGCTGCATGAGCAGGATACGGAATTAGTTGGTTTAGTGAATGACTCCTCGTGGATTTTATTCGTGGACTCGACTCGACACTCTTCAGTCGTTTTAAAGATGTGCACGCATTACTGAAAGCCTGAAGAGTCACGGACGATTAAACTATCCTTGTCCTCTTCTTGATAAGCTCTCTTGAATATTATCTCAGGAACCAATTTTCTCTGTCTCTGAACGATATCTTCCATCATCTCATGGAGCAATTTTCACTAAGGTATTAACATTAGAAGGTTCCTTTTGTGGAGAAAAAACTTTAAGCAAAGCAACAACAAACATTTAGTGCAGAATAACCTTATTTACATTAAAATCTGATGGAGTTGAAACCAACTTTTCAGCTCACAAAGTATGTTGTGAGTGTGCCATCTAGGCGTTTGTTGTATCAAATATTTTGCTCCAAATTTGCAGTTTTCAGTACTGTAGAAAAATTACACACTTAATTTTATTATGTGTTATCACAGATCAATGTGGGCTTGCAATTGGTTTTCTTGAACCAGACGTACTGCAGCGTTCTGAATGCTTGGGTGTGCATGTGACATCAAGATGGAGTCCATAGTTTTCACCGAAATACCTTACAAAGAGTTTGTCAAAAAATACAAATAATTGCTGCATTTTCTATTATGCCCAATGCATTTCCAGGATTGCTAGTGGTTTTGGAGGGGCTCTTTATGTCTACCTGAACAGACTCATAGTTGAGTCTATGAGGAAGCAGAAAACCATCAACAAGTTTTTGCTGAAAAAGTGAGTTCATACAGTTTATAATGTAATAAAAGCAACCCTAAACTAAGTGCCTTCTCGTGTTTGGTGTCCTGTAGAAGACTAGTGTATCCAGCAGTGGTCACTCTTCTCATTTCAACGCTCACCTTTCCTCCAGGCTTCGGGCAGTTCATGGCAGGCCAGGTTTAAAATTTCAGCTTTTTTTTTCTTGTCTGTCGTTTGGCTTCCTCCAGTATTCTGACGTTTTCATTCGTTTTTTTTGTGCTTATCGTAGACACAAAATATATTGAAAAACTTTTGGACAAGAGCTTGGCACATTTTTTTTTATCTGTAGTGATGACAGCTCTTCTATTTCTCCTTTTAAGCTGACTCAGCATGAGTCACTAGTGGCTCTGTTTGACAACCAGACCTGGTACAAGCAAGGTGTTGCTGAAGAGTTCATGTACCCAAGTCCAGTTCCTCAGGCCTGGAAGCACCCACAAGTCAGTGTGTTTATCACTCTCCTCCTCTTCATAGTCATGAAGGTAAGTCACCTAACTGTGGAAAAAACAGCTCTTCAGATTATGTGGTGAATTGCCAAAAACATTATGTTTTTTGCGTGACTCTATTATCTGAAGTTATGACACACTTTTACTTGAGTTTTTAATTTCTACCTTTTTAGAGATTTAATTAACAGTCAAAAATGTCATAACATTAAAGCTGTCCCTTAAAACTGATTTATAAAATAGTGTTTTCAAGTATCAATTAGCAACACAAAGTCATGGGGTTGAAACGCTTCACACAATCTCAATACGGAAGCATAAATATCCAACCTCAATTTGGTTTTAATCTAATCTAATCAAAGGCAGACTGTCATTTGCCGTGTTCAGACATTGTTTAATGTTGAAGTTTTCAGCTCTAAATGTGTTTCTGCAGTTCTGGATGTCAGCTGTGGCCACGACAATGCCGGTGCCTTGCGGGGCCTTCATGCCGGTCTTCCTCATCGGTATGTGCATGTGCTCTCTGCTCCAGTGTCATCACTGACAGTCAGCTGTGAAAGTTATGTTTCGGTATTGTCACTGCTGTCACGTTTCTGGATACATGAGTACAGACCAAACAGCAGGGACGGGACTTTTATTTAGAAAATGTAACAAACAAACAAAAAATATGCAGCCAAATGTGTCCAAAAACAGGCAAATAAACACTAAGGTTACCACTGAAATCAATGGTCGGAAGCAAGACTAGGGAACCACGAAGGACACAACACCAATCCGGGCATCAGGTAACGTAACGCTCAAGGAAAATCAAATGGAGCAAAACCAAACCGATTAGAAACAAACCACCACCAAGAAAACAATCCACCAATAAAATGAATACAAAAAACAAACTAGAACACAACAAGACACAGGTGATCAAAATGATTACATAAATCAATATCCAACATTTCACCCGGGCAGAATAATTTAATAAGGGTTTCAAATCAAATTGGTTAAAACACAGGGCAAAACATAAACAAGGAAGTGATCTGAGGGCATGTGGTACCAATTCTTTCAGCATAAAAAGTCTCAAGGACTGCAAACCCTGACAACTGCTTGTGTGAGTGTGACTGGGCATATTATATTTGTTTCTCAGCCTGTTTACAAGACAAATTCTGTGCATCTTTACTGATCAATCAGTGTGTGTGTGTGTGTGTGTGTGTGTGTGTGTGTGTGTATATGTGTGTGCGTGCGTGCTACAACTTTCAAGCTTTGCTTTCATTTGTGTGAAAGCGAGAACTTTGTGTGAACTAAAGAGTGTTGAGGTGATGGAGTCTGACCTCAAACCACAGGGAGGTATCAAAGAACAGAGTAGATGAGGAATTAAGCTGCTGGTTAGAGCATAGCAGCTCAAACTTCAAATTAAAGGCCAAAGGTCACATGAGGTTCACAGCATCAGGTTGAAATAAATGTTGCATTGCACCCACAGTTTTAAAACGTATGAAACGTTTTTTATGAAAAGTGTAACTTTTAGAGTTTTAGAGTTTACTTTAGAGTACATTTAACTCATGGCAATGTTTATTTGCAAATGCGTATCGTATGTTAAGTTCAAGTCATTTTAGAGTCGTTTTACTCTTACATCTCTGTGAACCTTCAAAGTAAGTGACATGTTTGTTACATGTATTAATTCGTTTTATACATTTATTTTAATTTATATTTTTCATAAAGAGCTTTTTACTGTTGTAGACCATTCCAAAGCATCTGTGTGAAATTGTTCTGCACAAACATAACATTTACTATGATCAGTGAGCAAGCAGAAATAGCACTGTGGCTAGGAAAAACAAAACTCAGAAGTAGAAAAAGAGAGAAATAATTGTAGTAACATTACTACATCAAGTTCATAACAATTTGTGACAAATTGGTCAAAATTTCCAACTAAAATTGTTATACAGCATTTTGTACATGACAATAGACTATCATTTTTTTTTTTTTTTTTTTTTTTTAGTTTTGTTTTATTTTAGACAGCGTGGAGATTTTGATAGCATAAACCCAAAGTTACAGTGTGTTAAAAAAAATCTTTTTACTTACTTTTAATTTTATTGCATTTCTGCGTGATGTTTGTTCCCGTGTAAACAAGCCATTGCTTTCACCATCCATGAATTCAACCATCATGTTTGATTTTTGTTTTAGATGTTTGTCCCTGCAGTTATGTTCGTCATTTTCACCCTTCATCATGTCTGACTCGCTGTGTGAAATCACTGCATTTTTAATCCGGGGTGCTTTTGTGCGGCCACACGTGAGTATCCATGGGACCTTTAGTTACACCCGAATGTAATTGAACCCTCATGCCAGTTTGTCACCTTTCAGCCTGATCCGTATGTTTGTACAGGAGCGGCGTTTGGCCGGCTAGTGGGCGAGAGTATGGCCGCAGTCTTCCCGGAAGGAATCCACGCTGACAGTACCGTATATCCCATCGTTCCCGGCGGCTACGCAGTTGTAGGTGAGATCGTCCGCTGGGCACGTCCCCTTGCGGATCTCATTTGTTTCCTTTCAGAAGCTGTCAATTCCAGCACGTTGAACTGTATCTCATTCATACTTGTAATTGAAGCTGCAGGGTGTTGTATGCAAGAGTCATACATTTTTCATTAACCCACACAAACCAACAGCCAAATTAAATCTAGCCTCTGGAAATGGCTTCAGCAGTGGCACTGCATTGTGCAGCGAGGCGGAACGCTTGTCAGGAGCACAATAGGAAATCAGATGGCTTGCAGTGGGTGACCGGTACTGTAAATTGATGCAGGATGAAATGCTGATTCCCACAGGGGCCGCTGCTCTTTCTGGAGCCGTCACTCACACCGTGTCCACCGCCGTTATTGTGTTTGAGTTGACCGGCCAGATCTCTCACATCTTGCCCGTGATGATCGCTGTGATACTGGCTAATGCCGTGGCCCAAAGCCTGCAGCCTTCCCTGTATGACTCCATCATCCGGATCCAGAAGCTTCCCTATCTGCCCGAGCTGGGATGGGGACAAGAGTGAGGACGCTTAAACTCTTCCTCCAGTGTGTCATCTCTCCATTCTCCTGATTCTAAATCCCTTTGTTTTTTAATTTTGTGTCACAGAAAATATAACATTCGCGTGGAGGACATTATGGTGAGGGATGTGCGCTTTATCACCATTTCCTGTTGTTACCGCGACCTGCAGGAAGCTCTCATAACAGGCCAGCTTAAAACGCTTGCCCTGGTGGAGTCCAAAGGTAAGACATGAATAAACAATGGCATTTGCACAGTTACTCTGTTGCGAATCCTATTAGCCCAATATTCACACGCCCTTCATAACACGTATCATTTTTCAGGTTCGCATTACTGAAAGGTTCCATTTAACACTGATTTACTTGGTCCAGCTCTTCAGATTACCCAATGCCTGATGGGACAATGAGATAAACTTCATGTTAAATACTCTTTATTAGTGTATTGGCTGATCTTCCTGTGTTTAACACAAACCGAGTGATGTGTGTTCAAAAGCCTGGTTGCTTTTGAAGTCGTTTATCATCTCCAGAAATTTTGCTTTTGATTCTCAGGGAAAGCATGAAGTTGTTTCATTGAGCAGTAATACATTGTGCTTTCGTAATGTTGTTGTTCAAGGATTGACAAATCCCTGATTCTGTTGCAGTATTTTTACAGATACAACTGGCAAAATCTAAGGATAAAATGCTCTATTCTAGCAATAGATTCCTGTCTGCAATTGTTTTATTGAAAGAAAAACATACATACAACTCCTATTTACTTTTCTTCACTTTATCTGGTGTTGTCTGCTCACACTAGAAACTTTTTAGCATTTTTAGTGATCTAGTCGACGTGGCTTTTAGTGATGACAATGAACGTAACTAATTCAGTTATAGTGCAAAGCTTCACTCTAATTTAGGTATTTTTTTAAGTTAAATTGAAACATTTTAAATGACAGTTTGCTACATTTTCCCACAAATCCACATAATGCCCTGTGACAGACTCAGTCTTTACCTTCTCCATCCCTTTTCCCATCTTCCCTCCATTTCCCTTTCGCTATCCTCCAGCTCTCCCGCTGTGTCTCTCTCACTTTTCTTTCTCTTTCCCCCTCTCTCTGGTCTCTCTGCTGTCTCCCCTGCCTGTGTCCCCACCTGGCTCCAGAGTCGATGATCCTGCTGGGTTCGATAGAGCGTTCCCAGCTGCAGTCCCTGCTCTCGCAGCAGCTCGGTCGGGCTCGCCGGTTGGACTTCTTGAGAGAACGTGCCCAGGACAACGGCACACACGAGCCCACTTTCCCCCAAGATTCGCCCTCCAACACCGTCCGTGGTGTACGTTTCCTGGTATGAGTTTCAGACAGAACACAGAATTAGTTAAGCGTGGAATCACACTTGACTCATTGGGTCTAATGAATTTTGAATCGGTTGATTAGTTGAACTTTTCAGGTTGGTAGCTAACATTGACTGGAATGTTTTTGTATATTATTAAAATAACCATTATTCAAAGTTTACCAACCAGAATAAGTTTAGATGATTTGACCCAAAGCCTCGGGTTTGTTTTGGGTTGTTGCTCATTTCCCAAACACGTACGATAAATTCAACTGAAAAGTATTTTGTTCTGGACTAAAAATATAAAGCATGTAAAAGTTGTTTAAAAATCTTCCATTTAAAAACCCATATGTTGCTTTTCAGTTGTCACTAAATCGAGTTCTTACGGTTCAACAATGGCACCTGGATGCATTTCAGCAATTTATTTGATGTGTCTGATGGCAGAAAGCCAGTTGGGTTTCAAGTGTAAGCGAATTTGGTTTTGGAATGCATCCTGGATGGAGAATAGGACCTGACAGCTGCAGCTAAAGTGACTTTCTCTAAATAAATATGCAGAACTCTCTAATATCAAGGCCAAGTCGATGACTTTTAGATGTTAAAATGCAGTAAATGCAGTAAATTTTAATTTGATGTTGTTTGAGTCATAATGATTTTCATTGTTTTCTTGCTTACCGTAAAGATATACATTCAATGAACTGATGTTGTTTACTTTAATGCTCTTTCTTTTTATAATTTTTGTCGAACAATGAAGCTTGTGGCTAATCTAAAAACAACCAACATTCAATTTCAATTTAGATATCAAGATCAATATATCTATAATCAATAAGTTAATATAGCTTTAATAATTATTATTGTAACAAAATAAATAAATAAATAAAACACAGTAATTTGTTTATAACATGACATGTTTTTGGTGGAATATTTTTTGTGTGTATTTGAAGAAGTTATCCTGATTTGCAACAATCTTTTTCAAGCGTCTTTGGTTGTCACTTGTTCAGATTGCTTTTGAAGAACTTTATTCCAGTGTTTGCAGATCCATGTTGTTAAAATGGACTGTGACCATCCTAATGCTCTTGATGAGCCAGAGGTTTTCAATAGCTTCTAATTCTTCTAGTTCATCGCTCTTCAGACCCACCACACTTCGTTAAACCCCGGTCTGTGTTGTTTTCACATGGAATCATGGTCCTGTCCTTCTCCAGATCTCGACTGAAGAGTCCTCCTACAGCCCCACGCTGACTAACTCCCAGATCCCCCTCAAGTCAGCACTGAAGACGGTGTCTGCCATCAGCAACACAGAGTCACTGAACAGTGTGTACATGACACTCACTCACACACTTCAACACCTACTGGTGTATATCGTGTTCGCTTCGCTCTGTGAAACTTGGTGTGCTCTTGTTTCGCAGGCTCTCCAAATCTCTCGTCTGGGGAGCCGGTGACGGAGCTTATAGAGGTAAGACGACCCTCTCATGATCCGGGCTCATGCCATTACGGAGGTTTTACAGAGCACTATACAGGATGCATTAGAACATTTAAGAAATCATCTAACAACCAACTTCAAGACTAGCGGTGATATTTGGATTTGAAAGGCATTTCTAGATAATCACTGGATTTACATTTCAAAGCCTGTCATGAAAACTATACAGTATTTACAAAGTATGTAGATTATAAGGATAACATAATTTATCCCACGGTGGGGAAATATGAATGAAGGAATGAAGAAAACATTATAATATTATGCTCATACAATAAACAAACATATTTTCTCTCTTTATAGAAATGATTATTTTTATAAATTCATTTGGCTGCTTTATATCTAATATGGAATAGATGATATGTTTAAATGAAATATACTATTCTCTGAGTTAGTGAAGTATCATAATTATAGTTGAATTCCAATGAAACCAAATGAGGTTAGATGTCTGATGGGGTCGAATTAGACACCACACCAGAAACAATAGCTGCCTTTAAACCTATCGCAATTCATTACACTTCCTGTCCCAGTGTGAAGGAATTGGGTGACCTACAATATCCATCCTTTATAATGAGTTAATATTCATGTCTTTGCCGTATACAACAATCACATATAACATCACCTATAATTTCAAAGAGCAAATTAAAATCATGATTTTGTAGTTTTAGATCAGTGATGTCCATCCTGTGGCCCCTGGGTCACATTTGGCCTGTGAAGGTGTTACATGTGGCCCGCTGTTTTTTTTATTTAAATTATTTTTTTATTATTCATTCTTAAGTAATTCTAGTCCAGGAAGTGGAATATGTTATTATGACTGTAATCTACTATTAGAAAGAAATTATCTTCAGACATTTCTGAAGGTCAATTTCTAAGCAGAACTTGGATGCTGAGTTGTAGGCTGAAAGTTCATTATATTTGCATTAATTCAAAGCATTACTGTTTTACATTATTTAAATAATGTTTGGAACTAATCATATATGCACATTTAACATTTTTTCATTGAAAGCTGAAAGAGTTTTAGCATAATCAGCAATATATTTAGCTTTCACTGTTTCTTGTCCTACAGTATGACTTTTATAACTTCCTTTTTGAAACATTTGATCCTAAAATGATTCATTCACACCTTAATTGTCGTTGGTACACTGCAAAATGAGTCTTTGGAGAAGACAGATTGACTCTGGTGGAGTGATGGACACCAGAATCCCTTTGTTTGAAGATGGTATTTTTGCGTCAAAATGACAGGTTTTCAGACAATGTAGCAAAATACTGTTAAATGAAAACCACAAAAGTACAAAATGTTTTCCGCTGGAAAGCTGGTGTGTAATGTAAGCCTTCAAAGTGTGTGAGCAGTTTTGGATTTTTTGTTATTTGAGGTTTTATTGCTTTTCCTTTAATGTACTGTCATACCTGTTGACTCCCCAACCGAACCACATCATCTCCAGTACCCGTGTCTATCCTCTGTTCCTCATTTCCTGAACCCTCTCAGCATTTTTACATGATTGACTTCAAATATTATTTTGCACATCAGCATTGCTATAAGTGAGTTTCATAATTCCTACCTGGATTTTAATGGGTTGGACAAACATAATATTTATCAATAAAAGGGAATTTAAACTGGAAAAAAAATCCAAAAACAACTTAATTAAATTTTAAATATTTTAAAAGATGAACTTCCTTTAATTATTTATGGGAAAACAAAACATCCCTGGTTTGGTCTCGTTTGTCCACATCCGAGCGTTCCCACAAGACACTCTCAACTGCACCAAGTCGATCCATTCAGGTAGAATGTGAGAAGTTCTCGACCCTGTCTGGAGGACCAGCAGCTGGGCTGAAGATGGAGCGCTGCGTTCACATTGCATTAACGCTGTGTGCTCCTCCCTTTCTATGTGTTTTGTCCGGAAGAGCATTGCTGGCCCCATCGCTCCTAAGCGGAGCAGGAGGCCCAAACGTGTGAGGATTCCCATGGCGGTAAGAGTGAAGCGTCCGGGGTCGTTCCGCTCCTCATAAACACGCATCATCGGAGTGACAGTGGCACAGCCAATAGGGCCTTGACTCCTCGGAGGCCTTATTGTGTTCTGCCTGTGTGTCGTATTGATAACTCCTCCACTGTGTAGTTCTCCCTCTCAAGGGAACAAGCCGACTCACATGATGATTCACGCCATGTTACCAAGTGTGTGTTTGCCAGACGGGTGCGTTTGTGTGACGCAGGTTGTAGTATGGAGGTCAGGTTGGGGAGTTTCTCCTTCTACAATGGATTTGCTGGTCTTTTAAAACAAGCTCCAAACAAGTGCATTTGGGTCCAATTTAAAAACTCACGCCCTGAACTCTAGAACCGTATTAAGCTATTCCCTGTCTTGGTTCCTTATTGCCTTTGTAATGACATCCAATCTAGCTCACCCTTCCTTGGGCTGCGTTTAATGTATTGCTTAAGCTTGCTAATGTTTGGTAAAGCTCGAGCCGCTTCAGTAGATCACATTAGTATGCGTAACTCGTTTTGTCAATTGCATGTTTGTGAAAAGGAGAGATGGCTTGTGAAGTCGCTTCATTCTGGCCTTGATGCTTTCAGGATGTTCCTGACGTGGAAGATGACATGTCGACGGCAGAGGTATGACTACTGTACTCCCTCCCTGAAGAAGTTGTATGAAGGTCCCTTAGACTGTGTATGAAGATTTTCAAGCGAGGCTGTTGCGTTTCCATCACCAATATCGTTCTGAACTGAACCTGTAGTTTTGGCTTTCACGCACTCTAACCTGCCGTGATCTGAGGATTGATTTGTACATTCCGGCGATAGTGGGAACATTCCTCAATCCGCCGTTTGATGTGCGTTTACGTGGAGCAGGATTTCAGATCAGTGAGATTTCACTGCACGTTCTGCTGCACAGCGTGATGCGACAGAAATAGAAATCCAACCACCGAGAGAATGTCACGTCTGTTGCGCTTGTTTCTCTGTAGCCCAGCTTATTCTGACATTTTTCAAAAGATCGCCCAAAAATACTTTGTCTTGTTTTTTTTTTTCCGTCACCTGAATGTTAAAATCTTTTTATTCTCTGTGACGTTTCTTTCGTTCATGGAAGGCGCAGGGTCAAGCTAGACTTCATAAATCCATGAATTTTAAAAAAATGTAAAACTTTAATCATTTTTAAAATCCCTCAGCAGACACCAGATATGAACCAGGATGAGATGCATATAGACACAGTTATAGAAAATAAGTGATTGACGCGTTTTCCAGTGTAACAGTTAGATCTTATCTTTCTAATCTTTTTCAGATTACCGAGTGGGAGGAGCAACAGTTAGATGAGGCTGTGAATTTCAACAACTGTAAAATAGACCCCGCCCCTTTTCAGCTGGTGGAACGGACGTCTTTGCATAAGGTGACGAATAATCTGACTTTGTGACATTTTATAAATAAACAAACAGTACGTATATGTATTTTTGTTAGAAATGGTGTAATCTAATTTTTTGTATTCCATATAATCTACAGTCCGAACGATTTAATCCAACCTAAAACACTCAACGCTCACTACTACACACAAGTCACAATCAAACTGTTACACCATAAACACACACACACACACACACACACACACACACACACACACACAAACTCTCTTTCTCTCTCCTTTACTCTCTGTCTCTCTCTTGCTCTTTCTCTCTTCCTCTCTTTCTCTATTTCTCTCTCTCACCTTCTAACTGTCCCTTTTCCTCTTACTTTCTTACTCGATTTATCTCTAAGATTTAGCTTTAGCAACTTTGCATTGGTCTTGAACTAAGAAAAACGCTATTATATAAATAAACTTGACGTTGAACTTGCACACACACACACACACACACACACACACACACACACACACATTTCTCTACAGCTCATTAAGTAAAAACTTGGTTAAGGATTGGTTAAGTTTACTAGATTATAGAATACTTCTGCCGCCACATGCTTCGAATCAATCGTGTTCATAAAGCTTCGGTCCGGTGGGATCTGATAGCAAGTGCATGGACCACTGATGTGTTTTTAAATTCATCAACTCTGTAAAGCAGCCTTTTCAGATTCTAGAATGCTTTTCTCTCCTCACAAACATTAATGGAAGAGCTGCATGCGGTGAAACACTCACTTCCTTTCATTCATAAACAACTGTCTATGAGAAAAGTTTTTAGTTTTCACTGTGATCCCCAAAACATTTAAAGACTACAGACATTTTATTATGTGGCGTTAGCAAGTGATAAAAGATGATACAAGATCAGGTTCTGCCATTTTTTTGTAAAATGGATCAGTAATGGATTCAATGGATTCATTTTTTGTTAAATCAAACATGTCACTGGACATTCACGATTCATATAAGTATATGAGAAGATTTTATAATGTGAACCGTAATTACGGAAACACTTTCATTAATGTAGATTGTGCACAATCTGCACATTTCACTATTAGCTATTCAGATCACAATGAAATTGTATTTAACTGAAAATGCACAGACCCTCTTTCAATTTATTGCTTATAAAGAAAGGAATAGGATTGTCAAGCTCTATAAAATCTAATAAGCAGCAAATGCGTGTCATAAACATCCTGCTGTCAGGAAATCAAAGATTACAGCCAGATGTCGCTTCAAGTATGAATAATATTAATAGCATTTATGGTCTCATTCGCCATCGTTTGCTTTACAGACACACACCATTTTCTCTCTGCTGGGCCTGGATCACGCTTATGTCACCAGCACTGGCCGACTAGTGGGCGTGGTTTCTCTGAAGGAGGTACGTGCTGTTATTGTGGAGAAAGTGCTTTACCAATTTATGAGCTTGAAGGTGCTTGAGTTTGTTTTGGACATTTTCAATTTACAACGTCTGAAAACGTTTCTGTCGGTGATGGATGACCGAGGTGAGGTGAAAACCCTACATGAGTAAAAGTACAGATATCTTACTTTAATAATTACTCCATTACATGTTACAAGTAACCAATTCCAAGAAGACTTCAGTAAAAGGCATACATTGTCTAATTTCAAAAGAAAAGCCTTTTACTTGCGCAGAATTTTGGCTCAAACATCAAGCAATGTGAAAAACTAAAAGTTCTTTATTTCCTAATATAGATATAAATGTGTCCTGCAATGTTTCAATGTTTCAAAATGGAAGAACAAGTTAATAAATAATAAACAAAAAGTCAGTCTCAGTCAAACTCAAATATGCAGAAAAGTGCAATGGCTAATTCAGTGAGTAAGCTCATTAACAGCATTCAACACAGATGGCGCTAATTAACCAAATTAACCGTAGCAGAATAAGATCCCGACTTGATCACGCAAAATTGCAATGTAACGAGTAACACTAAGTATCTATACAAATTTACAAGTAAAAGTTGTTTATATTTACTTAAGTACATGAACAAAGTAGCCAAAAGATCATTTACTCAAGTATTTTACACCTTTACACACACACACACACACACACACACATATATATATATATGTGTGTGTATATATATTTTTTTTTTTCTTTTTTTTTTTATTAGGGCTGTCAAACGATTACATTTTTTTTACTAATTTATCTCACTTCCTCAACCAAATTATTTGCGATTAATCGCGATGAAATCACAAATAATAATAATAATTTATTATTAATAATTCTTTAGTATTAACAATTATTAATAACATGAACATCTATAACATCAACATCTGAAGTGTAGAATCTTGTAATATTGAATATTGAAGTGTAAAATGTAAATTAATGTAAACTCAACACAAAATAAACACTTGTTTAAATACTGTAATATACCGTTTTGACAAAGAAAACAATGGGTAAGCCAGTCATAATAATTAAAAAAGAAATAAGTAATTTATTTTGAGGAAAAGAGACAACGGATATGTATTTGTATATTTGTGTGGCAAAAATATGGCACTGATTATTTAGTCTAGCTGAAAAGACTGATCACATATTTTATCTAAAGGAACAGAAGTCCGACATATGGTCTGTGCGCAGTGCGCATGCGCACGCAGTCGTCTGAGAGACTGCAAATAATTGAATTGCACTCTATTCTTTCTATAAGTGTGCTGTGATTTCAGCTTTGCAAAAAACTGTACAAATAATACTGAATGGTTTTGAAGTGAAACTCAAAAACCGGCAAAACCGGAAATACCGGAAAACCAGAAGTGCCGGAAAAAACGGACGTGCGATTAATGGCGTTAATAAAATTTGACACGATTAAACAAATGTAATTAATCGCATGAGTTAACGCGTTAACTTTGACAGCCCTAATATTTATATATATATATATATATATATATATAGAGAGAGAGAGAGAGAGAGAGAGAGAGAGAGAGAGAGAGAGAGAGAGAGAGAGAGAGAGAGATGAGAGAGAGAGAGAGAGAGAGAGAGATTATACTAATATAACAGTATAAATTATAATAATCAAAATAATTACCATGGACAGTGAATAGTTGTCACAATGTAAATCTTGGACCAGGAATGAAATAATTTCAGTTTATAATTTTTTTGTTTCAAACTGAATTTATTTTTTCATTAAGAATTTTGCCATGGCTTAATGTAATAGAGAAACGTTTGACCAAAAGTACCTATTTGTGCTTACACTTGAATATGGTAACTATGTTAGTGCTTTGTCCAGCTTGACCATTTTAATTTAATGTAGAAATAATCAAAACAACGTCTGACTTCAAGACAAATTCTGGCATTTATTATTCAGTACAGTAAGATTCGTTTCTGATGCTCTGATGTGTTATGTGTGAAGCTGCGTAAGGCCATCGAGGGCTCTGTGACCGTCACCGGGGTGAAAGTTCGTCCCCCGCTGGCCAGCTTCCGTGACAGTGGAAACAGCAACAGTGTCTCCGAGGTCACCGAGCTCCACAAGCTCTGGAGTCGTCACAAGAGTCTGTCACTGCCCCGGGAACCAAAGCTCCCCGACATGGAAGAGCGCGTGGAGCAGGCGTCCGAGTGCAGCCTGGTCAATGAGACAGAGTGTACGGAGCTGTCCAGTCAGAGCAGCCATCTTCACACCGATGACCAATCAGAGCCGGCCGACGTCTGTGACTGTACACGCCCTCTGGAGGACGTCTCCGAGGCCGTCTGTGAGCACTGCCCCGCCCAGAATGTGGAACCTGTGGAGGAGGGATGCTCTCCTCCACTGACTGAGGGTCAACCAGAATGACGGCTGGACGGTACAGCACACGCCATTCACACCATCTTCATCTTGAGAACCAGGAGGGAGTCTGGACAGAGAAGCACATGTTTTACTCAGCACCAATCAAATCCGTCACCGGTCCTGACATCACGCATACCGCCGTGTGTTTGTTCTGCATCCTTCCATCTGAGTGATACGGGTTCTTGTGGATCATTTCTAGGGGACGTGATGCATGTTTGCTGGTCACAGATGATCACTGAGGGTTTATTGGCCCTGTATATTGATCATACGTGTGTGTGTGTGTGCATGTGCAAGATTGACTTTGAATAATACCTTAATGTAAAATGGCGTCAGACCGCGGCCAGAGCCTGAAATAGACTGGTCGTTCACTTGAAGACTAGAGCGTTGATGTGGTTTGTCTTGTTGCACCAGCATCAGAATGAGAGCGAGTGACTCAGCTGTACAAGTCCCCGCGCCCATCTGGCGCCCACTTGTTAAATCCCAATATTGTTGTCTTGGACAGCGAATCTACAATTTAGCTCTAAATATAGCATTTAATAAACACGGGAATAAAACAGCAAGGGCCGAAGACAACATGGAAGCACATGGGAAGGGAATAACAGTATTACAAAAACAATACAAAAAGAAAGAAGAGTGGGGTAACGTGTCTCACTTTGTTTTTATTAAGTTATCACATTTGTCTTTTATTCATCTTTATTTATCAACCACACTAGCATGCAAAGATCTTTATTTCAGAAACCTGTTTCTAATCTAATAATTCAATGGAGTGCATAAAAACTCCACCTAGGGAGTAGAGTTATTGCCTCATCATTGCAAGGAGGAGCTGAGTTTAAGGCCCGGCCGGGTCATTTCACTGTGTGGCGTTTTCACTAGTTCGCCACTGAATCTTGTGGATTCTCTTCAGATTCCATCCACAGGCCATTAACATAAAACGAAGTCTAATGAGCAGGAGTCCATAACAAAACAATCAATCAAAAACTGTGTAGCGTGGATTTTTACGTTTAGTTAACATGCTAATATCCCCGACGATTTATCTAAGAATAACACTTTGTATTTGAACCAAATTGGAATATCGGTGGCGCTATACCTGTCTGAATTGTATAACTCAAAATCTCTTAAGACATTTTTGTAAATGATATTGATTTGCCCATTAAGACTTGAACCCCTAATTGCTGCTTTCAGCTAAATTTGATATTTGATTCCAAAATCTGTATCTCACTGAGGTGCAGATGTTGTCTGTATCTGTATGAGAATGTTTGTCCAGGCTTGAGTTGCTGTGATTGGCTCCAATTCCCCACCACCCAGAAATGGATGGATGGATGATGGTTTTTTGCAAATCCATCTTTATTAGTAATCTGCTTCAATAATGGTTCAAACATGGTTTTCTTCACGAATCAGAAACATCTTTTTGCTTTATTTTACAACGTTTTACATTTGCACAAACATGTTCTTTAGTCCAATTTTTTGCATCTTTATTCCAAACATCAGAAACGAACCCCACTCTTCATCACTCCTCAGTCGCTGATCTTCCTATACAGGGTCGTTTCGCAGCACATTGTAATTATCATTCCAACATTCCAGATGCTTTTTGCAACGCTCAGGATCCGTAAATAAATATTCATCTCCTCACACATTTGAGTGTTGCCTGTGATGCGAGTACTAAGCATGCGCAGAACCGTTTCTCCCCGGCGCCGACCCTATATTAAAGCAACTACGCGCCAAGCAGGAAGTCCTGTCCGAGAGGAGAGGAGAGGAGAGCCGAGGCCTCGTGAATAGTTGATGATGTGCATGTACCAGAATGCATCGGTTTGCATGGTCACACAGTAGCTGCGGCCTGCTGACATCGCTTTTCTTCTCTATAGCTTGTTTGTGCAGATTATAGGCCCGTCTCTCGTATGTGTGTCCTTGTGTTGCCTTGGAGGATTGTAAAGCCGTTTTCAAGCTTAGATCTGCTCTGCCGTGGATTGAGAAGTCCAGAATTGTGTACAGATGTTCAAACTGGTGAAAGTCTGCAGGAAGCACCCGGGAAATCACAGAATGTGTAAAAGAGCATGGTGGACTCAACCAGCATAACTCGAAACGTAACTGTCGCTTAGAACTTTTTCGATGTCAGTAGAAAATCTTTGATTTTCCGGCTTGTTGACTGCAATAATTTTAGCGATAATGCTTGGCAAATAGGATGAGATTGCAATAATGCACATTAGGGACGAGTGTTGTGCCGAGACAAATGATCCGAGAGCGAGCGGGAGTCTGTTTGTGATTAATATTTCATCGCCTTCAGACGACTTTCAGATTTCAGCTTTCACAAACAACGCAACGGACGTTTCTCCTCACACGCTTCAAACGTTGAGATGTTGGAGAACAGCACAACTACCCCAAGCGCAGCAGAATGGAGGCCGGTTGCTTTCATTTTGTGCTTGTCTGTGCACTGCAGACACCGGAGAAGAAAGGTCTGATTTAAACGGATCAAGGCAATCGGCAACTGTGACGTTTTGACTTCCTGATGCAGCTTATTCTCCCCCTCGCGTTCTCGGGGAACGCCGCGGCCTCTGCTGCGAGAGCAAAACTTCGTTCATCCTTCATTCGGCCGGCTTTTTTTCCGTTTTTGCTGTTTGTTGTGAAGCAGGTTCTTCCTCTGCCCATCCTGGAGAGGAATAACTTTAGCCGTTCTCTAGGAATGTGGTGTCATGTTCTGTCTCTGTTGTGTCGTTTCAGTCCAGCTCATGGTGTGTAAATGTCTGCTATTGAGCTGCACATTCAGTGTAGAGGTAAGCAATAAGTCTGCTCCTGTGTCCTCCAGTGCTTTTATAGGACGTCATGGCTTGTACAGAACACAGGGTTAAACTGGTATACGTAGAGCTATATGAACTGCCCTCATGCCCTGTAAATATAGAGATGCTCTTATTTAATCAGCTGTTCTGCCGTTATTTTTCAGAAACATGACATTGATTTTGTACACCAGTAAATATTTCAACTTTGAAGGTTGTTTTTCTTCCATGCGGCTTTCCCTGTAAAAAGTGCTTATTGTTGCTTATTTTGTGGGGGGGTTTTTTGGTAGATTTTTTTTTTCATATAAAATTGTGGAAATAATTGTTTAGACTGTAGCTAAAATCTTAAAATAATAGGAGACCAGCCAAGATTAATGTGGCAATAATGTTGCGTGACCTGACAGCGCTTCTGAAAAAATCCCCCCAAACAAACAAGTTTTGTTGACTTTTTCCCAACTGAATTTGGATCCTGACAATAAAATGACTGAATATTAACTACTGATTGTTAGACATGAAAAATGTTTGGCCTAGTTTTGCTTTTGAAAATAAAAAACATTTTTTTTTCCATCAGGCAAAGTAGGTTTTTGTAAATCATAACCATTTATGACTTACCAATAACCTTTCAAAATGTTGGCAATAGCACCAATTCATACTCGGGTGGAAGAATTAACACTTGAAAAATTACTCTGGCCAGTGCTTTAAACTTAAAGAAAAAACAATTTGTAATAAAGAGCAGAAGGGTTGAACATACACATTACTTTAATGCAATCGTAGTTCTCACATTTCACAAATTCTGTACAAATAATAAATAAAAAATCTGTTTAATACACACACCAATGAACATCATATCACCAGTCGAAGTCGGGGATGAAAATGAGAAAAACGTGTGTTTCACAGCCCTTCCACATGCTACTGCACCGAATGAACCAATGAAGGAGCGAGTGATGCAGTCAGGAAAGGCCACGGTGTCCTGCACGTTTTACTGTCGCTGCACATCCAGGGCGTTTTCACGAGCAACTCGCCAAAAATCAGCAGCCAATCACAAACAGAACATCTAGTGTAGTGCAGATATGGAGGGAACCAAAGACGACAGCCGGAGACTCTCACACAGGTTTTTGTAATATACATCACACAGTGATCATAGTAACAGGCACATTCTATTCGTAGTCACGGCGCTCCTGACCGCAAACGCCAAAACCCGGTCGCGTGTTCCTGACGAAGATCCCACGTCCTGCGGAAGGCTAGACTCAACGTCCACGCCCACACAGAGCGCCATTATGTCACTGTCGGCCGAGATGGAAAATCATCAGCGTTCTGTTCACAACGCTCGCTTTGAATGACGGTCATGTCGGGGAAGAGGAGGGCGGGAAAAGATCAAAAAGACATTTCAGCCAAAACAGTTGGCGTTCTCCTGTGGACAATCATCACCAGACCTCCAGACCATGGTGAGCAGGCTCAGTGAAGGATGAAGAAGCACCGTGAAAGTTTGCCGCCTTTTCCACGTCACCTATAGAAAAGTCCTGGTGTAATCTGGCCACCTGTCGCGTTCACATACAAGCTTCTCCTTCCACAGAAGAATGTTTTTTCGGTTTTGGGAAAATCGTAAGGGAAACTGTCCCTTAAAAAGCAAAAGTCTGGATGCGCTAAAGACTGCAAGACAAACACTTCACAGAAGGGTCACAACAATGGGACCATGACAGAAGGGCAAGAGAGCGTCGATTCACTGCTTGGATCCGTCCTTGTGCTCATCATCATCGTGTGCTTCCTCCTCTTCCTCGAAAGACACTGCTCCAGAAGTGTCGGAGATGCTTCTGCAGTGTCTGTACCAGCGGAAGACCTCCTGAAAGACGTTGTCCTCGCCTTCTTCCACCTCCCTGCCGTGCTCCTCTTCTTCTGGTGTGAGGCCTGATTCAGAGTAGTAGCAGGAGTCTCCTTTACTCCACAAAGGCCGGCGCTCTTCTTTGTGGACGGCACACAAGGCCTTATCTCCCTCCTCCTCTGAAAGCTGGATCTCCTCAGCTTCTGGCATCTCCTCGGAGCAGACGTGTGTATCTGAGTGGTCTGTTTCAGTCGGAGGGCCCGAGACTGCGGCATTGATGGTCTCGCATGGAGCGTCTAGTAGAAGGGACGTAAAAAAATGTCAGTAAACTGCGCCATCGTGTCTCCACCAGCGCGTGTGAACATGCAGCGGCGTGATTACCTGCCGTCAGATTTGCTGTGATGTGTTCGTCATTAAGAGGAAGATCCTCTTCGGAAAGCTCTGCTTCCATCTCCTCCTGATCCAGCGAGGTCCAGGCTCTGAGCTTCGCCTCCGCTATGGCAAACTGCTCTGCTACTCCTGGTGAAAAGAAGATGTGAGAATGTTACTTTTCTTTCTACATCAATGCAAATGTTTAGTGAAACATATTACTAATGCAACATTTTTTGCTTTTTTGTTTAATTGAATAAAATGTCACAGCACGTAACGCTAACTACGCACAAATTAAAGCTGCATTTGCATATCCAGTACATAATTAACATGTGAAAATAGCATTTATTATTTATAGCATTTATAGGTATAAAATCTACAAATTGCATGGTTTGTTGACATTTAGTGCTTCTAAACAACAATAATCCACAGACTTCGATTGATTCTTAAAATAATTCAGTGTAAAATAAACTGTACAAATGCTATGAACACTATGGTATGCTGCAAAAATTCCCACCTAAAATATCTTGCATAAATGTATATTAATTAATATTATTATTTTTTTTATATTTACAATATGTATCTACTTAAGATAACTTATTATAAAAAAATAATAATAATTTATGCACAACAGTGAAACTCTAGAAATAACATGTAATAGTTAGTATTCTGATTATTTTTTTAATGAAATTTTAGATTACATTCCTATAATTTAAGCGATATACTAACAAATGCTTTTACAAACTAAAAAATCCCAAACGTGTAATTCAAATACAAATTCAGTGTTATAAAAAACTGCGTTGAAAACATGACCCACCTATAAACTGCAGAACATTTCAATAGTAAAATTGATGTAAAATAATGTGGTGTCTTTACACCAGCCCAAAAGCAACCCGAGCCGCCCACCTGCTGCGAACCGCGCTTCCTGCTCGCCCTCGCTGAGATGTGAGTAGGAGTTAAAGTGGGACTGGAGGGTCGCGGACGGCGGGTCCAGCGGCTTCGACCAGCCCTTCCACTCGATTAGATGCGCCACGCGACCCTGCGCCATCGCCGTGGGCTTGGTCACGTGATCTTTGACCACTTGCGAGATTCCTGAAAGTCAGAACGCGAGTTAGATCCACGGGAAAAGCTTCTTGTTATCGGAATGTTCCTTACCGTTAAATGATGACCTGGCCAGAGCAGCAATTTCCTGGATGCTGAGGGCTTTTCTTGACTTGGGGAGCATATCAGTAGGTTCATCAACCTAAGAAATCGAGATAAAATGGTCGGAAACGCACTGGAGAATAAAACAACCACGGAAAGCGAAAGAAAAAAAATGACAGTGTCACCTTTCCAGATTCTAAAAACAAATCCGATGAGGCAATAAAACCAGAATCAGACCTGAAAGTGTAACAGACCTTCACGTGACATTGTTTGGTTGTCGTAGTGTGAAGAACGCGAGGAGCCAAGAAGAGAACAACTAACAAATCCAGTGTGGCTCCACCTCGGGAGCAGATGCCAAATCCACCAAATTAACCCGGAGAAGATTCGCCTGCTCTGCTTAATTACCTGACGCTCGAGTCGTCTGTTTGCCACGAGCACGTGCCTCGACCCTCACGTCACGACATGAAGCAGAGCGGGCGCGTATATCCGCTTGTGCGCGCGATCAGCCGCTCCGTGACATTCACGATCAAAGCGGCTTATGGTTTGGGCACATTTGGCCAATCGTCGCTTGTTAATTTGCTGATACGTTCGCTGCCGCGTCAGATAATATTCCCCTACAGTCCTCAGCATGATGATGAAGCCTGACCGCAGATGGGGGCCTGATGACCCCTGGCATTTGGCATTAATAGAGAACATGACCGAGATCAGAATTGACAAGTGCCGGTCCAGGGAAAAGCCTCTGGTGCGTGATGAGATCGCTTCTTCTCACCAGACCAGCTTTATATGTTCAATTAATCAGGTGCGCCATCGATGTTGAGCGCAAGATCAAAAGCAGGCCACTGTGTCACGCGCAGAGTCCAGCAAATCAATATATATTTTTAAACCATATCATCTGTGTGGGGGGTAAAAAGGCACACGATATAGACAAATTGTTTTTACACTTTGTTTCAAGGATTTTGATTTCGTTTGGTTACAAAAAATCTCTTCAATTTATGGAGACCAATATGTGTTGTAATTCGATTCGTTTTGAATCATCACTACAATATTCCTGTACATGTTTCCTCACTTGAATATTATCTCTTTACCGGTCCAGATTTTAAAAAGTTGAGAAAAGAATCCGTCCACTCTACAGGTGGTCATCGAGCGCACGTGAGTGACGTCAGCGTCGAGGACAAAGGTAGAGCGCGTGAGTGAGTGAGTGAGTGAGTCTGGTCGGCCTGTAAAGCTCCTAAGAAGCAGAAGGTCGCTGCTGCGGCAGATGCCAGACGCGCGTTAGCGCCTATGTGGGTCAAAGATTTCGCCGTGATTCGAGGCTCGCGTCACGGCTGAGGAGACGTAGATGGGCCAGGGTTAGTGTAACGAGGCCAATTAAACCGAAATCAGACAATCTAAAACTAATTGACCTTATTAGATTGCCAGAACGTGTTTCAATATGAGCCGGTGACGTGCTGCTGCATGACATGCCAGAAAAAGATTCCGCACATTGTAATCAAAAACACAGCGAAACTTGTTTTAACATTCCAATAAATGACCTGATGAAATCAAAACACGAGTACGAGTTAAAAAAAAAAAAAAACAACTCAACATTATGATTTGATCTTAACGGAATATTACTTTGATCATATTGGCGAATGTTCCGTTTATTGCGCTTATATTTCCGTACAGTCATCCATTGCAGTTAAAAAATCCCGGAATGACCTTTGGCGTTTCCAATCCGAACTGAACCATAAAGTAAATTAAACAAAAATATATACGTATATGTTTAAATTGTGTTTTTGAATGAAATCATATGCCTCTAGAAAAAAACAAAACACAAAAAATGGAAGTCGATGTCATTTTCAGTACATAAACCAAAAGTTCTCTATCACACACAAACACACACACACACACACACACACACACACACACACACACACACACACACACACACGACTAGCTCATTATGTGCGCGCGCGTGTTACTGTAAGCAGGTCCAGATCCACAGGTTTTATATAATGCTGCGTTGTGGCGGTGCAAAACAAACGTCAACACAATTAGCCTGGTATAAGGTCAAATATATCACAGCTAACTGCGGCAGGGATTTGCCGTAAGTTGCGGCGGAGGAAAACGCATCTTAAATGGGCCACCTGAGCTCCATTCGCGGAGAGCAACAATGCCGTTAGCTAAGGCCGGTCGTTATAGCAACAGGTAACCCGCGAACCATCTGTCCCTCAGCATCATTAATTCCCATTGACCATGCACGACACGCAGTACATGTCTGTAGCGAGCGATGGGACGCGATTGTCGCTTCGACCGGGTCGTGTCACTACATTACAGCCCGAAAAGCCCGTGTGGATCGCACATCACTGCAGTCACGGCGAGTCGCTGTGCGTTTCCGTTCCAAGTAGCCGGGCAACCGGTTAGACGTGTCGCGGGGATAATTGAGGACTTTAAGTGATGTATCAGGCCCCGACATATCGTATACATCCCCAGCAGAAGTGATGGTGACACCGCAGCGCACAGGATCCTGCTCCATCAGCGCCGGAGATGGACATCGCGATTGACGCGCGCGTCGTTTGTATAAACAACACTGTAACCGCGCGCAGTGCCTTGTCTCCTGGCAACGGCGAATATTCTTCACCCATAGATGACGGCCTAATGTGATTGCAAAAAAGTCCACGACATTTCACCTCATCAAAAGCGTGCACGAGCACCAGAAATTCGCCAGGAAAGCGGAACGCAGCTCCATACCTTTAGATTGAGTTGGGGTAATGCTGTTAAAAGCATTGCACATGGATACAGCATGAGTTGGATGTGTCGAGAAGAACCACGAAGCCGTCTTCGGCACTGGGGATTGAAGACAGCACCTTCTCTTGAGCATCGGAGACGGGAGAAGATTCGAGTGCCGTTAACCCACCGAACGCATCGTCCCCTCCGCACCGCACTCGCTCTCAGCGCGTCATCCCACCTGTAATGCAGCTCTCTTAAAGACACACGACGCTTTCACGGCCGATTAAAACTCTGTTTGCACAGTCCGGTGTGTCTTCCAACCAAATACACGTCTCTTTGGCACTGAGCTCTTCATTAATCGACCCGGTCCATGGGGAGATTTTTTTCATTTCTGAGTCGCAGGAAACGGAAGCCCATTATAGCGGCTCTTAGCGGGACCACGCCCTGTACGTGGTCATCCAATCACAGAGCGGGTGATTTACTTTTGGGAAATTTTCTGACTTCAATTCTACTGAATAACTTAAAAAAAAAAAAGAATAACACGCTTGAGCGAACACCCTGACCGGGTCTTGAACTTGGGTCCTTCTGGTTCATCAGTGGTACCCGTGTTTATTTTACACTAAGAGCACTGATATTATTAAAAACTAGGTCACTGGGACCCTTAAAATAATCTACATACTAATGCATTAAATGGTTAATTATTGGCATTTTAAATTGTATTCGAAAGAGCCACAACTGGGTTTTCAGGTTTGGGATTAATTCTACATGCAGGGCGTGTCCTCGTTGTCTTCTCTGCGGCAGTTTATATCTAAACTGATTTTAAACAGATCAGTGCAAATTGTAGATTTAAAGAAAATCATCCAAATTAGTCTTTTGTAACGTTAATCGACCAAGATGAAAATTAGCGGCTCCCAAAGACTTTTTCCATTTACGGGTAAATGGAAAAAAAAAGTATCGTCTAATAAAACATCAGAACTTAACCTCAGGAAATGGAAAATGCTGCATTTGATTCTGTAGGACGTAAAATCCTATTACGGTATCCTATTGTAATATTTCTGATGGATTACTGATAGTGTGTGACTGTGAATCAGGAACTTTAAGAATATTAAATCCTCTTAACGCTTCATTGTGGTGGAGCTTAAAGGAAAACACAGTGTACTATTAATGTCAGACAATCCCAATCACTTCTTCAGAGAAATTGTGGCTTTCTGTCATCAGTGATCAAACATCCAGGCACAGCGTTGAATGCGTCTGTGAACTGGAATCTCAGTGGATATTGTATTATGCGCAATCTGCATACATCAAAGAAAAACATTAATTATTTAGATTTGACAATAACCTTTTAAGTGAATTAAACTTTGCCATAAGCAAGGTTGTAGATTTTAACTCAGACAGTGACCTTTTAAAAAAACGTTCATACGTATTTGTCTTCAGAAAATAAAACCAAATACAAATGGAAAAACTGAATCTTTGGGGCAAACTGGGGCGTTTTACCATCCAATTTAAATCTCAGCATCCAGGCGGGATTAAAACAAATTGGGAGCATTAACTGGCAAACTGAAAAACTCCACATAAACGGTTACAATTCTAGTCAAAAAACGAGTTCACTCACTAACAGCCACTTCTAGATGTGGCTATTGGGTCAATTGCTCAGTTCACAAAAAAAACAACCACCAACTCCAAACCCTGACAAACGATACTTACAACTTGATAAACTTTTATTATTTGCAATGTTTCATCTCTTCAGCATTTCCAGTTTTGACGCAAAAGCATTAGTTCCTTAAATAGAGCAAAAATATTTACAGTTTCTCAAACTAATCAATTATTGTAAGCACCTCTTACCAACTGGAAGAAAACATTTTAAATACAGGGAAACTGCCATTTCTGTCGAAAAACAAAAAAACAATAATAAATGGCATTACATCAGATTTAAACTTTTAATTTCTGAAAATAAAAGAAAAAAAAAAAAACATTTCCATATATATGTACAGAACTCTCCTGAAATGTGTTTCCACTTTGTAAGCGGAAAAGGCTTTAGGATCATTACTGTCGTTTCATCAAGTTGATTTTTTTCTATATGCTTCAAGTTTTAAAGATTTCATTTAAAAATCCACTGCAGGCTTCTCTGTCGAGCATAGCTTCCAAGAAGTCCCGATGGGCTCTTCAAGAGACGTAAGATGCAAAAGAGTGGGCTGGGAAGAAAGTCATGGATGGCTTGTTAAGGAAGCATGTTGGACCACCGCCTCTTCCAGCATCACAAGAAAAAAAAAAAAAAAAAAAAAAAAAAAAAAAAAAAAACAGTCCATCTACCGTCCTCCTGAAGATCAACAGGTCCCCCTTTCAATAAAGTAAGGAAGCAAAAGTAAGCGCAAAATACATACGCTACAGAAACGTCATCAGTCCCTTGGAGAATTCAAATACTACGCTCATCTTTGCAGGTTTAAAAAACAAAACAAAAACAAAAAAAAAAAAAAAAAAGATTCTCAGGAACATTCGCAAGAGCTTGACGTTTCATTGGAAGCGACAAACCTAAAATAAGTGTTCGCCCTCAAACACCATGAATCGCGGTGGATGTACCACGTGGCGTGAAAATTGATTTGAAACATGTAAGAGCAGCGATTGGTTTGAATGGTGGTCAACAACTTCTCAAAGTAGAAATGATGATGAATTGGTAGCATGTTTGCGCAATCCTGCAGATTTGTCTCTTTTTCCCCTCATTTTTTTAAGTGCACATGAGCCACACAGGATATCGAGCTCAAGGAAAGACTGAACTGATTGTAGTTTTTATCCGTGAGGAGACACTCGTTTTCTCTCCAGTTCTTTCCAGACGTCCGTAGCTCACGGGTTTAACTGTTGTCCGACTCAGACTCTGCCTCCCGTAACCAGGTGAAGAAAGCGGTGACAGACTTGAGGGCGACTCCTTTTCCCTGCTGCTCGGCCAGATCTTTGCTGGACTCCCATTTGTAGAAGGCTTCTTCTTTGATGACGTCCTCATCGTACAAAGTGTCAAAGAACATGCGCAGCAAATCTGTTGGAGACAACAGTTTGTTCACTAATAGACATAGTTTGTTCATTCTGGTAGACATGTGTATAAATAACATTTTGTAAGGAATATTTGCATGGATAAAAACTCACTGGCTGGCTGTTCCATCTGCACCATGAGGGCCTGAAGAGCATAGAGCGCTTGCAGTTCCTTGGGTTCATTAGACAAGAACCTCTGCAGCAGTTTTGCCCTCCGAGTAATTTGCTCCACATCCACTTTGTAGGGGTTCTCACCTAAACGCCAACAATCCACTATTTATTACAATCCACTATATCAAAATATCAATTCATTGCTTATTGCAATTTCAGCTTCAAAGGTCATTTCATGGCAGATAAAGAAAAAATAAAAGGTTACATTTTCAGGAAAACATTTTTACATAAAAACAAGTTTGTGGAAACGGAGGACCAGAGAAAACGTTTAAATTCACTTACATATAATGGCCGACTGACACACTGATGTCATTAGAGCTCTTACAAACGGATTGGAGCTCATCTGCTGCTCATCTAGGTTAGCCTGGAGCAGGTTTAAATATTATACATTATTATATACACATTTATGTGCACACATCTCTGAAGGATTTCAGAACACGAACACACTCACCTCTACCCAGTCAAAGATGATCTGGTTGTCAACTTTATCCAGCAGCAATCTGTCGAGCTGTTTACTAAGCTCCTCTGGAGTCAGCTCCTTCTTACTGGGCTTTTCAGACACCTCACCCAGAGTGAACTCCAACTTCTACAAACATCAAAATAACCGTCACAAACGCCATCTCCCAATACTGTACACTGACAAGCAAACTACAACTAAGGTGCAGAAAGTAAAGGTGGCATTGACTTCAGACCTGCTCAGTCACAAACTTGTTGACATCCTCATCTTCAGGGAGGAATTCCTTCCAGCTGAGTCCTGCCTCCAGCCACATCGCTCCAGCTTTCTTTTGACTCTACAGAAGACACACATGTCAAGAAACAAAACCTTTTTGAGCTCGTGTTTACTAGAGTAAGACATACCAGGCCTTTGCACAGAAGGCTAAAAATGTCGACTAACAAGACAGCAGCTTTGCCCATGGACAGAAGAGGTTTGGACACTTCCCTGTGGACAGGCGGAACACGGTCAGGTTGTTCACATGTACATCTATTGATTCGATCGGTGTGTGATTGAGCGTTGGGGGCTTCAGACCTGAACAGACTGCCCATGTCAATGCCACCCTCCTGCAACATGGGTGTGATGATCTCCGCCAAGTAGAGCCATATATGAGGAATGTCAATGGCCATGTCGTCAGCCATCTCCAGAATCTCCATTAGTCTACATTTAGGTAAAAACAAGGATTAAAGAAACAAGACATTAAAATCAACCCAATACAACATTGCTAGTTTCAGGCGGTTCTTATAAGAACAAGAATTAAATATAATAATTTAATAATAATATTATTATTAAATTAATATTTTTTTAATTATATAATAACTATTATATAACTATATAATTATATAACAACCCTCAGAACAACTCCGTTCACAAGCAGATTATTTTGTTTTGTTCTTGTGCTTTGGTTTCGTTCATCAAAATTAACTGGCTCTTTATTAGTCATTTCTTTAATAAATTCAGACAGTGAAAAAGCAAAAAGGCTATAAAATAAAGTCATTCAACTCCCTTGGAAGATGAACTAATGTAAATTAACACCCAGGCCTGTGAACTGAAGACTTTACTCGGATGTCTCAATCCAATCATCTTAGGTCAGTGTCCCAAACACAGCCCGAAGAAAATAACTCATTCCACCTTTGACATCTAAGAACGCTTCATAGTTATCACTGTGAAAGTGAACTCACCCCTTGTAGTACTGTGCAGGAGGAAGAATTTTAGCGCTAACAAGCTTCTGAAACAGCAGGCCCACGTGCTCTCTAGCGATGGTGCTGCGTTCTAGTGTCGACTCCACACCAGTCCGTACAAATACGTAGAGCAACGATGAGCAGTTCAGCTCCTGGACGCACTGCACTGCTTCCTGTGATTAGCAACAAGAAAAGAATATGATAACTAATAAAAAACCAAATGGCAACACAAAACCCATCCAATGGAGGGGGGGGCAAACTCACATACCTTTAAGTCATTAATGTGAAGATACTCCTCAATAATGGACTTGGACTTCTTCTCTAGCTCTTCTTCACTCAGGGCTGGCTTGGATGGAGGAGGTGGTGGATGAGCAGGAGCAGACATTGGCTTCACTAAGGATCCAGAAGCAGTAAAGCGTGTGAGAATTTTACACAACTGTCCCTCAATGCAAATAATTTTTGAGAAATTAAGTTCTCACCAATCTCTTTACTCCTGTCGCGATCTCGACTGCCTCTATCACGGTTGTCAGTCATGCTGGACACACGGCGTACGGAATCAGGAGGCCCGCGGTTTTCGCCACCCCTGCGCTCCTCGTTTTCCCGGCTGTAGCTGCGCTTGGTGATGGCTGGACGAGGTCTGTCACTGCCACGATCTCGATCATCTCGCCTGCCATCGAACCGCTCAAAGCGATCTCTGTCGCCTCGGTCCCTGCTGGAGCTATTTCTGCACCGAATAAAGAATAGACTTAATGCCAATCCCTATACAGAGCATCAGATGAATAGGCGTACCGTTGAGGCACTTTGCGATCGGATTCATGAGAGGATGCGGAAGATGAGGCTCCAGACTGTTGTAATGCAGAGAAACGGTTGAGCGTGCTGGTAGCAGGTCTTCCTGGATCGGCTTGAGATCAGACAAACGTGTTACACGCGCAAAATAAATGTAATAAATTTTTTTTTAATTTGAGCATGCAAAAAAAATACATTCAAATAAATACAAAAACAGTGGGCAAGGTCTCACCTTGTTCCCCAGTGGACTTTGCCCCCGTGCCTCCACTGCTCCCTTTGCCCCAACTGCCCCACGAGCCCTTTCCACCAGGTGCCAGCAGCTGATTACTGAAATCTCCAGGCTACAAGCAAGGCAAGGACAAACTCAGTCACATTGTTGGACAGTTAGTGAAGAACAGCGTAGTGAAGTAAAGTGATATAATAATTCTCACTTTAGTAATTTTACTGAGACGACTTGTGTCTATTGGCCTGTTCTTGGTGGTAATAGGCACTATGTTCCAGCCCTCATCTTGAGTTTGGCTGCCACGGCCGCCGGATGGGTGCGGACCACCTCGGCTTCCTCGACCCTGACTAGAGTCTTTCTTGGATAGCAGCTGCTGTTGAACTTTAATTTGCTCCCTGTGTTCTTCCATCTCGGCATCTTTATGAATCTGATCGATGGTCTTAGGTCCCTGATCTCCTCTCCTGGGCACCCAGGAATTCTGTGAGAGAATCAATCACACTTAGAGCTCTTACTTAGTTAGATTTTTGAAATTCCATGTCCCAAACGTGAACACTTCAATTCTGTTCAATACACAAAAACAATCACCCTTCTAAGGTCCAAAACGTCTTGAAGCATGAAACGAATTCGTGAAGATGTCTTCCTCTCTTTAATGATCTTTTCCATTTGGTTGAAGTACTGATCCATACGAGGCTGTACAAAAAGCACCCAGTTATCAATTAACAAAGAAAAATTACTACAAATGTTGGTCCATAATATAAACTAGCCAAACCTTGGCCTTCTCAAAATCGAGGTCTTTGCCAATGGTGGACAGCAGGCGGCAGAGGCACTCCAAGCTCTCCTCATCATGGTTTTTCAAGAGCTTAACAATGCAGTCATGCATGATGGGCTCTGTCAGCATTTTCAACTTGAACAGTTCTCCAATAAACTTTATATTTCCCAGCGACCGTCTGCGCGCCTTGTCCTTGGCTTCCTCCAGCTCATCAACCAGGCGCTGGCGCTCCTCATCCTACAGTTAAAAACAAAAAAATTTAATTCTAGAACCACAATTTTACACTGGTTGTTGCTCCACAAGAACAGTAGTCCTCACCACAGTGGCAGCGTCAAGCTCTTTCTGCTTCTGCTCAAAGATCTCATCATCATCTTTGTCTTTTTCAAACTCTTTCTGACAGCGATTGAGCAACAGCTTACGGAAATTGACAGTGACTCCCGGTTTATCTGATGTGGGGACTTTGAGCTACAAAAGCAGATCATTCAAGAATTACAGTCACACAATCGAATGAACTTCAAAGTCAAAATCAAATAAATGGGATGAAATGACGGATGAAATACAGAAACCACATTAAATCATTTGAGTGAAAAGGAAAACACAAGCTACTCACCGCAATAAGGCAGCGGCACATGTTAGCATAAGCTACAGAGAAGTTGGGTTCAGATATGGCCTTCTCAAAGATGAGGTCAATGACGCCCTTGAGCCTCTCTTCTGTGTCTATGGTGAGCTCGGTCACCTGCTTCATCAGTTGCTGGAACATCTGAGGTGTGAGCTTGTTGAGGATGCTGCGAACCCGACGGAACAGCTCCTGCGTTTTGGCCACCTCTGTGTCATCTTCCTCTTCTTCGGCTGCGCGTACCTTGCCTTGTTTTTTGACAGAAGGCGTCCAAGCGTTCTCAGACTGGTTCAGCTCCACGTTGTCTTTGAGAGAGATGCTGGTGATGATCTTGGGGTTCCGACTGACTTTCTCATTGCCTCGGCCTGGCTGAGGACGACGGGCAGACTGCGAGGGGAGCAACTTTTAAAAATAGTTCAATTCTCATCACATAGTTAATAAAATAGACTTTGCAGTTGTGTGGCTAAAAATGATAACTTACAGGTCCTCGCCCTCCTCCAGATGACGGTCTTCCTAAATTAGCATAAGATGGTGTGAAGTCTGGCCCGCAGTTCATCAGACTCCTGGGATCCAGTGGTCTCAAAGGGGTTTTGTTTGCCTGTTAGGAGCAAGAGTCATTTGAAGCAAGACTGTGAAGGTTAAAGGTTACTGGAAAAGGTTAAAAGTTCACCTTGTCCAATACCACCTCAGTAATGTGAGGTAAACCCTCTGGCTTGTTCATGCTCGCACTAATGAACTGAAAGCCAAGAAGGAACTCTCGATCATATCGTTTCTTCTCCTCTGGGTTTATAGGCTTCCATTGTTCTGTGAGTGAGAAAAATAAAAACTAAATGAGCAGACCATTTGGCAATGAAAAATGAGAAGAACATTTTAAGTTAAAAGAAGCCTTCCTGAAACAAGGCGACCAAGTCTACATTTATGAATCACATTTATGGAATAGACCAGTAAAACCCGAATACCAATACTGCAGGTGCATGTTTCTTACATCACAAACAAGCTGAATATGAGACCAGAGTTTTTGCTAATGGTCCAGGATCAGTCGCAAACATCAGTCAAGCAAGCTAAAGCAGAGGTCTGTCTTGTGGGAAAACAAATTTATACATAAAATGTAGGCAACAGGTTCTGTTTTTTTGGAAGCCAGCGAAATGTTTCAAATTCAGTATACAAATTCTATTTAATTCTATGTATACTTGTGAGACAAGTCACGGATGTGAAGTTTAACACCAGCTTGTTTATGTGAGTGATTTTGCCAGTCAATTCTAATCAACAACAAACTCAAAGACAATTGAAAAAAAAAAAAATCTGAAAATTCTTTGCTAGCTTTGCTTTGCTAACTGAAAATTCGTTACCTTTTAACGGCTTACCTTCTTTATACTGATACTTGGCTTCTGCATGTTTGATTGCCTCTGGCTCAATATTCTCAGCATCAAGCTTGTCTTCCTTTTCCTCCCATGTTTCCTCAGACTCTTCAGGTGAATGGACAGGGGCAGGAGGTGGCACAGGCTCTTTCTGAACAACCTCTGGCTCAGGAGAAGGCTTCACCTCTTCTAGCTATAGAAGATGAACATACAGCATGTTTAAAAATAAACCTTGACTGATAAAAATAAAATGACTGCCATAAACCAAAGATGATGTACAGACCTCTTTAAAGGCATCTAACACATCTCCAACATCTTTTTTGTTTAGATCCTTCATCTTCTTCCTCTTCTTTGGCACGGTTGTCACTGAAGCTAATATGAGCACAAAAAAAAAAACAAGGTTAGATTTAATTTGCACAATCCATTACTACCAAGGCTGAAAAAATTTGTATTATCTCAAAGATTGGACCCCCACGATAATTAAAAAAAAAAATTGAATACACTGCTAGAATCAACGGACTAATGGCAAATGTCAAGTGAAAATCAAGTGTCATGATTTTATAGTCTTGTAAATGTTTATTGTGCGATGCTCAGTAAGTACAGTGAAATAATCTCTCAAAGTTTTAAAAAATGCTTTTTTTTTAGAAATTATTGCCTCCTTGTTGCCACTTTTTGCATCCATAACCTCTTAATACTGCATGGCAGAAACATATGATAAACCAATCTTGCTGCCCACCTTGCATAGCTGTATCCTCAACAGGGCAGACAGTGGCAGAGCTCGACGTCTCCTCTGCCTTGGGCTTGGTCTCATTCACAGATTCCTTCACACCCACATCACTACTCTGTGACACCTGAGAAACTTCTTGCTCTGGACCTGGGTTAGTGGCACTGTCAGGAGCCACTTCAGGAGTGTTAGGGTTATCTTGAGGCAAACCATTAAGCAATGGCTGTTCCTGTGAATCAATGGCAGCAGCTACTTTAGGTGTTGCCATGGCTACAGGAGCAGAATGCTTGTAGCCGTCTTGACTGCCATTTGACACAGCCGGAAGAGAAGCTTCCACAACTGGGCAGGCCTCAGACTCTTTCTCCTCAATGACTAAAGACTCATCCTCATTCATGACATCAGGAGTCTGCTCAAAGGCAGGAAGAGCATCAGTGTCGTCTTTTTGAGCAGGGATGTCTGGGAGCACTGGAGCATCGACACTGTCACTAATCAGAGGCTCTGAAGGTGGAGGACTGCTCATGGGAGACGGTGTGAGTGCTGGAGTAACAGAACAGTCTTCAGCTACATCTGAGGAAAGAGCCTCAGATACAGACTTAGAGTTAAACTCTGAAGCTTCGGGTGTTTTTGCTCGAGGAGGAGTGGAAACGGCTAGGGGAGGGGCCATGGGCTTCACTTGATCATCTAGACAAAAATAAAGGTTAAAATGGAATTAAAAAATGTGTTCTAAAAAATACAAATGACAATCAAATTTAAACAAAAGCATGAATCCAAACCATGTGCACATAGTATGTAGCATGTCAGCAAACACGTCAATGTCTTTAAAAGATGAAAGTTCCCACAATATGAAAATGTCACGCTACAAAGCTTAGTTTAAAGATGGCAGCAAAAACAACCGTTTATTCATGGGAATTTACAGAGGTTTGTAACAGATTATTGCGCTTACATGGAAAATGCATACCACTTCATCACTTTACAAAACTGATGCCAGCACAAATGAATTTTGAACTGTGAGGTATAGATTAAGTTGAAATATATCTTGTAACTTTTTTTTTTACATATATATATATATATNTATATATATATATATATATATATATATATATATATATATAACTCTAAAATTATTTTGTACTTATGACTGCCAAGACATTACCACCAAATTTCTAATCATCATGTTTTGTAGCAGGCCAAAGAGTTCAATCAATTATGGACTTGACTTAAACGGTCAATTTTGGTACATCCTTGTTCGACACCATGCAGTTGTTATCCATTGTGGTTAGCAGGACTTACCGGTACTGATCACTGAAGCAGCAGGCACTATCATTTCCCCATTGGTCTGGACCGGGCCACCGGCATCTGGACCCACACTCTGAAAAACCACAAGCGAGTCAAGTCACTCACACTTTACCATTTCCAAACTGCCACACACCTGAGGCGGAGTGGGTGTAGAGGTTGTTCTTCCACCAGACATGATTTCTTCTGTTATGTCACGTCCTCCCTGTGTTGGGTCACGTATTCTAATCTGTGAAAAAAAAAAAAAAGAAAGAAAGTTGAAAGGCTATCGACCAAAGGCACACAGTGTTTTCTGTGTTTTACTCACCTGCTTGCGCTCTCGGGGCTTGACTGGTCCAGCCGGCTGAGCTGGAGCTTGCTGTGGAAGTGGTGCAGGTTGCTGTTGTGTGGGATTCATTATGACAGACGTGGCGGGAACAGACGCAGGGTACTGCTGAGTCGCGGGGTAATAGGCGGCCGCTAAAATGCACACACACAAAAAGAACAATGATAAAAAAAAAAAAAAACATTTAAATCCATTAAAAATGAAAAAGCTTGTGCACGCCAGGAGCCAATATTGCGCCAAATTTACACCAACTCTTTCGAAAATTTGTGTCATGCATTTTCTTTATTTTGTGAAATGCATTTCCCCTCCCTGACACAAGATGGCAGCTGATCATTTAAAGTGACACTAGTAGGTCTGATTTAGAGAGAATATTTTGTCATCAAATGCACTGGTAAAGGATTGCACAAATTTTAAATGTGATGGACTAAAACATACTGGGCCTTTTTACCTGTAGTTTCTATGTGCAATATTCATCCCTTGTGTATAAATCTTTACAGTAAAATCATACGCCACACCTCTCCCCACCCAACAAACTCCTGAAAAAAGCACACTGGTTCTCATAATTCAGATCTACACTTCCAAAAACAAGTCAATAAATCATTGACAAGCATTTCTGGGATTCCAATACCCAGAAAGTTTGCAGTTGTCAGTACGCTTAAGTGGGACACGAGTCAACGGATTAGGCAAGCATTTGCAAAGGTTGCATGCTTCCTGCAGAGCTGACACAAGCAGCCAGGCTGAGACACGGACATGAAGGGAAAGACAAATAGCCATGTGCTTCGCACTCACCAGGATAGCGCTGGGAGGTGAGAGGAGCTCCGTGCAGCGAGAGACGTCCATTCTCTCTGGCCACAACTCTCCCCCCACCCCCCCGCCTCTCCCGCCCTGCCAGAGAAGGATCTGAGCTCAGCCAAAGGAGGAGCAGACAGAGGAAAGAGGTAAAAGAGCCAAAAGCAACAGACAAGAGAGAAAATACTCGTAAGAGGAAACAAGCAGCAGATACGAAAAGCTGAAAGCTAAAAAAGCCAGTTAGTGAGCCAGAGAGCGCAGAGGGTTAAACTGGCGGCTGTTTGAGGCAACAACTGGACAAGATCTATAATATTCTCCAACTTTGTGCCATCAGAGGAACTTCACAGGCACCAATTTAAATACTGTTTGTAACAGTACCTTTTAAACAAAGACACTGAACATGATTCTAACATTTTTGTAATGCATCAATAAGTGTGTGTATTAGACCAATTTCATTATAACATTGTTGTACAAGGATATATTATATTCTAGATTCCCACTTTACAATGGAAAAATCTTTGTGGTTTCACAGAAGATAATTTCCATTTCACAGTTGATCTAAGACTTCCATTCTACAAACAGTGCAAGGCTCCATCACTGCTAGTTTGCCTTCTCACGATGACACAGTAGATTCATTTATGGCCTAAACAATTAGAAGACCATTTGTCATTGAATCCCAGTAATGTACCAACTCCGTCCAAGTTTGTGTATGAACAAAAAAAAAAAAGAGAAAAGAAAAAACCCTGAGAATATCATGTGAAATATTAAATGTTTCAGCACAGAAAAATGTGAAATTGGCTTGACAATAAAGGGATACTTGGGTAAAACAGTGAGGTTTTTTTTTTAAATCATGGTTCAGTGTGAGAAAAAAAATAAATTCAAAAGGCAGGGGAGGCCCAGAGCAGAGCCTCTTACCATATGTACCGTATTCAGCTGGACTGCTTCCGGTGTAGAAGCCTGCTGTCCCGCTGGACACAGAGTACTGCTGAGCCGGTGGCATGTACGGGGCACGATACTGGAACAGAAAAGATTGTGTTTTAAAACAATGTGATCATGACATGCAGCCCATGAGAGCGAATGTCTTGCTTACCTGTCCGTGAAGGAAATAGGTATGGCCCTGAGTGTTGGGAAATTGCAACTGTTGCTGGGGAATCATCATCACCTGTGAGGTAGGTTGGTAGACATGAGTAGGCGCAACAGAGCGTGGGGTGTTGCTGGGTGGGACCCTCGGAGGATTGCCTTGCATGGTGGGCCGGTTGTAATAGGGCTATTTAAAAAACAGAAGGAAAGCAAAAAAAGTGAGTCAACTTTACACTACTCGTATTTGTTAGCCAGGTAAACAGACGATCACATTTGAAGAACTTAAAAAAAAAAAACATATCTTCTGATAGTCGCCTGACTCTTTTAGACACTCGTTTGCATAGAAACGACGATTGAACACGTTGCGAGCAATTAATCTACAATTAATCTGGCCGGTCTGTAATAGACTTGGATCCTGAGCGCAAACCGATGACTAACACTGAGAAAACGGCGGTAGAAAAAGAAAACTTTTTAGCGCTTGTAACAGCCAAAACAGTGCATGTGTGTCTGTGTCTGTGTGTGTGTGTGTGTGTACGTGCAGGAGTGACGTGTGTGTGTGTAGCATTAACAGACTGCGTTGCAGGCCGAGTGGAAGAGCGCTTTGCAGTCTCTCCCTCTCTAGCATGCTAGTTTCAATAAAGGACATTACAAAACCTTCTAGTCTAAAAATATTAGCTGTTGATGAGGAGAGGAAGGGACAAGAAAGGCTGCCAGTTACCTGCAATGACCTGAATCCACCCTTCAGCCAAACAAAACAGCAGAAGACACAGAGTGAGAAGGCATACGAGGAATAAATCATAAGCAGCAAGAAAACAGGTTAAGCATCAGCAGCCAAAGCTAGCAGCATCACATGCAAACAAGAGAAGCAACTGAAGAAATGAAGAAAGTGTTGCGAGGGAAACGATTCTCAAAAACTAATAAACACAGGCCAATGCTTGACAGGTTGGGAATCTGAATATGGTTTTGGACAAACACGTTACAATGAACAAATCAAATTAACTTGATTTGTTCGTGGTGAGTTCAAAGCAGAAAACCTAAACTTGAGATGCAAGCTTAGTTGTCAGAACAGCATAAAATACTGTGATGCTTTGATTCGATACATTTGATGATTTAGCCCTATACAGTTCCAATCAATACAATAAGTATTACTGTGAATGTTCAATTTGAAGTGTGGTGGGATATACATTGCAAACGCGTTTCAACCAATGCAATTCCCAACCCTTCTGACGCTACATGGAAGTAACTGGGGCATCTAAAAAAACTATTTGAGAAGACTTTCCAGGTTTTAGTTCTAGAAATACAAGACTTCCTCCAATGGATGAAGATTAGCAGTACCTGTTGGTGTAAAGCACGAGGCCCTGGCAAAAACTGAGAGGAAGTAAAAATGTCAAAGTTTAGATGCACAGAGAGACTCGGCCATGCATGCAGTTTCAGTCAAACACAAGCGAGGGATTAGAGAAAGCAAGCTCAGCGATAAAACAACGGGCTAACAGCAACGGAGAGCTCCATGTGGTGAGGCAAGCAGGGTTGGAAGAGATCTACCTGTCTGGGTTGCTGTGCTGTGTTCATTTGTGGAGATGGACTGGGAAAGACCACAGAGGAAGGCTGACTTGGGGGATAAGCAGCCTTTTAAAGAAAAGAAAAAAAAAAATGAAAAATGCAGACGCCATGGACACACATTATCCATGTTGGACTGGGCTAACCTGTGTCAGTCCTGGTGATTGTGCAGGATGGGGAACAGCAGGGGGTCCAGTCATGGGCTGAGGTGGTTTATTCATTTCCTGTGGTTCTGCATGAGGGGTCCTCACACTTGCTTGCCAAACTGCCAAGTAAGCAAAAAAAGAACAGCACTATGAGGCCAACATGAGGCTTACTAAACAGTAGGGGTGGGCGATATGAGCTAAAATTTATATCACGGTATTTTCTACTGTACAGACGGTATCGGTATTTTATCGGGGTATTGGATGGGCATTACATTTTAGTAGACCTTAACATAATTGGCAAAATCTGAGAGAGGTGGGGGGGGGGGCGAGTTTCTGGTCTTCGATCGTAAACGTTGTCTCGCTTTCTCGTGCACGTGAAACCATGATTTCCAAACGAAAACTGATTTTGATCAAAATAAAACAAGCCGATTTTCTCGCGCGCGTCTTTAGAACTGCTCTCTTAAAGGCGGCACGCGTATGCACGTCGCGTGTGTGATCTATTAATTCAGTCTGTTACACTGCTTTCTGTGTTCGATTAGCAATGTCCGTGCCGTCATTGGTAGTTGTAAGTTATAACGAAACTAATGTGTAATACTGTATCAAGGTGTTTATATACTCATATAAAAATCGAATTCATGAATCTCATCACGGTATTGCAAAATCCATATTGTAGCACATCTCAATATCGGTATTCACGTTAATACTGGTATACCGCCCACCCCTACTAAACAGAAAACACAGGACTAAAGTCTAAAATTCAAGGCTCACCAAAAAACAACAATGCGATCGTCACATAATGATTCAAAAAGCAAGTGTGTGAAAACTGCTTGTGAATGAAGTGCAAAAAAGGCAAAAATCACATTTTTCAATGCTGTGCCGTAAAATTGATTTATCAACAGACTTTTCATTATATTTAGGTATGTTTAGTCATAATTAAGGTTTACGATTTGCTTAGTGTGCATTTATCGTTTGTTAAGTTAACACAAGTGATTTTTACTTCAATAAATGGGTCTGGAGCTTTAAAATACACTGAACATTTTTGGACTTACCTCTAATCTAGTCTTCAGTATATGAATAATTTCAACAAATGAAGGTCTCCGTGTAGTGTGTTCCAATATGTCTGGAGAGAGAACAGAATTGTATCATAATTGTAGTAGTCTTAACTGCTCATTTAAGCAATTGATGGCAAACTCTCACTGTTTTTACCACTTGATGTACATGCAAATGACCAAGTAGTTGACAAATAGACAAGTCTGTGACGACTATACAGAACACGAACAACCAATGTGCACATTATAGCGCTTACATCATAAAACAATTACAAAATGAATACAAAACTATTTACAAAAGTGCTTGTCTGAAAAAGAAATAGATTGTGCATACTATAGTTAAATGTTTTAGTGTTGAAGATATTGAATTAATTAAAAAAAAAAAAAAAAAACAAACAAAATGTTCAGTGAATGGTCTGCACATGTCAATTCAGATAAGAGTGCACCACACCCTCAGGAAGTCAAACAGCCAGTCCGACTGAGCTACCCAAACCATCTCTCAGCCTAGAGAAAAGGGGAAGCATGAAGGAGAGCAGCTGGAGAGCTCATACCAGGGGTTTCTAGATGTAGAGCTTAATTCTGGAATAGCCAAGAGGGTGTGTGTCTGCCCCCGGTGACCCTATCACAAAAGAAAAGCGCTCACCATGCAGCTCTGGCTTTCTGATCCCAGCAGATGGCAAGTAATAAACAGCCCCAGAGCCTCTAAAACACCACCTGACTTACAGGACAAGAACCAAGATGCTGGAAAGCACGTGGGGAATGTAGACGCTAGAGAGGAAACGTGAGAACATCGGAGAGACACTGGCTCAAATTGCCTTCAAGAATTTCGAGATCTTGTTCTTAATGAGATCGCACTCAAAAAAAAAGGAAGAGGGTTTGAAATGATGAAGACACAGGTGAAACCAGAACTGAATGGCCTGAATCTCCAAATGAATGAACCATACAGGATGTTAATGACCAGTGGGGGAGGGGAGGGCACGCGCTTGTTCAATATAGCCCACAGCCCAGCCAGCCGTGACACACAGATGAAGAGTTGGTGGATTGGGGCGGGGGGAGGGAGGGAACACCCGGAGTTACGATCAATGTATTTGGGCATAAAAATGCAAAAACAAATGTGTCAATCACATAAAACATGACTAGATCTTGACTGAGTCATGACACACTTGAAAAATGCACAAAATTAAACCCTAATGTAGATCTGTTATGAATTTAGAATAACAGCATCAAGTTACAAAAGTGTAGCACTATAAACGGTAATAAGAATGCACTCTGAATACACAACACTCAAGATTGTAAAGAAAACAAAAAGCCTCCTAAATTTACAACTGCATTAGATTTTGTTCTAAACACGAGTGGCTGAAATCCATAGACTCAGGTCCACAAAGTGACACTGCATTCTCCTTCCCAGCAATCGAACCCCTGGCATTTGATGTTGCGAACAGTGGCCCTACAGAAACCCGTGTGACTATGGTCTTTGTGGGGCAGCAGCACATTTGAATAAAGAAAGTAAAGCTTTGTGTGAAGCAACACACATGTTCCTGGTTTTTATCAAACACTCAGTTCGGCCCTGAGAAGTTCACCGCGGCGTGTCGAGTCGACATGCATTAACCATCTCAACACCCTGGTTAAGTTCTGGTAATCTCTACTGGAACCAGTGCAGGAGCTCAAGCAAGTTTATCTCGAGAAGGGATCACGCAGCAGAACCCCAGAAGTGACATTTAATTAATTTCGGAGTTCCGCATGTCTCACTCCTCGACAGTGAGAGTCGCCCGAAGACGTGTCACACCGCAGCCATGATGCTCCGCCGGCTAACCGCGCTAGCCTCCATATGGCACCGACATGTTCACATCCATGTCGACGCCAACACTCCGACTAACACGAAGCAAGCGCGTTCGCTTCGAATTTCACTCCGTGTTCGATCCACAAACTCGAAAGCGAATTGGACACGCACGCGCTTTACCACCGACACTCCCGAGATTGGATGTGAAGCGTCCATTCCATCGCATTAGCTTATTAGCAACCACACCAAGCCGGCGACAGTTAACTATCAGCGACAGTTGATTAACTCGCGACAGTTAAATGCGCGTTATTTTGCACAAACAAGAGTCGCGATAGAGTACAAATTCCCCGCGCGAGAACGTTTGATGGCGCTCACGTGCGACACAAACTTGCGGTAACGGCCGCGTGCTGACATTCCTCCTGTCAGCGGAGACGATTATCCGCGTTTAAAACAACGCAAGACACGTCGTGTTACTGCAAAGAGACGCCGAACAAACTACCCGACAGATTCATTTTAATGCCAGTTATAACAAATTGACTATTAGGGTAATCTAAAAAGTCGGAAATTGTTCAGGACACCGGCTACAAACTGATTCTTTACATATCATAAAAGAAAACTTTGGAGTATTTGTGAAAACAAACCTTTTGTTTTGACGTTAGCACGTGATTAAAGAGCAATACGCGACTTTAACCGGCTCGTGGAAACCATCGTAGGCCCACTCGCCCCCCACCGATTATCGGTTTAAACGCGGCTAATAACGTTAGCATGAGCCACGGGATTTACTCACCGGCACCGCAGACAAACAGGAGAACTTGAGGGCGAGACTTCTTCAACACGCTTTTCTTCGCTTAAAAGTTTGGTTCGGTTCTTTTTCCGCACCGGCACCGGTCGTCCTGATGTCCGCGAGGAGTATTTGGGCTAAACGCGTGAGAGGTTTTGGTTCGCGGCTGACACTTAAGGTTTAAATCCCATGTAGCGTGCAAAGGCAAGAAAAGTGACAGTATGGGGGGAAAAACAATAAATACGGGTATCGGATGATACTACTGACAAAGTCGATGCCCCCAGAACAAGCCTCTCGACTGGAGGTCCATTATTAAGGCGCGGATGGTGACGGATTGCCGGTCAGTTGATCACGCTTCTCCTAATAAACGCGATTAGAGCAGAGCCATGGTGCCTCAGCGCTTCTCCCCTTGAGCCCGCATAACCGGACGGAGTGCTCGGCGAAGCGCGTGGCTACTTCCGGGTTATTCAGCGCGAGCGCTGCGGGGTCATCCGCCAAGGGTAGAAATAGCTACTATAATAAAAGTCCTTCCTGTTCTAATGCGGACTTAGGTTCCACAACAGGGCGAATAATGCCAATGTTTAAATACGTGCGTAGTTTGACACTTTATATAAAAATATAGTCGATTGCTTGAATTAAGATATCTCAAATAAAAAAAAAATTGGTTTACAAAACTCACCACCAGGTGTGATGACTGCTAAATACAATCAGTAATTGATGGACGGGTCCTTGTAGAGACTACCGTTGTCTTTAATATTAGGCATATGCGAATTATTATAATATATATATATATATATATATATATATATATATATATATATATATATATATATATATATATATATATATATATATATATATATATATATTATAAATATTATTTCTTTTCTTGTCAAGGGTTGTGAATGTATGGAACAAAAGAGAATTTCCCCAAGGGGATGATTAAAGAATTTCTGATTCTGAAAGAAACATTGATAATTGTCGGGTCAGTTTGTATAATGCAGAGCACCAATTTTCAATATGACTTGCCATATCTCACTCACTTTAACAGATGCCTGTATGGTGCAGTACATATCTATATTTCAAAATCGTAAATATATGTTTTTACAATTGCAGATGTTCCATTGGATACTAACTAAATTCATCAATCTGCAAGTATAATTTTTTTATTAAAAAAAAAATGCAAATTTGTGCAAGTTTTAAATAATTGTATTAAATACTGAATGAACCATTATGAAATACAATTTCTTGTAATATTCAACAAAAATGTTTAAAACAAAACATTGTTTAAATTCAATTTGAAAAAAAAAAAAAAATATTTTTAAATAACTACTCGGTCAAGAGCTAAATTCCCCAAACAAAGCATTACAAAAAATATCCATTAAAAATAGATTTCAGTAATCGTTCAGTAATCGTAAATTCACCAATATAAAAGCCAATATACAGTATACCTATTCATATCATAATTCACCAAAGAACGAACAATGAATAAAATGCAACAATCTTCTATTTTTACATTTTCACATATGCGGTTTGAGACAGTTGTCAACTGTGAGAAGCGCCTAACAAATGCACTGAATTTGAAATTGAACTTGGAAATAAAACCTATGACCCTTTTTGGGATTATTATTTATCTGTTTTTAATTTGTTCTAAACATCCCAGACTGATCATGGCTTTTAAGTACAGCTAATTAATTACAAACAAACTCATGCAAACATCATACTTTCTGTAATATGCCATGGACCTATATAGCCATACTTCAGTGTGTGGAAAACTACATTTGTGTTATTCATCATTTTGGTCTACATTCATCATATAGGTCTCATGTTTGTAATACAGTTTTATCGTGTAAAACCTCACAAGGTTTTATGACTCGACATGCACATTTGTTTTCGTTCACACAATGATAAAAACACATTTTCTTTGTTTAATAAACAAAAATATGCAAATACAATTGTCTTCTTTGTTAATTATGCCAGTACTGTATTTTATGGAACACAACAACACAAAGAAGCTCTATGGTGGTAAACTTTATTTCAAGCCAAGTAACAAAATGTCAGTGTTCCTATGTGAAGGAATGTGATAACTATGAGCATGAACAACTGTACCCCGAACGGAACCATGTGATGAAACATGAGATCCACAAGAAATTTAACTGTGAGACAAGCAGTTTTTCAAAGTACATGCCTGCACCAGATCTGTAAATAAAAATCAGAACAGGAAATGAGTGCCATGTCATGTGCATATAAAAGACGAGAAAAACTTTACAGTTCTCTTGTCACTTACTACTGTAGATGTTATTATTTCACTCGTTACTTGTGATAAAATGTAGCATCTTTTCGTACCTGATTTACCCTGGGTCTTTTCAATCATTTTGATGTATTTGTCAGTCAGGAATTCGTCTATTGGTTTGGTGGTCTCTTGAAGACATTTTGTGGTGTCAGTGAAGAGAAGGTTTCTTTCCTCTTCAGACTTGAACAAGTCCTTAACTTTTTGCTAAAACGCACAGGTCACAATTGTTTTAAGAAATCGGAAAAAAAGGTGTTCAAAGAATGCCATGAAACCACGCAGAATAGTCGAGGACTCACTTGAACGTCCTTCAGAACTGAGACCACTCTCTTATGGGCATCGGGACGGGTTATGACAGCGTGAGCTGGTACTTTTGCAAGGTTACATGTTGAAAATTCAGTAACTTTCTTGGTTCCGTCTGGAAACTCGGGACAGATTAATTCAAACTCATCCGACCTCTGATTGCTAGCCCAACTTGGTCCTTTACCTAGGATGAAAATAGTGAACGTATTTGGAACAATGACACCTGAAAGCACATTTTTCAATCCACACTAACCATCCGTATAGTCTCCAACTACAGTGTGCTTGATGAAAGCAACTTCACCAGCCTTTTCTGCAAGGCACCTGTATAGAAAAAAAGAAAAACACATATTTTTCTTAAACATAATATTAAACATAATAATCTTTTTACATAAAAAATACATAAACTATTGTCAATATTCTAGCTTTCCTTATGTAACATCTAGAATTATTTCGTCAAGTACCTGAAAGCCCCATCGTAGCCATAGTAGATCTCCCCAGCAGAGGCTTTGCACTTCTCGTCATTGCCCACCGTCCTCCCGTTTCCTTTACACAATTTGCACATGTTCGAACTGGGATCCGCACCGGGAGCGCAGCCTTCACTGAAGAATTTGTCTGAGAACATGAAATCCAATGGGGATGAGAATCATTGAATTGTAAAAGTAAAGAGTAAAACATAAACACACTAGCACAGGTTTCGTTAAGTGATACGCACACAGGTCGCAGTCAGGCTTGTCGCCGCATATTGCTGAATCTGGAACTTTCCAGCCGGCATTGCGGCCCACACCGGTGTGACAGGACTTTTTTCCTTTCAAGCTACTCCAGGTCACTCCTGAGCCCTTGCGCACAACGGCCACAACATAGTAGGACGCCTCATCTGTGGTTGTAGAAATCAAAAGTGAGAGATTTGGGAGAAAAACCGACAAGCAGGGAAGTCAAAGACACAAAGACTTGCCTCCACCGCCACAACTCTCTGCAAATAATACAAAAAAAAAAAACAGTTATTGATGATTGTAAAGGTATTGGTAAAGTGGTTTGAAGTTTTGGCTTCTAATTGGTAATTTGTGAAAGTGATTCTTACTTGTATCGTATTGTTCAACCATGGCTGGAACCAGGCCACACTTTCCAGCAGTATACACTTGCCCACCATCCGCTGCAAAGGCATCTGCCTCTCTGCGCTTTTAAACACAGCGAACAATGGATGATAAATTGAGATTTATACAGGACATACGGACTGTTTTTAATTGGAATTCATATCAGGTTATCTATGTCAAACTCAAGGCCCAGGGGCCACATCTAGCCTGGCGTACAGTTATACGCGACCCACCAGATCTTTTTATCTGAAGCTGTTATTATTAGTATTTATAGCCCTGTGAAATGAAGCGCTGACAAATTTTTTACAAGTTTTAGAATTCTTTGTCTTTGGCCACCAACTCAAGTTGTGTTTTAAGCATTAGTCCCTCGTAAAATTAAGTTTGATTCCCCCAATCAATGTACTCAACAATACCTTGACCATTTTAATGCAGTCTTCCACAGTCAGTGCACTCTGACACTCCATGTAGGAAGATAGCAAGTCATCACACTTTTTCTGTTCTTTGTGGCCCACTGTGCACCACTTGATTTTATCATCTGAAGATGGAGTTGGGATTTTTACACCTGTTAAAAAATGCACAAAATTCAGTACAAGATACAACAATTAAAAGATGAGAACTTGTGATTACTATAATTACATTACAAATTACAAGTCACTACCTCCAAGAAAACTTGAGTAAAAGCTATCCAATCCAAAAGAGCTTTAAATATGTGACTCTGAATTTAGGCTAAAAAAACACCAAGAAATGTGAAAAACAAAACACTTTATATTTATGGGTTTTAATTCCTAAAATAAAGGATACATTTAACAAATCAATGTTACAAAATAGATAATAGAAAATAGTCAGTATCAGTCAAACTCAAATGTACAAAAAATCACTACCGCCAATTCACGTTCAGGTGATTATTAGCATTCGGTACCTTCAGCACTCTAGAGATGGCATTGTCGCGCCCAAAAAGTTAACCGCGTTAGTAAAAGATGCCCACTTGTCCGCATAATCACAATGTAACGAGTAACGGTAAGTGTCCATTCAATTAGTGAAATAAAGAGTACAGCTATTCAATCAAAAATTTAGTCAAGTAGAAAGTGACAGTTGCTTATGATTTTGACATTCAAAAAAGTAATTTATTAATCTTTTTGACCTACAATTTCAGTTCAATCCTGATTCATCACACGTGCAGATCTGGGATTGTCCTCACCTTTAAGAGCCTGCATGCTCCAGAAGTAATCTTCTTTCAGGTAGAAGAAGGAGTCTGTGCTCTTAGAGAGTTCCTTCATCTCAACTTCATTGGGGTAAATGTCTTTCTGTTGACAAGATTGTCATTGAAGTCAATTGTCACAGTGAACATAAAGACAGTGAAATGAGACAGTGATGCCAATGCAAGTTCCGTTTGCCTCCAGAATAGGTAAAAGCTTACGGGGATTTTCTCGAGCAGTTGAAGGATGTAGCTGGAATCTGCGTCCTTGCGGCCAATGATAGCCTTTTCAGGCTCTTTCCCAAAGCTACAGCTTTCATACTCATCTACACTTTTCCTGGTGCCATCCATGCACAGCAGCTGATAGCTTGGTCTCTCATCCACTTTAAGAGTAGAAGTAGGTTGTTAGTTAGTGAAATAAATGGACTTGATTCTAAACATACCAGGGATGGCACTGTGGCACACAAAGGCAACCTGTCCAGCTCCGTCCTTCAAGCACCTGGAGAAGATGAGAATGTTCTTGCAGATTTTCAGACAACCTGTGTGTGAAGTGAATTGCTGTGAATCTTACTGGAAGGCTCCAGCTTCTCCAAAGTATGGCTCGCTGTCACGTGAACAGCTGCAGTCTCCCTTGCAGGCCTGGCACAGGCTCGGGTACGTGGCTTTGGAGATTCCGGGAACACAGCTGGACGAGAAGAAGCTCACAACAGCTGGTGAACACAGACAGAAAGGTTGATTCACAAGGTTTCATCAGTACTGGGAGAAGCTGAAGACCTTCGAGACCTTTATCAAGGGGTTTTTCATCAATGCCGCCCCATGGAATTATTCCCTCGGAAATCATCCGTCCTATAGGCAATTTCCAGCCTCCAGATGAGCGATAACAACTGTGGCAGGACGTTTTCTGACTGAGATCCTTAATCGTGAAAGCGGAGTCCTTCTTTACCACAGCAACAGCATGGCAGCAGCCTGGAGAAGAAGAGCAACACAGAGACACCAATGTTTGCTGCTGTGGGATATATATTTATCAACACATCATAGATTAAATGATGTCCTTGATTAGTACCTTTTTTATAAGACTTTATGACCAAAGGGCGAAGGTCGTAGTTTACAAGTCCACCCTGGTAAATGTGCTCGCCGTCCGCGGTTACAACATCTGCATCACCTTGCTGTGAATCAGACAACATTTTATTCACTCTAAATCGAATTGGAATTAGGACTATAATCTGTTACCTTAATACTCTTGATGCATTCAAGAGTAGATGTCTGCTGAAGGCATTCGATCTCTGGCACAGCCGCACTGACGCGCTTGCACAGGGCAAGATCACTCGCAGTGGTCAGACAGAATTTGACTTTCTGACCGCTGACCAAGGGCAGTGCCAAACCTGAGAGAAAACATCCGCTAGATTAGTGAATGGAGTTAAGAAGAAGAACAAGAAATCAAATGATGTTTACCAAGGCAGCCCAATAACGAAAGGAGCAGGATGTTCATTTTGGGCCTTTGCAGAAGACTTTGGGCAGGACGAGCAGCGAGACATGATGCTTTATATAGGGGGGAACACACTCATGGGCTGGGACAGGCAAATTCGTCATCATCCTCATTTCACCATCTCCATTGCACAACATTGCTTTCTGCCGGCAAAGCGCCAATTCTGCTTTCTGTCATTTCAACAGAATTCTACTGAATTCTACTTGCTTGAAATAGTTTTTTTGCTTTAATTGTCCAGTTTTTTTTTCATTTATTTTTTTGGTTTTGTTTTTTTATTTTGAAACAGGTGACAATAAAAAAAACCCACAAAGTTACGCAACATAATGTAACTCTAGTTCGACATGCTCGTAATGTAATGTTGAGTTTTACTGAACGTATGTATTTAACTACATTTAATGTGTTGGTTTCTGCTTTTGAAATTGTTGCAACTTGCAGGCCTGTGCTAAGAAAAATCCAAAGATCGGTCCATATTTGACTTGTGTGCATTGTAAATATTACTCAACACAGAAGCGTAAAGTACAATCTGATTGAGGCTTTGGGAATTTTCGCAAAAAGAAAAAACGGCATTGGGCTGATCTGAAGTCAGTGACACTCAGTTTACATCTGCTGTGCCAAAATGTCACATAATGCTATAATGATATAACACCAAAATCACATGGTGTGAAGAAAACAATTCACCATCACATTTTAAAGGACTCTGAGATGTTTGGCTTATTCTTGGACTCAGTTGTTGAAGCGATCTATCTGATCGAAATATTGTAGACTTTGAGGTTTACATTTCGAGATCAGAACTCCGTGATCCAGAATAAAGTTTGAAGCCTGGTTGAGGCCTATGTGTCTGGAGGTTCATATTTTCCATACATTTTCAAGCATGAAAAAATGCTTTGAGGAAAATTGAAGTCTAGGAAAATTCTCCGTAGAATTTTATGCAGTCTCCGTACACATCATACAGTATTGCAACATTGCATTGCTGTATACTTCATTCATTGGTCTTCTTAGCAGCTTCTTTCATTTCTGGGTCATACACTTAAGATGGGAGCCAAACATTAAGCATTCTTTTCTCTCTCCTTTGTGAATTTTATACAGTCAGATTCTCATTAACACAATTCTTGTGTCCAAAAACATGCAAACTAATACGGTCAGACCTCCTTAAGATCACTTTTCAATTTGGGAAAAAAAAACATATGTTGAGACAAAAAAACCCAAAATCGACCCCAAACCTGTTAAATGATTGTAGTGTTCGCAACATCAAAGGGTCATAGGCTATGCCAAATAGTTCAGTTAACAAATATGTCTATTTAATGTTAATTACGTTTATACATTTGTATAACTATTGTATTGTTATTGTTCATATTATGTTAATTATATTATATTATGTGAAATGTTATATTATGTGAAACTATGTGAGCAAAATACATTTTATCTTTCCTGATACTGGTGTGCTTACCTATACGGAGCCCGCTGTATTGCTGTATTAACACATCTACATTCCAAAAAAAGTGACTTTTATCCATCAGTATGTTAATACAATGGTACAGTATTTTAAACAAAAGGCATTTAATCGCGCGACAAGCGGTTTTGCTTTTTTTTTCCAGAGACGTGACGACATTCTGTTTCAAGACAACGGATCAATACATCATACAGCGTAATTTAATCACTTTCACGGTATTTGACTGATCGTACTGTTTGATCAGCTGCAGTTTTTGACCAGTTTAGCGGGTTAATGTAAACAGGCTTTAAAGTTTAAGATACGGAGATCACAGAGCAAGACCGAAGATAAACCTGTGTGAGATTTAACGTAACAAAGTAAACAACAGAAAGATTTGGATTCAAGAGAAATCAGCGTAAACTGGTTGAACCCTAAAATGTACACGTTTGGTGTAAATCGCTGTTATATAAACGTTGAATAGTACAACGATGCGTTAGCATGTGTGTGTTAGACTGAGGTTCAATTGCTCAACATAGCGATGGCCTGCACGATCTTGGTCAATCATTAACAAACCAACCGAGAAATATTTTATCTCGCTAAATGTTTGTTCTAGTGAGGATAGAGTAAAATCGTACCAAATAACCCCGCAGCACTGTTTACTTTTTCTCTCCTCTACCTCAGCGTTTCATAACATTCAGACGACTTTGTCACCTTTGCTAAACTCAACTTTTATGCACTTATATTTATATTATAGCAATAGATTAGACAAAGTGGAAATGTACAAATTAAATACACCGTAATCATTTTATTATTTTTTATTATTTTATGACATATAACCTACATTTCCATCAATACTGTATATAGTTTCTATATTATTCTATCAACCCTAAACAATTCATCATCTTGGTTGGTAAAAACAGATACAGTACTTCCTGATATTTCCTGGGATGTTCTTTTTGTGAACTAGTTTTCTGAACCTCATGTGACATTAATATCTATTAGGAACTTTATCCTGCACAAAACCCAAGTACTGCATTTCATTTAATTTAGCAATATTTAATATTATTAAGAAAATATTCCAACATACCTAAAAAACCTGATCAAAAAAATTGTTGTTTGTGTATGACAACAGAATAGCTGCAAGAAGCAATATGGCCTTTTATGTCTAAAGGTCATTTTAAAGGTTTTGCTACATTTGGCAACTTTTACTTTGATTTTTGGGGGTTGTGGTCCAGTAGGGGTAATGGACTTGGACTTTTGTCCAAGATGTGGCAGGTTTGAATGCCCCCTACGACTGGTTCTGCAACTAAGTGTCTTTGGGCAAGACAGTGAACCCGGGTGTCACATCTTAGGCTGCCCACTGCTCCGGGTTTGTGTGTGTTCACTGTGTGTATGTGGACTTCACTGTATGGATAAACGCAGAGGACAATTTCGATATGGTTCGTCATATTGACAATCTCACTCACTTTATTTCTTTATTACTTATGTTAATGAATCGTTGTGAATCTGATTTATGAGCATTTTGCCAATTGAAAAATACCCAAATGCTTCCAATGAAACTTCTAGCCAGTTTTAGCTATTTTCCTAATTCCCTTTATCAAGTTTTAGCACTTGCGACCCTTAATTGGAATTTCCTGTTGATTTTGTAATGCAGCATCTCAAATGTGCTGTAAAAGCGACATCGTTTACACACGGACAAGGGACATATCGGCTTAACAGTGTCACCTGCTGGTTGACAGATGTAATAACTTAACATTCAGCGTTTAAATCAAGCGACATTCAAACATGCCATAAGAAAGTACAGTACGTATAGCTAAAATCGTTTGCATTTTTAGAATTTGACAAAACGTGAAACATGTTTCACCGAAAACAGCAGTCTTCAATTTTTGTATTTTTTGCATTAATAAAAAAAAATAATGTCGGCTAAAAATCATTTGAATATTTAATGCCAGTTCCAGGTCAAGGTATGGAAGTTCTGCTTTTGCTTTCAAATACAGATTTTCTTTGCATTAAAGTGAAGTTCATACCGACAATGAATTACATACTGAGTACAAATGCAAATTAAGTTCCTTTTCAGTTCATTACAAACCACAAGATTGAAAGGCACTACACCTGCCCATAGGTGTGCGTGAGTGTGAATGTGTACGTCTGAGTCCAGATCTGCGAATGGTTGCACATCAATTCACATTGCATGTCCTACCTCAGACCAGAGTTCCTGAGATCAGCGACATGCTCCTCGTGCCCCAGACATGGAGTAAGCAGTAAAAAAATATTGATGGATGGATGTACTGCATATGTATTTGAAAATTCAGTTCAGAGTAGCTTTTGTCTAAACATTACTATTGTTCCTGGTGGTCAAGACAAGATCCTTAGAATATATCCAAATCTATTATTATTATTATTATTATTGCCATCAACCTGCGGTCATATTTCTGCAACAATGCATCGTTTCACATATAAAAAAAATCACATTTTATCTTTGTAACTCAAACCTTTTGGGGTAAAGCGGTTTATAATTGAATTTAGAAGTTTAAGTCAAACAAAACATATATGACACTAGTCTGTTGTTTCAAATTCCATTCCAACAAAAACTTACAAAAACTAAACATTCAAACAAAAATTACATTGAGAATTATTTAGGTGAAAAAGTTGCCGTTTCAATACAAGTGTGTTTACCTGCTTGTACGATTTTGTTGTCGTATAAATACTTCTCCCATCCTTGTGTTTAAATCTAGATCCAGCAGAACATTCTCAGTGGTCCATCAGAACAATCAAACTAGTAGATCTCAAAACGGTGTTAAATTGGGGTGTATCCTGGGTTTATTTCCAGGATGACCGCAAGTGATTGACATACTGAACAGCCAATCAGGCACAACTTATAGATGCAAAGATGTAGCAGCTTCTTCCAGCTGTTTTTCAGTGTTACTACATTTGATTTCATTGAGCTTTAACACTTGGTATTGATGATGTCACATTGATACAGGGTGAGGTGCGGATCACCAGACGAACATCACCAAACATGAAAAGCAGTGAGGATCTATCGAAAACCATCAGAATCCGTCTCACTCACAGTCGAGATTTATTTTGTACCTTTTGGAAGACCAATAAAAAAATGTATTCATTTTGTGTGGATGTGTTTTCATATATGGATAATCGGAAGGTTTGAGAAACAGTGTTTATTTGACATAAAAAAGTTTTTAACATTATGTTTTGATTATTGAGTCCTCTCTTAAAAAAGCCTAAACCGTGTTGAAATATATAATCAGTCCTGACTCAGCCGCCATACAACACGGCCCTAAACATATCGAAAAGAAACCCAGAACGATCCGGGGGAAAAAAACACAGATGCATTTTCCTTTCCTTTCAATGAATATATTTGAGACTTGGTTTTTGTGGAAATGATTCTGTATATAAAAAAGGAGACAGAAACTCACTATAGCTACATGTCACTCTTCTCCGTCTTGTCCTGCTGTTCTGCACATTTGAGGATTTGCCTTCACACGCTAAACACCAGTCCGGTTTATCACCCGAGCCACGACCTACAGAACCTCAAACCTCTCTCAAAGCGCATTAAAGAACAATGTCCAGTCCTCAAGAAACCTTGCATATAGACGAGAAACAACCGTTCCCTGTCGAAAGTCTCTGCTAATTCAACAGAAGCTGCTAGAAAATGTATCTTCTATCAACATCGACTCACCTCGTCAACAAGATTTATGTATTGTGAAGCGAAGACCCAGACAAGGATGTTTTGAGTTGTTTGTAAATAAATATGTAGGCGGACGCAGCTCCAGGCGGGGCAGTCCTACGAAATATCCACTGTTCCTTGTACGAGAGACTTCAAGAAAAAAGAAATCAAGAAAAAATAAGACGTGGTAACAGGACACAGTCTTCTTAGGGCACATGAGTGACATGAGGTGTGACGTATATACAAGCGGAGAGATCAATTCCTCTCCTGCACAAACACAGTCTCCTGCGGACACAGTCCCGCTTCCTGCAATGTGATGTCATAGTCCAAATGAGTGATTCTGCGGCGGGGGAAATTGGTGACCAGCTCGAAGCGTTCGTTGGGGAAACCCTTAGACTGGACATGTTTGACTAGAGCCTACGTAACAAAAGAGAACAGCAAAGTTGAAAGACTTTTACGGCCACAGCAAAGCTTAAAGCAGTGTACCTACCATCAGTTTAGCTTTAGAGGGTAATGCTATCTGTTCCCTCTGGCCATCGGGGTATCGCAGCATCAGACGAGCTTTGGGACCTGCACAGGAAGCGAAATATCCCATATAGCAAAAATCCCACAGAAATGACAAGAATACAATCATTTCCAATCAAGAGCATTATAGACTTCAACAAGCTTCTCCATGCAACAAAGTTGGTTATGATTGTCCAAAAATAATGCCATCACTTGTTTTTAAAAAAAGACTTGTTCTTCTTTATTGGTTTCAATAGTCTGTAAATATTCTGCTAGGTCTTAATTTAAGGAAGACTTTTACAGAATATAGAAGGCTAAAAATTTCACATTGTTAGTAAACGGTGTGAAAATCGCATTTGTCTCAGACATGTTGATACTGCAAACAAATATTTACAATATCAAACTAATATAGTTTATACAGGGCTATATTAATAATATTAATAATAATATTAAATATTAGTAGATACCGTTGTCATCTGGATCTGCTGGTTCTGGAAGCTGGTGTGTTGTGGGTCTGTGGTTCTCTCTGTGCGGCTGCTGGGGCACTGCTGGTCCCGTCTGGCCGTCACTGACGCCTACTGGCTCTAGATGGTTCTTCTTACTCTCCTCTTTCCTGTGACACAACTCTTTGTGTGGGGACTTCCTGTGATGACGTGGACTGTCCAATCTGGATGACTGGGCTGGGGGAGGAGCCACCTCAGTGGAGACCTGTCCGTCTAAAGACTCCTCCCCCCCAACAGCATCATTATCCGAGCCATCCACGGAAATCAAACCTTCACTGTCAGAAAAGGGCTCTGCCTCAGAATCTTCCTCGGACCGTGACTCGGCCTTGTCGTTTGTGGACTCGTAGTGTGTTTCTTGAAGTGAGGCCCGGATCGCTGCCTCTAACTGACTGTCCTCGCTGGCGTCAATTAAACTCTCCTGTACATACAAAAGTCTATAATGAAATACCACAGTAATTCAAAACGTTCCATATATTCTAACAGCAGGATTTTAAAAGGATGATGACACAAAACAAATTAACCACAAATGTCAGTCTAGGTTCGTTTTGATAGTAATATTTGAGACATCCGAAACAAAAAATGCTATCAGTGTGGTGCAGAATAATCAAGTTTATTTAAATGTTTGTATGAAAACTGTCAACTTCCTTACTGTAAAAATACAGAAGTTTCTTTCAATACTGAAAATTTAACTCTGATGTGAAAGCAACGCTGTGACAACAAACTCACTTTTAAAGAGAATACTCACCGATCGGGCACGTTTGGCAGGAGGCTGACTGGACTGTCCATCTAGCTGGCCGTGCTCTGACAGGAAGCCTGTGATCTGATCCAGAAACGAGGACACGTCTAATTGGTTCCACTCCACTATTTTTTGACCTGCAATGTACAGAAATGTAAACAGAAGTCCAACATGACAAACGTTTGTGTATGCTTTACATGTGTCTCACCTGTACGGGGGTCCAAAATGGAAATATAAGGAAACTTGTTCAGCTTGTAAAACTGAATGTACCTCTGTCCTTCCTCACTGTCATGATACACCTACAGACAAAAGCAAATACTTGATTATCGAAGTGCTCATAAATGATACAAAGACAAAACACCCGCATCTGTCAAGACATTCAGTAACGTCATCTTATGACATTCACAACCGTTAATCATCTCTCTTTCAAAATGGAAGTGACATTTCTATGAGGAGATGAGAAACAGTTGAAAAGAGGAAATGCTGTACAATGAATCCCATTCAATATCAATAGAAAGAAAAAACATTTAATAAAGTTGAACACCAAGGAAAGTCTAAAAGTTGAGATGACGACACGAAGAGGATTGGAACAACCAACATTTCTAATATGAGTAGTGACGAAGCAAGATGACTCCAATCGAAATTCAAAGAAGGAAAAAAAAAATGTGTATAGACATTTAGCCGTTTTATGACAAATTGTTGTTTACACATGTACAGGTGAGACACACAATACTACGATAAAATATAAAAAATTAGCTCAGAATATTTATGATAAGATGTGCATACACATTTAGCAGTTTTATGACAAATTGTTGTTTAAAAAAATGACAGACAAAACAAGTGTCAAACTGTCCTTGTACCTGCCAGAATATGAAGTGTTCTCTGATGATGTTCTTCACTGCGTCATTGCTCCACACGTCCCGGTTTAGACATTGACATGCAAAGTCTTGGACATTCTGAATGTTGATCATCAGCCATTTGTTTTCCAGCTGACCAGAGTCTTTCGCCTGAGTGAGAAAGTTGCTAATACCATTAAAGGATTTGACTAGTCCTTGGCATCAATTAAATATATAATGAATGATTTACAGTGCCAAGACTAATCGTTCAAGCTGCTCAACTTTACTCTTAAAACGATGTGTCTCATTAACCAATAGTTACCGTCTCAAAGCTGCCTTTATGCATGAGTTCAATGGGGGGACGAAACAAATCAGCTAAGGTACTCAGTTTCTTGTCCATTGCACTTCCATTTCTCAACTCTTGCTCCTGTCGAACTAAAGAAATCAGAAAAATTTGCAATAAGTGAACGATGTAGACGTTGGTTCAGTTTGTGTCAGCACACAAACTTACTTGTCTCCGTCTGAAAATCCCGAAATCCATCAAAGATTGATCTTGCCGGTCTACGTCTCTTTGGAACTGTTGTGAAGGACAGACACATGTTACAACAAAGACAAGAGTTCCCCTAGATAAAACTTGTAAATGGACAGCATATTACCTCCAAACAAGGGCTCTGGCTCCACCAGAATATCTTGCTTTTGTGGAATAGGTGCTCGCACGTCGTCTCTGTGAGAGAGGACACGCTTTTCAAACACATTGCTTCACGCATAAGGACCGTGACAGTGTGGCCGCATGAAATCACTCACTCGACAGGAGTGTGTCTGCTGCTGGAGGCTCCGGCCGAACTGCTGCTCGTGCTGGGTTCCTCTGCGATTCCCCCGCCGTCCAGAAACATTGTGACTGCCATCTCCAGGTTATTGTTACACGCTTCTAACATGTGTTTTCCAACACTCTCTGTGGCACCTGCAATGCACACGCCAAACCATCAGGATGCTTTCATGCAATAGGAAACTGACAGAACCCTATAACGGTATAAACAGATTCTGCATATGGTAATTACAAAGTCTTAGAACAATCGGTTTCAGACTTTTTCCGGCTATAACTTAACGAGGCAACTTTATTAGGATGATGGGATCTGCATTTGGTGACTTTGTGATTTTGTTTTTTTTTTTGTGATTTTTTTTTTAACATATTTTTGTTTGTACAAAATCATTCAATACAAAAAGCGTAATTTAAACGATCTCCAAAATAATAATAATAACTAACAATTACAATATAGCAAATTTCAATGTGTCCTCCACTCTTGCTTATTTCAGAAAAAAGAAGCAATTTGGTTTCGTTAGACTGCCCAGATTTGTTCAGTTGGCCAAAGCAATACAATTTACAGCAACAGACAAGCCATTTGCGCTCTTATTTAATATTAGTAAATTTCATCGTTCCATCATAAAACGTTATTACACACAATGTTTGAAATAATCGTGTTAAAATGCGTTAGTAAATAAATTTTAAAAATCACATTTGAGCATAAGTGGCAACTGACAGTGGATAGTGCCTTACCCACACAATTTAAATGGAAATAAGCTTATATAAAATGTATATACAGAATAGCATATATATATATATATATATATATATATATATATATATATATATATATATATATATATATATATATATATATATATATAGTCAGACGCAGCGAGAGAAGTGCTGCATTATCATTGGTGAATTTGTTCACATGTCCCGCCTCTTATTGCAACGCGCACGCGCAAAAGCAACGCATCTTTCGCCTTAACAAAAAAGTAGCGAGAGTGAAACGAAACATGGCTTGTGCTTCTGCCTAATAAGATAAAAACTATCAACCGATAGACATTCACAACTCAGTGCACAAAACCACACACTATCGAGCACGGTGACGGCGATTAAAACGGCACAATACGGAGAAAACGCTCCATAGACTTTTACTTGGATGGGAGTTGAAAGAAGCTTCACACAAACCAGATAATTGATCGCGTATCTGCCTACAGAAACCGCCATGTTGTGCATTGTGGATCACGACACAAATACAGTTGATGAAGTTGTTCAACATACTCTTACTGGGAGAAATCACTCCGAAACTCAACCTGTGGCGTTAAAACACAGCTGCGTTAAAACAGTCCTAATATTAACATGCAACATTTCGAATTAACGTGTATTGGATTCCAATGGGTTTCAAATTTAGCGATGGGCTATGATAACTAACGTTGCCATCACAGGTCTAAAGTTAAGCGCGAAAGAGTTTTACATAGTTGTCTGTATTATTATGCTTCACCAGTCAGTATACGGTTTCTACATATTCTTTAGTATATTAACCTATTTTAAAGCAGGTGGTCATAGCAGTTAGCCTAAGCTCTTTTTCGTTTGTCTCTACCTTTGCGTGACAGAGGGGGCAGTAATGATAATGCTTCTAGATGATTTCTAAAGCCTCTAATTTTATTTAAGCAAATGACAAGCGCAGAATTTTTTACGAAAGCAAAATGTCAATATTTACCAGTTATGGCAGTGAACTGTTGTATTAACCCATTAACCCCCGGGGCTGATGCGTCTCCGAGAGTCGCCATCTTGCCGCCACTGACAACAACACGACAGCACGCATGCGCTTTGCCGACCAATAGAAACTTGCTCCATCTTGCCTCTGTAACGTCACATCGATGGATTTATGGGTAATGTATTTAGTTACCAAGCGATATAATTGCTTTGTTGGAAGAATATAGTTTACTTTTCGATCTGATCAGTGCATACATTTGTAAAATTTTCAAAAGTCTTCAGTAGAAATGTGTAGAATCTGAAACACGATGAATACTCGAAAATACAAATTTTTCAAATTCTGTTTATTATTCATAGCATATTCAGTTTTAAAACAGTCAACCAAACAAAGTGAAAATTCAAGCAATTTAAAACAAATCCTATGCTATTTTTCTTCAACCCTTTTAAAGGAACTGGGGTTCTTGTTATAATTTACCAACGGTAACCTCTCTCGACATCTTTTCTTAACAAACACACAGCAGTGAAAACAAGTGGAGAAAACGTCCTCCAGGTATTAAAACTAGGTCACAATAGTGAGATGAAGTGGAAAAAAAAGCTAAATACTGATCATCTGATATCATTGTGTTGAACAATCTGGTTTTGTCTACAATGCCATCAAATAACTACTCATTAGGGTCTCAGTATGATTAAAAAAAATAAATAAATAAAATAAACAGGATGCCACATTAAACAAAACAAACATATTAATCAAAACAGATATGTGTGAAACAAAACTGATATGCCAGATCAATCACAACAAACCTCTAGCATAAGAAAGCTTTCCCTCATCGGATGCAATCCCTCATAGTACCTAAATAAAAAGTGACATTTACAGCCTCGGAAAGTGAATAAAAGGTCATGCTAGAAGCAAATTATACAGGAAAATATACAATATCATATCTATTACCCACATTTATAAATAATAATGGAAGTAGAAACTACAATCTAATTTCTCAGTGAGTGATATATATCTCCAAGGCATAGTTGCCACATCTCATTGACCGGCACCAAATTTGAAAATAAATAATAAGCATCGACTCAATAGCATAAACCAGGGCATAGATATATAGTCTTTCTGAGCATGTGTAAAATGTGTCTGGAATGACAGATAAACATGAGATAAAGAAAATGAAAACATGGAAGGTGATGAAGAGGGTCAAGTGAAGGAAGAATAGTTTGTTTATTATGCACAGGGGATGGTTGCATGAGCGAGTGAGGAAGAAGAAGTGGATAGTCAGAAACGGATGAAGGTGGCGTCGATCTGCCTGACGGTGGGAAGCGCCAACATGATCTTGCGTCTGTACTGAGGGTCTTTCTGCAGGGGGTTTCTCTCCAGGTAGACTGTCTCTAGACCTTTGGCATTCTTCAGCTCATCCAAGTCTGCCCAGTTATCAATCTGGTTGTCGTTCATCTGTATAACAAAGACAAACAGGTAAATCTGTGACGCGTTGAACTAACGTTAACATGGCATTAATGTGGGTTGAATTTCGTGGATTTTGAGTTGAACATAATAACTTGCTTTCACCTACAACAACTCGAGTAAAACCTGTTGTAGTTTTACTAGTACAAGTATTACAAATACTATCTTAAATTACTAAAAAATAAACTGCTTTAGCATTAGTTGAGGCACATTTGTTTTGGTAAAACTCAAAGTAATTCTTCTCCCTCAGTCGCCACTGCTACTGTGCCATTTCTGGTACATTTTCCACTTTGGATTGACTGATTGATTGACAACCGCATTGGCCAATATTTAAATTATTTTGCCAGACCAATGGCCAAAGACAGGCCACATTAAACAATCAATACCTATTATAGCCAATGTTCAGCTTTAAGAAACTTCTTTTACATCCAATAAAGCTTTTGCAATGGTTTGTAATGGTGCACGGCTGAGGTTCAATATAACACGATTTTGACAAACACGTCTTACTGACATGAACTTGTACATAGGCCTTCCTTTCTTACCCAGAATTCTTTTAAATCGGTCAAGTGACTGATGTTTTCAATCTTCTTTATCCTATTGGCTGCAATATCCAAAGTTGTCAGCTTTTTCTACAAAAAAAATGAAATAAAAAAAGAATGGGTTAGTCGGAGGTTGTTCATTAGCAATATTTATTTTTTGCACTGTTCCACAACTTAGTAAATCATTCAATAAAGTAAATCATAAGATCAGAGGACAGAAATTATTAGAGAACAGAATAAAGAACTTCAGAGGGACCGATGACTACAGTCATTCTGAACAACCCTAGACAGTATCTTGAAGCATTCAAGTGTTTCATAAACTCTTTACTTGGAGTCCGCTATTAATATCTGACAAGTCCACTATTAATATCTGACAAGAAGTTAACACAATGCTAAAAATATCCAAATTGAAGACATTTGTGAAAGGTCTTACATTGTTCTCCAGACCTTCCATGACTTCAATGCCATTGTGACTCAAGTAAATCTCTCGCAGGTTCACAAGATTCTGCAGTCCCTCCAATTTTGTGATTCGGTTACTCTGCAAGACAGAATCCGACGCTGACCCTAGAGTAAACGCAAGAAATTCCGCTTCTTAACACACTCACCTGAATGCTCAGAACCGTCAGACTGTGCAATCCATCCAGGTTCTGCAGCTGGGTGATTTTATTAGTGCCGAGGAACAAGCTTTCCAACGAACTGAGAGAATCTAGATTCTCAATAACCTAAAAGAAGCGACAGCAAGAACAATAATTTAGGCATGAGGAATAATGTGATGGAGAGGATATGCAGTATGGTTTGGAGGCCTCACCCTGATGCGGTTGGAGCCCAGCTCCAGCATCTCGAGGCTTGTCAGGTGATCGAGGTTGGCAATGCTTGAAATCTTATTGTGTAGAAGGAAGAGTTTCTTGAGTTTTGTGAGACACTCGATGCCCTCGATCTTCCTCAGCAAGTTGAAAGACACATCTAACTGGCTGCAATCAGATATTAGTAACTTTTTTAAATACAGTAAAAAAAAAACGAAAAGGTAACTGTGAAAGCTAAATAGGTTACACTTACTCAAGTTCAGTTAGCGCCTGTAGATTCTCTAGTTTGCGGATCTGGTTGTCATAAAAGTCAAGTTCCTTCAGTGAGACGAGGCTGTCCATGTTTTCAATACGCTTGATGAGGTTTTGTCTGAGAGAAATTGTCTGGTTGCAAGAACAAAAATACAAATGCAGCATTATAATTCCTCATAAAAAAGTTACAAGAGAATTCCATGAAAAAGAAAGACAAACCTTTGCCTTCTGAAGAACTTCCAGACCTTCAATTTTCCCAATCCGACAGTGGACCAGATCCACGTCCTAGACAAATGAATATGACACAGTAAGACACACTAGGAACATCCCTGCTGAATGGTCAAGCTAGATCTTCAGTCACCTCTTCTTCTGGATCTAAAGTTATGGTGTCCATGTCAACCGGTGACTCCTCGGGCACTGAAATAGACAGTAGATTTATGATATAATACCAGTTCTAGTAGTAAAATGTTCATAAAGCCATGGCGGTCTCACCAGTGGAAGGGGCATCAACCTCTCCATTGAGACTCTTCCTCTTAGTCTCATCATCACCAGATTCCTCAGACTCTCCTTTCCTGTCCACTGTAAAACATAAATTGATGTTAATCACGGTTAACAGTTCAATTCTTAAAGAATGCAGTATTGTAAACAGGTACATGCATTTGTCAGTAGAATGCGTAATGAAACACTGTTACAATTAACAAGCTGTTACTGTACAGAAGCTGTTAATGAAATTCAGAAAACCTAGTTAATCCTTTATTTCATCCCATATGTTTTTATCGCGGCAAATTGAAGGTGAAGTTATAGAAATTATAAAAACAACAACATCTAATGATGACTCCGACTCGCCCCGTCCAGCATCCAGATTAAGAGCCCGTTAACTCTGACTGTCGTTCTGTCATTTCTGACTTTTCTAGCATCAGCTGCGGCTCTTCTTCTTCTTCCATCCCGACAGGTGAAAGAGACATTGACAGGTAACGAGTGTCGACGAGCTACACTGGCTAACCGGCAGCGTGATTTGGCATCAACGCCCTGCGCATTACTATACACACGAGCTCATTACAGATGTGCGAACGAGTGGAATTAATGACACAAAACAACACTGTTCAGAAACGAACCAGGCTTTTAGCGACACACTACAAGAAAATGCTGCGTCAACAATTAAATACGAGATAAAAAGGCAACGCAAAGCTACGTAAACAATCGCACGTAAGTCTGAATGAATGGAAAAATGACGTTTAATAGTATAGGAATTACAAAATGTATAATAACAGTAAAAACCAAAGGACAAGGACAATCTCTTCACCACTGAAAACGGTGCAAAACAGAGATTATTAAAATAGACAACTCAGCTCACCTTCCATCTCCTGAGGCTCTCCGACAGATAAAGTCGCCATTTTCGCATAGACCCGCCCACTACGGTGTGATTGACAGCGAGATCGATCAATAGGAAACGGCTTTGTACTTGACCGCTCGTGTACTATAAATAATTAGAATTATGTAATTCGTTTAATACACTGCACTATGATACGCTTAGATGAGATTACATTTTTTATTTCAATATTAAATTGACCAACTCCTTTTTATCAACAATCCTTCAACTGATTACATTCTTAATTTCATAAGGTTACACAAAAACAAAACCTAACAACCCGAATTCTGGCAATTGTTTTTAACAAAACAGTTAAAACGCACTGTTTGACACTTTTACGGCACAATAAATCCATGAAAAAAAAACTAAATTCACATTGGACAGTGTGTGGGATTATCCAATAAATATTAATAATTCGTTTTCTGTGATGTTTTTGAGATCAGAAAAAGTCACAGATGATTTAATTCAAACAACAGAAAATACTCAAGGAGCTGTTGTTTGCGGCATTATTTTTATATTAGAAAACTCCTTCGAAACAAACACATTTTGACCCATGTGATATTTAAACAGTATGCAATTAAAACACAAATTGACCCATATGACATTTAAACTATGCAATTAAAACACATAGATTAAAATAATACTCAAACGTCTATATCAGTTATGGATGGTTCTACAAATTTCCACAAGCAAACAATGCACAAACAAAACAATTACCTCACCAAATCAAAAGGCTAAAAAGACCAATAAGATCCGCTTCCATTCTTGTAAACATTAATCGGTTAACCGGATATCCACACGGCCCTCTGGCGGATGAGATGAGACTTTTCATCAGTGCACAACAGAAAGGCACATTCTGAAGAGAGCTCACAAAAAACATTTAAAAAGAGTCGACAGCAAAGGCACAAGACGGATTGGAAGTGCCTGGTTGCTGAGAATATTACAAAAAAAAAAAACAAAAAAAAAAACAACAGAGCAATCAACTTGACTTGAACAGTAATACCACGTGTTCCTCAACCGTAGCTTTGAATTGCACAAACGGGCTGTAAAAATGTAAAAATCCCTGTAAGAACCGAGCAGTAGCTGGTATTTCTGTACCGGAGACTCGCACTGGAACTTCAAGTGTCGCTTTTGAAATATCTGCTCAGAAGAAGCGTGAGGTGGTTTGATGGGGAACATCAGGGCTGGCTGTACCAGTGCATGGAGCGCTGAAGAGCCCGTTCCCAGCTCTGCAGGACTCCTCTGTATTGGCCTCCTTTGTCCGCTTCTGCTTTACTCCTCTGGGGCAGGAAGTTCTGGTCAGTGGCCTGAAGCTTCTTCAGCTCTTCTTGGCTCCTCCAGAAGCCTAAACCATTTAGCAAAGGTGCATTATTGAGAGTCCATCTTTCCATTTCTGTGACTACATCTAATTGCAGTGTTTTGTTGAGACCCGTATCCTTACCCGTCCCCAGTCCAGCCATGAACGCAGCTCCGAGGCAGGACATGTCATGGTGACTTGGGCGTGCAATCTTCCGGCCAGTTAGGTCAGCTGTCAGCTGCATGATGAAGTCATTGGTGCAGACGCCTCCATCCGCTCTAGAAACGTACAAACAAGGCTTATCCACTGCGAGGGAACGGAGTGAAGTACGCAAGACTTTACCTGATTTTAGTGATTGGGATACAGGTTTCCCTGAGCATGACATCGTAGAGTTGTTTGTTCCTGTAAACAAGGAAAAACACGGGCCATTATTTGCCTGCACCATTTTGAGCTTCATTTTCAAGTGGACATGAATCAAAAGCTTCTGAAACAAACAGTGTGCTTTCGTCAACTCTATTCTATTCTCTATTACAAAGGAAATCCACTTTTGGTTTTAAGGATTTCAAGCACAGGTCTAAAGGTTGCAATTGTTTGCCCCAAAACAGTCTTGGGCTGCTTTTAAAATTAACAACCACCCTGAAAATAAGACCTAGTCAAGATCAATACAGTTGAACAAGTCTTGCGTGAACTGAAGTTGTGCACACACACAGTAATGATGTTACTCTTCAGTACAGATGAAAATGTAAAACGATCTTGACAAAGACTTATTTTGTCCACTAGTTAAGAATGCCAGAAAACTATAACCAGATTTATTTTGCTTCTGTATTTAACCAATTTTATAAAATACAGTGGTACCCCGACTTACGAAATTAATTTGTTCCGACGGCCGTTTCGTTAGGAGGGAATTTCGTTAGCTGAGCCGCATTTTACATGCAATACGTCTAGTCCGTGCCACGAGTTAGTGAATTCAGACAAACATTTTTTTTTTTACAAGTGATAAACTAAATATAATAAAAACATGTTACAAAGTGGTTGTTTAAATTGCCCATTGGTAATTGTTTATAAAAGGTACAGTTTATAATAATACAGCGGAAAAACTCATCTTGAAGTGACGTCACAGACGCGGAACAAACGTCATCAGAATGTTCCTCCGCCCAGACCATATAGAGTGTAACACCCACCGTTAGTGACTTTGAAACTGCTTCTAACTCCCGCTGAGTGAGTGAGTGAGTGTGTCCGTTCTCGTTCTCCCTCTCCCTCTATTTTCGCGGCAATGCATTTACTCAGGTTTTTTGTTAATAAGGACATTCGTTAATCGGGGTACCACTGTACCGCTGAGGACAAACTGTTTTTCTTTAAGAATCCTAACATCTTATGTGAGAATCTCAGCCCTTGGCATTTTTCCAGCTGTTACTGACATCAATGACACGTGTGGGATACGGAAAATGGAAATACAGTAATAGGTTCAAGTTTAAACAATTTTTAAGTCTGAATAAAATAAACTAAAGTCCTTATTCCTCTTTGGAGAAAAAAATACACACACAGTATATTTTGGTAATCTAGTGTACATATATTGCAAACACACACGAGCGTGCACACACTTTTCAAACATGGGGAAACAACAGGGAGAAAAAAAAAGGAGAAAGCTAAAATAACGAAGATTTTAACTTTGCATTTTTATAAAAAAAAAAATAATTAATATAACAGTACATGTTTCTAAATATAATATAATAAAAGACTATGCTCATATTTACCTGCATGCCTGTGTTAGTCATTTCAGTAGGATTATCTTGAAATATTTTAGAAAGAAAGGGAACGAGGAGGAAGTTTAGAAACAATCTGACATCTGAATTTTATTTGAACAATATCTGATTTCTCAGGTGATGTCAGGGAAATATCTGAGGCAATCCTGACCTCCATTTGGTTGTGTAATCCTAAAACAACTCTTTTAAAAATAAGCAACTAGGATATATAAATACAGTATATGATACAGTATTTGAAGATTTACTACGTGCATATGTGATGATAAAAAATATGCTGACTTTGGTGGGAAGTTTTGGATTTTATTGCCTGTTTGTAACATTTGTAAATATTCAGATTACAAATGGGATTACAGTTCATTTAGATCTTTTGAAATGTCAATTTTCAACGATGTGTGCTGAATGGATCTGTTAGGAGTGAGCGTCTATTCTCACCTGAAAGCCACTGACTCCAGAATGGCTCGGACCAGGTGTCTCTTGGTCGTGGAAGGTTTCAAGCCCATGAATGAAGCACAGGCTTTCGGATCGTTCAGTGGCGCCTGCGGTACACAACCCTCCGTCATAAGCCATGAAGTGTCAGAAGACCATTGTTTAATAATACACATGTTCCATTTGCATATTTTGCATTTAAATCAAAACAAACGAGAACAAACCTGTAGGCCACTGAAGGAAGGCACAAAGAAGACGCCATCAGAGTCCTTTACACTAGCAGCTATGACCTCAGTTTCCTTTACATCAGAGAAGAGCTCTGCACGACATTTACAATCACAGTCACACCAACAATTTCAGCACAGGATAACAAAGAATGAAGATAACATGAACGTAACAGTTTAATTTCTTGCTTCGTGTGAAAATAGAACCCATGGTACAGTGTTGCGAACTGTGCTCTATGTATTGATCTACAGGAACGGATGATAAACACTTTTACTTTGCTATTCCAGGGCAATTTCTCGAAAGGTAGTTGCACTGAATTACAGTGAAACATAGAATGATATGTAACTTCATGCTTTCCATGAGAATTCCGTTCTAATGGGACACCAGCCCTACTAGCGGAGCCACAGGAAATCTGTACCTGGACGCTCGCAGGAAACACCTACCCAAATCTTGTGCCCACTTAATGGCAGCACCAGTTCCAGCAGCATTTCCTTCAGCCAGATAAACAACCTCTTCACCCATCTTCCACCCCACCAGAGGATACAGGCCTGTAGAAGATACAGTTAAACAAAAAAACGGTTCACGTACAATACAATTTGGCAATGAATATATTAAAATACTAACAACCACAACCAGTACATTTCCATTTACAAATTATTTGGCCAATTATGTCACAGACACTGTGACATAATGGCACAAACACTGGTATGTACTTAGGTAATAATAATAAAAAATATAATAATTTATTTAATTACTCAAGCCTTTATACATAAATCAACAACATGAAACCCAAAAAATAGTAACAATGACGACATTCATCTGGCTCTATCCCATGTTACATGTTCGAAAAGGAGAAGAAAGATTTATTTCCAAAGGAAACACGAATATCATGAGTAACAGAAGTAAAAGTAGTTTAATATTAATATTACTAGTTTAGAGGATGGCGACATGCTGGTTCCAGTCCTGGTTTCATGAATTGCTTTAGATCTGGTTGCTCTTTTCATATAATTATTTGTGTATAATGCATGTTTAAATGAGTAGTGTTACTTACCGACTCCACCGACCTCAGAGAAGTATAAAAACACGTGTGTGCACTATTCTACACGTCGGCTCAGAATTTTCAATTGCATTTGTAATCTACAATCTAGATTTTTCTACTGATCTCCTGCTGAGTCACGGTGTCTGTACACATTTGTGTAATGAATGGTGCATTCTTTCAAACTGCTATTTGGTAGCTGATGGTAGAGTTTGAAACCCCAAAGGTTGTAGGTTTGATTCCTACAGAAACCATGTTAGACTGTATAAACTGTGATGCTAAATGCGTGTAAATGAATTGAATGAATCTGGGGTGCAGCTGCTTTGATACCATGTTCTCTAGACATATTGTGAAATTCAATTTATAAATGACATTATTAAAGCTATTAAGTCCGGTTCTCACCTGCTACAGACGTGTGTGGCTTATTTCCTGTATTAATGTCCATGAAGGTTCCTGTGCCCATGGTGATCTTCACATCACCGGTTTCAAAGCAGCATTCGCCAAACATGGCTGCCTGTTGGTCTGCCATCTGTGAATAAGAATTATGTTAAATATACATATGTTATATATAAAATATCTAATTTTATAGAGACTGATAAGGTTACAAAAAAGTGGCTCCTCTCACCACAGACATGATTGGTATAGCCACCCCGAATATGGCAGGATCACACGAGCCATAATTGTGACTGTACGAATTAAAAAAAAAAGCAAGCATATAATTTGTGTAGGTTCCTGTGAGACGCTCATCACGGGTCAGGAGGAAGCGTGTACCTCGTGTCCTGCACCTCGGGAAGGATGGACAGAGGTATAGAGAGCAGTGAGCAAATAAATCCACTCCAGCACATCTGATGAGCACACGTGTGCGCAGACACACACACACACACACACACACACACACACACACGACAAAACACACTTTAAGCTCAAAATTGCAGGCTCAGAAAGCACAGCTAAACACAATATTGACAGTAAAAGCAGCTAAAAGCAATGCATTTAAAAAGCTTTCATATGTAAGTTGGCAAAAAAAGGATAATAATTGCATACTAATTGCATTACTTGCAAATGCTTTATGTTTTTGCAAACAGCAGATTTCAGTCAAAGCTCTTTGTTATCCAGAAAGCAAAGGTTTAAAGTTTACTTCAATAAAAGACACTAGATTTGATTTTGAGGTAGCTAGGTCTTGTGTTGGGAAGTTGGCTATATATGTCATCAAAATAAGACCTGGTCAGGTAAAGTCTGTTTGTACGGCTCCTGCTATATTATTTCTTGCTACAATACTTCAAAAGCTTCTGGTATAGACGATGATGGCTGAATAAGAATAACCAAATTAACGTTGGTCACCTATTTTACCTCTGGTAATAATGTAGGAAAAGTAAAAGTTTACACATGTTTGAAATAGCATTTTCAAACATTAAAACTACATGTTTGAAAATGTAGTACATTGTGTCAAAAATATCGGAAGTTGTATGTGTGGCAGTTGTGGGTCAAAATGTTACAGGTTCAAATCCCAGTGCGGTGGGCTCTACAACTGAGTGTCCTTTTAGAAAGCCTAAGACTGCCTATAAGATTTCTAGGCAGCCTGTAAGACTGCCCACTGCTCTGGGTGTGTGTGACTTCACTGGATACTTAAATCACAAATTCTCTGGTAAACTCACTCACTTTACTTACTGTACTTCAATTTAAAACAAGAAATTGCTGACATAGTAGCTGGATAAAGGCAACTGACCTGGTAGGAATCAAATATTGCTGTTGAGCTGGCATTGGAATAATCTGTTGAATGAACCAAACCTGCAATAATAAACACTCCATAAATAAATAAATATTATGTTTCACCATATTTTTCAGACTACAAAGGCACACTGGAGAATAAAGCTAACCAGTTTAGTTTTGCTTTCTAATCTTTGTTTCCCCAACACAAGGTGCATGAAGCAAAATCATGTATTTGTCACTTATTCATGCATTTGTATTCAATTTCCAATTCTTGTACAAAAATAATTGTTTTTCCATCAATTGGCTCTAAACCGCATAATAAACTTCCAAGATTACATTATCAAATTAAGATAGATAAGAAAAAACATTACATACATTAAAAAAAAAAAAAAGTACATTATCAAAGTCTAAGCTAAAATGGCTTTTAGGAAGCAGTCAATCACTAGCCAATCAGAGTGGAGCGGTGTAAACACTAGCTAAACCCGAGAATTGTGCCAGATTGCTAAACAAACATAAAAAGAATTTCTTATTGCATGCCAAACTTGAGGATCCAAAAATGCCATAAAATTAAATAAAACGGGAATGTATCACTTCAGTTCAAACATGCAACATTTCTGATTTAAATTGGTTGGTTGATTCATTCATTCATTTATATGGGCACAAATCGGATTCTAAAATAATAAAACCCAACCTTTGGTGAGTTTGTACAGCAGCCAGGTGTCTATGGTTCCGAAGTAACAGGACCCATCATCCACAGCCTGCCTTAACTGAGGAAAGATTGGTGCATTAGCAAAGATAAGATTATAGTAGGGTAATTAACCTTCAAAACTAGTCCAAGTTTACCTGAGGGATATTGTTCAAGGCCCAAACTAGGCGCAATGACACGTGTTGGGTGGTGTAAACTACCAGGCTGGCTGCAAGAAACCGTTTCTGTCTGGTGAGGAAGTGCAGCATCTTCATCACGCCATGAACTGTCTGTCAGTTTGGACATACCCGAAATTAGGAATAATATCAGAAATACACAGATGTATGCATTACATTACATTATGACGTTACATCCATTGACGTTTTGTTGGTTAAGATGAGGAAAAATATATAACTGTAAAAAATATTAAAACAGGGAAAAAACTTTATTTTTATTTGATAGATAAAAGGAAAATATAATTTTTTTATGTGATTTGTGAGAATAAAAACACTGTTTTAAATATAGTGACCAGCTGCTTTTACTACATTAATACACGATTATGCCACTCAAATTCTGAAAAAAAGTCCATTTATTTTTGCAAAATTGCGGATCATTTAAAATAACATTCTATACTTCTGCCAGCCTTGTTCAGTGATTTATTTATTTAGTTATATTAGTTCATTTAACAACCGACTACTTCATCCCAGAGTTTTCATCCCTAGCAATGCACTGATGATGATGCTATTCAATTTCAAGGAGAGAGTGCAGTGACGCTAAGAACCTTCATAGTGCAGGAGCTGTTCCACGACCTCACCAACTCCGCTGCCCTCAGGTCTTGCCAGGTGATGAAGTTATGAAACGGCTTTCCGGTTTTCCTGGAGATCAACAACCAAAAAACACAGATTTAAACCCAGATCAAATACTGGCCACACAACTGAACCTGTACCAACCTGTCCCAGGTCATAAATGTTGCCCTCTGGGTTGAGATGCCAAGACCTTCCATCTGGCACATCTGTAATCCTGAGTCTAAACCATATTAGCAGGGGGAAAAAAGACTCTTGTTATGAACTCAAGTGACTTCTCTAAATTGGTGTCGAAAATATTGCTGTTGGGTTCTGATTTGTTACCATTTGTTTGGCCTGTGCATTGTTTTATATTGAAATTGAGGTTTAAATTGGAATGCTTCAAATTAATTGTTTAGCACCACATTTTAGCTTTAATCTGGTTAGTTCATTCATTCTTTCATCTTCTAAACTTCTTCCATATCGGTGAGTTGGAATTTACACCAAGATGTGTCCTTTGGGAAAAAAAAAAAATAGCAACAGCTGAGGCGTATGGTAAGTGTAAGTTTGTTATAAACCACTTGACATAAATGAACAACATAGACCTTTTTGACAATAGGGCGTCACATTTTACAGAGTAACAATGTAACTTTGTTAACCACTACATTGTATTAAACGCAAAAATGTATTCTGAGAGATAATGTACTGATTTTCACACTGGTTTGTGGAACAACGGTCTTTTATCATTCAATTATGAACAAATTAATTCTAACAACAATCTCAAGCAACAATCTAATCTCAAGCCTCTATGTCCCAAAATCTTTCTTTTTTTTAATTTAAAGCTCATCCAGCCCAATTTACATACAGTTTGTACATTGTACTATGACATACAGAAATACGATGTTTATAAATATCAAAATCCAAGGGATCCAATCTTACAGAAACATTTGACTAGTAATTTTATATTTATATTTTTACACACAAGACAAACAGACAAAAACAATGTTCACAATGTATATTTGCCATAGTCGTATTTGTCATATTTGCACTAGTCATTTGTTTGCTGAAGTGATGATAGCGCTTCTTTATGCAAAAGTTTGGTGTATAGTATATTGTAGGTGTATCGTTTCAACTCAAATATTTGCAACCATCATGCACATCTAAGCTTGCCATCTTTGTACAGTGTGAAGGGAAGAAGAGCAGCAAAACAAATTAATATCATTCAAAATATTTTTTGTTCAAAACAATAGACAACATATGAGTCAATTAGGTTAGAGACCTTCCTTCCGGAGTTTTCAACAAAAACAAGTTTGATAAAATAATATCGATAAAATAGGTGTTTTAATTCTCATTTCAACTCTCATTCTAGTCATTTAATACTAGCCTATGTCCTACTGGATTCATGTTTGCTCATGTCAATTAATGTTTGCAATGGGATGATCCTTACATTGTTGCCCTTTTTACTTGTTGAAACTTGAATTCCAAGTTAATGGTGACGAAACACCATTTTGGGATAAATGTGGGAATGGTGGAGAAACTCGCGAACACTTTATTTAAAACCTTAGTGACCTCGTCTGAGCAGCCCGAGTCACACTGGGACTGAAGCAGTCCAGTGGTAGGAGACTTGGACATGGTTCAGAGAGGTGGCTGGTTCCGTAACGGAGTGTCCTTGGGCCGAACTGGACTTTGTGTTTGTGGGCCACCCACTGCTCCATGTACGTGCACTTCACTGGATGGTTAGACCACGTTTTCGATATGGTCCCAAGTGGCTCACTCACTTTACAAAGGAAGGACCACTGACCTTGAACAGCCCCTTTGACCACAGTCACGAAGCTCCTCCACAACTCCTCGGGGTCGATCTCCACCCAGCCAGGCCTAGGATACAGAAGGGACACCTGTGTGGAGACGGCCACTATCAGATAAAAACGCCGGAATGCTTTTACACAATCCTGTCGAGCGAGTCCAAGAGTCATTTACCTTCGAGCTGCACGATCCCCTGATGTTGGCGCTCTTGTCGTAAACATGACATCTGATGGACGTGGTTCCGACATCGACAGAGAGAATGAACGACTCTCGTCTGCTGAACCCGTTTCTCTGGGTCCCCATTGTGCGGCGCGACTACTGAGGACGTCGTGAGGAGATTCCGGACGCCATGGCTGTGCGAAAACTTCGGTTTGCGGTAATACCCAGCGGTCAAACTCTCGGGTCGCTCCGCGGAGTTCTGCGCTTCATTACGGAGAGAACTTCGCCGACCCAACTTCCTGCTGGACCTCTACGGGAGCCAACTCGGCCCAGAACCGGCCAAAAGTCTACTCTTCATGGCTCCCGGGGAGTGCAAACAGCAATCGAAAGCACACGACTGACCTTAAACTCAACTCGCGCATGTGATCCGATCTGGCGCCTTATTTTGAATCAGGCAACACTGTTACTAAAGTGACGGCGTGACGCGATTTTGTCCGTTGGGTTGCCGGGAGTGAGCGATAAATGCCGCTGTTTCGTCAGCGTTCGCTCCATCCGACGCGAACTAAACAAAACACGCTGACATTAAGTACAGTCACAAGCCGTGGTACAATAGTACAACTCTCCACGTCATATATCAGTCGATAGGTGTGGACAGTTCTTAAAGAAGCAGCGCGCTATTTGCAGCATCGCGAGAGTTCGCGCAATTCCTTAGAGCCACGTGATCGCTTTGATATAACGTTCGTTGGTCTCTGTGAATCAAAATCATTGAAAACGATTTTCTCACGGTCATAATTCATGCCTTTTAGCTTATAACTGTACTATAGTTTTTAACTTTTAATAAATAATAAATGCTTTGTTGTTCATTGATGCATTGAGTGTTTTTTCGCAGTTTTTTTATTTTGAGCTTTTTTGTCTTGATCTATTATTTATAATAGTTTGCTGCTTGTCTTGTATTTAAATGTGCTTAACCAACTCAACGTTTTCATTCATTGTGTATTATCTGACTTTCTCTGTTAATATGATTAGCAGAGGAAAAATTTCCCCATGAGGGACTAATAAAGGTTCAATTATTATTATTATTATGTTGCTTTTACTCTTGTTTACCTGATGTTTTTGAGTTTATCTTGTTTTTTTTTTATTAATACAGTCAACTCCTGTTATTTTGAGTCAAACGGCACACAACAATTTTGCGGCTGTTAGAATGAAAATATACGTTCTAATCTTTTTTAATACTTAATAACCTAAATCCAGGGGTGTAATAAGGTACTTAAGTAAATGTACTTCGTTACTTCACTTAAGTATGTTTTTGGCTACTTCGTACTTGCACTGAGTATCAAAAATATAAGCAACTTTTACCCTCTACTCCACTGCATTTCTGATTGAGTAGCAGTACTTTTCACTCCGCTACATTTGATTTGAACAAACACTTATCATTACTCATTACCTCGTTTAGGCTGCTGAAGGTATTTGTGAATTAGAAACCACATGAACGCGAATCAGGGGCGTAAATGTACGTATAGCAGGTGTTTAACTAGCGACACGACTGACGCCACCCAGCAGGCATCACGGCATCAAATTGACGTCAAAATTGAGTCAACACGTCAAAGTAAATTATTTGATGTAATTTTGACATCAAGTTGACAGACATGGTATTGACATCAATATTTTTACATCAAATTTACATGAAATTTACATTAAATTTATACCCCAGTATTGACACACATACACACAGATAAAAGATACCCAGAATGGCCCATAAGGTGACTTTAGTGGTTCATTGATGATTTGTAAAGGTACCAAATTCCTGCTAACAGAAAGAGATTTATACTTTTCACAACTTCGTACCAATTTGCTCTAATATAAAATCAGTAATTTATTTAGATAGATAATTGATTTTAGATATATTCTTTTGTGTCACATGTAATTATACAAAACATTCTTTTCATTTTTAAATTATCGAGCAACAATATTTTGACGTTGTCAATATGTAATTGCTTAAAGCGACCACTGAAGTCCTTTGCCCTTTTAGGGCTTGTCATTGGCTGACAATAAGATATGTGGACCAATAGCGTGCAGGCTCTGCTCCTCACTGCTACATATTTGTCTAACCGTCAACGTATGTGTTGGGCAGCAGGATGACTTGACGGTGTTTCGCGCACTGTGTCATTCTCTAATCTAAGAAGTGCTAATGAGCTCCATGGTGCTCACCGAACTAATGAAAGTTCAAGTTCTGAGCATTTGTAAAGCGCTTTTCACAGTTTTAACTGTCTCTAAGCGCACATGTGAGTATATAAAAGGATTCATGCTCTTTATTTATTAGTAGTTGGTTTTAAAAATATGTGGCTATGATCATGACCATGAAAGAGTCTCTTTGTGACTGAGTCTCTCACCCATCAAAACAAGATATCTGTTAAAAAACAAAAAGCTGTTTGTCTCATGATGTCTCAAAATGATGTGTATATATTGACGTCAAAATGATGTTATCTGTTTGACATCAATTTGATTTTCAAATACCACCTGTTTTTGATATCATTTTGATGTCAAACATTGATGTCAATTTGATGCCAATTTGACATATTTTGCCCGCTGGGCAGTGATGAAGCAAACACCAGCACATCAGGGGCTGGACGATCATCCATAGCCTTATTTGAATTAAATATTTTCTTTGGTCGAAAATAGAACGTCTCTTAATAGATGCAGTGTCCGCTTTGTTTACTGTGGACAACAAAAATACTGAGACATTATCATATTTTCGCCAAAATTTTTGTGTTCAACGTGAATGACTCGCTTAAATTATACATTCTGCACAAAGTACATTTAGCTGTGAGTTTGTGATGTGATTTTCATTGAATTTATACGTAGTTTAAGTGCACTTCATCTCTTTGTATAATTGTAATGCAGAGAAACCGTCCTAATCACTTGAGAAGCAACTCAAACTTGACTTTGAATACTCAGAAGAGGAAGAATGTGTTTTACTAATGTTATTATATAATATATAACTTTATATAATACATATAATATGTAATTTACTAATCAGAATTTTATTTTATATCTACTTGCAAATTTAAGTGATTGAGACTGACTTTTTGTTCATTTTATATACTTTGTTCTACCTTTTTTCAAACATTGAGCTTAAATTCTGTTTCTGTATTAGAAAACGATAGTTTGTTTTTACATTTCATTTTTTTGGGTCTATATTGAGTACGAATAAAATACTTCTTAATACTTAAGTTCTTTTAAAATTGGATACTTTGCTACTTTGACTCAAGTCTTTTTGAAATTGGTGACTTGTTACTTGTAATAGAGTAATTTTACAGTAAGTTTCTGTACTTTTACTCAAGTATGGCTGTCCAGTACTCTTTACACCCCTGCCTAAATCTTATTTCTAATATTAATCTCTTATGAGAAGGGTTTCCGCCAGTGTCAACGCAGCACAGCCAGACGCCTGTCTGTCTCAGACCAAGGACAAAGGCCGTTGTGTTGTTTACAATGTTTGTGTCTCCATCAGAGATACAGATACGTGACTGTATATAAGTGTTGTTTTGAACTGTTCATCTCTTTCGTATGTGCGGTGCGATTTCCGTTCATGATAGTTTGATTTTGAATGATTAAGACCAAACACCACGTCTCTCTTCAGTCTCTTCAGTCTTATCAGACCAAGGACATACGCTGAAGCTGCTTCAAGCTGAATTTGGGTCAAACGGAAACAGCCCTAAGAAATCCTGAATTTCCTGACATTTGTATGATGGTCTTTGTCTTGTCATAATCATAGCCATTTAATTAACACCAACAACCAAACGATCAAATGAATAAAAAGACACAATTCTCTTATATATTCACTCATGCGCTTTGAGACTGTGAAAACTGTGAAAAGCGCCTTACAAATGCTCAGATCTTGAACTCAGAACTTGTATGAATTCTATTTGTGATTGACTGAAGATACTATTTATGCTATAAGAGCTTATAATTAGTGTTTAATAATAATTCTCGTGATCCTCGTGATGAGACTATGTGAAGGCCAGATGGAGACCTGTTACGTGTCATCCTTTGTGTCCCGATGCCAACGCCTATCTATGTTTTGGATATGATTAATACCTCGTGCCGCTCTCCCATCCTATGACAAATCTCGCAGCCTGCCGATAGTGACGCGATAGATGACGTAATATAGGTGGTAAAGATCCATACTTCCTGACTGTTCTTCAGTGATGCATTGAATGGAAAAATAAACACGTTAAACTCTAACGCTGGTTTCTGCCTACTTGCATTACTCACAGATCCATTTTCGAACCTGCCTCACGAGAGAGACATGCACCGCCTCAGTAAGATGAAACATCTGACTTATAACATTAGGATGAAGCCTCCAAAAGATGAAAATCTTACAGCGGCCCAAATGTTCATTATGTTATATGATTCGAACTTTAGAATTTCTTCCAATAAAACGGCTGCCCAGTTTAACCGGCTGCCCAATTGAGCGAGGTCGACTGTTTCGCTGAGAGTTTTTGATCAGTACCATTTCTACATAAAAAAAATCCATTTAGATAGATATAAAGACGTCCTCTATTGTTTGGACCGATTTTCCATACAAGTTTTGAAGACATTGTAGCCACAACTGCAGTTACAAAGCATGCCAAAATTCTACCGTACACAATGCAAATGTTTGCTTGGACGTACAGGATTCCAGAATCACAGGGTCACAGGACATGAAGGGTCTACTAAATGGTGGGCTCTTTAAGGAAACTGTCCTTTAATGTCACTAAATCTGATATTTGAACCCAAAACCCACATATTGAGATTTCAGAACCTTGTTGAGTAAAAATTAACACCATAATCTACATGGTCCTAATATGTCCATCATTTTGACATCTTTGTGCGCATAACTTCATTCTTCAGTACGTAGTAGCCATGAGATTCAGAATGTTCTGTGACCATGACACATGGAGGTGGAGTTTGAATTGTACGATTTTAACATTTTGTCTGGATTAGCATTTCATACTTTTCATTGTTAGCTTTTGTAATTTTTGATAATAAAAAAAAAACTCATAATTGAAAGGTATTGTTGCTACGTGTTAATTTGTCCGACTTTGTGTTATGTTACTTAAGTCTCCGGGACGAATCAAGTTTTAACTTGTAAAACTGAAAAAAAAAAATAAAAATAAAAAAAATAACAATAAAAAAACTAAATTAAAAAAAGAAAAAATATATATATATATATATATATATATATGAGACACATCATGATTGCAAATTATTTTTATTGAAATATCAAAATGTCTAAGAACAGAAGTTGGAGGTACACTATATTCTGCATAATCAAAATTCCCAAATATTTAAATTAACAACCAATTATGGTTTAAAAAAAGTTTTTTGCTAACTTTTAACATTTTAAAACGTGTACAAGAGAAATAAGTACGAAATGCAACAAAAAACAACGGTGCCAGGCAAGTTACAAAGTGAAATACGTATTAACAAAGCTTTCAATTCTCATTTAAAGTGGGGCTTATAAAATCCTTAGATCAAAACACACAAAATTGATATTAAAAACAAATCAAACATCGCTCATTTTTCATGTGAAAAAAAAAAACAAAACAGTTGGATAATACAAAAATAAAACTAATTTGGAAAAACCATCAAAAAAGATCAGAATATTATATACAAGGAAGGCAAGTCTTCAAGGTTCACACCTCAGGCCTGGCCACAACAGAACTACACAAACACACATTGTTTAACTTTGTGTTCTGAATGACAAGATTAACACCTATAAAACAAAAGGTTCCTCAGTCCCACCTGTACAAGAGCAGTGATCAATGTTCAGTGTTTTTTTGACTGATGTTACCGATAGAAAGTCAGCTTTAACTAACCTCCTCAGCTCCAAAGCTGGATTGAAAAATGTAAAATGTAGAAAAATAAAATGCCAGTACAGCCGATAAGCTGCGTAGCTTCTTGCGCATAATGTCCCACTACTACAAAGTGAATTATTGCACTCTGAATATTATGATCCAGCATTGAAAACCATTCACTAATTGCGATAAAAGAACGTAGATATAAATATTTCATATTAGATTTAGGGAAAAGAAAACAGAGGAAAAGAGGTATGTGTAAACCCTCAATGTAATCGTTCTTGTGAGACGGTTCTCCACCTCTATCTCGCTCATCAAATGCATTACGGTAAACAAATAGAGGATTATTTCAGACGCAAACACCTTGTATATCAAGCTATTTTAAATCACAAAAACAGACTACTGTTTGCTGCTACCAGGATTTCACTCCGTCACTTTGGCAGAATCAAAGTTTACTGCCAGTTTCCTTTGCTTCCTTTTGGAGGCAGAGCCCGGGGTGTGAGGATTGGCGTTTTGCCTGGGAGTTTTAGGTGTTGTGGGGATGAGCTTCTCTGCAGATTCATGAGTGCTGGTGGGTTGACTTTTGGAGAACGACATATCTGGACCACACATCTGGGTTTGACTGGTTTGAGCAGGGTTTCTAGATACCTGCGTCGGCTCTTGGTTCTTAGCTCGGCCTGAAATTCGCTTTTTGGTCACCTGAAAACATTGACCTTTTGTTACAGCCTTGCTTGGAGATAAATAAGATGCTCTCTGACAAATCTCAATGTTATGAGCATGGATACTGTAAACAAACTCGAACCATTCATACCTGGAGAGGAACAAACTGGTTGTGGGATCCAGTATGTGTTGATGCAGCAGGCATTCGTGCTCCAGGGAATGTTCCTCCGTAGAATGGTTGAGCGGGATGTGGAAGTTGCATACCCCAATGGGGAAGTCGGTAGCCTTGTGGAGGCATCAAAAGACTACCTATTGTAAAAAGACAGGTCGACCATCGGTTTTAATAAATGCATGACATTTTTGAGAATTCATCGTTTCAAAGAAACATCTCTGACCTCCTGGCTGACCGAACATGGCAGGATGAGGGTGAAGGGGCCTCATTGGCTGGACCCCAGGGAAAATTGGAGGTGGCAGTGGGAATGACCCCAATGAGTTCTGTAGAAAGAATGCTTTCCTTTAATAGATCAGACAATACACAACAGGACGAGCAGTACTCTACTTACAAAAACACATGCATTTCATAAATGTTCCTTTTCAAAAAAATTTTTATTGAAAGACATACCAAACGCTGAAGAGCAAAAAGAGCAGCTTTCTCTTTGGCTTCGGTTTCAGACTGACACTGAGGGCCGTGAACCAGTAGACCATTGGATAATTTCACTTGACAAACTGTGAAACTCTACGAAAAAAAAAGTATTAATATCGTATTATACAGTACTCTCTTATTGTTATTACAGTAATAAATAATGAAATCTTGCATGATCAACCAACCTGTCTGTTGTGGAGGAAGGCAAACTCTGGAGGTCCCATCCCAAGACCCAAACAAACCCGGCCAAGCTCAGTAGCCATGCTTGGAAGAAGAGGTGGGCCGGTCAAGGATGGTCCTGGAATCTCCGCCTGAGGGGTGTTTATCCGAGCAGCTTTGTAAAAACAACAACACACACACACACACCACAATTACTTGGGAAAGATCATAAACACTGAGATACTTGCAAAAACAGAACTGTAATGAATCTGTAATGAAAACAGTATCAGATTTGTGAGAATAAAGTACCAAGTTTTTTGCTGGATCTTCTCTTGCTCTGCTGTTGGTTGTTTGGGCTTGTCGAGTTTTGGCCTTCCGATAGGGCTAGAGACTCGGAAGCAGAGGACGCGGTCGCAGAACCATCAATCTTCAACATTTCTTTTAATACCAATGTTCCTTTCTGTTTTGAAAACATTTGAAACAATTATAATCTAGATTAGTCTCATGGTATAAATGAATATCTAATAGTAGCAAATAGACATTTTCAAGCAAGATTACAATTAATCATGGATACACACCATGGCAAAAGACTGTGGAGAGAGAGGCTCTTCTGATTGGTTCTTGGCATCCTTAGATGGATGGTGCTGGGACTCGTCGGGACCCTTTGATATCTTAAGTCCAGCTATAAGCTCCTCAAACTCTGTAGAAGCCTGCGAGGGGTAAAAAAAAAAAATCATTACTTGAGAACTTTGCAAAAATCAGGGTAAAAACAGGCAGCTGTTAACCACTGTACATACCTTATTGGACGGCCCCCGTGGAACAGCAGAGTTTAAATCCTCATTCCGCTTCAGCAGTCTAATATTTCCAGCTGGGGCCTGCAAAATGTTGCAAAGTTTCTAAATATTGACATGAATACCAAACAAGCATGCGTAGCACTTAATGTGCATTTGACTATAGTTAATTTAACTGTTTAATATGGAAGGAAACTGATATTGTCAACATCTGCAGTGGCTAAAATATTTAAAAACTTGGACTGGACGATTAAATGTACTATTAGCACATTCATTGGATTAAAATATTTCACTTATTGTCCCTGGCAGCTTTTTAAATTTGAAAACAAAACCACATTGTTCAATGTCAAATAAAATATATAAGAATGATGAATATATACATGTAATGATAAAAGAGAGATATCTCTTTTCACAGACAATCATGCGATTAATTGCTTCCAATGACAATTGCAAATTGCAAATAATTGCCAACAATCATGCAGTTAAATCGCAATAAAATATTTTAAAGACCAGCAATTAAAGGTTCTTGTTAGTGGAAAAAGTTCTTTTTTTTTCCCAACGTTTTTCCTTAGAACTAAAAACCACTCACATTCTGCCAGTGTGCCGGTGGTTTTTGTGGCATTCCGGAATTCTGAAGCGACTGCCAGACATCACTAAACTCCTTCTCCTGACCTGAGCCCTACAAAAACAAAAACGCTGACAAATCCCCAAACGACAATATCAAGAGCAAGAAACCCAATGACGTAGACATGTCATACCTTGTGTTGGTTTTTCTGACCGAGGGCTTTGTGATGTGGAGAGTTTCGATTGCCCTGAGAATCAGTCCTGAGATTAGAACTCTGTCTGCCATTCTGCTGCTGTGTGACATAAAACAGCACTTAGAATCCTCACGGAAAAAATTGATTACTTTCTGAACGTGCTAAATTCTATAGCACATAAAATGACCACAAATACCTGCGTAGGTATAAACGGGGAGCGTGGTGAGTGGTTAAGACCCCCGAGTTGGTTCTTGTGTGTTTGGTGTGAGGAGGACGAAGGCTGAGGTTTGACGATGGCAGTGAGCTTGTGTGAGCCCAGCTCCTTCCTGGTGCCGTGGCTCAGGTTGATCAAGGCACTGGGTGGTAGTCGATAGCCATGTCCATGTGAGCACCTGCACTCATGACAAGCTCGGCCATTCAACATGGGAAACCAGGAAACATTTCAAACACAAAAAAGCAAAAGTACTTCCATACCTAATAGTAAGTCCTCCTGCGAATTCTTCATCAAAAAGCACTTCGTACAAAATTTCAGCCTCACGCTCAGCTTATGGACAAGGACAAAACAGGCAATGAAAAACAACATAAAAATTGTAGACAGAATGAGTCGGGTTCTTTTACCTCCTTTAATACCAATGACGGTTCCCCGAAGGCCGAGTGGAACAGAGAAGCTCTCTCTCACATTTACTACTCGGTCAAACAGATGATATTCAGCATCTGGGTCTGGAACAACACCATGCTGCTGCTCCAGAGGCTAAAGATACACATTTCCTTCATTAGAATTATCCAAACTAATATAACAATGATTAAAACGACAGGTACACATACCCTGAAAAGCAGATGGGGCTTCACAGTGACCCGCACTTTTTTGTTCATCTTTTTCGCCTGTCAGCCAATTATTGGTGCACAACATCAGCATCAAGTGGAAGCCATAAACAAATCTAGTAGTTTCTAACCATTTCTTCACCTTTGTTTTTTCAAGCTCCTCTTCAATCTTCTCCACAATGCCAGCATCCAGGATCTGCAGGTCACATGACGCTCGGGAGGAAGAGCTGACAGGATGGGTTTTCAACCAGCTTTGAATCTCATGAACCTTTTCAGCCCTTTAAAAACAAGCATGATGATGTTCACTTATCTTTTTCAATGAGCTTTCAGATAACGTAAAGGAACAAACCCATTCTCATCCTCTCTGGGCCAAATATCATCTTCATAAAAGACGTCATCGTGACTGTTTCTCGACACATAGTCAAATATCTCTGGAAATCTAGACATTTGAGAACAAAAGTTTTCTGAGTAGTCTGCACAAAGTGTAGAATTCAAATCCACTGTGGACACACACCTCTCCAAATACTCAGCTAAAAGTTCCTCCACGGCAGCAGAGTACAGCCATTCCTTCTCTGTTCGCTTAGTGTAGCCAGGCACTTCCTCGTTCTTCTTGTTGAACTTCAGATTAAGGCCTACGTTCACTTTCTGTTCTCCATAAGGACTGAAATTTTTTTTTTAAAAACAGTGAATAGTCAATCTACTGAATTAATACAAGGTAAAACGCTTGTTTAAAAAAAACAATCCACACAGAACTTACTTTTTCTTTGATCCTCTTCCAATGAAGATGCTACCAGAGAACCTTGAGACGAGATAGCTGGTTACCCCAAGGCGAGAGGCAAGGACATACCCGGGACTATACTTTACAGAGTATTTCTGAAAGAAAGGAATAATTAGTAAAAAAATTAAATAGAAGTTATTTGTGGCATAAAGACAGTACAATTGCACTCAACACTTACATGCTGATTCTGTATCAAGGCATCAAGTTGCGGTTCACATGGTACAGAAAAGACAACTCTGACTCTCCCTTCATTGATTACATCACTGGAATCTTGTACCTAAGCAAACAGAAAATGGAACCCAAGTGGAGAAAAAGAAAAAAAAAATAATTTAAATGTAAATCTTAATTCTGGAAATCTCAGTCGTTACACTCACCTCTCCTACAGCACCATAATAAGGGTTTCCAACCATAAACACTGTGGTTCCTTGGGGAAACAGATCCTCTAGTGTTTTAAAGCATGACAATGAAGAGTCAAAAGCTTTTATATCCTGAAATGAAAAGAAGGAAGTTGAGAAGAACACAGAAGAGAAGCATGATAATCATACTGGTTGGGTGATGTGTGTACCTTCACGGTGGTCTGATAGGGAAATGGCAAAACTTGCTTGGCAAACTGCTTCTCCAAATGGACCTTTCCATTCTGACCAATCACATACTTCTTGCCTGTCAGCAGCTGAGCATAGATTACCACATCTGTGTCGCCAATCACAATGCCTTTACGCCTGCCAAAACTGAAGCACAATTCAAGTTACTATGTAACAATATTTTAATGCAACTATCCTATTAGTAATAATAGTTTATAATCGATAATGAACGATTAGTATATATTCAGATAATGTAAAATATTGAATGAAATCTTCAGCTTTACTCAGTCTTCTTTATCTTATCTTGTATCTTGGCCAGTTGCCATTCTCTTTCCATCCTCTCAGTGCCTTGCATGTTTAAAGAGCGTAAGAGGAAGAACTATTGGTGAAATTTGCTTAAAAAAATATCTTGCAATACTTCAACATGGTAAACTCCATATTTTTTGTCAGAAGTTTGTAACGTATTTTACCTTGAGAAACAGGAGCCTTTAAATAGCAAACCTTGTTACCTACACTGCCTGAAATCTTAGCACAAAAATCCCATTTGCATCAAAATCAGGCTGCGGACGCAAGACTGCACCAGCTAAAAAGATGGTGATAGTGGTATTTGATTGTGTCCATTGCTATAATGGATGGAAAAATCTGAACACGACATCTGCGTTGTTTCTAAAATATATGTTAAGCACATAATGATTTTCATGTTCAACATTGTGCATTGACTGAAAAGATGTCAAACAAGGGGCAATGTCTCACGGGATTATCGCAGTTTCACATCTTATGAAACGTTGTTGACGCACATTATACAAATCAATTGTACTCAATATGTGCGAGCATGAGGCAACTTACAGCTCGGTGAGGCCTTGCACTTCTTTAACCCACTCCTTCTGCTCTTTGTCAGTCAGATGTGTCACTTTAGTAGGAGGAGGATTGCTGCTCATATACAAAACCTGTGATCCTGTAGGTTCCTCTATTGAAAACCTGTAAATCAAAGAACAGACGTGAGCCCTGTGACTCAAATAGATCAGGAACATATTTGACATAACATGTCAAATATGAGCCGTACTTTTCCTCTCCATTGGAAACGGCCACAACTCGAGCTTCCATTAAATGGGGCCAGCTGACAAACAAAGACTTTCCCAGAACTTGTATTGCGACATCATCTACCTGCAGGACCAATTTTGTATAGAATTACAATACAGCAAACTTATTCACATGCTTTTAGTTGATAAAAAAAAAATTCCACATTTCAAAGGTGCAAACTGTTTACCTGCTCCATCTCCTGGCTGGCTAAAATATCCAGTATCATGTTTTCTCCTCGGCTGCTTTGTTGAAACACCATGACTCCGCTTTTTTTCTTGTAAAACTGTGTTAGAGAGACACGCAGCAGTGATAATCATGCATAATCCGAGGATAATCTGCATTAATCAGATATGAAGATATAATCTGCAGCTAGACAGGGTTCAGGATGATGTACTTTATGGCGGATGTGTTGTAAAGTTGGGAAGCCACAGAAGTAAAGCACTCCTCTGTCAATCCGGCGGCCTATTTGGTCGGGTGACACGTGCCAAGCATCCATCGGGATTGGTGTTTGTCTAAAAAAACAAAACACAATGATGCAGCCAATGAGATGTGCAACAGGCAACAAACACTCATGAAAACTACAAAACAACACACCGCGTCACAATCTGAGAAAACAACTATCAACTATTTCACAGGGGTAAACCTAAAACATTATTTACTTTGATTTGATTGACAATATAATTGCTACTTTAATGGTTTATCCGAAATAAGTCCTCCGGGACATACAAAGTATCAAACAATGGCTCGCAAAATACCTGACATGGCAGTGGATGATGTCAGGAAACAACTGGGGATGAAGGGAACTGTAGGTGAAGTCGAGATCTTTGTCGAAGCAGTAGACGGCACACTCTGTATGTCTGTTCCTGGCCTTTTCCGACTGAGTCAATTTGTGTGTGTAGGGGTCCATAGCAGCTAACAAACATTTCTGAATATGAGCACAAAGAACATATTATCGCTGCTTTTTAAAGGAATTGCTGAAGTAAATGATTGAGAACTCATGTTTCAAGCACCTCATCGATAAAAGGGATGAGCACCACAGCTTCCCACTCTTGCTGCTTTCCATTCAGGTCAGTTTTGAAGTCTTGTGGGTAATACTCAACAATTGGGGAACTCGGTGATGTCATAAGATGCTGTTAAAATCATTGAAAAAGAAAAATGTCGAATGAGTGTTTTTTATTTTGTTATCTAAATGGTATTAGATAGAAATAAAAACAAGAAAATAAATAGAACCAGATTGAAAGTGAAGCAGGAAGCGAGAAGCAGGTCACCTGGTAACATTCCGGAAGAAGCTCCTTGCTGGCTGCTGGCAGAACACCCAAAAGCTGCTCGAAAGGCATAAAGGGTTTTCCCAGGTCAAAGGTCAATCTGATATCAGCGATGTTTCTCACATCAGATAGAAAGGGAGCATAGTGGAACGGGTAATACCTGTCATAAAACAGGAGAAATAGATTAGACCAGGGGTGGGCAAACTTTTTGACTCGCGGGCCACATTGGGTTCTAACATTTGACAAAGGGGCCGGACCGGGCTCGGGGAAAAAAATACACAATACACAATAGGATATAAAATTTTTTGTATTTAATTTAGTATTTAACTTTAAATAGTGTTTATTTGTATTTTTAAATGCATTCATGATAAAAAAACAAACAAACAAAAAAACAGATCTAATACTAAAATACAAATAAAGTGATTTAGCATTTTAACTCACCAGGGAAGGTCCCATTATGATATTAGAATTTTCTTTTAATATCCAAATATTCAATTACACATTATAAATTTGTTTTTTTAAATCCTTTTTAAACAACTTTTTAAAATGACAAAATTATAGTTCCTCGTTTATAAGAATAAAGTTCTACTGCTTAGAAGACGAAAAAGGCATGATTATTTCAATAATCATTTTTAAACTCTGAACCATCTCTTCTTCAGTTCTTCAGCATCACAAGAAACATTAACAGTAAAATCTGCTGAATAGCAGCGCGTGCGAAAAAGAGACACGTTTTTGTTGCGCTTCTAGTCATGTTATTACGGCACTCAATGTGCCAGCAATAATGCGCTGAGCCACTTCACTCTTTTAAAGATAAGTCCGATTTGGAACGAAAAGGCGCCTTTAACCTGCTTGCAAACGATAATGTGAAGATTGCGAACGAAAACAATAATTAAAAAGCAAAACGAAAACCTAAATCATTTCCGTATCGTTTTTTAAAATACATTTGTTTGCGCTTGACATTTTTGGCACTAGTCTGATTTGTTTTACTAAACTTGTGCGGCCCAGTAACGTTTAATTCACTGAGCAGCGCTGGTCACCGGGGATTGGGATTGGGGACAATGGGACTGCGATTCGAGACTTTCAATGATCGATTCCCCCAAAATCAAGCCGTTTGAGCGATTACATACCGTAAAGCAGACTGCGCGAAAACGAATGCAATGAATGAAACGTGCAGAAATAATAAACGCGAGAGCAAGGATTTAAAATAAAATAACCATTGAGCTAATGAAAAAAAAACTATTGTAATATTGTGGCCTCCTACTGATCTCAGCGAAAACGCCGGTGGGTGGAGGGAGCGGGACAGAGCCCTGCCGGACGCGAGCGCACATAAACGTATATGCGCAAACCTATTGTTTTGTGACTGACAGTGTAAAAATAAATGTTATAAATATGCTAGTACATTTAATTAAAGTACATTTGTGTATATAGTTCTGCTTTTTGAAATGTGTTCATAAAGAAAGAAAAAAAAACCTTCGTTATGGAATATTGAAAAAAAATATGATTTTAATTTCGTTTTTTACAAGCTCCGCGGGCCGGATTAAAACGTTTCACGGGCCGCATGTGGCCCGCGGGCCGTAGTTTGCCCATGCCTGGATTAGACTCCATTTTTATATTGTATGACCTTTAACAAGCAAAAAGCTCACCAGCTCCAGGACTGAACTCCATGGTAGTAGTAGTGTAAAATCCACTGGATCCCCTCCACATAACACTGCGCCTGATTGGCTAAAAACTCACTGCATGATGAGGAAATTAATCAGTAGATGTGTGTCTCAGCACATGTACAACAAACATCAGTTGAACAACAAGCATCAACTCACTCTGACACGACCTCGACGTCCATCTTGGTCATGTAGTATGTGCGTTTATATTGTCGAAACTCTGTTTCAAACATGTCGTCATCATCGCCTTCCTCGTCAGCAACTTCTTAGAAACAGGAAGATGTATTTTTAAACCAAAAAGTGTTTTAAAACTGAGAAACTTTAGTGTGTGAATGAGTCAGTACCTCGTCCTAGGGTTCCATGAGAGTTTTTGACTCCATCAAGAGCAGCAAGACAAAGAGAATCGCCTAAAGACTGAATCAACCCAAAACATCCATTTTAAAATTCAACTACGTAAAAAAAGGTCATCATTCTTCCTGCGGCACTTTGGAAATCTTAAAAAGACTTTGAAATAAATGTACGTTTTTGATTAAACACTATTGTTGTTGCCGTTTACAGACTTTAAATTCAAATAAATGACTTTGTCTAGTGTTATAGCAAGTGGAGAATGAAACATTGTATATATGTGGATCGTTACCTTGCTCTTTTTCACATCCTTGGCTTTTGCCTCCTCTGCTGCCAGACCAGCTGCCTCATTCAAATATTTGTTTCCCACTTTGCTCTCAAACCACTTCAGATCCACAAACACCTCACTGAAGTGTTCCCTATCAAACTACACACAGATAAGAGACTTGTGTCATGAACCGTGATGTGTTTGAGATGAAAAGGAACAATTTTGCTAAGGCATTTTGGAGATGGTTTCTATTTATTAAAGACCATTATTACACACATGCTTTTTTAAAATAGTTGTTTTTAAAATAGAAACAAAAAAATTGTTTCTTCTGAATAACGATTTGTACTTATTAGTAATATTTCTAAGTATTCAAACCCCATAATATGTATTAGTACTGAGAAAATGTAAGCACTCACTTCTGAGAGTTTGTCAAGGTACTTCTCAAAGTGTGCAAGGTTGAGATGTCCATTTTCATTGAGGTAGCCTGACAAGGAAAACAAACAAAAACAAACGTCAAGCATTTAACAATATATGAGTAATAAGAGCAAGAAAATCTGTACAAACCAAGAATTGAAGAGTTACAAATTATGAAATGCAAAAACAGTCAGTGTTCAACAAAATGTCTTGATGGCTTGGACATTGCTCATGCTCAAATTGTAATATTAGTTGTTAGATTGTAGCTATGCATTGTACAGCTTAATATTACAGTATAAATTACATAACCCAGAGTATGCACTCTACTCACCCCCTATAGTGGGCAGAACGCTGATGTAGGTTTGGTAGAGCAGCGGCAGTGCATCATGGTTTATGTGCAGGTGAGGAAGATGAGGGATGAAGTCATTCCCTACCAGGAAACCCATCAGAACCCAGTCGTCTATGATCCGCTCCAGATCATATTCAAATGAAATCTTTTTCTAAAAAAAAAAAAAAAAAAAAAAAAAAAACGGTGTGTCCACGACAGGAAACTTTACAAAAAGCAGATGAATTACATTTGTATCTTGTACATTGTAAATCTTAATTTGGTAAAGAAAATTAATATCAGAATGTCTTTATGTCTGTTTTAAGCATGAAAACAAAGTTATTTTACTGCATTGTTGTTGTTATTATTACTATTATTATTATGACAATGCTATATTTTAATACTCACCTTGAGCTCGGAAAACTCATAGTCAATGTACTCCCTCATAAGAGAGAGGTGGAGAAGGTGAAAGGTCGTCTCCTCAGGAGCAGTTATTCTACAGACAAATAAAATGCATTTGCATTGATACCTTAAACTAATTTAATACATTATCGAAAAATATTTTACAAAATGTAGAAATTAAATTATTTTTTGAATAATTCAAAATTCACATTTTGAAATATTAAAACCATATTAAAATAAATCACAAACAACACAAAAAAATTATCAACACAAAAAAAATATAATTGAATAGCACATTTTTGACAAGTATACTTAAACTGTGTCAAAACATTTCTGTCTGAATACAGCATTCAGTATAGACTTTCAATCAGTTTAAAACTCTATCACATGACTGGGTCATTCAAAGGATCTTTGACCTTTCCCAAACTATTGCATTGGCAAAACAAAAGCACACACACCTCTTTTGAGACTTTTTGCCTCCGAAGCGGACCTCCTCCCTGAGGAGAGAGAAATGAGGCTCGTGGCTGGTCAGGCCGAGCATTATCTGCAGAAAAAGATAGTGGGCAGGACAACAAAGTTCATTCATTGTATTCATTCCACTTCATTGTGCGCAGGAAAATGTTTTCTTTTTTCCCCAAGAATGTTCAGACTAATTTAAAACAGGACCTTTTAAAACAGTCCAACAGTGAAAGTACCAGTGGTCACATGACTCTGAACTTTGAAGTGTGAGAACAGAATAACGGCTTTCACAAACTCCAAGTCCCATGTTTATTCCCATGTGATCATGGGGAAATATGATATGTGGCAGTAACATTTAAAATTATATGTGTCAATGATGCTTTTCGCAGCTACAAAAATAAGTTTTCCTCATGATCACACGGGAGAAAACATGGGACTCTGAGCTCGTGAAAGCCATTATTGCGTGAGGTTATTGCACCATAACAGAGTTATCTGTGATGAACTTTTCAAAGCAGAACAGTTTAAGTTAGTAAGCCAGAGTCATGTTCAGCTTACTTTTAAAAAGATGCTGAACCAATCCTGTTTAAATCTACCTTGTAATCTACCTAAATCTAAAGCTTTTAATAAAACATATACAATTATAAAACAAAATATTAAAATGTGTTTATGAAACATTCTTATTTCAACCAAAAACAAATTCAATATTGCCCCAATGATTGCAATATACAATTTTTCCTGATTATGAAACCCTAAATACCACATACCAGGTCAGCATCTAGACCATAAAGGCAGTGCCTTGTGTTTGGGTTATGATCTGGTTTGGAGCTCTCAGAACGAATGAATTCCATAATTTTGTGCTCTCCTTCACCAGGGGTCTATAGAAAACGTAGCATTACAACACAACAAAACACAGCAGTACAAGGAACAGAAAGACCTGAACTGATTTAACTCACCTCATGTCCAGACAAATACACACTCACTCCATGCCATGATTTGTCTGTGGATAGTTTATTGTTGACAAAATATTTAAGCTGTTCTTGTAACCTGGCCATGAAATCCGTTCCTGTGTTTGGAAGAGAGGTCACTTAGCACAAATTCCCAATAAAACAAAAGCAATTAATTAAAAACACATTACATACTACATTTAAGATATTAATATTTGTTCTTTGTCGAGGATAAACAGGGATAACAAACCAGGAGTTATGCAGTTGGAGTCAAATCTAGCCTCAGTGGGTAAAACTTCTCCCTTCTCTAAAGCCTTCTTGATTTTATCCTCAGCTTCTTTTGCTGACCTTAGAAGAGACGAGAAAGAGAGAGCAATTTCGCGCAATCAAATCTCAATGATGACAAATGTACAAGCACATCTCAAAACAGAAAAGTCAATATACATGTGAAGATTCGAGCCATAATATTTCTCCTCCAAAAAAATCTGATTGACAAACCAGCTTCTCATCGCATCTGTTAAAAATAGTATTATGCATCTGCCTAATATAAATGTTTACCTGAATCTTCTCCCACGTTGCTGGTTCATTTTTGCACGGGGAGCAACGCCATCAACCGCCATGAAAAACACCTTTCTGGGTTTAATGATGCGGAAAAGAACCTCCAGGTAATGAAAAATGTCAGCAAATATCTTTTCTTCAGAGATGCGAAAGTGGACGTCTTCATCATTTGGGTGGGAACACTGATGGATGATGCCGTTCATGTCCAAGTAGAGGTTATCAAACTCTGGAATCTGAAAAAATAGTGAAAGCACCTCATGTAAGTGAAGATAACAAATGCTAAAAGGTTTGCACATGTCTTCGTCATGTCGGACGAACGCCACCATCATGCTTCTCTATAATTTCCTTATTTAGCTGAACGGTTATTTTATTTTAAAACCTTGCTCTCACATTAATTTTTGCCTGGGAGCCATAGAGGTAGTTTAGTGCAGTAATCCTTTGCGTAAAAAAGAAATTCACACTACTGAATCTGAAAAAAAAAAAAATATATATTGAAAGCACCTCTTATAAGTGAAGATAACAAGTGCTAACAAGTTGTGTCTGTCTATGTGTCTTAGCAAACTAAGACAATTGCTTTTATTCTTTAAAAATTAAAAGGTTACATTTTAAATATCTTAAAAACCACAATGAAGGCACAGCATAATAGATCGTTAAAATCTAGGGAGAAAATTTAACATTAGATCACATTGGTAAAACATTAGTGTGTATATATAAAAATCTTGCAATATACATATGATTCAAAATATAACAGAATCCAATGCTTAACGAAGACAATTTTATATTTTACACTTAAACGTGGAGAAATCAACGGACATCATGTGACTAATGAACTATTCAAATCTATTACTTTGTTCCAATTACAGCAGATTGTACTTTCCAACTTAAGACAAACAAGTTTACTGAATTTAATTCTGAATTTACTTGAGTCCGTTTATAAATTATAAATATAAAGTAATATAAATATGGTAATCGAACACAAAAGAGCAGTGATTGACTCTTTGGGTACGTCGTTACATTTACTAAACAGGCTATTAGCCATTTTTCATTACTGCATATAAGACTCTAAACAAAATATATTGTTCTCCAAGTGTGTATCATATTGAAAATATGCTGTTACGAACTCTGACTTCGTGGCTCTTGTAAATTAATAATTGTATCTTCTGGCTCCAGCTGTAAAAGATCTCTGCGCGGCCTGTTATATTTAGCAAAACTAGCTCACCTGATGTTCTTTGACAACTTCACTCAGACACGGATACCGCTCTGATATCCATCGATAAAATTTCGGCACTCCCATCTTATCGTCGAGCTTTTCTCCTAATAGTAAGTAAACGAAATTGCCCGTAGAAGTAAAGACAAGGCGAATTTTTAAGAAGACTGATAACACTGTCGGCTCTGTTGCTGTTCCGCCGCTAAGACCTCCGTGTGGAAACTCGAGTGACGTAACCTGTTCCGATAACCTGTAATACAGTTCCTATGTTTCAAATAAGAACTAAAATCCCGTATGTGAGCTAACTACACTTTGGGTTTAGATAAAAGCAGCAGATAAACCTCGAAAGCTTTATTTGAAACATTGGGGTGTTTTCTTTGCGTAGATGTATCGGAAAACGTGTTGGCGCTTGCTTCCGGTATGATCCTGACAAAAATGAAGGTCACGGTGCACTAGGAAATTGCTTTTACTTAAACATATTGTTTACGCAGACATTTTCAGGGCCTGTATTTTATTTCAGTGCTTTATCTTTCTGAAGATTTTTTCATTTGAAAAACTGATTTGACCATTTGCATCCTTCATACATCCGTTTTAAGAGTCATTTTCCATTTCTAGGTCACAGGGAGATAAAAGGCAAATTCCTGCATATCACACATTTACAATCTAACCTATAGAAAATTATTTAAGACTCCAATTCACCTAGATGCATGTTTTTGGACCAAGAGGAAACCGGAGACCCAGAGGATACATTGCTCAGAAGGTACAGAAAGACCCAGACTATAGTCTCAAGCTCAAGTCACTTGAGGGGAAAATTGCCATTGTTTTTTCATAACTACATTATGAGATAAAATTATCCATCAAATTATGAATGTTTGAAACAAATGATCAGTGTCCTGTGTAGGTTGTTTAATTTCTATAGATTTGACACATTTTTAAAAAGCTTTTTATTCAACACATTCTATTAAGTCGTCCCAATGTCTTCAGATTTACTTCTTTATTATTCAAATACAACCGGCAGGGAAAAGTTCATTTTAAAAGAACAAACTTCATTTTAAAAGAGTCAAGCAATCCTGCAACAATTGTACAAACACAAAAAAATTTACATCTGTGTTGTTTCTCCACCATGTTTTTACATTCGTTTGGCGTTAAACTCATGTGAATGGTTTACAGCATAAAGATTTACAATATACAATTGATATAACAACTTCTATTACGTTTCAGCTCAAATCAACACTTTACTCAACATATAAAATTAACTTGCATTTCTGTTTAAAAAAATTGTTTTGACCACATGGTCACTGACAAATACGTAAATGATGTTGTAAAGCAGGTTTGGTTAAAACACCTTCTGAGGTTTCAAGTCTGCAATGTGTTGTTTGGCTTTTGAAGACGATGTGCTGAATAGTGGATGATTGACCCCAAGACCCCTGAGAAAAGAAATGTTGCAAAAATCATTGCATTTACAACATCATAATCATAATCACCTACATCAACAGCTTAAAACATGCAGATGCACCAGTTTGAAAGAACAGAACGTTTCTCCTGAGTTGATCTTTTAAGGAAGAAAGATCAAAAGGACAGAAGTAAGACAAAAGACTAGAATCAAAACATGAGTCTAATATGAAAACTATTTTAATTTGAGTACATACAAGAGATCATTTATGCCAGATAAGAGACGTGTCGAAAATTAAGACTTACCTCCTGGATGTTGACCTGTAATAAAAAGATTTTAAAAAAGTTTTATTTTGGTTTGTATTTGTTTAACATCATTAGTAGAATTTTGAAATTGAGTGAACATACCATGTCGTTTGAAGACAAGACAGCTGTATACAACAATAATCACAAGGAATAAGAAGACCAGAATTGGAGCCATAACTTTTGCCACATCTTTTTCTAGAAAAAAGCAATAAACAAAAAACTGAAATATGAATGTGTGTGTGTTACAATGTGTAGCTGTTTGCTTACATATGTACGTATATACAAAAACTAGTGCGCATACTGTATACAAACACACTTATATACAAAATTGCATGTTTTAATTACGTACGTATATTAAAAACAGTTTTAAATGTTTACCTTGAGTGTTATTCATCTTCTTGATCAAATCTTCACAGTCCTCTCTTAGGTGACCTTTGGCTAGACTGTCTTCACCCTCAAGCTTCAGTTTCAGTTTTAGTTCGTGTGCTTCTGGCACTAGTACGATCCATGAATTTGTGTCTGAATCTAAGGCCAAATAATCTTTGCCACTGAACTGAAATCTGTCTGATAATTGTACAACTTGAAAACCTTGCAGCTTGCAACCTCTCCGACGTACAAGTTGGCTGTAACCTGAAAAAAAAAATGCAAAAGAAAAAATATCTCCTTTTGAACTGCAATACCTTTTGTCTCAATTCTTTGACAAAAAAAATCCACACAAAACAATAAACACTGTTTTGTTTTTTAAAGAGCTGGTTCCACCCGATGTCAACTCAGCAGAAAGCTACAGGCTTTACAGGTTAAGTAACTTATTTAATGAATTGCCTGCATAAATTACGCATCCAAGCTCAAAGGTTCAAACTTAGCCTCAAGTAAATTTTACATTGAAACTAATTTGTAAATACAACTTTACAATACAAAGACAACATAAATACTCTTATAGTGACAACCTATGCAGAAAAAGGTTTTGTTTCTCATTTAAATAAATAAATAACATTCAAATGAAACTAAATGAAATTGTGTAAGATCTGTGGTAAGTTTCGTCATTTATAACAAATTGTTGCTTTTGTGACTGTCAAAGCTGTGATGTGTTTGTAAAATTATTATTATTTCCCACAGGAAACAGTTGGAAGGTGCAGTATTTAAGAATGTATGCCGCAAGTGTGTTTATTGTAGTAATCAAAGTGACATATGTAACTGGTTTTGATAATTTAAACATTTATTAGACAAAAGCTTGTAATTTGAGTGTGTGTGTGTGTGTGTGTGTGTGTGTGTGTGTGTGTGTGATTATTTCATATTTTAACATCTCTGGCTTTTCAGAAGAGATGATGAACTACGCAAACAATCCTGCATGTTTTACTTGTTGGATGTTTGCTCTCTACGGCTCTCCACAGAAGATCATCTTGGACTGGTCTGACAACAGGTTGTTTGTCCGTGACGAGGATCTTCTCCACCACCGTGCCGTTTACCAACCTGCGCTCGAACTCAACCACAATATCTGCGTATATAAAGACAGCCGTGTGAAACTTGTCAGCAGGAATCAGTGAAAAAGAACTGTATCCTGGATGAAGAATGGATGCAATAAGAGGATGAAGGACTTACCCTGTGGAAAAGCCCAAGTCAAAGCCGCTAAACAAGTGAACGCGCAAGCGAGGAGCATTTTAGCGACAGCTAAACAAATGAAATTTAAATCCTTTGTTTATGAAATGATTCACCCGGTTTCATTTTCGGGTTCGTTCATTCTCCAGCAGAAGCAAAAGATGTGCCCAATTTGGAAAGGTATTTACGTGCGCGTGAGAATATAGGAGGCGCTTGCTCGTCATTGGCTGTTACGGAAGAATCCATAAACAATCCGCAACGTGCTGACACTGACTTGAAGTTAACTTTTAACAGCCATAATGACAAGATCTAACTAATTGCTAGAGACGTCGTCTTCTTTTCTCCCTTTAGTCAGTGTTTATTGTCCTTGTGAAAATTATTTACGTATTTTGAACATTTTTGCAACATTTATGAGTGTTGAAATGCCAACCAGCAATAAATACAAGATTGTATGGTGTTTCCAAGATTGTTTTGTATAACGCATTTTGGCCGATAGAAATATTATAAAAGTTTTATAATTCATAAAACGTATTGGAATAGCAACTTAACACGTTTTGTTATTAATGTCCTTAAACACAATAAACCATAAACACTTGTACATAATTTCTTAACTTGAAACAAGGATGAAGTTGAATTAACATCTAACACGAACAATCCCAGTTTCTAAACTCAATGTCTCCTTGTTAAACTAGTTCCTCTCTTGAAATCCTGCTTTTCTTTTACCCTGAGGGCTCATGTGTTTGTATTAAGTTCTGGCTCTTTACACTGTGTGTCTAAGTAATGGCAGGGACTGACGTAAAGGTGATTTATCAGTAATAAATAAGAGGTACTGTAAAACAAGCTCCAAAACGAAATAAAAACAGGACAGACTGAACTTTACTGAAACCGATTTAACTGTTTTTGGTTGAAGAAGAAAATTACCATTTTCACAATGTTTAAAACATTGTGAAACACAATGTTTAAAAACTAAAAGCACAGCAGGCTAATAAAGATAAGCCGAATTTCTTTAGTTTTACATTAGAAATAAATGTAAAATTCTTTCACATTTAGGAACCTTTTTTTTTCATTTGAAAGATGAAAGCAATTATGTGGTTGAATCTTCTCTAGAATTTAAAGTCACACACCCAGAAGACCAACTCATATAAAATGTCAACCCTCACAAAGCTAATTTTTAAAGCTCGTTCTACATGGTCCTGTTGTTGCATAAATGACCTGATGATAAGCACTTAAACACTGAAAACTGTTGCAATGCTATTAGTTTAAACCTTTCAAAATGAAATTGCCAAATGACCCATCTCACTATTTCCCAAAATGCCCAACACCAATTAAGAATTATGAACTTGCCTGCACAATTTTTTCTTGTTGTATATAGATTTCTGTATGTCATATGTATTAGTGAACTGATTAACCCAAGTTTTGCTTGGGTTTGCTCATACTGGTGCATTCGTTTCGTGGCCACTCCATTATTTATCACTCGACCACGTGTGACCTCAAGGTAAAATGAAAAATTTAAAATCACAGCCACCCCGCTCTACTAAAACGCAGAGCTTGTCGTTCTAAACTATCACTGCGCCGCTCGCAAAACAAAAAACAATGAAACGCTGTCTAACTCCCCAGTAAAGAGGCAAGCTCACACCGACCGATTTAAACTGAAAAAATGAAATGTGCAGTTTCTGGTTTTCAGCGTTTACGCATGCGCAAAGTCACCCCATCTTTCCCTCCCCCACGTAGGAACAGAACGTGCTGCTGTCGGTCCGGTTTGTTGGTTCAGTTTGGAATCAGCGGCAGCATTGCAGCACATTCGGAGACGTCAGAGGCCAGAGGTTCTTTGCCCATCCACCAGGGCATCAGCCCATTGATTTCAGCCTCATTAGATCGGGTCACAAACCGCGCTTAGATCCTCTCTCATCAGTGGCATCTAAAGTACAACATGTCTAAAACGAGCGAGAAATCCGGGGAGGGCAAGGAGCCCGAGAGCAGCTGGAAGGACGTCTTCTACAACCCAAGAACCGGGGAGCTCTTCGGTCGGACTGCGAGAAACTGGGGTGAGTTGGAACAAGCCCTCCAAACAGTCCCAAATGACATCATGTCACCACTCGTGCGCGTGATGCGGCGTGCAGAACAAAAATAGCCATATAAGGCAGCCTTTCTAATCCAAAACCTACTAAAATGCGTTTAAACATGAAGCGCCTTAAGGTGTTTCACGAACACTCTGGGAGGAAAAAAGGACTGACGATATAATTCCGAATCTTGATGTCATCACCATTCATTGATGAAATTAGCGGTGATTTGGTGACCACATCTCGAGACTTCCCAATGGCGCTCGTAATAAATCACTCAGACCTCGATGTGTGTGCATCTTTTTGAAAGGACACGCGACCAATTGCGGCTAAAGTCTTTTTTCGTTGGTAAATCGGAAGGCGAAGAAACGGCGGTCGCTCGTGGTCGGGATTCTGTCGGTGCAGAGAGAGAGGACAAGCCCGGCAGGGCGAAAGCAGCGCGTGTAGGTGTTAATAAGCACCTTTACTCTGCAGTGTGCTGGATTGCGAAAGGCTTTTAGAGTGTGTGCTACTCGTTTCATTTGAGAATTTGCAAAAGCCAGGCCCTTGCGCACGGAATGTGTGTGTGTGTGTGTGTGTGTGCGCGCGCGCGTGTGTTCCGACCTGGAACATGGGTGGTTCTGATCGTCGTTTGATGACACTGAAGTACCGTTAACCGTCTTGTGTTTTTCGAGCGCCTGGTCAATTCAAATCACTATCTTGTCTAGTCATCAGTTTACGGCTTTAGATTAACCGTCTGCTATTGTTTGCTTTCATTTCGGTAAACTGATAACCGCATGGGTTTAAGCCTTGTTCTTACATACGCATGGTAAATAAATATTCTGGTTTGTTGGAAGCTGTAACGTGTAAAGGCGCTTCTCATCGGCTGTGACGTCACGGTGACGTCCGGTGGGAATCCAGATAGGCCTCATTTTGACGCCTCAATAAGTCTGTGTGAATGTCACATTTACTGCTCACGTGTTAAATAATTAATTTTCTTATTTATTGTGCGTCTTTTCTTTGTTGTTGGTTCATTTTGCATTAACTTTTAATTTATGACTTGCAAACCGCACCACGGTCCTATAGCTGGATAAATCTGTGGATGTGAAATGTTGTTTTCACTTGAGAACTATTTCACGATTACGTCTGTGGCGAGATAAAAAAAAAACATTGTATAGATCACGAGTTGTCTAAGAAATGTCATTATTCGGTAAGACAGAATCAACCAATCATGATTGCTCATTTCAAAAACCGTGTAATAAAGCATAACAAGTGAGCAGCTGTGTTATTAACTCAAATGACTGCTAGATTATTACCTGTCAACATATCAGCATTTACAAATGTTTTTTCTATGGGTTATTTTACGTGCAGTGTATTTTTAAATACTTCAATGATTCTGCCTAGCAACAGTGTTGATGGTATTGTATTTCAGGGCTCATCCTCCTGTTCTATCTGGTCTTCTATGGCTTCTTAACTGCTATGTTTACCTTCACAATGTGGGCGATGCTTCAAACTCTGAATGATGATGCGCCAAAATACAGAGATCGGGTTGCATCTCCAGGTGAGTTCTGATATAAACTGACCATTGACTGTCTGGTGGCATTTCGTACCATTATAGCAGCTATAAATTGTAGCCATTTTGTTTGTCATCAAATTGGTCAAAATATTTGAGTTAAATAAACTAAACAGTTCGGTTTTAGGGAAAGGATGCCTATTTTCTCTTTCCAAGATTTCATGCAAATGTGTTAGGAGTGATTACATTGTGTTTTTTGCTATTTTATTTTTCAGGTTTGGAAATTATTTTAACATTTTTAAATTATAAGACATTCAGTGGACATGCAGCCCCATACTAAATATTTCACGCACAAATTTTAAAAATGCATGCACAAATTCTTGATTAAGGGTTAAATATATAATGAATTAAAGCGTTAATAAAATATGAAACACAATATATATTTTTATTTAGGAGTTGCAGATGCTCAAATTGCTGCAAGTTTTTTCTTTCAGCGATTGGGATTAATGTGTGATCTTATTTACATTGCATGACAATAACGTTTTGCACCTCGTTATGCTTCCCCTGGGGATTGAAGCCAAAACGTTGGTGTTGCAAACACCATACTTATTTGATTGAAATATATTTCTGCATTTGAGTCTATGTTTTTTTACATAACCCTTATTTACTGTCTTTGCAGGACTGGTCATCAGGCCAAATTCTTTGAGTATAGTTTACAACAAGTCAAACCCGGCTGAATATGATCCGTATGTTCAGCATTTAGAATCCTTTCTGCATCGTAAGTGGTTTACAAATATATTTTTTTATAATGTATTTATAGAACCTGGTAGATGTGGTTAAATACAGTATGTTTCTCATTTCTCGAAAACTAGAGTATAATGACTCGGAGCAAGCCAAGAACGACTTATGTATGGCAGGTCAATACTCTGAGCAGGACGATGAGCCTCAGAAGAAGGTTTGTCAATTCAAGAGGAGCTTGCTGCACCGCTGCTCCGGCCTGGACGACGCCACTTTCGGCTACGCTGAAGGGCAGCCATGTGTCATTGTCAAGATGAACAGGGTCAGTGCTGCCGCCGTGCATGTGTGGACAGTAAATGCTGTGAGTCAGGCTGATCTCTCTACTTCCAAACTTTCAGATCATTGGCCTGAAACCTGCTGGAGATCCGTTTATCAACTGCACATCAAAGGTAAACCATTAATATTGAATTACATATGTCGTCTTGTTTTTGTATAAGTTTATATATATGTTATAATATATATATATATATTCACGTAGAATATGCAGTATCAAAATATAGTGTACACACATCGCATGTGTGCATAAATTGTGTTTGGTGTATGGAGTTCTATGTAAAAACGTATAAACATTTTGCTTGGTTTGTATCTGTCAAGATTTTACAAATAGTCAATTACGGTAATTAAGCATTTTAAAGTGTTGGAGAACACACACACACCTCTACATAGATCCAAGTGTAAGCTCCCGTATCACGTGTTGTGTATGAAACATTTTTAAAAGCAGTTTTGTGTTACATTTAGCATCCGAGTTGGATTTATATGTGGTGCCTCCTGTTCGGATGTTGTATTGTTGGTCCATCCTCTCTCAACCGTGTCTTGTTGTTTTCTGTTCTTTTGTTCTCCTTTTTTATTTTGATGTATTTTTTTCATGTGTCTCTATTGCATGCCACCAGTTGAGCTCCTTAGTAAAGTGATGGGTAAGATCACTGTCTGGTCTCTGTCTTGTTTCCCGCTCTGTCTGTCTCGTACCCGACGCGCTTCAGCACATCCACATGCTAATTCATTCTTTGCCTCTGCAATAGAATCTGATTCTATTAATCAGCTATTGTGTGTTCTTGCGACCGTTCACAATCTCGACGAGCCGCTAAATGCTGCTTACGCTCAAAACGGCCAGTTAACAGCTAGAAAGCCAGTGGTGGTGGAATTAGCATGGCAAAGCAGCAGCATGCCATTCTTTACTTGCCTTTGTTTTTCAAGGTGTAGTTTTCAAATCTCTTTTGTCTCCTCCTCCACCAGGATTATTTTCCCTGCATTCAGATGCATTAAAGCTACCGCTCCTCTTCTGTGTCATACGGGTGGTTTCCGGTCTAATCGCAGCATCATCCACTCGTCGTTGTGTTTCCTGGTTTCACTGTTGTTCCCTCTCTCTTCAGAGTGAGAAACCTCTCCGCTTGCTGTATTTCCCTCAAGATGGGACTATCGACAGGATGTACTTTCCTTATTACGGGAAAAAGGCGCACGTATGTATTGAAGTGGCATTTCAAACCACTCAAGTCATTTTTTTGACCTCGTGTCTCTGCCCGTCATTAGGTGGGATATGTCCAGCCCTTGGTTGCTGTAAAACTTTTGCTAAAAAAAGAAGACTACAACTCCGAGCTAGTGGTGGAATGCAGGGTCGAAGGCTCTAACCTCAAGAACAATGACGAACGCGACAAGTTCCTCGGCCGTGTCACCTTTCGCATCCTGGTGACAGAATAAATCGGTTGCCGGCGCGGATCTAAAGGAGCTTGTTTCGCCCCCTCCCCCACTGTCCCTTTTTCCCTCTAAAGCCCTGAAGTATAAACCCTGCCGGCCCTCAGCAGGAATCAAGGACCCCATTCTAACCTTTCACAAACAGGCATGACACGAGTTAACGTCCAGTATGGCAGGATTCCCTTTTTAGCTTCCTGCCTAGCGCCACCTCCTGCTGAAGACGAGAGCGTCGTAGAACCTTTAAGTTGTGTTTGACCCTTTGCCTCACATTCCCTAGATGTTTAGAGTTCTTAAACGTCAAAGCCCAGAAAGGGATTTTGTTTACATAGTGATTGATGAGACTGGGTTTGTCATCACCTTAAACCTCGGTTGGTGTTTTTGTGTTTGTCACTCTGTGTGAATATATTTAAAATATTGTATTGTTGAACTACTGTAAGATTTATCTGTAAAAAAGAAACAAACAAACTGGCATTATCAGACAAAGTTATGAGATCTAAAAGGAGCCAAATTTGTAACCTAAATGATTTCCATTACCTCTGTATGGACCTGCGTTCATGCAGATGCCTTAAGAGCCATTTGACATCTTGGTACAAATGCTATTTTGACAAATAAAAAGAAAACACTATTACGGTGTCTGTCATTCCCAGAGTCTACCACTGGGTGGTGCAAGATAATCAAACTAGCTTTTCACATATAGATTCTGACCAATCACACTCTGTTTTCCCTTTGATCGTGACCGATCATGTTTACTAAAATGATTCATTAAACCAGTTAATTTGGTTTTACTCTATTTGGACATTTATTTACTTCGCGCCTTTCCAAACGTGGTGTCTGTTTCAGCAGTCGGGTAATGACTTGACCAGATTTAGTGACAGACAGTATCTTCTGTCTGAACCTCTTTGAGCTGGAAAGGTCAACAGTTTGAACTGTCCTATCACACTAGCTTGTGAATGTTTAACCCAGGAAATCTCTGTACATAGAATTGTTCGGAAGATTTTGAGTCTGGATAATGGAGTGTGAATGTGTGTTTGTGTCCTGCTCTGTGATTGGTCGGCCACCAGGGTATATATTCAGATTCAGGCCCAGAGTCGATGGCACACCCAGAAAAAGGCAAAAGCAGGAAATGGACGAAAACAATCAAATAGAAAAAAACATCTAATCTTTCACCCTGGATCAGTAATGTTTCATGGTGTCTTGTCTTTAAAAGAGGGATTTTTAAACATACAGCATGTTAATAAATCACAATAAAAAAATTGAGGGATGAACAAAACAGTAATATTTGACACCAATGTGACTCTAGAAGTGCATAAGCTCATTTTCAGCCTTAGTGGTTAGGAGTTCAGATGTAGAGGACAGAGATCTGTTTGGCTTAGCGCTTCTTTCATTTTCCATCAGACTGCTCAACAATCCACTTTCTCTCAACAACTTTTAGTCACAATGCAGGAAACTACATATCTCACTTTTTTAACCAAAGACAGATTTCTTGTAAATCAACAAGAAGCTCCTTTTCTTGTTTTGAGCAAGACTTATCGACGACGGACCAGGTCTTTATAAAGCAAAGCATGATCTGAAATTCGGCGAGAGTGACTCAGACTGACCGGGCTGGAGGTTACAGAGATTAGAGGTTGATTTAAGTACGTGAGTGTAAGCCAGATTACCGCCTTAGCAGATAACTGTGGTATTCTGAAGTCAGCCCAGCACTTTTCAGTCGGTTTGTATGACAAGAATGGATTTCATGGCCTGATTCCTGCTATTTGAGAAGCCAAGGGATTTTATAAGCCACATAATTGTAGAGAAACTTGAAAAGGTTAAGGAATGGAGCCAGACTAACCTCTGAAATGTATTGGGTGAAAGAATATAAAAGTGGTAAAAGAAAAATACCTTTATTGTATAATTTATGCCATGAATTCACATCACTTGAATATCTGGCATTTCTATGTATAGAATCAATCTCACCGCTTACGTTAAACATTACCCCCGCGTACTGTAGAAACGCTCTTGCTCAGCATCATTAAAGGAGCACATTTAAAGTGTGAGATCATAACCACTGCCCGGAAGAGCTGGGGATTGAGTGGAAAAGCTTTTCATCGTGCCCTTGAAGACTGACCTCTTCAGCTGAATCGCAAAGGAACATTTGCCGTTTACGTTATCGAGATGACATGACAGGAAGTAACGAAACGCAACTGGAATCAATACGTTTAAATGCTACGTCACCAGCCATTTACTAACCAAATGCACATTTACGTTTGAATGTACATGCTTTTCATATAGTTCGTTTATGAACTACAATCTAACAAAGCCTTGCTAACAAACCAGCGTTTTAAGAGCAAAAGTTGACAGTCTCTGTGAAAACTTTGGCAACAGATCATGGGTTAGATCATCTGTTGGACACCATTCAATCAAAAGCACTTTAGAATGTCATTGTTGGTAGTCGACAGGCCCGGGTGGAACGTGAACAGAGAGACTCTTTTTTTGGATTACAACGGAATGAATCTTTAACCTTGGGTCTGGGACTTGGCTGCTTTTCATCACCTTAGAAGATTGTTGAAACTGCTGAAGAAGTTCTACAAAATCCAAAACTGGTCTACAATTCCATCCAGGCCTTGTCTGAGATGTTCACGCTGTACTATTTCTGACACACAATATATCCCAAATAAATAAACGAGTAAACAAATGGATGAGTGACGCATGCTCGTGACATCTCTCCCGCCTGATCTCAATTCTTAAACGCTTCTACACCTCGCTAGCAAAAGGGAGCGGTACGCTTACTGGTGTCCCTGTTGGAGAGGAGGTTTATTACATCACAGAACATACATGAACTGCAGGGAAGGTAAGCATCCACTTGCTCAACTGGTCCAAAGCACAGTTCATCGCATTTCGTAAGTCCAAACTGTTCTTCAGACGACGCAGCTGTGCATTTGAAGTGATAAGAGTCTCTTTTTTTTCTACAACTGACCAACGCCTCAAGTCATTTCACGTCATGCTTCACTCGACTTCAACACAGAGCACAGTTTTTTTAATAGCATAACCACTGAGAGCAGTTGCTGGTCGATTCTGAGCTGGTTGGCTGAACTGATTCCTCACAGAATCGTGCAAGTGCCTGATTTCTTATCACCGTCTAAACCAGCAGAAGATTCTTTCCGGTTAGGGTCATTTAGCTCCTCAAAAAGTCCAGTGTCAATCATCTCCTGCTGCCAGGCAATGGCCACAGCACCTGAGCTGAACTCCTTGAAGAACTTATCATCTTTAGCATCAAACTCGATGCCCTTAATTTCTGAGAACTCCGCAATGTCACCTGTATCTTTGGCATAGACAACGTTGGGTTTGGGCACCCAGGGCGGGTCGATGAGCCCGGCTTCCAATCGAGCAAAGTTGATGGACTTGAACCACTCGTGCTTCCTGGGATCTTCATCCCTACAAAACAGGAAAGGTTAGAAAACATGGCACACGGTGAAGCTTTTCAATGTACTAATCGTCTTTCTTGTTAAACTGTACTATGAAGGTTTTACTAAAATATTTGTGAATACATTCAGTTGTGGGAGGTGAATTGTTTTTTCTGGAGTATTGGATTGGTCCTGATTTTTCTTTTTAAATTTCAAGGATTTTTTGGGACAACAAACTTCAGGAACCACTTAGTCAGAGTAGTGCATGATGCTCCACACCTCTGGATTTGTTAGACCTGTTAACCAACTTGGTGGCCAACACAGATACTTTTTCGAAATGTTGGAGTGTTGTGGTGCGGAGGAACTTACTTGCAGCCAAGACGCTCGTCAATCTTCTTCTTTAGGAACTGCTTGATGACATCAGTGGTGGCAGCATCAAAGTTCTTATGCTCAAACTTTGGTTCCTCGTTAACGATGCGCCTCTGTACTTCCTCTTTCTCCACCTTCTCCTTCTTGGCATCTGGCCCTTTGAAGGGAGTGTAACCGGCCACCATCTCGTAAATACTGCAGCCTAGAGCCCACCAGTCCACTGAAGTTCTGTAGGGGGTTTCGGTGAGGATCTCTGGTGCCATGTATGCCCCCGTGCCAGCCTGTCAGGGGAGATACATCATACGTCTGATTGACAGAACTCTAACTCACATTATAATTACCTTAAAACATCTATTTTAAGGCCATGGCCTTCTAGTTTTCAATCCTTCCTCATGGTGGCTTTCTATTAGAGGTGGCCTTCCACCTAAAAGTATTTTTGGTTTAGATATAAATATATATTATCTAATGGTATTGTAATTATAACTATTAATGAAGCAGCAAGTTTTGATTAATCGAGATGGCCCACATATGCATGCAATACAATCATGCTGGACCTTATTTTAAGAGATTTTATGTAAGTGCCACCCTATATATTGCTCCTAATTCACCTCATCTCTTTGGCAGATAGAAGAGGCTTAATCGTAATCCTCCACTACCTGTCAGGAATCATGTGCCGATCCAATGTGATGAAGTGGACTGACTGCTTATGTAAAGAAAGTCTTTCTTGGACTTCGATGGACTTGATTTAATCTGTGGCCATTCATCAATTGCTATAAGCCGACCATAAATTGTGAAAATAATAGGTTCAAATCCATTAATATACACCACCTCTAACCTAGCTATTGATGTTTGGTTAGCTCTACAGGTTTAGAATAGCCGTGTGTTAATTTTACTTCTTGGCTTGAAAGTATGCTCAGTATTTTTTTTAAACTTGACTAAAGGCTAAACAACTTCCTATATTCCAGGAAACTCCCAAAATATTGAATCTTTTTTATGGAATAATGTTGAAAATTATAAGCGTACCTGAACTGTGCTAAGCTAACCAACCCAAACCAAACCGTTGTGACCCCTAGAGGCCAGCATTGCAATTGCAGCAATGAGACATTACATTTATCACCATGTAAAAAAAATCCAGATGCTCATATACAATCTCACAGTTACTGATATTGGTAACTGGACAAGTGAAATAACAAAAAAAAAAAATGATGACAAAATAAAAGTCCAGGAAATCTCGGATGAGTGAGAGAGTTCTGATAATCAAATAGAAATGGTAAATCCATGTAATATTTAATGCTATAAATACAAACATGGCACTTCCTCCTCCCTCTGCCTTTGGCTGTCTGATCAGAGACAGATTTGTGTAATGCCTCCTAAGAGGATCATGAGCGTAAAGCCAACCAAACCCCCGGTGGTTCAGCTTGGGCTACAACCTGTACTGAGGACTCAAGAAGGGCACAGGATAATAAGCTTAGGGTCATAACATGAAACTTGTTTCAGTTTGACATTTGACAATAGATCAGAAATTGCAAAGCATGAGAAGCAAATTAGGTTAAACTATTGTTTTTTGGTGAAGTGATCAAAAATTCAGAAACATTTTACTAGAGAGCTAAGTGATAACTAAGTGTAATACATTTTTGCTTTACTTTGTCCGCATTTACATTTTTTTAACATAGATTATAAACTATTTTTTGGTTGTGATTGGTTAAATTTTTTAGATTTTGTAATCTATCTCCTGAATTTCTTGAGGTATTGGAAATCACATTGTGTGTGTTTGTGTTTGTGCGTGCGTGTGTGTGTGTGTGTGTGTGTGTGTGTGTGTGTGTGTGTGTGCATATATTTGTATACACATGCATATACACTAATTAAATTAAATTCATGGATTTTGTCATTTGCATACATGATACGGTTTGAGTAAAGTCTGAAAAATTGATTGCTAAAATATTACAAAATATTACAGGTGTAAAATATTTAAGGTGTAATCATAATCAATAATCACGTTTTGAAACTACTTTCTGTTAGAAGCAAAAACTAACAGGAAATTCTCGGAAAACAAATTGCATATTGGAAAATAAAGATATATGTTTACCCTCTAGTCTCAGAAACATTTTATTCATATCTTATTAACGTATAATCATAAAATTCAAATTTCTGTTGTGACAATTAAAGGATGATTTTACCATCTGCATGAGGTCATGTAGATATTAGATAGATATGCCTTTATTGTCATTACAACCTTACATTGGAAAGAAACTGGAGAGAGAGCTGCAGCGCAATGTCTTATTATAGATTATTATGGATAATGTACAGATGTAGTGGTTTGTAGTCTTACTGCAATAAACACATCAATGATTTTGTACAAAAATGTACAAGAAACCGGTGCAAAATTAATCAACAAAATCAACAACCCTACAGGATTATTGAAAACTTTTGGTGGACCATCACTTTACCAAATGTGAATGCCCTGTCTTATGCAAAATTGTGAGAACTTTTTTATTATTACGTATGACATCAAGACATATATATCATATAAGCATATTCCTTCAACCATGCAAATTCTGTAAAGTAGAAACGTGTAGAACTTACTTTTTGAGTGATGGTCTTTCCAGGTTGAATCTCCACAGCCAGACCAAGATCTGAAAGACGGCACTGGCCCAGGCTGTCCAACAGCACATTCTCCGGCTTCATGTCACGGTACACAATGTCCATGGCGTGGAGGTGCAGGATCCCAGTTGTGATCTGAGCAGTGTAATAGATAATTCGGTCCATTTCTATTCCCTTCTCGCCAATATTATAAATGTGGTACTTGAGGTCGCCTCCATTCATCAAACTCATGACCAAACAGAGATGGGTCTTGGTGTCAAAAGCATAAGCCAGGCTAACGATGAACAGACTGTTGACCCTCTCCAAGATCTTCTTCTCCAGCAGGGCCATCTTCTCTCCATGTTTCTTTTTGAGTCGCCTCTTGCACAGCTTCTTGCAGGCGTACATCTGGCCGGTGTTCTTCACCTGGACTGCACACACCTGGAATCAAACAACACCAGCAGTTTAGCTCTACATCTCAAGCTCAACGTTGGCATCTAAAATCACCCACCTCTCCGAATCCCCCCTTTCCAAGTGTTCTGAACTCGTAGAAGTATTTTTCAGAGATTGGTTGCTTCTCATATTCTTTCCATTGCAGAAACTTGTCGAAGAGCGGGGTGGCCTGATAATCTGCAAACGGCTTGCCTTTGAGGAACTCTTTGGTGGCAGTCTTCACGAGCGCCATTACCTCCTCAAAATCTTTATCGGTAACTGCTTTGCACTTGCTGGCGACGTCTCCCGTCAGAAAGGTGAGGAAGTTTTTGGATGCGTCCTTGCAGTACTTGTTGATGATAACCGTACGTGCCTTGTCTTTGCCAGCACCTTCTGACAATTCCCATTCGGTCAAGTCATCCTGAAATTCAGCTGCAGCCGTGGTCTCCGGTCCGGATTGGTTAAGAAACTGCCGGAATAGTTTCTTTCCTATGGGCTGCTTTTCACAGAGGGACTCGTAGTCCTTGTCCAGGCTAGACCTGATTGCTGCACATTGATCCGCCTTGGGTAGAGACAGACTTCGGCGACGCTTTTTCATCTCCTTGTCATCGCCCCCTTGGGCTTTCAGGTAGGCTGTGTTGGCCACCAAGTTGTCCAATCCTCCCATGTCACACATTTTGGCAGCTCTGTTGGGTTACTCGGCCCAAGAGAAATGGAACCTCCGGACAGTCAGGCTGGAAGATGCTACTCCCAGGGGTCAATGCGCCAACGTGCAAGCCGCTTCGAAGCCAAGACGAAATGAGCCACTAAGCCACCGGCAGACCAAGACACACTGACAACCCAGTAATTACTCATTTAGAATTAAATACCTGCAAGGGATTTTCACTTAAGTATATTTGTGTGGTCTATACTCGGCTTCTATTCAAGGAAAGGAACTTATAAGAGGGTTCTCCCACTAAGAAGCTTTACGCTTGGCTATATTTAGGCTGAAGCAGAGCACTAGCAAAAGGCTGGTGCCACCGGCACTGTTGTCTAAACATAACTGGTGATACGATGAGAGGAGAAAAAATGTGGCAGCTAACAGCTCAGCATGAAGTGCACGAATTGCTGAGGCCAGCAGGATGCACTAAAACTTTCTCCTGTTGTTGACCGGCCAACCAATAATGTGAAATTGCTTTCCCGAATGCCAAAGAAAGAGTGAAATATTCCTCTGCTGACCGACACTGAGCTCTGATTTTAAACTTGGTTTTGAATTGCATTTTGTAAAGGCTAATGACTTGAAGAGTGCAGTGTTTTAAACTGTTTTTCATTGGGGGCTTTCTTGAGATTTCACTGCTTTTCAAGTTCAAATGAAATGATGATGAAAAATAATTATAATTGAACTTGAATTAAATGACTATAAAATATTTACTAGGTATATAAGGTGCAATATTATTATATTAAGAGTGAATGCAGCTTAAAGGTTTAACATTGTAACTGTTTTACTCTTACTCAATTTTAATGATTTAAAATACAAATGCATATTATAAATTAGTATCACACAGCTGGAAAACCCAAATACATTCTTTTACAGTAGAAAGTAGTTTGTTTACTTGCATTACAGTGCAGTTGTAAAGCAAGCAAATACACATACACACACTGTATACATATATGTGTGGAACTTAATACAATATAAATATGACAAATTGTAAATTCACAAATGTTAACACAATTATGCTTGTATACACCAATACAGTATTTCACACAACTGTCTATCTGAATTCACCCAAATATCTATAAGATCAAAATATTATCTTTCAAATCATAGAGAAAACCATCAGCATACATTTCCAAAATATAATTGATAATTGTAAAATTGATAAAATGTATAATTAGTTTTATTTGCGTTTACATTATTGTTAACAACTAATTTTTTAATTGAGACGTAAGTCAAGCGGAATCAAAAAATCTGCTGCCTTTTGAACCCGGCCGTCAAAGGTCATTTAATACCAGCAATTACACAATTCTCTTACTGGTGCGGACCTCGCTATCTCAGTATAAGGTTGTGGACTAAGTCAATCTATTATTAGTTAAGCTAATATGAGCTAATCCATACCAAAAGTGTCTTATGTTTCTAAAGCAGGTGACAGTGGAGGGTCTCATTCACACACAAAGCTGATCAGCCAAACTTTCTAGGTCACGTTGAAAAGCAGCCAACTTTTTTTTTAATCCTTGTGCATTTTGCATCTTGGTATAATGCTATACAGTCTCAAGATAGAGCTCAACGTGAAACCATCGAGAAGAAACCAACAGTGAAGTTTAATTGAAAAAATTCCTCATATTTGTGGTCTGAAAAGAAAGTAGACAAATAGATAAAAACTACACAAAACTCAATATTAACTCAAACTAAGGTCTAGGTGCGCTTGACCAGAATAAGAAATGTGATTGGACGTAACCAGTCTAACTGCCCTTCATTGCATTTGAACCGCATTGTCTCACCCTAAGATCACCCCGTCTTACAAGGGAAGATTAGTAGAAGAGGACAGAACAAACCTCCATCTGCTTTTAACCCATAGACTGAGCAGATCAGCGGGTCACTTGTACAAGACACAGAAGAAACACATTGCATTTAACTTTAATATTCAAAAACATTTTGAACATTTAATGTATATTTAAGCACATTCACACACACATACTCAAGAATACACAAAGACCACCAATAAAATGTATTATTGCTAATCTCCAAAATACAGCATCTTTAAATCCTGATCTCGAAATCATTGTAAATCTTTTATTAATATTCATTAGGTGGCTTTCTAATAAAAAGCCTGTATCAAGCCTGAATTTTTATATATTTCTTGCTTTGTTTCCCCTTTTACACCAGAATTAAGTCTTTAATTTTTCTAATTGTAATTTCTAATTAATAAGATTTTTATTTGTTAGCAGTTGCAATGCATTTGTTGTTTTTGTCCGTTGACAAAATATATGTCACAAATAAATATATTAATAATTAAATAACTCATTCAGTGGTGGCGCTGGACACAAACTACACTCCTTTTTTAGTTTTATGTTTTAATTTTTCCATAAATGAGTAATTGTACATAGTGTGATTTAATGTAATACAGTTTCTAACAGTTTTATGTTGTTATGTGCAATAACTGTATTTTTGTCAAGCAGTAATTTAATACAAGTTTAGACACCTTTTTGTATGTAGACAGTGTGAGGTTAGAATTTTAGAAGCAAGACTGACCTCTAGTGTTTCATTTTGTCAATTAAATCAATGTCAAAAGCGAAATCAAAAAGCAGCAAAACAAGAGTGCTATAGATTTTTGGTTTTGTCTAACCATTTTAACAGACTAACACGTTTATTAGATCAATGTAGAATATCTAGTACACGGAAATTAAATTTCGCAATAATTAAAAAACATTACTGTACTGTACATGTGTGTGTGTGTGTGTGTGTGTGTGTGTGTGTGTGTGTGTGTGTGTGATAGAAAGAATGAATGAGAGAGAGAGAGAGAAAGAGTTTTTGTGGAATTATATATTTGAGGTGTGAGCGGATATGGTGAATGTATGTACACATATACCGTATGTAAAATTAATTTTAGGTAAATTACCGAGTTTTTATCAGATAGATTTTATGAAAAGCTGACTGGTTTGGATTTGAAATGCGTAGTTGCAAGTGCTTTGGCATTTTTTGTGTAATCCTTAATGTTATGTAGTATAAATATTATGCATTATGTGATAAATGTAAAAATCGCGGTTTCAGCGATACGAGCATGAGAGCAGTCATGACAGACTGTAGGCTTGCTAAAAATATAGCCTGCAAAAATGAATTTGCAAACAAACTGAATGATTAAAACAAGAACAATAAACTAGATTAAACATTTCAGATGAACTAGAGGTAATTATGAAAAATTACCTACATGAAAAAATTACTACATGGAGTAATACAATTGACGTGTCTGTACTTATGAAGTATGTTTCTTCTAAAATTTACTGACTGGTGTGTGTTTTGCTTTATTGATCTAATTAATCTTGATAATCTAAAAAAAGCCTTATTTGTGGAAAAAGGTAAAGAACTACAGTAGGAACTAGACATAGACGCAAGACACTTAATGAAGGCATGTCTTATAATCCATTGTGGTTAAAAGTATGTTACAATACATATTAATATTACATATTATTGTTACAATAGATAATTTATGAATGATGTGAAACTAATCATGAATTGAATTCCAATGTAATTACCAAAACAACAGTGTTCTTTGGTGTTTTTGTTAACCTGCAAGTAATTGTGTGATGACTAATGAATTGCTTTAAAAGGACTGTCTTTGAATAGGACACCAAACCTCATTTCATATTCAAGATGTGCAGACATTGGTTGTCCATGGCGTATCACATTTCCCAGGTGCACAGTGTTTGAATTCAACCAACTCCACCAATAGCAAGTTGCCTCCATTGTTGTGCACCTGGCCCCAAATAAGGCTTGTTGCATATTGAGGAAGGCCAAGAATACATTGCTTCTCAAAATATACGTTTTGAGTATAACACATGTGCGCCAACTACCACCTAATATAAAAGCGACACATATATACTGTTATACTGTATTTCATTTTAATATGGAAAGAAAAGGGTATTTTTGCTGTTTTTGCCGTTATCAATGTCAAGAATGTAATCTAATGCAGTATGAGTCAGTAGTGTGACGGTAAGTGAAATTTAAGTTTCTTACTTTCGAACAGAAAAGAAAAACTTTCCGTACCTGAAGATTTTAAGTGTGATATCCACAGGAGTAGATTAACAATGTTCTGTGCGGAACAGCAGCTCTGTGTGATTCCATTATAATGAACACGTGGAGATGTTCTTAATCAAGAAAGTAAAATTGTAAAGGTTTTTTATAATTTTTTTTTTTTACGTGTTTTTTATGTTGTTGACTTAGATCATCTACAAAGGATTCTATTCAAATACACATTCTTATGAGTTTAATACACATAAGATATTCAAAAGGATAATTACAATTATGACACGTTGTGCTGAAATTTTTAAATAGCATTAATGTAAAATGAATTATACCAGTATTTGTATTTTTTTTGTTGGAATTATGCTGGGCCTACAAAGTAGCCTAAAATTGTAGCATTTCTATGGATGAAAAAAAGAGACTTTTTTTATGAGTGTTGCTCATAAACAGCTGACTCACCGTAACGCACACCTTCATGTCATATTCAGCAGGCATGTTCTCCACAACAGAGACAATGACCGAGTCACGGCACTTGTGATTTATGACACGGGAGAATTAACATTAGGTCTGGCTTTACAGAAGCCACCTCGTTGTTTTTCTCACACTCCAGGTTTATGTATCTAAATAATAGTTAGTACTGTAATTATTTAACATCATTTTAAGGTTTGAGTAATTTTATGAGGCATAGGCTTATTAGTTAAAAAAAGTTAAACTGAAACGAAAAACGGACAGGAATTGTACTTTATATAAAGAAATTGAGCAGAATAACACTATAAACAGCTTAAAAATGTCACTTAACACACACACACACACACACACACACACACACATATACACACACTCTCTCTCTCTCTCTCTCTCATGTGTACATATTTTGTATGTATATAATTATATGTATATATTGTATATACGCACACATGTGTGTGTGTGTGTGTGTGTGTGTGTGTGTACATATATATTGTGTATATATGTATATATATGTATATGTGTGTGTGTGTGTATGTATATATAAATATATAAGTATATATATTATTATATATAGTATGTGTGTATATATATATACTTATACTGCATATATAAATACCTCATTCTGATCTTATTTGTATTGATAATTTGCAAAATCTATATACTGTACATGATAAATAACCAAACAAAATACGTATAAATTACACTACAGAACAAACACGTGACTTTTAACAAGCAGCTTCATCCATGTCAGACATAAATACCAAGCGGATGATTTTTTTTCTCCCATGTTCCGCATTTATATTTTTTTCCCTAAAGCACTGACAGTAAATGTCACACATTGTCTGCTCGTCTTGTTATTCATTCAAGTGCTGTCACACTCTTCATTCTCCTGCTCTGCGATGGCGGCGGACCCAATGCTGGTGGGCAGACCGGTGGCCAGACTGGTGTCTAAACTGGCTTCATTCTCTTCACTTGTTTTGGTCACTGTACTGGTGGTTTCCTTCCTCTTCATTTTGCCAGAGGTTCCGTGGGGCCCTATGAGGAACGGCAGGAAGCGGGGCATCTCCTTGTAAAGTTCCCTGCAACGTAGGCCAAAGACCACCGGGCTCAGAGATTGTGCAAAACTGAAGATGACAAAAAGCGCCAAAGTCAGAGCGAACCTCTCCTGAGGCCGAGTGATGAGCACGACCGAGGGCAAGATGTGCAGGCATATCTGCAGGATGTGGATGAGAATGGTTCTCCGTCCCTTTGCGTTGGAGCTTGTGAAATGGCCTGCACGACGACCCTCCAAGCAGATGGCCATGTAACACGTGAGGATTATGAGGACCGTCACTAACAGCTGTACCAAAGCACAGATTCTGCTGGCTGAGTTTTCTAAAGCTGAGGAGCACTTGACATCCTGCTCGATGACATAAGCCCAGGGGTAGCGCACACAAGCTAGCACCGTGAACGCCACAGGGTGGAACAGAGCGATGGTCCAGGCCCCCAGCATGACCCAGTGACGGTACCGGTGGACCAGACTGGAGTAACGGAGGGGCATGCAGATGGACAGACAGGTTCCAAGGGACATCAATGCCAGGGTGAACATCAGACCTCGCACCATCACGATCTGGAGGTCATAGAGGATCCAGCAAAAAAGTCGGCAGATGGGCCAGCGAAGGCAGCGCAGACCGTGCACGGCAAATCCGAAGATGTTGAAGCCAGACACACAGAAACAATGCTGACACAACAGGACGTAGCGAAGGTTCTGCCGCAGCTCTTGGTTTTCCCACACAGTCATTATAATGACATATGTGAACAGACCGGTGATGATGAAAGCTCCAAGGTGGATGTAAGCTTTCACAGCCTCCAAAAGCTTGTTCTCTTCAGCCAGGCTGGAGTTGCTGAGGTCTGAAGAAAGATAACGCATTGTATTTTCAGTTTCAGATTATCAGGGTTTTTATATGAAAAAATAAAAAACATTTTAAAGCAGTCACTTTCAGTTTTTTTTTTACTACATTAGCTGCCAACAATACCAAAAAGTAACATTGTAAAAATAGCTTTTAATTTTTTTTAAATGTAGCACAAAATATGTTTTGGGTACTTGAACACTCTAAAATAATGTATATCAAACTCATTTGGAATTTTTCCCAGTAACTTTCTGCACATTTATTTGTTTATTTTTAAAAATATTTTTTTAAATCCTAATTAAATACTACTAATTTAAACATTTTTTGCTACTAAGGACAACGCTACCGACAGATCCTCGTCTGAAAAAGAAAGCTGGATATTCACTTACCTCTATGAAGCACATGAGCAAAATCCATCCGATCGCTGCTATTAGTCATTGTTGATTAACTTGTTTCTAGAAGAAGTGAGATTTTTCAGATATGTTTTCTGTTCTCCAGATTCTTTTTTACCTCTTTGAATGAAAGCAAATGGAATTTGAAGCTGCTTTGTGGTCTTCTAGATGAAGACTGTTCAAGAGTAATTCCCACCTGAAACCAGGGGTCTCGTCTCAGATGTCGAACATCCCCCCACACGTGGTCGTTCCTAGCGTTGACAAACAATGCCAAACAGCAGAGATCGACTGAGCACAAAACCACACCATCACAAGTGACAGGTTGCACCGATACAACTCTGAAACGGACCAGCCAGAGCTGTGGAGAAGATCTGACACCTCCTTCAGGAGACTCCACAATTGTTTTTATCATATGGTTGGCAGGAATGATGAGAGCTAAAGCCAATGAGAAGAAAAAGATATCCAGCCCATAGGAGTAAAGCTGGGAATTTCAACGGGAGAAATTTCAAATATCACAGGTGAAAGTGTTAATTTTGCAGATTAAATTATACAATTGATAAAATTAGTTTTTTTTGCCCTCTTAGATTTTGGAGGAAAAAACAGCTGTTCTTACAAAGAAATATTTAGTGGCAATAAAAAAAAGTTGTTAATGTATAATTAACTCACAATTAACTGGGAAAAATGCTTAAAATGAAGTTACCGGTAATTGTGGTGAATACATATTTATATTTATAAAATGTTATTGCAATGTCTTAAAATAATGAGTGACAAAGCAAATGACTCCTAAAAATACAAATTGTCAATTGCTGACAAATCTAATTTCTCAAATTAGGCACTTTTTTGGCCCAGAAACAAGGCAGTAGAGTTTATCTCAAAATCTTTTAAGACAAATAATTTTTACTAGTATGTGAAAGCCGAATGTAACATGAACAATTGGACAATAGAACTTGCGGTCTGAAGGTTGCAGGTTTGTATCCCGGATCATTAGGTTCCACAACCAAAGTGTCTTTGTGCAAGACTGAACTTGATATTTCCAGAAACCACAGCTTGAAGCTCCCCACTGCTCCGGGTTGTGTGTGTGTGTGTGTGTTCAGTTTGATGTATATATCTGTTTGAATGGGTCAAATGCAGAGCACTGTACATTTCTCCACTGTGAGACTAATACGAGTTTAATACTCTCTATACACAATGAATGCTTCTTTTGACAGATTCTTAAATGTTTTTGCTGGTCGCTCTTCTTCCTCACACAGCACATTCACTCTCTCACTCTCTCCTCATGTGCATCGGCAGCTGCAGCCTGTGAGTAAAGAAAGCCAAAGCTTCACTGTGTGAGAGATGCTGCCCGAACCTGAGGGGGAAACTCTCTGAGATGATCAAAGCGAAATTTAAGTAAAAATCCAAGGTGAAGACATTTAGCTTATGTATCAAAATACCCTTAAAGTTCATGTTTTTTTTCTTTTTAAAATATATTGTTTCTTTAGCATATTCAGCAAAAAAAAGATCTTTATTCTTTTTGAGTAAAGTTTGCTCACTATCAAATAAAATATAAATATATAAAATTGTATGTGTTAGTAACCTTCAAAGATACGTTTCATTACTTTCCATTACAAAAATGCAGTCAAGATTAGCACACAACAACGAAATTAATCCCTAATGTCGATATTCAGTGCATTTCCTTGTCACCATCTGGTTCAGTCTTCTCAGCGAACAACAAAGCAGATCCCAAGTTCTGACTATTTACGAAGTGTTGTAAACTGATGCTGTTGTAGGACAAATTAAATCATGAATTTGAGCTCAAAAGTATTTGATTTTACTTATTGGTGCAAATATACAACACAATCTACACATTTTTTAAAAGTATCACTGAAAGGAATAAATACTTTTTGTTTTCAGTCAGGTGGTTTACACTTTCTAGAAATGAAGTTTAACCCTGAACATTTCCTGATTATAAAAATAATATTGTTGGATTTCTATATCCCAAAAGCATATCAATGAATCAAGTAAATGCACAGATAAGAACCTTAAAAAGCAATACAACAGAAGCCTTGTTAGTTAAAATTCATTTAATATTTTACACATATATTTATATATGTACACATTGACTTGAATACCTGTTATGGTGACGTTTGTTGTGGTGAAAAATCCAGTGACGGAGAACAAAGCAGGTCAGACAGACCTAGATTTGGTGCGACTACACAGGCACGAGGGTCACAGAAACCCCTTTCCTCAGTCTTTTTGTGCTAGGGACACCTGGTTTCCTGCAAATACCTGCTTGTGCTGAGCTCCAAAGCCCTACCAATTGGTGTCAGGTTCTGATCCAAATGGTCTCTTACCTACTCGAGGCGATTAGTGGTGAATACTCATCACGTTGTCTGTTCATCTCAACAGAAGGTTTCCTGCTTGAGCAGGTGCTGAGGACAAATTTAGCTCTTCGCACAGTTAATAACAACATGCCTAGACGTCCTTTTTTCTCTTCTGTCAGTTTCTCATTGTGAAATACACATTTCCAAAAGGACTACAAATGGCGATATGCACGAGGAGCTCACGTTCTAGGCATAAAACATTACTTATTAAGTCAAAGGCATAAATGAGGAGGGACAATCATGGCAATTCCAACGATAGTTGTCCAGAATACACAGATCAGTGGGAAACACCATCATCTGCGCTTACACAGCTCTTCAGCTAGAAATGTCAAAGACTCAGTGCTGTGAATACAGAACCTGAAGACTTTCAGATCCATAGAGGCAATGCTTTAGAACATTGGTGATGCGAAATGTGTGTGTGACACAATATAAGTGTGGTGTAAAAAAGTGCTTCTAAAGAAACGGATTTGTGGAGGAACTTCCGGTGGGGTATTGTCCTCCTGGACCTCCACCCTAGAATAAAACAAGAGGAAAACCATGCATCACTCTGGATGAAGCACCTTCCAGTCAGCAAAGGCTTAAAATTATATTGAAACCCCAATAAGAATAGTAGCCCGATTTAAATAATGTGAAATCCATTCCCCCCTCCATAATGTAAATGCCCCCCTCCAAATGCTTTAGTAAAACAGTGTTGTAAATGTGTTTATGCCAAGATTGCCATGGTACCTCTGCTAGTAACTGTTTGCTTATTGGTTTTCAATAAATTATGCAAACAATACACAATCTTTGAGTTTATGCAAGGCATTACATATTCAAAGAGGCTGAACAAGAAGAGAAGTTGTTTTTGGGCGACCACTTTGGAAAATAAATGCATTGAAACACAACAACGAATAACCAAATTTTGACTTTTCTACACTTCCCAATTTCATTCATGTTGGTTTTTGATTAATTCAAAAGAATTTTATTTCATTTTGGCCCCATATAATACAAATTGAAACAAACCAAAATTGAAATCTGAAAAATGTTTTTTGATGTTCATATTGACCAAAAATAATAGGTCCAGTCTTAAAAACATCTTTTGACAATTCTTTAAATCTTTCACGCATAAAGAAACTTGATCTTTTAGTCACGCCAAGGTGTAGACACCCACAGGTCTTGCAAAATTCAAATGTGGAATAAATTGACAAACAACTTGAAAATTTAACCAAAGGTTTTTTTAAGAGCATCAGTTAAGAAGAATGAGACATTATTGATGGAGGTGGAACTAATCAATGTGATTTACAAAAATGCCCTTCAAATAATTTTTTTTCTTTTACGCTTCTTTAATTTAGTGTCAACGTGTGCTGGAACCAATCCCAGCAACTCTAGGTCTGAAGGCCGAATTAGACCCTGAATTGGTGGCCAACAAATTGCAGCATTAAACACAAACGTATAAAATCTAGGGCTGCAACTAACGACTATTTTCTTATCGATTAATCTATCGATTATTTTTTCGATTAGTCGACTAATCTATCGGCTCATTTTTCGATTATTCTAACGATTATATTTTGCCCAAACGATTATTTGTCCATAAAAATTAAATAAACATGCTATTTAGTTTTTAATTAACACTTTTTAACTTTTTTTTTTTTTTTTTTAACACAAAGGCCATATGAAACAAGGGGGCACAAACACACACCTAAACTGATTAAAGATAACCCCGCCCCCCTGTAAAGTGCATTTAAATTCAGCCAACAACAAAGTGACTTAACTGAAGCTTATCTTGTACAAAACCACATAGTACGTTTCAATATTCCTTACAAACATTAAATTTAGGCCAAAATAAAGACATAAAAATTACACAAAATAAATAACGAGGCCGTATGAGTTCTTAACACAAGTGCAAAATGAATTCAGTGAGATTGACTCGACTAAATATTAAAGTGCAACATAAAATATCAATCCAAAATATCAAGTTTTAAAATAATTTAACTAAACGCAGATCTTCTATATGATTATTTAATTAACATCAACAACTGAAATTAAAGCACAGTGCGTAAATTTCGTATTGACATGAAAAATTAGCAGTTCTCTTCTAATTAAAACAACTATTATTATTTATAACAAGATATGAATAGTGTATCCTGTGTATTTCCTGCATATGCAACGTATCAATGTAAACAACAGATTTGATGTAATGAAAATCGAACTCCGTTAAACACTGTTGGGAGGGAGAGGAGAGAGAGAGAGTGAGAGAGAGAGAGAGAGAGAGAGAGAGAGAGGGAGAGAGAGAGAGAGAGAGAGGCAGGAGAGAGAGCGAGGAGAGAGGAGAGCGAGCGCACACGCGCACACAGCGCGCGCGACCAAATTTAACCTCGAGCGCGTCTTTCCCTAACTTTCACTAACTAAAACAGCAGCTCTTAAATGCACATTAAACAGACATCGGAGAGAAACATTAAACAGACACTTACAGTTGCGCTCGCGCCTCGCCGGTGTTCAGTTAGGCGCCGGTTACTACGCTTTCTGTGTTCGATTAGCAATGCCTTCGTGTCGTCATTTAAAGTTTATTTTGTTCTATGTCATCCTTCCTGAAGCCAAAATGTGTCCTAACGACAGAGACCTCGATCATCCATTTATGTCTGCTCCGTTAGTTTCCCGCGCCGCCATGTTTGAAAAAAATGAAAGCAAAAAGCGACTACTCGACGCGCGATTTTTGCGTCGACGTATTTATGTAATCGATTACGTCGACGGCGTCGACTACTCGTTGCAGCTCTAATAAAATCTATTGGTAGTTTGGACATCCTGATTAATATCACAAAGTTAATAACAAAGTTCTCAATGCAGCTACCTACCATGAAGGGGTTGCTGGAGATCCCAGGAGCAGTGACCTGCTGACCATAATTACCCATGGGTTTTGCTTGTCCATATGCTGGAAAACCACCTGAGCGGAACAACATACATAAAAACGTATAGGGTTTGCGTTACAGACACTGACATAAAAGACCAGCAATACAAAGCACCAGATCTGCTCCATCAACACATGCAACACTGAAAGCTACAGCACTCAAACCAAACACAGACAGCCTAGGAATAATTGTGCGTAAAAATAAAAGCAGTCAGGGTTTAGGCCACACTACATTGACAAAAACACTATTATAGTCTCACATACCATTGGGCTGTTGATGGTAGGCTGCAGGTGGGGGAAAGGGACCTTGGCCAGGGAATTGCTGCTGGAAGGTCCCACTAAAACTGGTTGGCAGGCAGTAACTGGAAGAGTTCCCAAAGCCAGCTGGCATGCTCATGGAGCCAGTGCCAAAAGAGGCTAGCGTAAATAAAGGGAGACCATAGTAGGAGTAGCACGTTGAAACTGCTCATTCCTTGTAAAGACAGACACAAAACAAGCATGCTGACAGGACGTGGGCAGTGTTTTACCCGCGGCCGCTGCTCGTCCATTGGTTTGGAAAGGATTTGTAGACATGGACTCTTGAACCATCCCAGCTGCCACAAACGGGTTTGTAGACGATGCAGCTGGACACAAAGAAGCATTGCCTTTTAGATTTATTCAAGTTCAGATGAAGTCGACATACAGCGATTGCGATCTTTTACCTGCAAAGCCCTGCTGCATGTTGGGTAGTCCCGGATGAGCTACAGGTGCTGAAGCCCCCGGCACACTTCTAAAGACACTTTGGTTACGCATTCACAACATTTATACAGATACACATGAATTTTAGAGTGATATTTCTTGGATTGTGTGTGTTTTGATGGTTCGCTCACCCTTGAGAACTCCCACTTGTACTTAAACTAAGGGCACTGTCGAGTTCAGCCAAGGCAGCGTAGCGATCTTCTCTTGACAAGCTGCTCTGAGGTGGAGCGCTGGCCTTATTTGGCAATGGGGGAACTGACACGCCACCTCCTGAATCACAAAACGAAAGATTGGGTTACTAAAGGACTACAAACAGAGCTCTATGCCCCAGCAACCCAGCAAAGAGTAAAATTAAAGTAAAGTGCAAAAGGCGATGTGCAAAGGATCAGCAGACAGTATGATAGTTAAAAGTTGCGTGAGACAGGTGTGTTTTGGTATTAACCTGGGGAAGGAATCAAAGTTAGCAAAGTCTGTAGTGTAACTGCTTTGTGCTACGAACTAAGTACAGTAGATGATGCACAAAAAAAATCATGCATAAAAAATATTGGTTGTGATCAATAGGGCTGCATGATTAAGAAGGCTGATGTTGGTGTCTGTACTACTTGCAAAGTTCTGTAATTTGATTGAATAACTGCTTGGGTGAAAATACACTAGCAAACTTTTACCTATGGAGCTCTGCCAGACCAGCGATGTCGGGCTGTGCATGTGAACCAAGTGTGGTAGACCCTTAACTGTCCATTGCAGTACACATGCAGACTTGTTTGTATTAAAAATCATTATTAATTTTGCAATTATACCATTCCATTCCATTTTAACCCATTAGTTTGACCCAATCTGGAGCCAAAGTCATCAATCCCTGGTCTGATGGCCAAACCACAGGAATACAAACACTCACAAGTACGGACAATTTTTCAAGATTCTAAATGTGCTATGTGGAAGTCTTTGGACTGTAAGGAAAAAAAAACACCCCTTGTGAACGCGGTGAGAAAATGCAAAAAGCCCTGAATGGTTCCTGCTAGCTGTCAAACCGTAACACCCTGGTGCAATTCATTTAGAATAATAAAATAACTTGACTTGATTACCTTTTTCTGTAAGCAAATGTATAAAACGAAACTATTTTAATATTAGACACTTCATCAGGAGTATTTACGTGATACAAGGTGTATTTACGTGATTATCAAGGTTTACTCTCAAAATCAGCAAACTTGACCTCAACAAGCGCAATGTGACATTATGATATGCTTTTCATTTCATGCAGTTTCAGAGGTCATGCAGCACACACTGATGTGTTTAACGCAACCACGGGGCACTTGATGATTGACAATAATGACAACGAGTCTTTAATACCTGTTGGCCTGTTGAAATGTGCAAAATTAGCAAAATTGGAGGAGCTGGCAGCTTGAGCGGAAGGGGCAGCAAAGATGTCTCCACCCAGGTCAGACAGAAGATCAAACTTCTTCTCATGGCCCATCTGGTCATGTACACGCCGGGTTCCTGGAGACTGGGGAACACATGCTGGTGAGTCCACGACCAGAACAGACCAGACCAGACCAGACCATGTAGATCATAATCACTACTGTAAGCAAATGATTTCAAGACACATAGTAGCAGTTACCAGATTAGACGGGGTCTTGGTGAGATGTAGAGTTTTGAGGGGCTGAGGAAGAACTTCTGGTGTGCTACTGGTGCTGCTAGCAGATGAACCAGATATGGAGGCCTGGACAGAAGCAATCACCTTCGCTTGTTCAGGGGGAACGTACCTTCAGATGACAGAAACACAAACACAGAAACATGATAAAATTATTTTGAACACTTAACAGACTTCCACTTTGGTTGTTCAAACCTTACAGCAAATTTAATCAAAGTGTCCTGAACAATCTTCATTACTTTTTTATTTCTGGAATTTCATGCAAACTCCACATAGAAAGACCCCAAGCAGACTCAAACTTGAGTCTCAAACTGGTACTCCTCGTTGTAAAGCTACAATTCTAATCCACAGTTTAAATTTAAATTGAAAGTTCATAAAAATCAACCATATTTGCTTGAACATGAAGAAAACAGGAAAATAACAGGACAGAACTGATTCCTTACCATCTTTTTTTCTCGTATTTCTCTTGAAGAAACTCTTTGACTTTCTGAGGTTCACGGAAATCTGGGACCACAGAGCTCCTGTCATCAAATAAGCCCAGCCAGATGTGTTTGCAGACCTGAGCAAACAACGCAACAATGACATCTCAAATTAAACCAGTAATGCGTATTCATCGCAAACGTGTGTCAAGCAGGCTCGTACCTCATTGCTGTGTTTCTGTAAGAATTCGATTTCTTGCTGAGTAAAAGTCGTCATGGAGATGGACTTCACTCTGTGTGGAGGGTTGAGGCCTCGTCTGAGGAGCAAACGAAATGATCACTGCAGAAAAACAGACCTAAGACCTGTACTCATCAGCAAAATTATCGTGATGATACATTAGAGCTCCAAGAATGAAACTCACCAGGAAAACCATTGAACATTTTTAAGCTGCTCTGAAAAAAAGACCTATTCTAAAAATAAAACCTACGTAGTGACAATCAGCACAGTGAAACTTTGCAATAGCTGACAAAGCCTGAGCAGAGAATCTCACATGAACTGTTGCTGTTCATAACACAAGATCAGTTTCTTCTTATAATAATAATGCATTCAATTTTTTATTTTTGTGGCGCCTTTCGAGACCCTCAAGGACACCTTATAGAAGTATACACAACATTCACACGCATTGGTATTCCACCAATTGCCCGGGAGAGCAGCGGCAGCCAATCTGCGCCAGCATTCACTCTGATCCGGGCATAGACACCACACACACACTCACACGGCCAGATTAACCTGAAACGCATGTTTTTCTCACTGTGGGGGAAACCGGAGCACCCGGAGGAAACCCACGCAAACACGGGGAGAACATGCAAACTCCACACAGAAAGGCCCTGACCGGCCTCGAACTCACACCACGAGTCACAATCGGAACCTTCTTGCTGTGAGGCGACAGCGCTACCCACTGCCGCCACGGTGATTCTTCAGATTCTTCGGATCCCGGTCTGGTGGTTTCTACAACTAAGTGTTCTAAATCAAGACAATAACCACTACATGCGCTCTGTACACCACGACTTAAGGCTGCCAACTGCTTTGGGTGTGTGTGTGTAACCTCACCTGATGGTTAAAATCTGAGCACAACTTTGCTATGGTTCCTATAAGCCATATCGACAAACTCACCTTGCTTCACTTCACTTTTTCTTATTTCATAAAAATAGATGCTCATTAAGTTTCTGGTAAAAAATATAAGAGGAACTTAACAGTTACTATGAATAGATGAACTTTCTGCATATACACTATATTTCTATGAAGTCGTTCTGGGAATCAAACAAAAAAATTAACTAAAAGTGCAGATTCTTGAGCCTGACTTTAGGAGTTTTTAATTATAGTAATTGAAGTTTAATTAACAAATTATTAATTTTGCACGTATTGTTGTTGTTATTATTATTATAAACCAAACATCGTCAATAAAAAAAGAAATAACATCATTTGAACATCTTTGAACAAAAAATCCACCGTCACGTCAGGGAACAGTTGACAACACTGAGATTATCTCGCGATACAAACACATTCAACAACGGTATTTTTACCATGACGTGCGGAACATTGGGTTTTATCAGTTTATTTAGTTAAACGCCATAACCTTCACGTGCACGCGCAAATCACACATGGGCGTGTCCCACGTTAATAAACGACTTTACGAAAGCGCGCGTACGCACGCGCCAGTTTAAACAGCGAACACGCCACAGAAGACAAGACAATGGCGCATTGTTCTTCGAGATTTAACAGCGGCGTGACATTCAAACGTTGGTCTCGAGGTTTCAAGGAAGGCGGATGTTTTGGTGATGTTAGAGAGACAGCTGGGACGCGTTCTGTAGATGAGCTATTAGATGGGAGATCTTTCTCTAGCGTCTGTCGGAACAGCCTCGCGGAGAAAAACAACTTCACAAAACATCTGTCCGATCGCGAGGGACTTAGTAGCGAACTTACAGTATTCCGGAACAGGTGGTGCACACAAACGAGCCCACTGTCATGTTGGCGTAGGTCGGGCCGCGCTGATCGCAATCAAAGCATTTTCTATTGGGAGCCAGACTGGTCATCTCCCGCAGCATCTTCAAGTGTTTCTCCTCTTGTTTTCGCTTGGCACTTGACGCCATCACTGGAGATGGATAAAGCTGTCGACTCTAGGGCGGCTAGACGTGCGTGCTGTTGGTTAAGCTAGTGTATTAAAACGGCCGGGAGCGCTAGAAAATCGTTCCAACCACATAAGACTGTCAGGAATATCTATAAACGTCCGTTTCTTCGCTTGACTGGACGAGGGGCCTCGCATGTTTCTGGAACAGCTGCGCCATCTAACGCATTGGAGTTATTAAGAATTTACCGTTTATTAAAGACAATATAACAGCGTGGTTATTATTGAAAATTATTTAATTGTAAATTACAGCCTCCTGTTTGTAACGCAAATCTATCTGTCTATCTATCCATCTATCTATACACTGGCGGTCAAAATTAGAGAACAATATATAAACAACCACACAATTCTGTATAATAATAATAATGTCATCTTCACTGCTCAACAGTTGGAGCATGTGTCCTGTCTATACCGTGCTACCAGAACACTTTTTCCAAGGCATTTAAACAAAGACCTTTATTTTAGCAGAAAACACACTGAGCAAAATTAGAGAACACTTTCAGATACCCCCCCAGTTATTTGTGTTAATCTGCCACCAGGTAGAATTTTCATTCATTATCCGTCAATCCCTATTAAACTGGCAGCCTAACTCCCAGTTTCACTGACTCTACAAGATGGTGGGCTGTTCAAAAGTGACTGAAAGCCTCCGACAGCAGTTTGTCCAGACGAAGATCAAATGGATGACTTTATCAGCAATAACAAGACACTTTGGTCCAAATCTGTGATTTCCAGAATATCGAAACTTTATGACATCACAAACTCATTTAATTCCCCAAAGAAGGCTGGTCGTCCACGGAAGACAAAAACAAGAGAGGACAGGATAATGCGGAGGATCTCAATGGGCAATCGTTTCCACACTGCAGCTGGAATTGCACACCAGTTCTATTCTGAACAGGGTAGGGATCTGTCTCGACATACAGTGTCTCGACGTTAAAGAGCATTTGGACTAAAAGCCCACTCTGCAGTGACCAAACCTTTCATTAGCAAAAAGACTCAAAAGGCTAGTTGTGTGGACAGAGAACTGGTCCAAAGTTCACTTCAGGGATGAAAGCAAGTTTAATTTATTTGGATCTTATGGGAAACTATATGTTCGGCGACAAACTGGACAAAGACTGAACCCAAAGAGTGTAAAGAAGTGGGTGAAAGGTGGTGGAGGAAGTGTGCATTTTTCTGCAGCAGGTGTTGGACGTCTTATATAGATACATGGCAGAGTGAAGACAAATGTTTATCAGAACATTCTGAAACAACAAATGATTTTCCCTGAGTTCATCACCCAATCAGCCTGCAGTGTTCATGCAGGACAATGCTCCATGTCACACAGCTACACGGGTAAAGCCGTTCCTTGAAACTGAGAACGTTGAAATAATGTCATGGCCTGCAGTGTCCTGATCTCAAACCAATAGAGAACCTCTGGAAGATTATTGGCGACAAAGTCATGGCCAAAATCCCACCAGAGACTAGTGCTGTCCTGTGGCCGCAGATGTGTTGAAGTCCTTCAGAGCAGAGACCTGGACACTTCCTACTAATTGCTGACTGTTGTAACTTTCAGAAATGTTGGTTATAATCTTTTTCCATGCAACAGTCATTGTTAAAATTAAGGTTTTTGTTGAAATGCCTTAGTTATTTTCTGGAAAAAGTGTTCTGGCAGCACGGTATAGACAGGACACATACTCCTTCAACTGTTGAGCAGTGAAGATGACATTACAAATATAGTGATTTTAAGAATCGAGTTGTCAATTGTGGAATGATGGAATTCTCACAGGGGGGTGAAGACTTCTGTCCCATCCCAACCGGTAAAAATGCTTAATTTATTCACCAACCAATCAGATCCCTTTATGACGCTGTCTAAAGCAAAACGTTGAAGTGTGTATGTACTGTATAGTGCACTTCTTGCTGTTGAATGATATGGTTGGTGAATGCTATTGCGCTCATTAGCCTAACTAGCTATAGAATAGAACTATACATTATTATTAGCTATAGACGTACAGTATTAAGGACACTGTGTTGATATTTTTGATGAAAATCATCCCTATTTAAGCTTGTATTTTCTAAATGCTACATATATTAATTAAAACTCTGATTAAGTCAGCACTTTTTTAATGGGTCATCATGTCACAATTGAACCAAGAGTAATGTGTGTTGTGTATTAAAGACATAAAATGTACACAAAACAAAATCAAAACATTCAAGCCATACAGTATAGTAATAAAACTGGGATTTACTCTAATTAAATGCAGTATACCAAACAAAAAAAGCATATTCAAAACCAAAATGTACAATAGTGTTTCTCATGATATCGTAATAAAACTAATAATTATACATTGAATCTTTTTTGTTACTAATTCAAAATCAGGACTAAAACAATTTTTTTGCTTGTTTTCTCCTACTGCATCCCTTCGTTGCAGCATCTTCAGCCTCAGTTTAGGGAAAAAGACAAGAGGGACTGTTAAAACATGCTATTTTTCGAATTAATGAAAGCATGTCTACCTTCCTCCTTCGTGTCACAGGGAAAAACTCCTTCAGACAGGTCTGTCGAGTTGGCCCCATTTTCTCATCAATTTCCCTCTGCTTCCGTTTTTTTAACAGCACCTCGTGGAATTTCTTCATGCGCATTCGCACCTTTTCCTCCCTTAAACATGTTGAAAGAGTTTCATGACATTTTACCATCTTTTTTTATCACTTTTTTTAAAATACATTTTCAGCAAAATGTGGTTAGCAGAATGTTAACACAATTTTAAAATGTCTAAATCAATTGTTTCTCATCTTTCTTATTAACAACAAAGATTGTACACAACATCCATGACAAATAAGGATTGCGAAAACCTGACAACAAGGCAATGGCTTACTTTAAATGCTTCTCTGTGCATAAGAAGTGCACCAAGCCTTCCTCATCAGGCTCATTCCAACAAAGTTCTAGTCGTTCAGTATGTGGGGTTTCAAAAAATAGCCTGCGTGCTGCCTTGTAATTCCAGTTTTGAGGTATACGATGTACCTGCAGGAATCAGAAATTGACGATGTGATGCGATGAGATATTTATGTTCCAGTTCAATAAAAGACTTATCATTAGTGATTCTTGGTGCATCTACATAAAAAAAAGACCAAAATGGCCCATACTGACCCAAGATGTATTGCTGCACAGTGTTTTACCAAATTGACTCACTTTCCGGAATTTGGTTTTGATGTTAATTAAAACAAAATGTAATTAATATATTAATTATTATCATTTTCTAGACCAGGCACCTTTTTGTTGACATGTTCCATCACAGCCTCTATTGTGCGATGTTCTCTGATAAGCTTCAGCGCTCGTCTCGGCCCAAGGCCTTCAATCTTCCCACAGTAGTCACAGCCCAGCAAGATACACAAGTCAACAAACTAAGAGATGGAGAGAATTGGCAAAAAGAAAAAAAATCTTTTAGCTTCTCATATTTTATTTTCTTTAAATCAAATGAGTTGTCTGTTAGAACATTTTACCTCTTCTTGAGTTAGCTGAAGAGATTGTAACAGCTTCGGTAATGAGTATTCTGTGATCTCACTGTAAGACAAGACATGTAGTTGTGTGTTTGTGTACTTTACAACACATTTTTTTCTGAAGTGATAATACAAAGAGCCTTAAAAAAGTTTCCAAACTTTCAGATTGTCACCCCATAATCACAACTTAAATTTCTTCACTGAAACTATTTTGTAGTAGAAGAAGCACATTATTGTGAGATTGAACAGAATTGAGCTGTTGTGGAACTTGTTTTGCAAAGAAGAATGGGCAACAATTTAAATTTCTAGATGTGTAAAGCTGGAGTATAATTGTTGTTAAAGAGCATAGAATTCTGGTGAATACATCACACACGCACGCACAAAGTTCTTAAATGGAGAGGACAATCATTTACATCCTTGTCCCACACCTGTCTTTCTTTGCGTTGAGATTGCACAGAAGAACAGTCCCTCCAAATGCCAACGTGTCCATGTCTTCAGAGGCGACAGCGTTTACTACGCCTCTTTTAGCCAGGTGGGCACACATTGCCTCTGCTTCACCGGGAGCCTACAAATTGTTACAGGAAAAAAATTGAAATAATAAATAATTTTCACATAAAACGAATATATAAATAAAATACCTTAACGAATGGCACTCCCAGAAGGCTGAGAAGACGGAGACAGTCTTGTGTAAATGTAGGCACTAAAAATGGTCCAAAATGGCATTATATTATATATGTATGCATATATATAGATACAGTACATAAAATATTTTCACAAACCTGTGTTGGGTCTTTGTGAATTGTTCTGTCCTGTTATTTTGCTTCTTTTATTCAGCTGGAAAATCCAAAACATTATACTTATGTATAATTATATTACTTATACTTAATATATTGACATATTTGAAACATGTGGTACAGATGTTTGCTGGTGAGGTGGCTTGCTGGCTCTTACCACAGCTCTTTTTTCCTCAGGCGGCTTTCCATCAAATACAAAAACTGGTTTGATATCATGCTCCAGGAAAACAAGAGTGCGGTAAAACAATCCTGTTAAAGAGCTAGAAGACACGTTCCCAGAGATATTAAAGGAACAACATTTAAATTATAATAACATTTATTTTACAAATGTACCCTAGCTTGAGATGACCAGGTAGAGCTGAACGGAACTGATTCACCACAATAGATGTGTCCAGTGCAATGATCTTCCCTATAACAACCAATAAACAACCATTAGAACAGTTTGTTATACACCATATACACCATCTAATAACTGTTCACTAATACATAGACAGTGGAGTGTATATGGCTTAAATTACACTGTACTAACTATACAGCACAATTATGGAAGACCAACAACATTTAACATAATTTTAATAATATGACGAGATGAACACTGCAGGCCCCCCCGTGTTCCAATTAAATAAACTAATAAAAGAAAAACGTCTGCAAAGGTTCCTCAGCTTTGAAAACTGCTCACAGACTTGACATTTGTGCAGACCACATATGACACCTCCCATATAGAGGACAAGCGCAAAAGAAGCTGGGTGTTCCCACAGTACATTGAAGTATAATACTAGAGTCCACTAGAATCAAGCCACTGCTAAGCCAAAAACCTTCAGGAACGACTGTTCTGGTCGTTCAAGGGCCCAGAGGCTGCATGAAGGCACAAAAGCTGCTTAAGTCCAGTGTAAGGTTTCCAGTCTATGATGGTTTGGAGAACCGTGTCATCAGGATCATACAGCTAAAAGTACCTGGGTTAATAGTGGAATACTGGTAGTTGATTGGCCGGACACTCACCTTATTTAAACCTGTAAAAATCTAAGGGGTAATGTCCTGAGGCAGATGATAGGACAGAGTCCCCAAGGCTAGTTGAAATATTTCAATTTTGTGAAATTCTGGTTTTATTTGCCATAATCATCCAAATTTAACCAAATGAAGGCTTCATATTTCATATTTGAAATGTAATTTTTCACTTTTTTTATAATAAAAGCATATAACATATACATTTAAATTTGAGCTGCACCTTCCTACCTGTTTCCCTGGGGGAAAAAAATAAAAACAATGTATATATATATATATATATATATATATATATATATATACACACACACATATATATATATATATATATATATATATATATATATATATATATATATTTACAATAGCATATAAAAGTTTTAAACACGTTTAAACTACTGTACTCATGATATCTAATACTGCAATAAGTACACAGACTAAAGAGTACGAAAAGTAAACTGGAAAAGTAAACTGTCGTCAATGTAAAATGTAAAAGAATGATTAGATGGGAAAGATACAAAGCAGCTCAATGAAAAGGTGCAAATATGCAAAAAGATTATTGCTCAAAACAGTAAAAACAAATGTAAGACCACAGTGTAGTCCAGCATTTTGATCGATATACACTGGACACAGACCCATACAATAATACGCATTTAAAATATTAACTATATTTTATATTTAATTGTGTGACTAGTCAATTTTCAGTTTTAAGTGAATTCGTTCAAATAGTCTATAGGCTATAATCTAAGCTTACCAGAATAATCACCGATCTCTTTTTTGCTCAGAGACTTGGGCGCGTCGAAATGAATTAAGTTCGCTAACTTTGTGATCCCCATGACTGAAAAAGACAGTTTAATTGTTCTTAATCATCACAACACTCATTGTTTCGTTTCCGCAGCTCTCCGCTTCGTCAGCTGCGGATTGGCTGGTGAGCTTTTTCCCAAGCGCTGATAGGTTCATATGACATGACGTCATTACTGTCGTCTCGCTTTCTCCTTGCAATTGTCCAATTTCTGTTTCCGTAGCTGAACTCCAGAAGAGCGAAAGAGTTTTGAAAGTGATGCGCGTGTGGAAACAGAAAGATGGCCAGATTTCTTTTCTCAGTCATTCATATATCTTAGCTTTTACTCAATAATAGAAGACATTTTTCCCCGCAATGATGGAACAAGGACTGGAAATGTCAGCAATGATTCCCGCATTGCAAGAACTAGCCAGGTAACTGTAGTAGCTAGTAATAATAGCTCACTAAACGACAATTGCTTTCTCACAAAGCTTGAAGCGCCGGTACACTAAGCATTTAAGTTATGCCAACTTGTTCTATTATGTTTCTCAGTGCAAGTTCGACTGAGTACAAACAGGCTGTGCAGAAACCCCGTCAGATTCTATGTCAGTTTATTGACCGGATTCTAACAGACATTGATGTCGGTGAGTAGAGAACTATATTTCTTAAAATTTATTTTTCATTTCTTGTATGCTTTGTTTTTTTATTTAGGTTTATACTATGGTGCAATTTTGTATTTTGACTCCCTCTATTGTACTGAGACTGATATGACATTCATAAACATTTGGGTAGACTCATTTTGTCTTATAAAAGTATTTTGATGAACAAATGCTTCACGAGTACGTACTTGCATATTATTATAGTGTAAACAACTATAAACTTTTTCACTATTGCTTTCCCAATGAAGTCAGTTTTAGCAGTTCTTTGCACTGTCTGATTCAATTGTCAGCATAAATTTGTTGTTTATGTCTCTAGTTAATTGTACACATTCTATTCTTTTTTAAAATCTTAGTTGCTCTGGAGTTGAATAAGAAGACCAGTTCTGAACCTGCCTGTGTGATGCTGCTAGACTTTGTGCAGCACATTATCAAATCATCTTCATTGATGTTCATTAACCCTGCGTGTCTTTCGGATCAATTCAGTGGCTCCGAAGGTCAAAGCACTGGTAAGATTGAAGTCACAACAATTCTCAATTTTTCATGCTTAAAACCTTTACTTTTTTCTTTTACAGATTTCATGAAGTGGATTGTCAACCGCCTTTTGAGGATTTCTGCCAGTCCAGAATGTGAAGACCTTCACTTGAAGATTGCTTCAGTCACATGTTCCCTTCTTCATCTGTTTAGAGCCAAAGGACCAGTTATATTTGGCTGTTTTGCCTCAGAATTAATAAGTTTGATGGAGCATCTAGTGCACTGGCAGCTAACAGCCACAATGTCTTCACAGTGGCCATTAAGGTTGGACTGTTTCTCCATTAATTCTGGAGATTGTGCTGCTTACCTGACTCCCACAGTGCTTGAGCTGTCTTCACATGCCTCAGTTCATGCCCTGTTATTGATGTCTTTAACTGTACTAACAGACATAATTCAAGGGGTTTTCTTTCCGAGGGAGATAGGCATCATCTGGGATGCTGCCTGCCTCATCCTTTCCAATGGGAGCCCAAAGCTCAAGGCAGCATCCTTGGTGCTTCTATCTCACATTGTGACTCTGGGAGGCTTCCCTCAAGACCATTCTCAACCATTTTTCACTGCATATGTAAACATTGTGGACTCCTTGTCAACCAGCAAGGTGTCAGAACTCCACGTCTATGCCAAAGAGTTCCAGAATCTCTCCTGTTGTGTTTTTGAGCCAAAAGAAGGTGCTCACTCTAAGTTTGAGAGGGTTCATTTAAACATGCTGATGGAGAGCTTTGAGAATCTGGTGGTTGCTGGGACTCTCTGGCGCTTGGAGGTAATGGAGGTGAAGGCTGCACTTTGTGACGTCTTTTGCTTCATCCTGGAGTTTGTTCCAGTTGGATATGAGTGCGCAGTCCAGATTCGGAAGGAAAGGGTCACAACTATTTGCAAGGCTCTGATCAAAACCATTGGAACTGAAAGCCAACAAGAGGTAAAGACAAAGCTGCAGATTTATTAAAACAATTGTTTTGTTATTCACTATTTGCTACTGTGATTGAAATGTTTTTAGGTTTCTGATTATGCGATTATAATTTGTCCACAGAATATAATATTTCTATAATTTATAGCATCTTGGCATAACAAACGAACAAAATAAACTATACAAATATAGACCATTTAAATCAATACACAAAGTTTCTCTTTTGATTAATTGATTATTCATTGATTTTTGTTTAAACCCAGCAAAGCATAGAGGGCTACCTGTATGCTGTCTTGAAAACAGAGGTTGTTGCAGCAGTAAAGGAGCTACAGAATGATGCTTCTGACTTTCCTGATCCAAGCTTGTTTGAAGAAGAGGTTCCAGCCAAACGACCAAACCTCTCTCTTCCAACCCAGCTGAGGAATGGGCCCAAAAATTCGTTGTATGGATTCGTTTTGATGTTATAATAATGTTGTGTCAAAAAACACGGTATTCTAATAGTCTTTACTTAACATTTGTGTTTTCCACAAATAGACAAGTGGCCATGAAGAGCAGAAGTGAGGTTTGGGCCGCTGTAGATGACCGACTGGAGGAGTTACTGTCCCGAATGAGGGATCCAACATCTACGTCCTGTGTGAATACCATCCAGGGATTGGTAGTAGTATCACACTTGGCTGCTTTGTGCTCAAGACACTGTCTGGCTGCTCAACAATGGGGAAATGGTGGAGAAAAGACCCCGGAAGAATCAGATATCGACCTGGTTTGGTTAAAGCCAAGGGTTTTGCCTCAAGTAGTTGAGTGTTGTCGCACAACTATGGCCAATAGCATGAATGAGGATGAACTGGAGCCTCTGGTAGAAGCCACCATAAAAATCCTTGATGCTGTGATCTACTTTAGTAGTAAGTTGACAGGGTTTAACTTGAGTATAATATACTTATTACATTATGTATTATTATTTCCCTGTGACCCAGAAATGGCGGTTAAAAATGTATGGATGGATTTTAATACTCTGTATTCTGTAATAGTTACTAAACATTTGTGCTGAAAACATTGTGAATGATACAATTTAAAGCCTAAGAATCAAATATATTCTAACTCCGAGACTTGTGAAATAAAATTGTTTGGGAAAAAAATACCAATTCACTCTTAAAATAATTGGCATTTTGGAAAAATTTTTAAAATCTGTGAAAATTTTATTTAATAAATTGGTTCATGGTATATCATTTGGCCATAACATTGCTTAGTAATTATTTTGCTATTCTCAAACATTTCAGTAATTTTCTTGAATTACTTTTGGATATACAAAATTTCAGTGCCCTTATGAATGGCTACTAAGGATTAGAATGTCTTGTTGTTTGTGTCCAAATGTCTTGTAAGCCAAATTTTAAATCTTGACGTTGTGGCAATGCATCAACCTGATTCATAAGTGTATTCTCATCACAAAGTAGTTCATAATTGTCAAGCGGAGCGATCATTTAATGTTTTCTGAATTTGTATTGATGTCCTTTTGCCCTTAACAGTCAAAATAAAGATGCTTTATTTCTTGAACCACGTACTGTTATTAGACATTAACCATAGGGCAATTTGTTAAAATAGAACTGGTTTTGAAATAATGCCATGTAGGTCTACATATTTCCTAAACTAACTCAACATTTATTGTCTTTTTAAGTCAATAGCCAAGGAGAGACAAGCTTTTACAAGACTATTTGCTCTCTGCTGACTATTCCATGGGTTCTTGGGCATTCTTCACAAGTCGTGTATCAGTCAGCTTCTTTTCCTGCCAGTCTGACTGCGCTCGCACAGAAATTTGCTCCAGCTTATTGTAAGTAGTTCATCCAGTGTGCCATACATTATATTTTTTCCTCTAATCTATACATGATTTTTACCTGTGTTCATAGCTATTCAAAGTCGGGCACACTGTGTGTTCTTGCTCGCCCTGCTGCCGAAGAGTGTGTGCAGTGACTGGCGGTCCATGGTCTATCGTTGGGTCCTAAACAGTAAGAGCGAAGCTGAGTGTGCCAGTGCTGTCCGAGGCTTTCCTCTTCTGCTGCATCATCTGGGAGTCAAATCTCGTAGCCTCATCCATGAGGTTCTTCTGTACGTTATGTCTAAGCTTTATGATTATCCGTTATTACTCGTTATAAATGCTCTAATTACTACCAAACAACAGGGCGGTATATACTTACTTTTGATATACTTAATGTAGTGTGAAAATAGTTTATTTTAAACTATTAAATTCTATGTTTTTAAATGCTACATTGTCACAATTTTTCGCAATATTACTGCCAAGAAATTCAGAAATGTTGATTCTGATGATTGGGAATTAACTTCAAAACAGACAGAACTAATTTTTTTGTGTAACACTACTAAGTTTAAAATCCTCTTTAGTGCATTAAGTAATGTATTAAAATGTAACTGCTTTTTAATTTTCCCTGAAAATGTTCTGTTTTTAAAAAAGTAGTTTTTCAGTGTTTTGAAGTTAATTTTAAAGAGATTCATACTGTATGTTTTTTTTTTCAAGATATACATGAAATATATATTTTATATTTTTATAATTAGTCATTTTTAGAACTATAGTGAAGGATGATTTCAGAATGAAAAGCTTTCGGAAATAACTGTTTTTTTTTTTTTTTCCAAACAATTTGTTGTAATGATTGATATTGTGCTTAGGAACAGACTCCAGGATGACTCGACACAAGTAAAGATGGAGTTGGCTGGTATTACAGGGCAGCTGACCTGCTGTTTGTCTGAGAGTTCGCAGCTACTGTTTCCCCTTCAGGGTAAAGGAAGGCCTGCTGAAGGTCTTCTCTGTGGTGGGGTCATTATTTCAGATGTCCATCCCAGCCCAACCTCCTCTATTGAGGCTTCAATCCTCACCCCGTTCCTTCTTTTGCTAAGACCCGTGGAGGACATGAAGGTGAAGCAAGGTTTGTCTAGCATTTTCTTTTAGTTCTCAGTTTTCATTTAACTGCTTCAATTAACCATTAGCAAGGTAAAAACCAAAGAAACCTTTTTTTTTTGCCAGCTTTTATACAAAATATACGTCACCTGTTTAAGCATGTGAATCTGAGCAACAGTGATCCTGATACAAAAGCTCTAGTTATTGCATTGCTTAACCTCATTGAAGACCCAAATCAGGATGTCCGCGTTATGTTTGGCCAAAACATCAAGAACCTTCTGGAGTTCTGGAATGGAAGTGACTTCCTTAAGGAGGTGCAGAACATTATTAATTCCCATAAATAATATTTATCCCCATGCAAAAAATAGAACAATGTAGATTTACATTTAAAGGATTTGTTTTTTTGGCCTGCAGCTACTCGTAACTAAACTGAAAGAAGCTTACACAAATGCAAAGACCTCAAGAAGCAATGAGCTTAAAAACACTCTTATTATAACCACTGGAGAAATTGGAAGGTAGGACCATTTTCTTTATCTTTATTTTTTTTGCACAATTATATGGATGATGGTTTTCTATTTCTTCGGTCCAATCAGAGCTGCTGAAGGAAACCTGGTGTCTTTTGCTCTACTTCGCCTGCTCCACTGCCTGCTCTCCAAGTCCACTCAGGTGTCCGTGGCCGCATATACTGAGATTCAAGCTCTGGCCACGTGTAGAGACCTTAAACTGCAATCCTTCTTCAACCAGTACAGGAACCCAATTTGCCAGGTTCTCACGTCTTCATTTTACATACATGCAACCTTATTAATACCTATGTACTGATACTGAACATGCACTACTAATACTAAGACTCTATCATTGATTTACTTAAATGTATTTGTTATTAATAATAATATATAATAATAAGATATTTTGTATCTGCTGCATTGACAAATTAAAGGTGTTGCAACATTTTTTTTTATAGTGTTACTTTACCTTTTTATTGTCTGAATACAGCCTAAAACTAGAAAAGCATTGAATTGATATATTTTAACATTCTTTTATACATTGAGAACTTGTCAATATTTGCATTATTAATGGAGTCTTTTGATATCATGTAACATTTAATAACATAACATGCCATTTTATCTGACACCTTAGTTGTTTCTACTGATACGGGCGGTATCAGAACAAACAGCCTATTAAATTTGTGGATTTTCAGTATTTAGCGGTACTGCATTATTTTGTAAACTTGCATGATTGTTTATCATGCAATTATATTTTAAAAACAGTGAAATGTTAATCTCTTATTGTCTATCAGCACTATGCCATCTGTTAGAGCAGTGTGACTTATTCTGATTTTGCTGGTTGTCTTTCACAAATAAAGAGACTATAAGGTTTTTTATAATAAAATAAACCTTTCCTTTTCTTTTTTGGCAGTTCTTGGTGGAGTCTTTGCACTCGCGCCATGTGACGGCTCTACGCTGCACGCCAGACCAGAGCAGCGAGGCTCTACAGGAGGAGGCGGCTCATCAACGAGAGCTGGCACTGGACGTCTTGTCTCATGTAGCAAACGTCTTTGATTTCCCAGACTTAAACCGCTTCCTCAATGTAAATCTCACCAACCAAGGCATTCTAAAGAAGCCCAAAGCGCACTCACAGTTTTTCTTTTTCTCTCATTCGACAGAGAACGCTACAGGTCCTGCTTCCCTTTTTGGCAGCAAAAGCCAGTACAACAGCTTCTGCCCTGATCCGCACCATCGCCAAGCAGTTGAACGTCAACCGCAGGGAAATGCTCATCAATAATTTCAAATACATATTCTCTCATCTTGTGTGTTCCTGTACCAAGGAAGAGTTAGAAAGAGCTTTCCATTACCTCAAGGTGTGACATGGCACCTTTGCAAAACAGCATTGTGCAAAATATGGACAGGAGACTAGATGGGTCTCAAGAATATATTTATTCTGTTTTTCAGAACGAAACGGAAATCGAGCTGGGCAGTCTGCTGAGACAGGACTTCCAGGGTCTTCATAATGAGCTGCTGCTGCGCTTGGGAGAGCACTACCAGCAGGTCTTTAATGGACTGGCTATTTTAGCTTCCTTTGCCTCTGGTGATGATCCCTACCAGGGCCCAAGTGAAATCACCACCCCGGGGAAAATGGTACCGCTGTCCTGATTATTCTTGCCCAATTATAATATGTCTAAGTTCAAAGTCTGTAGGCATCTATCGCATATACGCACATAATTGAAGTGGCGATTCTTACCTTCATATGATGGAAAAAGACAGTTGATTTGCAAATTAACTTTGTCTCTGCAGGCGGATTATCTGCAGCCCAAGCTTCTGGGCATACTGGCATTCTTTAATATGCAACTGCTGAGTTCTAGTGCCGGAGAGAAGGAGAAGAAGAAAATGGTGAGGATTCTTGGAAAAGAAAATTGTCAAATGAGCATTAACATTAAAATACAAACTGGATACTGTTTTTCCTATTTTACTTTTTTTTATTTATTTTAGTGTTCAAGTTCACATTTATTGCGTGCTTAATAATTATTATTTCCTTGTCGGCTTTAATCTTTACAGTTTTTGGGGTATTTCGAAAATTAGTTTTTGAGGAGGACATATGTTTTTTGGACTATAAGACGCACTGGAAGGATAAATAATAAATGTCTGTTTCTATAACTATCATCCTCTACACATAAGACAACAATTTATCCAGATTATAACGCTCACAGTCAAGTTTTAGTGGGTCTTATAGTGAGGAAAGGCTGTAGTTTAAGCCTAAATACCTGTTTGAATCCTGAGTCTGCCTCACAAGCTCTTTTTCTTATGCGCAAAGGCTCTGAACAGTTTAATGGCTCTGATGAAGCTAATGGGTCCGAAGCACATCAGCTCCGTCCGCGTGAAGATGATGACAACTCTCAGGACTGGCCTGAGGTACAAAGAAGACTTCCCAGAACTCTGCTGCAGGTACGTGTCCATATCAAATGCAGCATTCAAGATCTGAAGATAGATTATAAGGTCTTCGTCACCAGTACCATCTGCGTTAGGTGATGACGATAAGATCCAGATTGTGCTTTAATTAGCTTCAGCTCATTAAAAACATAGGATTGTATCCACGCGGAGCGATGTTTAATGTCTGACAGAGTTCATGTTCAGCAAGAACCATCTGGATGTGATATGTCAGTGAAACAAAAAATATATTTTGTGGCATTTTTGCTTACAGCCAAGGAAATGATAACTGTTTATTTTAGGACATGGGACTGTTTTGTGCGATGTCTTGAGCCTTCCTATCTGGGTCCTCTTCTGAGTCATATTATTGTGGCTTTGCTGCCACTCATCTCCATCCAGCCTAAAGAGACGGCCGTGATCATGCATTGCCTCATAGTGGAGAACAGGTGTGTGTGTCTTTTCCTGTGTTCCTGTTTTCACACAGTTTGTTAACATAGTTTTGTCACACAGTTTATTTCAATTTGGGAATATATAAATCAATAACTCACATCTTTATATTGTTAGTGCACTTAGATTTGCACTAAAATGGCCATGTACATTTCAACCATTAAATCATTTAAACCTGACAGACTTTAAGGCTAACCTATGATTTTACCGGCCTATCATATTTTACATTTTGCATATTGAAATACGTAAATGTATAAATTATGATGTATATAACGTCATATTTGGTATGAACAACTGTAATAGAATCCAACCAAGGTCATATTTTGGCCCAAGCCAAAACCAAAAGCAAGCTGTTATAATTTTTGTCCAAAACTGAAAAATGAACAATCATGGCAATATTGTAATGATTTTATTTAAAAATCGAGGTGCATAATCATTGTTGTCATGCCAAATACGATAAATCATGCAGACAGTGTAAGAAATGAAGCAGACAATTTTGCTTGCTGTTCAAACTTGTATTTCTTTATATTCTTGTATTGTTTTATATTGTATATCATTTATTTATTCTATATTGGTCTATAAAAATACGTAACATGTATAACTTTGGTATCATTATAAAATTCATTCTTATTTTTATGATTTCTTTTTTTTTTTTTTTTCATTTTTAAAAATAAATCATTTTAGTTTTTGTAATTCTCTTTATTTTAACAATAACAAAATTGTTGTAACGAATTTAGGTAAAAAAAAAACCCAGTTGAAATGACTATCAAAGAGTCACAGGGTCGATGTTCTTGACTTGCAAGCTTATTCAATCTCTTTCAAACTGCGCGAAATTCACAATTGTCCATATATATAGCTTATTTTATTTTATTTTTTTTTACAAACCTGATCATTTCAGAACAACATTTCATTTTTGTGTTTGCTGTATCTGCCTGTTGTTGCCAATTTCCACAATTCCTCAGAATTACAAGCAGTAAGGATTAAGTCGTTTCTATGGAAACAGAGGCAGTGGAATCCAACCTTACACATTTTCTGGACGGAACTGCGTATGTTGTGGTGGGGGATAATGTGGTCCACCACATAATATGTTCTTGTGGAAACCAGAACATGTGGAAATAAGTTCCACATGTCCAACCCTGAATGCGATTGGTAAAATCATGCGTCTGAATAAACCGTTCTCTTTTAATCAGAAGAAAGTCAGCGTTTCACCAACAACTTTTGCCATTGCCGTCATTTCTTTATCATTTTATTAATGATTTCAGGGAGGAAGTTCAGGACTTTCTGCATGAAATCTACTTTCTTCCTGACCATCCCGAACTGAAAGACATTCACAAGGTTCTTCAGGACTATCGTAAGGTACAAGCTCATTTATTAGTGATGATCGAGATCACGTCACTTTCAAATTATGTTTTTTGTGAAGAATTTGTAAAAGGCAGATGCAGGTCATTTGTTTACCGTCATTTTGTAATCACAGCAAACCTCAAAATGCACGGACACACTAAGTGCACTGCAGCTCTCCATGCGGGCAATCCAGCACGAGAATGTGGACGTTCGCATTCATGCCCTCAACAGCCTTAAGGAGATGATCTACAAGAACCAGGTGGGAATCATTCTTGATTTCATCTGATCTGATTCTGAATTGGTCACTCCAGAATGTATATTATTTATTTATGGGTGAAGAGGTCCCACTTTGTCATTTGGTCGGGAATGTTTTGTTTATAAAGCACATGTTAAATGAATGTGATCAATGTGGGGGATATTAGTCAACAGTTTTATTTTTTAACAGACGTTTTTAAGAATGTTTCACCTCAAAGGGTTTTTATACTTTATTTTTTGTCAGAAGTCAATATGAAGTTCTTTTGATATGTTATCTGTCTATTGCTATTTATTGTCTGTTATAATTTGTTATTACAACAAAGTGTCTTGTTGAAAATGATCTTTTAATTTATAATTGTCTGAAAAAATGTAACAAATTCAAAATCTTAAATAATTTACAATTGGGATGCTTGGTACCAGGAAAAATGCTGGTCATCATGTAAAAAAAAAAAAAAACGTTTTGTTGAAAAAAAAAAACGCATTGGCTTTTTTATGTATAAAACAAAAAAAGTACAGCTAGTATTTGAATGGAAAAGTTACTTTGCATACAGTTGATAAATCTGACAATGGTTAACATAATGTAATCTATCCAGGGGTAGACAATAAGGGAAATTTCCCACTAGAAGTTCACTGGCTCGAATATCAAAACCACTGGCCCAGGTCGACGCCTTGTGCATTTATCCGAATAATCTCAAAAAAAAAAAAAAAGATTACTTGATTCTTGCTTTAACAACATGAAAATCATTTCATTTGTTTAATGTAGGTTTAGCGCAAAGTGCAGCAAAACTGAGCAAAAACAGAACAAGTGAAATTCTCTGTCTTTATTTTCGTATTCTCGAAATATTGGAAAACATTTTTGTGTCTTGGGCCCAATAACGCACCTGTTTTTTTTTTTTTTTTTTTTTTTTTT
>CM051493.1:29033233-29088233 GCA_028031935.1 Paedocypris micromegethes
TTTTTTTTACATCTTTTTTTTTTTTACATCATTTTTTTACACATTTTACATTACAAATGTGTTAAGATTTGTAAAAAATTTTACAGTTTTTCCTGGGAATTGAATTCATGATCTGGTGTTTCCAACCCTGGCTCTACTGACTGAGCTGCTGCACAAATTATTCTGCAACCAAACAGTTTTGTCATATAGTTCCCCTGCAGTGTCTGGTTTGCTCTGTTCAGAATTAATCCGTATCAGTTGAAAAACATCAATGATAAAAGAAAGTCCAAGTGCAAGAGTAAAAAAAGTAAAAGTGTGATTTAAACTGCAGTAAAAAGTCAAAAGTTTTGACCATTTGCAACGGCAAAGACAACAGCAACAACACCAAATAACTAGAATACAAAAATATATTTTCATTTATATTTTAATTTAATCTAACTCCCAAAATGTCTGGATAGTTAAGACCATCAAATAAATAATTTCAATCGTGTGTTTAGACGTTTGAAATCTTGGACAAAAGGATCACTTTGTGTGATGAGGCTGCGTCTGAATGTGACGGACATCACGCGTAAGATACTCTGTTCTTCGGGTAATATTCATGATAGTAGTTTTCCCATTGTTTTATGATTTAATAGGAACGTGTGACGTTATTGCACAGTCGTGAAAAGCGTAAATATAGCCGCGTTAGCGTTTCGTGATTTATCAAACATTTCTTTTAACAAATTATCTCTAAGCAATTGCAGTATTTTTCTCCCGCGCTGCTTTATTTAATCTCGCTTTTCGTTTTTGATGCCCAGATTTAACGAGATTATTCGCGAGGATGTTGCTTCTTTTATATGCTGCGGCGGCGCGCGCACAATGGTGGGACTCGGCAGGAGTGACCACGGAGGTGCAGCACCAAAAACTCGTTGCATAGTTAGACCGTCGGTTAATCGCGTTAGCGGTAGTTAGCGAACGAAACGATTCAACAGAAATGCTGGTTAATAATGAGAAATTGGATTTTCACTGGCCCTACCAGGCCAGCACTTGGACCAATCTGGTGGCCCGGTTGGTTTTAAAAGTAGGTCCGGGCCACCGGGCCATTTATATTGTCGACTCTAGCTATCCCTCTCTCGGATTCACAGCTGTTGTCTTTGTTTTGCAGGACTCTCTGCTGAAGCACGTCTTAGACAGTGAGATGGTAGAGCCCGTGATCTCTCAGCTTGTGACTGCGCTGCTTCGAGGGTGTCAGGATGTGAATCCTGAAGCCAGACTTTTGTGTGGGGAGTGCCTGGGGGAGTTGGGGGCCATTGATCCCGGTCGGTTGGACTTTTCTCCGGCTGACACACAGGGGACCGGCTCAACATTTGTGGTGAGTTTAGAGTTTTCAAACATTTTGAAACTTTTTTGAATGCACTTGATTACATCACTTTCTCTTTTCTTTAGAGTGGCATTGATAATCCAGACTTTGCCTACGAATTGCTCACAGAACTTACTAGAACATTTTTGGCCTATGCAGATGACGTGAGAGCTCAAGATGCTGCTGCTTATGCCATGCAGGTTCGATCCACTACATATATAGGAAGATTTTACTTTTTTTTTTTAAGAGTACATTTTAGGAATAGGTCGAATGTTTGACAGAGAAGTGCGACACAACACATTTTCCAAACATAAATTATCTGGAATATTGACTAAAAGAAGATTGTCTTTTAAACTGCTCAAACATAGACAAACAGATTTTCTTTTGTTCGTCTTTGGAGGTCATTTGGTTTTGCAGAGATTTTAAAGATAATAATAATAAGGCCTAAACAGCATAGAAAAAACAAAAATAATAATAATAATAATAGCAATAATAATATCTATTACTTGATAGCTTGATGTTCTGCAATGATAATTATCATGTTTCTCATTTATTTTTACGTCTATATGATTTTGAAGTTCAATGATTGCTATATTTAATTACATGGATGCTGTAGAAACAGTATTTATTTTTGACATTTGGTTTTAATTAAAAGTGTTTCATTTTATTATTGTGTATAATTTATTTTTTGGAAAGGAGGACACAATTGAAAACGCAAAAATATATTTACTAATTTCTTTGAAGAGTTTGAACATTGAACTTTTCAGGCTAGAGTTTTAATTTCTGTGCTTTATAGTGATACTGTATTGAATATAAGATGAAATACTTAAATTATTAATTTATGTTTTCAGGAATTGTTATCGATATTTGACTGTCGAGAGAGCAGGAGTGATTCATCCGGCCGCAGACTATGGAGAAGATTCCCTGAGCAGGTTCAGGAAATTTTAGAGCCGCACCTCAGCACCAGGTCATGTGATATTAATTTAGTTGAATGTGGTATTATATTTTATGATACATGATTGAGATGTTTGAAAGCCATGTATTCATTTGAGTCGCCAATAAACGGACTGCTTTAATCATCTGAAGGTATAAGAGTTCTCAGAAGGTGGTAAACTGGTCCAAACTGAAGAAACCAATATATCTCAGCAGCCGGGGAAGCACATTTTCAGACTGGTCTGCAACCTGGGCTGGGTTTCTGATTAGCAAAGTAAATTCACAGTCGCTATTTATCTTAATATCATACTGGGAAAATGCTCATTGAAATTCTGCTTCTTGATTAAGGTCAGACATGAACTTGCTGCCAAGGTCTTTAACTGCTGCAGTTTCATTATAAAGCACGACTATAAAGTGACCATCTACATGCTGCCTCACATTCTGGTCTATGTTTTAATCGGATGCACTACAGAGGAGCAGAGAGAGGTAGGCTTTCACTTCCTAGTCCAGTTGAGATTATCTTCTGTCAGCTCCAGTATCAAGAGAAAGACATTGATAGGAACGTTCAGAAGGTCTGTTCTGCTTGCGTCTTATAGGTGACAGAGGAGATTATGGCAGTGCTAAAGGAGCGTGATGGCCGTTTGGCTCGGCTTCAGGATAATGCATCCAGTCTGAGTCAGCTCAGCACACAGACTGTCTTCTCTATGCTGGACCACCTCACTCAGTGGTCCCGTCACAAGCTGCAGAGCTTCAGTTCTAACAAGAGGGCAGGAAAGCATGCCAAAGACCAACAGCTGAACAAGCCTACAGGTTTTCTTATTTGAGCATATTTACTTTTTCTACAGAAATAATTCAACATTTTAAAAGCAAGTTATTCTATACAGAGTTATTGTATGTGTTATACCTCTTTGCTTTTTTTTTCTTTTGCTTATTTTCCCTCTCTTAGGTGTAGAGTCTAGCGAGTATCAGAGTGTGGTGGCTTTCCTCACCAGTATTCCTCAGGATGTGTTGGCCAAAGCGTCTTTTCGCTCCAGGGCCTACACACGGGCGGTCATGCATTTTGAATCCTTTATACGTGAGAATAAGCAGAATATTCAGGACCATCTTACATTTGTACAGGTCTGAATGATGTGAATTTAATGTCATCATCAAGTGTTGTTGTGTTAAATCATTTGTGAAGTCACACAGAATCTCAAATGAAACCCCCTTTTGAGTTTCACATGTGAAGGTGATAAAGAGATGGAGGATATTTACTTAGGAATGCTTTGCGTTTAAATGGCTCTTGAAGCTGAAAGATATCCTACAGTAAACAAATGTGTTAATGCATAAGGAGCAAATATTCCGTACATTTCTAAATACCGGTCTAGGGAATTTGGTTTTTGTGTTTTAATGTATAGTTTTAGTTTTCATGTGTTTGTGTTTCTCTCTCTCGTTGCGTTTGTAGTTCGATACATTTTTTGTTTAGATTTTGTTCACTGATACTACATTTGGAAATATCAACTTTATCAGTCTATAGTCTTTAAATGTATTTATTTATTTATTTATTTATTATATTGTTCTTGTAGAGTTTGTATGCAGCCATGCATGAGCCTGATGGCGTCAGGGGAGTGAACGCTCTGAGAAAAGAGGAGCCGTCTTTGAGAGAACAGATCCTGGAGCACGAGAGCATTGGCCTGCTTCGAGAATCTACCGCCTGCTACGATAGGGCAATTCAGCTGGAACCAGACCAGGTTGCAACCATACACATTCATATATAGTATTTACGCGAATATAAGCATATTATTATTTTCGACACTCAAAAACTGATGCTTGATGAAATCGTGCTTATATTGGTGCTTATAATCGACAATTTCAAATATGCGCCAATTTTTCCATACTTCAAGTCAGGAGCAATCACAAGCAAACAGAAACACATCGTGTTTGTGCAGCTGCGCACATGTGCGTCTTTAAATAATGCGTAGGCAGACGTGTATACAGTTAAGTGAGTGAAACTTGTCAATATGGCAAACCATATCGAAATGAATTTTCGTTTATGTTGTATTTCATTTTTCATATTAATGACTTTCGTAAAGCCATTAATCATTTAATAGACAGACCATATTCGATCCGGTTGATCCCCGTTGTTGGCCAACTGCTAGCGCCTGAAACCGACTCCAGCACACAAAATCTTTGGAACAGAAGGAAAACAGTTCAAAGCAAAGAACACCGGAGTCAAATGCAATCAAATCACTCTGTCTGCTGTACAGCAAAACAATGCTGTTCTGATATTATCATCTAACAAAAACCGAGCTCAGCTTTGGTGTGGCTGCACAGGAGGCTCATGGAGGCCTCAGTGGAGGATTATGGGAGTTGGGGTTTTAAAGACTAGAATACTTTTTTTTTTTAAACTACAGTAGGGATTAGTGTATTACTTGGATTACGTTTATCGCGGTAGATACGTTCCAAGCCCGACCGCGATAGGTGAATTTCCGCCAAGTGGAGGAACAACATATACATATTTATTTACCACTTATTCAGACTTTTAAAACACTTTTTTCAAGTAGTGTTCTTTATTAAAGTAATGGTAACCAAAACCTCCCCGCCGCACACGTCGTCCCCGCGGAGATATTCATTTTCAATGGGTGTGAACGGGAACGTTTTCCACAGCAGGCGGCCCGGTAGTGGTCGCGGGGAGACGGCCGACATAGCGATTCGCTTCTCCGCAGTGAGACGCGTCCGGCGGCGGTCCATCTCGAGGCACTGCGAGCATCCTCCGCCGAGATACAGTCGGGAAAAAATGAATCCGCGAATATATGTAATAAAGAAAAAAATCCGCGATACAGTGAATCCGCAATAGTTGAACCGCGAAGTAGCGAGGGATTACTGTATTGTTCTATTAAAACGACATGGAATTGATACAAGTCACAAGTTAGGTTTATTAAATACAAAAAGAATATGTTTTTTAAAGAGAAAATCATCGTAATTTAAACGGAAATATAAAAATGTAAAAAAAAAATGTATTTTGCACCTGAAAAATTAGAATTCGCATTAATACAATTTTCTTTCTGAATGTTGAAATGTTGAAGTATTGGAAACTGCTCTTTACTAAAGGTATTTACAAATGGCTGTTCATTTTCATACTAAGGTAATGTTGAGAATGCATAACTGAATTATTCTGTGAATGTTCATAACATTTTAAAATTAATTTGTGATGTGTATTTGTATATTTTTTTAACTTTGTAAATCTTTTATTCAGCTTGTCCATTATCATGGGGTGATGAACTCGATGTTGGGCCTCGGTCAACTTTCTACAGTGATAACCCAGGTCAATGGTGTTCTGGAAAGCAGGTAAACGCACTTTATTAGTTTCATGCTGTCTGGGCTTTTGTGAATACCATGGTTGGTTTTCTAAAGGCCACGGTGGAAGTCTGATCTGAACGCTTATCGAGTGGAAGCTGCATGGAAGTTGTCTAAGTGGGATTTAGTGGAAGACTATCTGGCTTCAGGTAACACAGTTGGGCTTTTCATAAATCTGATTTTTAATTTTAAATGTGGTTTCTGTTGTTTTTTTTTTTTTTTACCAACATATTCTTAGATTGCAAGTCCACTACATGGGGTGTCAGACTCGGTCAAATGCTCCTGGCAGCCAAGAAGCAAGACTCTGAAGTATTTTACGAAATGCTTAAAATCACCAGAAAGGAGCAAGTGGTTCCTTTATCGGCTGCTAGTTTTGAATGTGGCACATATCAAAGAGGATACGAGTACATTGTCAGGTTAGCAGACCTTTTTGGAAAGTTGTTTTTAGTTGGAAAGGTTTTTAGAAATTGTTTTTTTTTTTTAAATTAGGTCAAGTTTGTATGGTTTTCATGTGCATGTGCAACCATTGTTTTTTCTTTATCTTCAATGTTTTGGGGAATTTTTACATATGTTGGATGCTTGCATGGGATTTTTATGCATTTCCCATTGCTTGATATATTTATAATCGATTCCTATATAATTTTCAATTTTGTAACACTGTGTGCACGTGTGCACGTGTGTCTGTGTGTCTGTGTGTGTGTGTGTGTGTGTGTGTGTGTGTGTGTGTGTGTGTGTGTGTGCATCACAGGCTACACATGTTGTGTGAGTTAGAACATGCCTTCACCGATCTCCAGAGGGAAAGCATAGAGACTGGGGGCTCCAAGAAGCACGAGTCCAAACTCAACTGGGACGCCCGTCTACTCATGACCCAGAACTCATTCCGAGCCAAAGAACCGGCCTTAGCCCTGCGGAGAGCTCTGCTCAGTCTCAGCAAGGGGTAAGGAATCTTTTTTTTTTCAATTTCTTCTAGTTGTTTATTTTATTAGAGCGGTCTATTGTTCATTTTGTATTTTTGTTTATCATGTACAATATTTATTTTAAAATGTATGTTTAAATTTGGTTTGATTAAGATAAGTGTCTAGAGCCAGTCCCAGAATCTCTGGACATGACCAAAACAGGCAGCCAGAATTGCAAGATGAGAAGAACAAACACACACGTTCACACTTTCAGTCACACCTTCTATCAATGCAATTCCCTTTATAAGCATGTTTTTTTGCTGTGTGAAGAATCGATGGTTTAGCCCACGTCAACACTGAGGCGGTGTTCACACTCCATACAGAAAGGCTTTGGCCGGGCCTCAAACTTGGTTCTTTCTTGCTTTTAGGCAACAGCTTCACTGTACGTCTTGGGAATATTTCAGTATTTCATTTACATTTAGCACTGATTCACTTCTTGGCAGAACTTTGTGTGAAGAACAGGTTGGCGAGTGCTGGCTGCAGAGCGCTCGTGTGGCCAGGAGAGCTGGGCATCACCAGACGGCCTTCAACGGCCTTCTCAACGTGGAGAACTCCCACCTCTCGGATCTGTTCATTGAGAAAGCCAAGTGGCTCTGGTCTAAGGTCTGTCAGTTGTTTTGTCATTTATTGCTCTTTGTTGAACATGTAGTTATTGAGGAAGATGTGTTTTTTCAGGGCGATGTGCATCAGGCTCTGATAGTCCTGCAGAAAGGTGTGCAACAATGTTTTCCCGATGAGCGGCCGCTCACGGATCCCAAAATAATTCAAATAAAAGGGAATGCATTGCTCCTAGTGGGCAGATACATGGAGGAGACGGCCAATTTTGAGAGCAATGCCATTATGAAAACCTACAAGGTATTTTTATGAGCTTTTATGCACCGTTGCTCTCTGACACAAGGTGGCACTAGACAGCATTAGAAAGGCACCTTTCAAGCAATACAATGAAAAATGTCATTTTTGTCTCTTTTTTTTGTTATGAAGGATGTAACCAATTTGTTGCCAGAATGGGAGGATGGAAACTTCTACCTGGCGAAATACTACGACAAGGTGATGCCTATGGTTACTGACAACAAATTAGAAAGACAAGGCAACCTAATCCGCTATATCGTCACTTATTTTGGAAAGTAAGACATTTTGAAGCGTTCTCGCGTTCTATCTTCTTGTTGTTCAAACATGCACATGTAATGAGTGTATTTTCTGTTAGAGCCTTGCAGTTTGGGAATCAGTACATTTATCAGGCCATGCCCAGAATGTTGAGCTTGTGGCTCGACTATGGAGCAAAAGTTTATGAATTTGAAAAAGGTAACAATTAATGACATTTAATTACCATCAATTGTATATTGTTCATATGCTGTATGTTCAGTTGATCATTTTTTATTTTGACCTATTTATATTTATAGGTTTTTTTTTTTTTACTTTCAATTTTCTTAAGTCTTATAAAGGTACTTATTGTACAATATCTTCTTTTATTTTCCTGGCTGTTTTATATTCCACTGCTGTGTGCGTGACAAATAACGTCGGATTTCAATTTGATTTTAGGATCGTTGTTTACTTAAAACTGTAATGGACTTTAGGTCACTTTACATTAAAGCAATTGCTAAATAGGCAAATTTAGCTTTATTCCTTTGTTTTTCACTAAACCCTTCTTTGCTGTGTTCTAGCTGGCCGTTCTGACCGAGTGCAGATGCGTGCAGAGCTGACAAAGATCAATTCTGTCATGACCGAGCACACCAACAACCTTTCGCCTTACAAGTTCCTCACAGCTTTTTCCCAGCTCATCTCCCGCATCTGCCATTCCAACAATGAGGTCTTTGCTGTGCTGATGGAGATCGTCGCCAAAGTTTTCCTAGCGTACCCACAGCAAGCCATGTGGATGATGACTGCGGTGTCAAAGGTCAAATACACCTCCATCTGTTACTCTACTCAACGTCTTTCTCTGTTACCATTTTAAATGTGTTTTTTATTGCAGTCTTCCTATCCTACTCGGATGAATAGATGTAAGGAGATCCTGAAGAAGGCCATCAGTCTGAACGAGTCATTTGGAAAATTTATCGGAGATGCCAATAGACTGACAGACAAGCTCGTGGAACTCGGAAATAAACCAGTAGGACATTTTGCGCAAAATGTTCTCAATTAGATAGATGTTAAATGGATTAGGAATGGAGTTTAAAATTATTTAAAATGTGTGTTCAGGAAAATACAAAGCTAAATGCAAAAATTAACTCGGACTTTCTGGTTTCTCCATGTATCCGTGTTCATCATCTTCCATGCACATCTCCAATCTTGGATTTGTTTGACTATCTTGCTCCTGCATCATTATATGACACGCACATAATCAGTGTTTATTTTGTTCATGCTTATTCCTGGAGTTACATGAGGGTGAAGTCTATTTTTGATTGACAAAGCTTGTGCCCTCCCCACTCCAAAACGACATGATTTACTGTTATTATTACCAAATAAAGATCACAATTAATCGCAATTAATCATTCGTTCCAAATCAATCACTTTTTCAGAATCTTTTCCCACTCGGTTTGATTCGTTTTTTTGTTGTGAAGGTGGACAGCAACAGCAGCACTCTCAGCATGAGTATACACTTCAAAATGCTGAAAAAGTTGGTGGAAGAACCTACTTTCAGCCAGATCTTGATTCCCCTGCAGTCGGTCCTCATTCCAACCCTTCCCTCTACTGGAGGATCCAACCCAAACCACGATGCCTTTCCTGGACACTGGGTCTACCTTTCTGGATTTGATGACACGGTTAGACATCTCTTGTCTGTCCAGAACAACTTTTATTTTCTAAATCAATACAATCGCTTTCTCTTCCTAAAGGTGGAGATCTTGGCATCCTTGCAAAAGCCCAAAAAGATCTCACTCAAGGGCTCGGATGGAAAGTTCTACACCATGATGTGCAAACCCAAAGATGACCTGAGGAAAGACTGCAGGCTGATGGAGTTCAACTGTCTCATTAATAAGGTAAAATCTTTCCGTTCAGTTGAATTTCTGTCAATCTAGTTTCACTGATGATTTGGCTGTTTTAAATCATTGCTAGTCTCTGAGGAAAGACGCAGAGTCGAGACGGAGGGATCTGCACATCCGGACATATGCCGTCATCCCGTTGAATGAAGAGTGTGGAATTATAGAGTGGGTCAATAACACGGCGGGATTGCGCCACATTCTCACCAAGCTTTACAAAGAGAAAGGTCAGCGGATTAAACGGAACACGCATTATAGAATATTTAGAACTTTCCATAGTGTTGTATTTCATGCAGACAGAATAAAAAAAAGCATCATGATAACGTAACAACCAATGTGTTTATAACGTTAGATTTTTACCATGTTCAACATTGACTATATCTCAATGTGTTTGCACTCACTTTTAAATTAATGCGTTTTAAAAAAACATGGGTTTCCTCTGGGTCTCCTGAATGGAAGTGTGAAAAATTGCTCTGTTTGTGTGTCTGCTCTGTGATTGGTTGGCTAACCTATGATTGGTTGAAAAACCTACAAATGGAATAACATTTCAGAAATGAGTGTGAGGGACGGATTATAATCATAATTTAGAAAGTGTGCACTATTATTAATAAAAAAATGAACCTAGCATTCTTTGTATGCAAATGTATATGCTATTTAGAATTTCTTAATAATGTGTTGGTTATTTTGTTGTTTTACGGAGTTGTTTGCTTGTTATTGCATGTCATTCACAGTAATTATAAATATTTCACTCCTTCTTGACTCCCACAGTATACAGATTAGAAGTCGACTTATTCTTTGACAGCCTAACGTTTCTCCTTTTTCCCCCCTGAGCAGGAATTTATGTCAGTGGGTCGGAACTGCGGAAGATGCTTTTACCCAAAACTGCCACTTTTCAGGAGAAGCTGAAGCTACACAAAGACAATCTGTGTGCCCGACACCCACCCGTCTTTCATGAGTGGTTTCTGCAGACATTTCCGGACCCTACTTCCTGGTATATCTGAAACGACTATCTCAAGCTATCTCATTTCTTTCATATTAACCAGAATATGCTTTTGAAGTGAGCTACGCTACGTCGGATGATTTTAGTTGTTGCGAACTCTTGTAGGTACAACAGCAGGTCCGCTTACTGCCGCTCTACTGCTGTCATGTCCATGGTGGGCTACATTCTTGGCCTGGGCGATCGGCATGGAGAAAATATCCTGTTTGACTCCTTAACCGGCGAATGCATCCATGTTGATTTCAACTGCCTCTTCAACAAGGTGTGAGATGGTGTGATGCGCCTGTAGGATCTGTCGTCCTAGCTGATGTTCATGATGCTGATGTGTTGTTTGCTGCTTTAGGGAGAGACATTTGATGTTCCTGAAGTGGTTCCCTTTCGTCTCACTCAAAACATGGTTCATGCAATGGGGCCTATGGGCACCGAGGGGCTGTTCAGACAGGCCTGTGAAGTCACTCTCAGACTCATGAGGGACCAGAGAGAGCCATTGATGAGGTGTTTGTGTGTGTGTGTGTGTGTGTGTGTGATTGTGTAGAGTATAACATACACTTCATAGTGCACAAGTTAAATTCACAAGACAATTTCCAAGCATGATTTTCATCTGATAATGTTCATTTTCACAAAATGTGTGGGAAAATGTGTCTGCATAATTTGTTCATAAAATTGATAATATAAATAGAAATCTAGTAAACGTAAATACATATACAGGTACTATATAAACCTATTTTAGTTACGTCTTCTATTCTTTACTTTTTTTAATTTCAATGAAATGGTTATGTTCAGCCTACATATGATCTATGCACTCATTATTTACTTGTGATTTTTAGACCTTAAAATAATGAATCCAAAAATGTGTGACAGTTACCATGACTTTTCTTGGGATTGCTTCTATGTAAGAAAATTAATTTCTATTACTTTTTAATGTTTGCTTGTTTCTACCCAGTGTGTTAAAAACATTCCTACATGATCCTCTGGTGGAGTGGAGTAAACCTGTCAAAGGTTCCTCTAAGACGCAGGTCAACGAATCTGGAGAGATTCTCAATGAGAAGGTATAATACGTACCTCACTGGTGTGAAATTGCTTCATATAAAGCAGATTTAAACTATTTTAGAGTCCGATTTAGAAATGGATTCTGTTTCAAATGTAAGATTACAAACTTGATGTAAGAGCTGCGTTGTTCTGCCTCCTCTAGGCGAAGACTCATGTCTTGGACATCGAGCAGCGACTTCAGGGAGTGATCAAGAGCAGGAATAAAGTCAAGGGCTTGCCACTCTCTATTGAAGGACATGTGCACTACCTCATTCAAGAAGCCACGGATGACAACCTCTTGTGCCTCATGTACATTGGATGGGGGTCATATTTATGAAAAACGTTTGCACTGATTAGTCACACAGGCCAAAATAAAGTTTAGTTGCTGCTTCTGCATTTTGGCTCAATTCTTAAAACCGAGGTTATACATTTTGGTCTATGCAAGAATGAACCAGTAATTTAATTTTACTGGGGGTTTTTTTCCGACAGGTTTATGGTAAAATTTTTATGGTAACATTTTACTAAGAAATGTATTAGGTGATAAGCATTGCTGACAGAATAATAAGCAAAATTAAGGTGAATTATTGTCTCCGTTTTTTCCCCTTGAAACTTACTAAATATTCGGTTTTCAAATCGATCGATCATGCAGCATCCTTAACGGGTTTCCGGCTTTTTGATTGGTCACCGTAATTATTTTCACCCGCGCTCGTGCTAACAGTCGGTACAGCCCATTCTGGCACGCGCGTTTAGCCATCCTCTTCTAAACATCTTGCGCATCTTTCTGATTCAGGTACGTATGTTTAATCACTCTTCCGACGACGGCGATTTTCGAATCTGTTGTTTAGCAGCCTTGCAAAGCCTTTTTCGGATGCTGCGGCTGAGGCGTTGCTCATGCCAAGCTAGTGACAGTGAGGCATAAGAATACAGTCGTGTTTTAAGTTTATGCTGTAAACATAAAACTCGAGTCATTTTCTTCGATCATTTTGTGCGGTTGTACGTATTCTCAAGCAAAACTTAGCGGTTAAGTAAAACCGTCATGTGATGCTTTATGTTTATAATTTAGCTGTGACTCGATTCAAATTGAGAACTGTCCAGATACATTATAATAAAATAATTATGTAAAATATACGTACAATTTCAATTTGGTGAAAAATCTTCATCCGACAAATAAGTGAATTGTAATTTGTTGTTAAAACATTTGTCAAAATGTTCTGTCAATGTGAGTTAAAATGCAAGTATTTGTGCATTTTAGTCCTAAAGAAAAACTGTAAAATTGTAGTCAGGGTTTCTGTTGAGCTGTTATTGTTTTTTCACAAGTTGCTATTCAAAATACATCTGTCACAAAATACAGATAGCAATGCATAAATAAAAAAGACTGGACCATAAAAACAGAAATGAAAGACATTTCATGTCAATGGATAATCCTGCTAAAACGCAACATACAAAAAACAAGGCAGCAAGAGGGAGAATAACTGCAATGACAAGTGAAGCTAATATTTGAAGAACACAATGTGAAGAACACAAAGAAAACCAAATTTAGGGCAAGATGAAACAGACGTAGGCTTCAGACTAAAATAACTATGACTAAAATTGTACATTTTCTTTTCCCCGCTGTAACTTTGAAAATGCAAAAAATGTGTTGCCTTCTGTTATGTATGTTTTTGTTATGGTATATATTTAGAACAAGTCATAAACAAATCAAAGTAAGATGACAAAAAATGCTAAGTATAAAAATTATTTTGTGTTTCCTCAAATTTTGCTGCAGTTTCGTTTCAAAACTTGTGGAGCAATCAAGGACGAAGAATATTTCACAGATCAAACAAGAATGTAAAATCTGACAAATTGCGTCAGAGATACACACTTCACAACACTCAGAATATTGAGTGTAGTTTGTGAAAATGAAGAGCACTGTTAAAAGCAGATTCTCAGCGCTTAAGCCTGATACACTAGACTTCATCTCTCCTGGGGTTAGCAACACCGTATCAAAGGGCCAAGGGTGGCAACACAGCACGGTCCAAAGAAGCAAAATCCTAGAAAATGTGAGAGAAATTGGACGCAAACAACTCAAGAGCCTTGAATGCGAAGATGAAACCAATCTGTGTTATCGTGAGAAGCTTGTGACCAGTGTCAGCTTTTCAGAATTGGAGGCGCCTCATGAGAACAGTGATATGTCTGGAAGAGCTCATGAAATCATTGATTTCCGCAACCTAACACCTCAAGTGGTCTTTGTACCCAGCATTCGAAAATCCTTTCCTAAAAAGTTCACTCTGAGGAAACCAAAAAAAGCCATTAAAGACTTGTTTATTCACCGACGACACACACACGAGAAAACAATACCACAGAATACACCATGCTGTGCTCCATTGAAGGAAGCAAAAAAGCCGTTGCGGCACAGAGAACCTTCTCCTACTGCCTTCTCGGATTCTTCGGCTGAATATGGTGGCACTGTTTGTGAAGATGCTGCTTCACTAAAAAGCTTTGGCTCTCAGGCTGGTTGTGGTGAGATTTTTGCTGATGATCTTGGATCTTGTGAGGGAATCTTTTATGCTCTTCCCAATGAAGGTGGTTGTGAACCTCTAAGCCAAATTCCAACTGCCACAAGTTTTCAAGGAGGTAAAGAATCCTTGGCTTCTCCAGGTTATACCGACTCCATGAGCATGTATGGGCTTTTGAGGACGTTATTTAGAACAATTGGTCAAGATTCATATCCTGAGCCCAAATCAACAGAATCCACAATACTTTATGGAAAGCATTCCAATACCAAACCTAAAGATGTAACTACAAATCCCCCCAATCTTGAAGATACAAAGAATAGGAAACGTGGTAAAGTGCTAACACCCAAAAGTGACAACCAAGGAAGCACTAGTGATGAAGGCTACTGTGATTATCTCTCTCCTGGACCTGAAGACCAAAGCAGTAAAATGTCCCTCTCGCCAGTCCATTCTTTTGACTTTCCAAGGGACTCTTGTAGTGGAGATGCTCTATATGAGCTGTTCTGTGAGCCGTCTCCTGAGGTGAAACCCATCTTAGACAATGAGACTGATCTAACAGAGTGTAGTGACCTTCCATTATCCATGTACAGCTTTTACGTTGGAGCAGAGGAGAATCTTTCTCCTCTTTTGGCGAGAGACTTTGTTGGAGAAGACCTTTTGCAAAGCAAATGGTTGGGGAAGGATTGCTTCCTTAAGCTTTGCGACACAGAGCTCTCTCTGGCTATGGGTTTAGTGAAATGGGTAAAACAGGGGCCAGTCAGATGTTGTCCAGCCAAAAAAAAGTCTTCTCAATCTGGTGATAAACAAACAGAAGATTTAAGCCAGAGACCGCAAATGTTATTGATTGGAAACCAAAATCCAAAAAGTGGTTTCTTAACTCTTAACAGTGAAGAAGACGAGCTTCATTTGAAATACACCACCAACCAAGGTGTTCCCTTGACAATGCATTGGCCTTCACAGCTTGATGAAAACAAGAAGATGCCAAGCACAGGAAGTCAACAAACAACTTCAGCAAGTGGTGCATGCTTCAAGATTTTCAATATGGATTCCCCAAATTTCCCACATGGAAATGTGTCATCTCCATTGTTAAGCTCTCCTGCCTCAGATACAAGATCATTGTGTGTATTTGCAATCAATAAGGAGTTGCTTTGTGAATCCTGCAAAAACTCTCTGAAGGTTAAGGCTAAAGATTTACATCTGTGCCGTTCCTGCATGTCCCACATTGAGAAAATCCAAACTTCAGACCTTAGAGTTGGTAAACAGCTTCTCAAGCCCAGCCTAAAACCACAGCTTAACCAAGATCTTCTGTCCCCATCCACAACCTGCAATATAAGCAGTGATATCAGCATAGCTTCACTTGTGAATCAGTGTGCCCATCAACTGTCTACTGTACAGATTGAGGACTCGACTCAAACAAATGTAAACCTGGAACAGAGTCGCTTTGAAGATGAGGAGAATAAAAACAAGGAACACTCTCAAAAGAACAAAAAGTCAAGAAACAACAGTAGACCACTTGCAACTAAAGACAAAAAACATTCCTTGAAAAGATCCAGCATCTCTGGTCTTCATCATAAACCATGCAATGTGGAGGTAGAGAAGCTTGGCTTGGTCTCACACAACAATTCCCATCATTTGGTCTTGGATTCCAATGCGACAGATGCTCATTCGCTTGGTGTCGGAAATAAATCTCACAACAGGAGACCCAGATCTCTTCCATTAATGGTTTCTGCATCCCATGACTTGTCTTGCAAATATGGCTGTATTGAACTTTTGAATAAGGCAGAAAAAGGAACCATATCAAACAGCAGACACAGGTCAAAGCATCGCAAGAACCCTGCGCTGAATGAGAACACGTTTGGAGAACCGACAAGTGAATGCAGATGCAGAATGAAGAAGTGAAGTCCAGATTTTATAGGTGCCTGTATTTATTGATTTACCTCGTCATCTAATATCCATATATCCATTCATCTATCCATCCATCCACCCACCCATCCATCCATCCATCCATCCAGGTTTGAATCCTAGACCCTTTACCCACTTCTCTGGGCTTTGTTGGGGTTAGGGAGAGGGAACATATTGTTTTTAATGTAAGTCAGTATGATGAGACATCACTATAATATATGGAAGTGTGTGTGTGTGTGTGTGTGTGTGTGTGTGTGTAGATACATTGAGGTCACAGTAAGGCCCCAATGGTCAGTTGTGGAGACCTATGGCCACTCGTTTGTGTTCTGTTGAAATGGTTTATTGCAACTGAATTACATAACTGCACAAGTCTACAGTATATAGGTAAACAGTCTATTTATAATAACAATAAATCTAAAGGTAAAAATATATTTTCCAGCATGACAATACTGTACAGATAAATAGATGCCTATTTTAGTTGTGAATTAATTTGAAAGAATGTGCTATTAATAGAGGACATGATAGATGCTTCTATTCGGCGGAATAATACGTAATTACCAATTCAGTCCATCAATGCTTACAAATAACACATACAATAATTCATGGATTAGAGGCTTTCGAGCAGCCGACCTGACTCTGCTGTAGTTAACTGCAAAGCAATTTTGTCCCTTTTGGGCCATTTTTGCAAAGTCACTCTCTTTACTTATAGGTGAGGAAATATACTCATTTAGACAGCGTAGCTATGATCATGTGCATTCCTTTTTTGGTTCACACGGAGCTGGAGCCTACTGTTGGTGGCCAACTATTCACACACTGACATACACAAAAAATACACTCTCTCACACACTTTATACGAGTTAAAAATAAAACGAGCAGGCCTGATTAATTATTTAAATGGGAATTGTGGAATTGGATAGTGAATGTAATTGAAGGAGAATGCTTTATTAATAATTCAGCAAGCTTGTCTGCCCTGTGGCCAAAGAAATTGAGCTGTATCAATAGTTTGTTTTTTACAGTGAAATGTTTTATAATGTTCAGCATTTGTATCTCACCACATTTACTGTTAAGTGTTAGACTTTTCTTTCCTCTGGAAATGAATTCTGCTGACTTTTCCTTCGTAAATATTAGATACTGGAAGTAATCATTTTTCAAATGTTTTTGAAATTCTTTGAAAGAACTTATTATTAAGAACTTATATTCACTCAGTACAGTAGACAACAGGCAAAGCATTGGTTTAAGTGTAATTCAAGTTATTAAAATGGATTGGATAGTTTAGAACTCAAATTATAAAGTTATGGACTTGATTGGACATAATTTTTCACTCTATGGGATGACCACTATGTGGAGCTGTAGTATCAACTACTACGTATACATGTATATACGTATTTATGTAAATTTGAGGAACAATTGACGCGCCAATATATATTATGTATACGTGTATACGTATATACAGGTATAGATAAGCATACATATGTGTGTGTGTGTGTGTGTGTGTGTGTGTGTGTGTGTGTGTGTGTGTGTGTGTGCACTAGACTTTAGACTCATTCAATAGCTGTTTGGTTTATAGCCAGAGGAGAAGAAATTCATGTTGGCTTTCTCTCAGCTATAATCCATCAGTGCTCTCCTGGGGTTCTTCATAGAAGGTCTGAAGCCACTACACGTGGCTGATGTTCAGAGCAGGCTGACTGACTGAGGTGATGCTGAACATGACTTTTCTTTTGCTTTGTGGTTCAGGAAATATGCCTTGTGCTATTAGATTTCACGACACAAATGACAGTTTAGTTGAAGGAGGTGAGATGCAGTGGCTTTGTTTTAATATTGATGGATGGATTCAGCATTGGACACTGCCTGAAAAGCAATGGACTAGTCTGCTGGCCATACTTTTGTACAAATTGTAGGGATTTTACTACGTATCCTAAATTAAATAATTTGTATGTGCAAGTAATAAAGTGAGGTGACTGTAGCAAATTGTGAAATGTTGCCATAGCTTCTTATTTGTTTTTCATTTCATTTGTTGATCATTTGTACAAATTCTGTGTTATATAAATATCTATATATATATATATATACACACAGTATATATATATATATATATATATATATATATATATATATTTGTGCATTTACTTGTTTTACAAATTACAAATCTTGTCTGACATTTACTTTTTTTTTCATACCAACAGGTCACAGACAGCGTATTCTTCAACTGTCAAACTGAGTTTTTAGCATCTACTCAGCAACAATGACTGTTTGAGATAAGAGCAAGTTTGTAGAGAAACATGTGATTTTGAATCGGTGATTTTCCTACATGGCACATTTATACAATTATTGTGGGTTACTGTAAAAAAAAAGTTTTTTTCCCAAAAGCTAGTCAATTTTTGCAACAACAGTGTAGAAACAAGTTCTCATTAACTACAGATTTTACTGTGAAAATTGCCTTTAAATAACTGCAAAGGATTGAAAAGTTATCACAAGACTTTTTTTGTTTATTCTTTAATGTTAGAGAGAAAATGTGAACTGGTGATTACACAGAGTAAAGAAGTCTGTTGAAAGAAGATCTCTGATCTGACTAATGTGACCAGAATTGATAAGTGTGGCCCAGAAAGGGTCCATTCACACAGACAGCAAGCTTCCTCACAAAGCAGCAGGTGGCACTTCTCCTCGTCTTCGGCCATTCTGAATTCAACGCTGTCTTTTTTCTCTTTTAATAACCACAGTTCATCTAGAGTTTCTCGATATTGAATAGCATCAATGTATTTTTTTGCATGTCTGAGTAGATGTTTATCTGCATATAAAGAGGCTCTACCCGAAAATTACCATTCTGACAAGATTTACCACACCCATGTAACTCCAGTCTCACACAGCCCATTATTCTTCAAAAAACCTTTTGTATTTTGTCAAAAAAAAAAAAACCTTTTCACATTACAGGAGTACCCTCAAGTAAATATGTATATTTACAGTAGATTAGATATGGTGTATAACAAAGACAGAAAATGGGTCACATACTGACATAGTAAGGTAATATTAAGTATTACTATTTAATATAGCATAAAGAACACAAAAACACATAATAGGATAAAAATAAATATGACACAATTCTGTTTCTAAATAAAAATAAGAAAAAAGAGCATTTGAATGAACAATTAAAAAAAAAACTTTGCTATTAAAGGGATATTAAATTTCGTGGCCTCAAGCTGTTTTCCATTAGATAGACATCAGCCATAACAACATCTGGAACAAGGCTGGTCGGTCGGACTCGGGTGTCAGTAATGAAGGTGGTGATAAAAACTCAATAAAAGTCATATGCTTTCGGATTCAAGTTTAACACATTAAACAGAAGCCTTTAAAACCGGAATTATTTAATATAGTTTACATTTGCACACTGTTGCAAAATCAGTGTTTGTTACTTAACTCAAGAAAATCTGCGTAAAAACCAATCGGATATTTAATTGTATTGTATAAGATAATGTATTTACTGTTACACTTTAATCGGAATAAGCTGCATTTTTAAACTGGTATACATATATACATAATGAATATATACATACATATATATATATATATATGTATATTTATATATATACTATGATAGATAGATAGATAGATAGATAGATAGATAGATAGATAGATAGATAGATAGATAGATAGATAGATAGATAGATAGACTTGTACAGTATATACATGTACAGTATTTATTCTAATATAGAGAGAGACAAACTGATTGGTCAGCTTTGTATGCATTGACTACATCCCCTTCTTAACAGACAGGACAAAAGCAAAGAAAACAGTGGTGACCGAACAGAGAGCACTTAAACAGGCCAAGCGCCGAACACTGATACTCATACGAGCTAATCAGAACAGGTTTCTCTCTTGTGATATTTAATTATATATGGCACTTCATAAATAGATGTTCTCACACTGCACGTGAAAAACTGGTTGCAATGTGAGCGGCCCGCTGCAGTTTGTCAAGTCTGTCCGCTTTCATAAACAAAGCGTCTGATTGGTGTTCGCGCGTGACGTCGGCATTCCATTACGCTCTCTGACTGAGCGGCCGAGCGCGCGCACTAGACGCGGATTTGTTGACGGTAATGGACGCGTTGCTGGTTGGTTGGTTGGTTGGTTGGTTGGTTGGTCGGTCGCTCGTTCAACATCGCGGTTTGTGGGATTTGTTAAACCTCACGAGACACGCTTTCTAATCACTCTGTTACGAGACGAGTGAACCAGGTGCGTTTCGTGATGCTGATATAAAGTGCTTTTCAAGTTTTTCAAAGGCACGCACTTTCATTGAGTCGCCTCAGTAGCTTTCAAAGAAATAAAATGGAATTATTCGATAGTTTCACAGACAACATGGATTTTTAACAACGCGTATTAATTGTCGTGACAATGGAAGAGGCAGAACGTGGTGCCGAGAGGACGCGGAACTCTGAACCGGGACTTCGTGCGGACGGGGACCGGGATGAAGTTCAGATGCACCTCGCCTGTTTACCGGAGCGGTACATGAGGGCCAAGTTCTCCCTCTCCGCTTACATATTTTGCTGGACAGTTCTTAAGCTTTGTCAGGTAAGAATGAAACGTATAATATATGTATAATAATAAAGCTAATAAAATCACGAAAAAGAGACCAGTCCAGCCTCAAAAGCTGTCACGCTTTTGAGAGATTTTCACTTTTGCAGAGTCAATGTACTTATTGATATCCCCTAATACAATTTTTTTTTATTTTATATTATTGAATCGTGTTCAAATTGGTTCAAAGGACAGTAAAAATAATTGATGGGCATCACACGGACAACCATCTAAAGAATGGGCTGGACTTTATAAAGCACGTTTGCTTCACACCTGCTCATCCCATTTTCTCATCATAATGTTATATTTTTAATTTAAAAGATTAGCATTTCCCCTAAATTCACATCAAGTTCGACATGAACATTCTTCCCTTCAGCATTACATTTTCTGCTTTGAATGTAGAACTGGGAGATGTTTTGTCATGTACAGGGTGAAACGGCGTGATGGGGAAGCCAGGCCTTTGTACATGTGCCATCACACGTGGATTCCTGTTGCTATTGTCTCCACACAGTAGCTTCACCGCGGTCACCCGTCAACTCGCCGTTTATAGTTCACGCTAAATCAAGACACATGACACCACAAGAACACAACTCTATATGTGAACTTCAGTCCTGCGTACGCTGTCTACAATGAAGAAAGCCAAAAAACACACTTTTACTTATCCTTTTATCCTTTTCCGCCCATTTGCACAAATAATTTTCCACTTTCCACTTTCCAACATTCCACTTGCTCATGAGTCAGCAACTGTGTGCTACAAGTCTAAGCTTTTTTTTTTTTTTTTAATTTGCCAATGTTTGTGGTTATATTTGTAGGACTTTGTTATTTGTACTTATTGTGTGAAGCTTCCAGAGGAATTTGATAAATATTTCTAGAATTTCATCTGGTTTAATAGGCACCAAAAATACACCTTCAGTTATTTTGAAATAAAAAGGACACAGCTGCCCAGGGTCAGAGGTCAGACTTTAAGAGGCATACCACAACCCTGAACTCGTCGTAATAGTTTTGATTGGTTAAAGAATTAACTCCGTCCCAGCAGCTTTTTTTTTTAAAATGTGGTTTACATGATGCCGATGGCAGCCTGATCAAACAGGGACTGATTTGTTTAGACATTTATTACAGAAGATAATTGCACTTAAAATAGTTGCTTTTAACAAGCACTTTCACTTTCATGTTTATTTGGTAAAGTTATCTTTTATTTCATTGCAACATTTTGCCTCTGGAGAAGTTATAATAGGTGTTAGCTGTGAATGGAATATTTTTTTTTAGCTCACCCAAATTAAGCACAAGCATATCTTGATTTTTGTTTTAGTAATGTGGCAAAGTATGTTCTACTTGCTTCCTGTGGTTTGCTTTAACGTGCATACTGTACTTTGCTTTAAGGCTAATGTCTGCTGTACTGGATGTCTAGTATGAATTGTTGATTCTTTAGTTCAAGACACACCTTTAAACGGTTATGTACGTTTCCTTTCTTTTTGTCTACAGAGATTAAGACTGCCACCAGTTCTTCCCCAGGTAAGTTCTGTCTTTCTTTTCAGTTCTAAAACAACAGACACGTCATGTGAACTGAAACAGTCAAGGTCACACCAAAGCAACTTTTCATGGGCTCATTTACTACATAGCATTTAGGAACCAGGCGGTTGTGTGAAAGCCAAAAATCAAGTCAAAAAGATTATTTTCCATACTGTGAAACCAGGGCAGCACGGTGGCGCAGTGGTTAGCGCTGCTGCCTCACAGCAAGATGGTTCCGTTTGACACTCGAGGTGTGAGTTCGAGGCCGGTCGGGGCCTTTCTGTGTGGAGTTTGCATGTTCTCCCCGTGCTTGCGTGGGTTTCCTCCCACAGTCCAAACATGCGTTTCAGGCGAATTGGAGTTGGAAAATTGACCACATAGGTATGAGTGAGTGTGTGAATGTGTCTGTGTGTCTCGCTCTGCGAATTGGCCACCAATCCAGAGTGTGTATCCCGCCTCCGGCCCTAAGACGCTGAGATAGGCGCCAGCTCCCCGCGACCCTGTAAAGGATGAAGCGGTAGAAGATGACTGACTGTGAAACCAACCAATGACTCAAGCTCCCATAGCGTTTATTTATCTCAATAATTGAAATAAAACCTGATAAGTATTTATTACCATATTAGTTACCATGAAGTATTACTACATACACATTAGTGGTAATACTTACTAAGACGTAACTAAAAGATAACAACAGACCAATCAGAAGTTATTGTACTTGGACATTACAGTAAGAAAAACGCTGCCTGTTTCTCTTACTGTAGTGTTCAAGTACAATACCCTTAGATTGGTCTACCTTTTATGTGTGTATTTCTTACTAGAAACCTTTTTGTCTGTCTTTAGAAAAGCTTATTGTTATCAGACATTCGGATACGCATTGACAGTCAGCAATTTTTTGACTTATTTTACTGTAACACACACACACACACACACACACACACACACACACACACACACACACACACACACTATGCAAAAGGTTTATAGGCAAGTATCGAAAAGATGGTGCCAAGGAATAAACGCCAAGGTGAGGCTGTGAAAAAAAGTTTCGTGTTATGGCAAGATTCAGCACAGCAACAAGACAAGGTAGTTCTACGTACTGTACCATTGAGCTCTATACCAGACAGATTTTACAGCAGACTAGGGCTTCCAGCAGGTTTCAAGATCTAGCTCTTTAGATCTTTAGGCAAATAAAAAACATGCATTGTGTATATTTGACTCTGTGGTTGATAAATGAAAGTGCAGCAGATGAAAGCACGTAAAAATGATTACCAAACGAAATGTCCAGCAGTGCATTATCTTAGAACTAGCAGTGGGACCCAGGTGCACACACCTACTGTCTGGAAAAGTCAGGTCAGAAGTGGTCTGCTTGGAAAAGTTGTAGGCAAAAAGCCATGCCACTGACGTAGGAAAAGGTCCAAGCTACTCCAGTATGCACGAAAACAGAACTGGAGTTCTGCCATACTTGTGCACAGTAATGCTATACGTACTCACACCTCAAGTGTCAAACGGAACCATCTTGCTGTGAGGCGACAGCGCTAACCACTGCGCCACCGTGCCACCCTTTTATAAACACTTTAAAAGCATTTTTATACATCATCATTTTCGTTTAAAAATTCTCGTGTGTGATGTTTGATGTTTCTATTGCAAACAGAAATAAACGATAATAATAAAAAATAATTATTTGACCAATAATTAAAAAAACTGGTCAAACTGGCCAACATTTGTGTGAGAAATGTGAGGAAAAGTGGCCAGTTCTGGTTGAAAGCTAATTAAAATAACCATTCCACTAGTAAGGTTTATATAAACACAGTGTAGTGAACACACACAAACCTTGAGTAGTGGGCAGCCGACACTGGAGCTCTCTGGGAGCAGTTTAAGTTAACCTACTTGACAGGGATTTGAACCTGCAACCTGTTTGACCCAAGTCCAAATCCATATCTTTTGTCTACTTATTGTAAAATGATTAGCCAAACAACTTATCAGACCAAAAGGCATATTTCCTGGATACTGGCTGTGTTTTTTTCCAGATGTGTAGTTTTTTATGGAGACCTGCCACCTTGAAGTACAGCTCTAGTGACTGTCTTTGTAAAAACATTAATTCCAGACTTCAATAAAGTTAATATTGGACAGGAGAATCATGTTTGCAAAAAAAAAATTGGACACTTTATTAACCGGATGAAAATAAATCGGAAAATTATAAACTCTAAAAATGTGTGTATGAATGTACATCTTTTTTCTTTTTCATAGGGCCCTCAGTGTTTTTTTCAGTCAAACGCTTTGATGCAACCATTATTCCGATGCATTCAAGCGTCCACCATGAGGACGATGATATATGGGAGCAGCTTATCTGCTCACACTCACACTAAAGGCTGTGCTGAAACATGTTGGATGCTACTGAGGAGTTATGCAACTTTGCATTGATCAGTGTCTTTTGCTGTAGTTTGGGTTCTGCAGACGGTTCAACTGCTCCCATGACACCTGTAGTATTTATCACGCTTTGTTCAGAATTGAACAGGCCTTAAACAGGCCTTAAATATCGCATTGCATTTCTGCATTTAGCAGAGGCTTTTAATCAACGCAGCATTTATTGTTTCATTTGCATACAGTACATTGTTTGTGAACCTTGTTATAGTTATCAGTTATAGTATATATAGTTATAGTTATAGTCATCTGGTATCAGATATGGGGCTTTCTTATTAAAAAACCTAATGCAATATTTTTAGGGATGCACAGAATGTGTTTTTGGATGTAATTTCAGTAAATGTAAAAAAGTAAATTTGAAAGATATATTCGTGAATCATTTTTAGTCTGAAGAATGTTTCGGAAAAAAAAAAACAAATTATATACGCAATGATGAATGTCAAGATAAAGTGTCAAGTTGGGTGAAGGGATTTTTGTAGAAGATTTAATACTGGTCCAACTTCATACTTTTCCTTCTCAAGCCTAATCTGTCTCTTCATGTCTCAGCTTGAACAGCCTTACAATTTTATTCTGAACATCGAACATTTGAGTTTATAAGGTTGTATAAGATGTAATGATGTACTGATAGTTTTTAAATGGCAAGCAGTGATAGTGACCATGAAAGTATTTATCGTGCTTTTATTTGTGCTTTTAGTTTACTTTTTAATACTACTGTAAGTATTTTAGCTTAACTTGAAAAGCAAAAGCAAATATTGTAGTTTTTAAATCAACTCAATTTTTTCTGGTAAAACTTGGCACAGATTTCAAAATTGAGGAAGAAGAGGACTTTAATTCCTAGTAATTGAAATGAAAACAAATGTTTGAATAAAATGTTTTACTTTCACTTTATTTCTTGGGTAATACGTACGAAAAAAAAAACAAAAATAAAAAAACGGCAAATAAGCTTCTTTTTTCAAGAATAATTTTTTTATAGTCCTGTTGGTTTTGAACATTCTTTACAGTTTGTTTTTTCTTTATATAAAGCATTTAGTGTACATGTAGTAAAGTCATTGACACAAAGCCACAATAATAAAACAAATTTGACAAAAAAACTTTCTTTTTCAAAGTACTTCACACAAGCACAAAAAAAGTGTGTTAACATTTTGTGCTTGGCTCCATTTTACACTCCAATCAACAGTTTTGAGGAATAAAAAGACGAAAAAGAGGGAATAAGGTTCTGCCATTTTATTTTCACACAAGTAAATGGTTTACAGACTATTTTCATATTTTATGTGGGATAGAATTATACTCCGCAAATCCCAAGACATGTTCCTGTGGAATGCTCTTCTGAACTCCGCTTTGATGGGCCGTGCCTAGCAGGCAGAGCGAGCTGTACGCATGAGTTATAATGCCGCAAAAATGCAAGTCTGTGTCATAAACTCCCACATTATCTCTAATAATAGTCCTTAATCTTCTCAAACACCAGCAATGCCCACTTCAGCATTGTTAGTGGACCAAAAGAATAACCTGTCACATCGTTCCTGACCCAGGACTGAACTGGAAGGCTGTAGATTACTACAGGCTGTCCTGTGGTAGCTACGCACTGCCAAAATAAACTTCACCAGGCTATGGTTCAGTTCTGGATGCAATCTAGACATAATAACTCTTATTCTCAGCTTGAAGACAGTTTAGCATGGGGTGAAACACTACTGTATTCATGAAAAATGTCATTTTAAACAGGAGGAGCAAGGCACCCGCCTGTTGTTTTTTTTAGTGATACAAATCTTTAGCTGATTTAGCTGGAACGCCAAATGCTAAATGGTTTTATTTAGTGCTGCGCAATCTGTGAAAGTTGCCATAAAAATGAAGTAGAAAAGGGATAAGCGATCAATATGCGATTGCGGTTTTAAGAGTTGGCTTTCTTGAATAAAGAACCATACACACAGCCTTCTTTAATTCTGTAAAATTGTAAGCAGAATATTTAAATGCTATGCTATAAATGCAATAAATATTTAAACATATTAAAAATATTTAAAAATGCAATTCAAGTAACAACAATCAGAAGAATTGGGTGTAACAAAATATGCAATGTCTTGCAATGTTTAGTAGAGTAGAGTTAAAGAAGGATGAAGATTGTAAGCATGAAAGACATAAAATAGAAAGCATAAAAACATTAAATCTTAAAAATAATGAATCAGTGTTAACAAACTTTTACCATTTAAGGTGGATTTAAATGTGAAAAGAAACCGGATTTACATACAGTATGTGATTTACTCATTTTTAAGACAAAATAAATATTTCATATAGGAAAGTTTTCTGGCTATAGGTGAAATATATGGCACCTCCAGAAACCTTTCCAAAACAGTTTAAATTGTTATAAATATATAAAAGTAGTTTTAATTTGTTAAAAACTAGTTTTAAACTACTATGAGAACTAGTTATAAACTCGTAGCAATGAAATATAATACTTCTTCTATGTAATACTAATGTAATACTACTTCTCGGCTTGAAATTTTGCTGAAATTTTACAGTCCATATTTTTGCAAAATTGTGCAAGTTGTATTGTTTCCTCGCACACCTTTAATACAAATTCCTTGAACTAGCTACACACACCTTTTCTGGCAACCCATTCAACTGTATAAAGCACATGCACAAAACGACAGGCTTGTGCGATTTTAAGAATACTTAATTACAATATTTTTGTGATTACGATCAATCGCACAGCTACTTTTCTGCTAAACTCTGTGTCAACAAAACCCACGGCTGGTCTGGTCTTGTGCTGCACTGTTAATAGTCACGTGACCTCATGCGCCACAGCCCAGCTCGGACCGACTGTTTTCATAGAAGCGCTTATTTGAATATATCCCACGCACTGATATTTTCAGCAGTGTTGCAGTAACTTGCGCGGTTGGTTAGAATGTCGTTGGAAAGCTCTTCTTGATGCATTGCATTCTCTTTCAGCTTCTGACAGACAGCTTCCCTCTGTGCTGGCTCCCCCTCATTCCGCCCTACACCAAATAACTGATTTTGAGCACCCGCAGTTATAAAGTCACATGTCTGCACAGAACAATAGTCTTTTATTTGGTCGCTGCATTCATTATGATGTTAGTATTTAGCAAAAGCTTCAAGTCTCCTGGTAGGTGAGAGAGGCTGCGATGGATTCAAGGGCGTTTGTTCTACACAGACAAAGAGATCTGGAAGTGCTTGTTGTTCTTTTCATCTCCTTTTTCAGAATAAACTGATTTCTCACGCACACTCTTCTGCTTTTGATTCGTTTGCTTAAGTCAAATTTCACAAGTCCAACTGCTAATTATATCTGTGTGCATTTTAACTTCGAAAAACTAGACTGATGGAGTTTAACGTCTAATATTGTTGTTATATTTTCACTGACTGAATCATTGAATGAACGCATCTTTCACGACAAAGCGTTTAAGAAGTGGATCATTAGTGTTGTGCATCATTCATGGGCTTAGCCTTGTTTTTAATGCGATTGCCTGGTTTCGTAGGTGCAATTTTGTGTAATACTTTACTTTACTTTACAGTCATTTGGCAGATGCTTTTATCCAAAGCGACTTACAAAAAGAGGAGCAAGTGAAGCAATTTGTCTACAATAGGCTACAGTAGATGTCAGTACAGGCTATATAAGGAAACTTATTAGACAGAACAGCATGACAGTCAACAAAAACAGTGAACACAAGACAAGAAACACAAGACAATTTTTTTTTTGTTAATCAGTGTTAAGGTGCTGGTGGAAGAGCTCAGTTTTTTAGTGCTTTTTTAAAAGTTGAGAAGGTTGCAGACTTTCTAAGAGGAATAGGTAAATTGTTCCACCAGACAGCCGCTGAACGAGAGAAGGTTTTTGTGAGAGATTTCAAGCCGCGTTGCAGAGGGACGACTAGCCGACGTTCGTTCTCGGATCGCAGACTACGTGCGGGAGAGTATTCCTGAATCAGGGAGTTGAGGTAGCATGGTGCCGCATCAGTGATGGTCTTGAAGGTCAGTGATAAAGCTTTGAACTTGACCCTGGCAGCAATTGGCAGCCAGTGCAGAGAGACAAGCAGTGGAGTGACATGAGTCCTTTTCGGTTGTTTGAAGACCAGTCGTGCTGCAGCATTCTGGATTCTTTGCAGAGGCTGTGTAGCGGCGACGGGCAGACCTGCCAAAAGAGAGATGCAATAATCCAGCCTTGAGATCACCAGAGCCTGTACTAGAAGCCGAGTGGCGTATTGTGAGAGGTAAGGTCGTATCTTGTTGATGTTGTAGAGAGCAAATCACATGACTTGGCTGTCGCACAGATGTGTGCAGAGAAAGTAAGCTGATCATCAAACATCACCCCAAGGTTTCGGGCAGTCTTGACTGGTGTTAATGTGGTTGAGCCAAGCTGAACTGTAATGTTGTGGTGGATAGATGGATGAGCAGGAATTACCAAGAGTTCTGTAATAACAAAGGAAGTAGCTTGTCTTCTGATGGAAAATGCCCTGGACACAGTTTGCATCACGCACTGCTTTTTATTTACAACAATAACAGTTGCAACTCATTCAGAAACTGAATGTTTGCAGACCTTGGGTGTTAATCGATGTAGGCCTCAAATCCAAATCAGCCATTAAAGGATTTTTTTCACATCCTTTTGATTTACATATTGTTTTTTCATTGAACATATCCGGGCGTATTGTATTTATGTGCCATTTGGGAAACTATTTGAGCTGATGAAGCTTTACCAGCAAATTGTAAATGCAATGTGTAGGAAAGCTCTTGAACAATCTCGAGTGGGATCTACTTTTACTTGTCTTATTTACCCGGGTGTGTTTGTATTTTGTCAAACTTTTCATTTCTATCCATTTTTGTAGAAAGGAAAATATTCAAAGTGGCTCTAGTAGTAATAACAATCTAATAATAAATAACAATCATTCATTAACAATAGTAATGGTGAACATAACCTGGTTTAGTCAGGTGAGATGTAGGTGGATTCAAGTGTTGTTAAAGATTGTTGGCGTGTTCACACCCAGTCTAATAATGCTTCAACACAACAAATATTAATGAACAAAAAAAGCATTATTATAAAAATATAAACATTAAGCACACTAAAAAGCAATTTATTTATTTTTTTTATGTTTTTTATATTAATTTATATTAGCACTTTTTTTGTTTTGCATTTTTAGTAATCACACTTACATTTAACACTCATATATACACGGTATATACAAGCTACTTTAAGCGATTTAAGACAAACTCTGTCATTAGGAATATAGTTTTTATTTTTATAATGTTTAATTCTTTTTTGACTGTAAGGGAGAACACAACAAGATTGTCACACAGCATTTGATCCACACTCTTTGAAGTCGTTTTATCTTTCATTCTTGCTCATCTGCATTTTTTAAGAATGTAAATACTATTCTTAGCATCAACCTAATGATCAAACACTGAAATGAAAAGATGCTGTGACAAAAATTAAGGAAAGTGGTTGTACACTCTTCCCTTCTCTCTTTGTGACACTATTGCTTGGACGCACTAGCCATCTTCTTTATTCCTGTCTTTTTTTGGGTTGGGCTTCCTCCTCCTTTGTTTTCGTGTGAGCGTTTGAGCCACATGTCGTGGTGTGAACTGTACGTCTCAATGTTTTATTCAGCAGTCAAAGCGATGAATGGGTCTTAGGAGTTAGCCAGGCTGCACTCAGATCTGCTTTTTAGGATTATAGTAGCTGTTTGGCAAACTCCGTCTGCATGTGACCACACATGGCACAGGTATGTTTATTCTTTACAAATAAATATTCACAACGCTGTTGTTTTTAGTTGTTTTTTTTTCTCATTGTTGTCCCCGAACAGCAGGAAACACATGTTCAGTAGCCACCATGCGCTTTGTTCTACCGTGTTTTTGTTTTTTTAAACGTGCTGATGCGTTAATTTTCAAAGATTATGCATTGTTTTTCTGTTTTTCTTTTTGTAATGCAAAATATATCTTAAAGTCCACCTTTTTTAGTGGCGGTTTGCTGAGCAAATATCAGATTTGCGTGTGCATGTTGGCTTTTTCGTATTTAAACAGTCGTAGAAAACAGCATTGTTTAGACAAAAAATGTCAAGAATTCTATGAATCAGTTCATTACACAGTACCGGCTTTGTAGGCTAATCTTGTGTGTGCGTGCTTGTGTGTTATGTGCATTTAACCTTTGAGATCTTGAACCTGTTCAGCAGCCTGATTTGCATGTCTTGTGTGTTTTTACATATGTGTCCGGTCGTATGGTGTATAAGTGTAGAGAGTGAGAAATTTAATCTTTTAAAAAATCAATAAAATCAACAACCCTAATTCATTTTTAGTTTGATGGTCAAGTTCAAAGGTCACAGACCAGTCTCATGTTAATTCTGGTTTAGACTTCCAGCCAATCTAATGTGTCATGTTTATATTAATATCATTCATACATACATACATACATACATTAAAACATGTATTTGTTTGCTGAACACATTTAATGTAAAGTGACTTACAAAATGAAAGACAACATTTCTTAAAGAATTAGTAAATGCACTACACTAAACTAAACTTCATTTTGTTATCCATCTAGTTAGAAACATGCAAACAGACAGTGACATGTATAAATACTTTGTCATTATGTGTGAATGTGTGAAAACATAAGAACAAATTTTTTACTTTGCGTTATCATTTCTTAAAGCTCTAGTTGGATTTTCTTGTTTGTTTTTTTTTCATGAATATGAAGATCATCACTGAATTTTATAAAAGAAAGGCAGACTTGGAGCTTCCTAGAGAGCGTAACATGGTTTTATTAACGCCAAGCCAATGGAACCAGTTGCATCCAGCCAAAAGGACAGTTTTGGCAATTTCTCTCTACCATTTATACATGAATACTCAACAGTTCCTAAAGCTTCTGTGTGTGATGGATAGATCTGATGACTTGATCAGAACGTGGAAAAATGAAGCTGTTGCTTTTTCCAATACAAAAGGTTGCAGCATCTGTTAGTGTCATTCATTTCACTGCTGTTTGGTTTTGCCGCCATAAAAAATTTAAACCAACATTTTCCAGGGAGCTCATTCATAAATGTGGAGTTAGGATGTGGATAAGCATAAAAATACAATATTCTCATTGTATTTAGGTGTTGGTTCTGTCTGAGGAAAAGATTTGACCAAGGTTTTGGTTCCGACTTGGACTCTATGCCAACTTCAGTTCCCGGTTGGTTCAGACACTTAGAATCAGAAGAATGTTCCCAGACGGCACTTGATTTACAGTAAGACTGTCAGGCTTTGGCATAGTGGTGAAAGGAAGAAACGGAACCTGTGGAATACTTAATTGTGTCCATAAAATCCGCAGTCCAGCCAGTGGATTCTCCTCATAGCAAAATTGCAGGGTGGAGGCTTTCATGGTATTTTTGCTTTTCCAGTCCACTTTGGCTTGTTTGTTGGACAGTCTGTGTAAAGAATGTGATATTGGTCCTCAATGGACGTTTGGCAAACCTATTTTTGCCCTATTTTTTGCAGATCTTGACCATAATCCCAATGTTGCAGCCAAATTTCAACTTTTAAACTTCTACTGGGCTGTTTAAAGGCTGCATTGCTCTTCACCGGATTGGTTTGTAGACATAATACGGTTTAATGTCAAGAATTTAAGTCATTTCCTGCAGACTTTTCTTCTTGAGAATATTGGAGCCCGGTTTGGAGTTACGCAAGCCCTTCATACGTCCCCTGACCCTATGTCCTTGTTTGCAGTCCAGCAACAGTATGCAGGTCTGTAGGCAGCACATCTCTTGGTGTTTCAAAGTTATTGTCCTGGATCCAAAACTCCAGCCTGTTGATGTTTTCTTTCTTTATTAAACACTGTGACTCACACAGGAACTTGACGGCTGTGCTTTCACCAGCAGATAACGTTTAATCCCAAAATGGGTCTTTCTCCATTAAGAAATTTAAGCCAACAAAGGACGGTGGGAATTTCTGCTCAGAGGATTGTTTGAAGTTATAACTTCTGAATGGTTTTGGAAGTCTCTTTACTTAATGTTTCAGAAACTTTTTATTTCTGCATTTTTTAGTTTGTGGTTATGATTTTATTTCTGCAAAGCTAGGTTTTTTTCTTTGTCTTACTGTAATTGATTTGCCAAGAAATACTAGGGTTAAGTATAGGTTTTAATATTACGAGTAAATAGAGACACTGCACTCAACAAGTTCAAACAGTAAAGTGAACACACAAACCCGGAGCAGTAGGCAGCCTAAAGCCAAGCAGATCTTTTTGACCATCTTGCTCAAGGACACTCAGTGGTGGAACCTACCGGACCGTCATTCAAACCAGCAAGCATCTGGTCACTACTAAACTAAAATCTAGGCCACGACTCCCCATAGAGCAATCGCAGTCGTTAATTGCATTATCAGCATATGCTCAAACTTCAATTTATTTGAAATTGTATACTTTATATACTTTAACTGTACTACATATAATGTCCTTTTAAATCATAATTCCTGTCTACTTGTCTAAAAAATTATAAATAAAACAAAAATTGTCATTACTGCTGAATTGTACTATACAGAATTTATACTAATAAATGACGAAGCCAGACTCAGTTCCATGCTCACCACACCTTTGTCTTCTTATGGTGCATTCATCAGACACACAATGAAGAGGGAAAAGCGTGCATCAACAACCCTTCATCAAGTTCAGATTCTCCCTTTGGATCAGCAAGAAAGCAATTATTCGGACAATCACAGTTGTTATTGAGAGCTTTGTGTGCAGGTGTTGTTGGTGTTTGGGTTTGTGAAATCAATACCCAGTTTTCTTCCTTTTTCTTTGTTTCTTTCTCAGCAAAGCAGATTTTGTTTAGCTGAGCAGTTGGATAATGGGAGTGATGCAAGCTGATCTGAAGTCAGAGCTTCTCCTCCGCATGGGAACACGTTGATAAAGTATCTGGTTTCACTCTCACCTCCTTTGTTCTATTTGAGGTCGCTCGGTTCTGGCTGAACTCAGAGTTTGTGGATCTTCGTGTGGTGTGAGAAGTCTAGGGAAGTACTGTACTGCTTTTGACAAGTCTTTGTAGAGCTTCTTTGGAAGCCCTCTAGGCTGGACTTTATCCTGGTGAACCTAAAGTAATTTCCAAGATTTGATTGTGTTTTAGCCCGTGTTTTGTTTTCAAAGTTTTGCAGGTTATCCAAACCATACTATAATTTTTCCAGTATTTGTCTCCACAGACAAATTGTCTCCAGGGAACCACTGATAGCAATTTAGCTGAAATGATTTCACTGAAGCATATGTTGCCCACATCCACATTTTTATTGTTGTTGTGTCATTATTTCTTTGTGTTTATTAGCAAACCCACTAGTAATTGTGCGAGACATCAAACCTCATACAGTACAGTATATAATGCGTCTTCTGGCTCTTACATGATCTTCAACTTTGTTCTTCTGTTTGACTTCTGTTTGACATCTGTTTGACGTTTACCAATTTGGGTGATCAGCATTTCTCACAGATTGTGCTGTTAAGGTGAGAATGGAAGTTCATCTGAGAAGAACACTCCAGGAGGCCTTTGATTTGACCCTCAGCATCTCAACAAGCCACTGTTGCCTGGACAGCACTGTGTAATATGCACCAACAACTTAATTGCATGTGTGCTTAAGTTGCCACGGGTAGCGTGTAGCATTGTTCTGGTTTCTTTCTCACGCTCCGTGTCCTGAGAGGTTCTGTTGTCGGAGATTGGGTTATCTTCTGGGCACTGGGAAAGAAGTTCGAAACGTGGTCTTTGCAAATCCAGAACTATTTGCAAGATCTTTCTTCACCTTTGACAGCTTGGCTTCATGAATCAGTGGTTACCACCGGTAATCGGCCCTCACACTGTTCCCAATGCATCTTTACAGTAGATCAACAAGTGTCATGTCAAGTATTGATGGATTGATTGGTGTGGAATAACCAGACAGACAGACAGACAGACAGATGTATGTATATATACTAGATGGATGGATGGAGGGATGGATGGATGGATGATGGATGGATGGATAGACGGACTGACAGACAGACACACACACACACACAGGCAGACAGACGGACAGACAGACAGACAGACAGACAGATAGATAGATACAGTAGATAGACAGATTGATGGATAGATAGATAGATACATAGATAGATACATAGATAGATAGCATGAACAGATTTAATATAACATAAACAGATTTAGTTTGCGCTATAGTCCTAGATAATAACGTCAGTAAATAATCATCACTTATTTTTACATGGAACGTGGGCCCACAAACACACCAGAAACGTGGGCACAAACACACACACACACACACACACACACACACACACACACACACACACACACACTTCTTTGATCCTAGTTAATGGGCAAATTTTCCCAAGCACAATCAGAACTCGAGCACGTGAATTGCCTTTGGAAACTAATCCCGCTCCTGTGCGTCTTCCAAACCGTCCAATGCGACGTCTGCTTGTGGTGGTTGTTTATGCGAGTGGCTTTGTGTGTGACGCCGCGCTGAGTTGTCAGAATCGTGGTGGGAGGCCTCGCAGAGTGATCCGCCGCGTAACCAACTGCCCTCCGCTGCTTTTGTGATTATAATGCGTTTTGTGTCGGTTCCCCATTTACTCCCGTCCCACCCTGGCGTTTGATTGAAAGCTCCTTGACAGAGTTCATATCCATTATCGGAACATCAGGGAGCATCTCCTGAGCTCAGACAAAGCTTCTCCACAGAGTCCCGTCGTCGCAGTCGTGCTGCGGAAATCTCCTTCTGTTCCAGTTCGGGAAATCCAGGCGAACAGGCGACCGTCATGCTGCTGTTTGGTTCACAATGGCTTGGTTCACTAAAGGCCTTTGCGGAAACGGTGTCAAACTAAATTAGAGAGAAGTCCGAGGGGAAGAGACGGCTCAGAGATGGCCCAGCGCTCACTGAAGCTTTTGGTCCATAGCCATCTACCTCCCAGAGAGAGTTGACACGCTGAATAGCCCAGAGGGAGGCTGTCGTCACCCGGGGAACCGCGGAGGTAGAGATGGCTAGAGAAAGGACCCGAGTGCTTTGGCTGGATCCTGCGTTGTTGTGGGCTCCGGGCGGTGGTTTGTGTCCAGACTGTAAAGCAAGCAAACGGGTGCAAGTGGAACAAAGAATAACAGGCCTTCTTTGTGAGCCAACTTTTTTTTTATTGTTGAGCTTTACAGTGGGTTGTAACTCCAGCTCTCGTCAGGGTTTCCTTTGTCCAACAAACTTCCTGTTTGTAGAATTGGCAGTTGGGTGAACACAACCGTCCTCAATGTGTTTACTTTGAGCTGGCTCGCTCATCAACACTGAGTTAAAATCACATCAGAGTTGCTGTTTTTACAAATCCAATATTTTAGTCAAATGGTTTCTATGCTGTAGTTCTCTTTATGTGCAGGAGAGGGCGCTGTGTGCTGACCGTCACTTTTGATAGTTGATCCGGAAGAGTTTCACGGATGATGAGGACCATTTGATTTATTTGTTTACGTGGTAGTAGCAGTTTCACAGGGTCATATTCTGAAATCCTTTAAGTTTCTGGGGGATTCACTAAATATGCTTTTGAGTTATAATCAAAATGTGACTTAAATGCATCAAAGCCATTTTTTGCCATTTTGAGAATCCTATATGTAAATTAATTTTTAAATAATTTTTTTGTGTGAATTTGAGGATCCAGAAACATGAATGCACAGCATGTTATTATTTTATTGCCATCATTTTATCATGCTTTTTATTTACGTAAATAGCAACAGAAGCTTTACTGTATCAGCTGCTTGTCTGAAGTCGCCGACCTCCTGATGTTTTAGAGCAGTTGTTGTGCACACAGTGGGCCCGCAGAGAGCGTGTGCCCACTTGACCTCGCTGCGGTAATGGGCATGTGAAGCTTATAGTGTCCAGAAGAACTATATAAATCACAACATCGCAGATTCGTTTGCTGGGCTGGACCAATGTTAAATTAGGAAGACGTGTTTTACAGTCAGTGAAACCAAAAGAAAATATGAGCTCATCCCTCTCCAGTTCCCACCCTGTTTAATCCGTCCCAGCCGCTCCAAACACTTTTGTCGTACCCATGTTCTCTGTCGTACCCCAATCGAGGCGATTGTATGACACAGATCTGTGGATTCTCACCGCTTGATCACATTAAGCAGATTCTTTCAACTAGAGTTTTGATCAGGGACTTGAACTGATCACAGAATATTTTTTAGTCAGTTGTTTTTTACATTTGATTAATTTTTTGTGTGAGAAACCTAATGCCAGTGGCAAGGCATGACATTCTCTCTCTCTCTCGTTCTTCATTATTACAGCCTTTATCCTTCTTTCACTCTTTTTCTCTGCATCACTTTCTTCGGCATCACTCAGTCTCTACTGTATTTTTCTTACTTTCCTCTCTTTCTCTTCAATGCAACTTCTCCCTCTCCATCTGTCTCACACCGTCTCTTTCTCTGTTTCTCTTCTCCTCTGTTCTGTTTTACTCTTTCTCATCCATGCTACTTCTTTCTTTATCTCTTTGTTATCGTTTTTTTGCCTCTCATTTATCAGTATCTTTTCCTTTATCCTTTTTGTAGGGTACTTTCTCTTCTTTCCCCACTATTGTAGTTCCATTTTCAAAATGTCTTTCTCTGTTTCTCTCTCTCTCCCCCTCAGTTGCTGCTTCTTTTTCTTGCAACTCACACTCTGTCTCTCTCGTTGCCCCTCTTCTCTCCCTCTGCTTCTCTTCTCTCCCTCACTTACTCCCTCTCAGGCATGTGTGTGTGTAGCCATGCCGCGAGTCTTAGAGCGCACCTAAATAGCAACAAGTAAGCAAGCAGGAGCAACAGGCTAGTTGAACTCTCAGCAGGACATGAAAACAGAGAGAGGCATAGAGAAATACAGACGAGGAGCGAGGTCTTCTCCTCGCCACACTCACAATGTTAAGTATCATATACTTTTTGCGCAGCTTCTTTAAGGTAAGACCTGTTCTTTTCACAGCTTCTCGTTGATTGGGAATGTGCTAGTAGTCGGAGTAGTTTAGCGTCATACCACCACATTGTTTTTGTATGCTTTACGGTTCATTGCTTTCTTGAAGCCGCGCTTAATATGTTAACCTATAAGAGTCTGAGCAATGTCTTTGCAGACCGGACTAGATAAGCGTCAGTGCATGTCAGGACTAGAAAAGGGCTTTTTTCAATGTATGGCCTTAGATTTTGTGCAGCCTGAACTGATTTTAAAAGCAACCCGGAAAGGCATTTTGTCTTTTAATTTGAACTCACTTAATCTTCAACCAAGAAACAAAAGGTGTTTGTCTGGATGTTCTACTGAATCAGTGAAGCTTCACCGGCTCCAGAACTTCCGTGTGTGTGTGTGTGTGTGTGTGTGTGCGAGAGATTAACCGAGTGTCTTCGCAGTCAGGACGACGTTTGCCACGACTTGTCGTGGATTTCAGGAAGTTTTGTGCTTTTATAAAAAAATCTGTAGCAAGTAGCGCAAGCTTCCAGCGTGTTCTTTTAGTAATGATGGAGGCGTATGGGACAGTTAGATGGATGTGCATTACAATAACACTGTTCTTGGTATTGACTTTTGATGACACCTTGTAGCAGGAAGTTAATTTATACTTGTGCATTTTCTTTCTTTGGCAACTTTGTAAACACATTTGTATCCTTGGTAAACTTGTAGAACACCTAACACCTAAATATGAATGAATAGGTATATTTACTGTATGTATAGCTAGTACAGTACTAAAGCTAAACTTACTTTTACAGGCCAATAACTAAATAACAATTTATGTTTTGTTGAAATAAATCATGCTTTGATACAACACACACATTCTGTATATAACACACTGAAATCTAGTTATGATTTCAGTATTTTGTTAGTCTGCACTTATCAGTGCAGTATGAATGTGCTTTATACACAATAGGCTTCATCGAAACTAGTTTGATAGAAAGACCTTGGACCTGGCATTATTTGCAATTTTCAAAAAAAAAATTTAATTTTTAAAAGATTACATATTCTCAGATATTCTTGTTTATTTAGACAATTTTTGTTTTCAATCAAAATCATTTAGATAACAGGTTCATTCACTTTGAAGAGTCACTTCATTGTGTGTGTGTAACTTCACTGGATGGTTAAATCCAGAGCACAATATGGTCCCTAGAGGCAAAACTTTTTTTTTTGGAAATATATACGTACACTTCCGTTCAAAAGTTTGGGGTCACTTTAAAATGTCCTTGTTTTTAGAAGAAGAAAAAATACACATACCTGTACATTGGTAATGTGTTAAATAACTATTCTAGCTGTAAATGTCTGGTTTTTGGTGCAGTCCAAGTTTCTACATAAGGGCCCATTTCCAGCAGCTGTCACTCCAGTATTTTAATGGCTCACTGTGTTTGCTAATTGTGTCAGAAGGATAATGGATGGTTGGAAAACCCTTGTGCAATTTTGTTAGCACTGCTGGAAACTGTTTAGCTGGTTAAAGAAGCTATAAAACTTCCTTTGAGCAAGTTGAGAATCTGGAGCATCATATTTGTGGGTCAATCAAATGCTCACAATGGCAAGAAATAGAGAACTTTCATGTGAAACTCGACAGTCTATTCAGTCTATAAAATAAAATGTGACTTTTCATGGAACACACGTGTCCAGGTGATCTCAAACTCTTGAACAGTAGTGTATTTATATTTACATAATACATTATTATCAGGTCCTGTGTGGGCATATTTTATAGCCCACAATTTTTACCTCAGTCTTTGCATAATGGTGTTTTCCCGAATGAGCACACCTACCGCTAACGTAAACATCCTCTACGCTTGTCTTTTATACCCTGGTGCCTTCGGGTGAAACCAGAGCCGTGAAACAGCTCTTTTCCCAAACACTTTTCAAGGGAAGAGCAGCATGACAGATAATCTGTCCCAATCTCTTCTCCCGCCAGGAAAATCACCACTCCGATTGCACATGAATTAAAATGGTTTTGTGCCTCTCAGATGTCCCGAGGCTGTTCGATTATCCTGTTATTCTTTAGTCGACAGGGTTTTGGCATGTCAGAGAACGACACTGAGTAGAAGCATGGGATGGGATGCATGCATTAGCACGCATGTTGCGGTTTTGTTGTGAACCGAATCTCATAGAGACGACTGTTTTGTTTTGTGTGTTGGGTCCTTAGGCCCACAATCCCTGTGACACACTGGTTTGAGAATGCAGATTACGTCCCACACTGTTACTCAATACCCTGGTTTACGTTACACCAATCCTGATCGTGATGTAAACTTATGCTTCATTAAAGCATTAGGTGAAAGAAGAGTCTTGTAACACCAACATGAGAACTGTCAGTTTATATTTTCGTGCAAGTTTATTCAGGCTATATTTCTCTGTAATAAACTGGCGTAGTATACCGTCACAACATTTCTTGATGCAAATTAGTTTGAAAGAACAGTCTTTTGTTAGTTTTAGTTTTTAATTTTAATATTTTTTTTTCTAAATTCAAAAACAAACAAAAAAAGGAAAAGTAGTGTTTTTTTTTTTTCACTTTTCTTTGAATTATTTTTATTCGTTTATTCATTTATTTTTTTACAACTTTCAAACAGACTAATTGAAATGAACTGACTGTGTCTTATAGCAGTCTTATAATGTTTAATCAATTTGATCTTAATGCAACCTCATGAATAAGTAACGCTGAATTTGTAATGACATATGTTACAAAATAAATGCCCGTCTATTCTTGTTTGAACATACATAGATGTACGTATACATGCAAACAAGCATACAAGCGCTAAGATAAGAATATTACAGTAGCTTTAAGTTCAAGTTCAAGTTCAGTGCATTTTTCAGCGCTTTTCACAGTTAACTGTCCCAAAGCGCATAATAGCAAATTTTAAACAAATTGTTTAAAAATAAAACACACACACACTCATGCACACACACCTACACGCACGCACGTACGCACACACACACACACACACACACGGAAGAAATATATATATATTTATATTTATATATATAAAATAACAAACAAGTATTAAAAATAATTGGGGAGATTTAAGTTAGTATAATATTTTAATGGGACCTTAACACTGTCAATTCTCATGAACACATGTTTCTGGTGATGGGTGCTTGCTTGGGTTTCCATTTTACAGTCCAAAAACATGTGCTAGTGAAACTTGACGTCTGGAAAATTGTGTGTGTGTGCGTGTGTGTGTGTGTGTGTTTATCCCACTTTCAGGCCCAGAGTTGCTAAGATTGGCTTCAACTCGCTGTGACCTAGAAATGGAAAAAAACAAATGGGTGGATTATATTTTATCCAGCGTAACTCTGCAACCTTGAACCTTGAAGTGTTATGTGCGATTCTGTTTCATCCTGCCCTGAGTCTGATATTGAGAACCCCTTTGTGCCCTGTATCATTGTCTGATTAGATTATATAATCATCTGGAAAGACAAAGACACTGATGTGGTTTTGTTTGGTACACAACTTTCTGGATCTTTACATTACACCGAACAAGTAAGATGACTTTGCTCTTGTGTATAGCGAATATGAAGATAGCAGTTGGGCTGGATCTGGTTTGTTAGGAGTCTTAAGTTCTGTTTCTCTCAGCACGGAAGCGTTGCATAAGCTGCTCATCACCTCCTCATTAGAGACAAGAAACCACTTGTCTCTTTTCACTCCATTTGCTGTGGAATTCTTATAGTTTAGACGATTTACGACGAGGGCTTAAGTGCTTCACTGCACTTCAAACGGCTAAAACAAATACTGGAAAACAAGACATATAGAGAAATGATGTCCTGATGAGGCAAGTTGCCAACTCTAGAGGACAACTCATGAGGACATCTACGCCAAATCCAGTTAAGGATGAATTTACATTTTTAGAATTTAAATATAAAATCAAACACCCATGACACTAGACTTGAATTTAAAAGTTTAAAAAAGTTTTTATTTAAGTTTAAATTATTACTTTTTTAATTACTGTGTCTGAAAAGTAACTTTACGGAATAAGCAACTTAACTAAAATACTTCTTAAAATTGCTGTGTCAGTGCTTCAGTAAATACTCGTGCTGTTGACAGCGCCTGACAGTGTTTTCTCTGCAGGAAGCATCTCACAAATTACTGTAATGCTATTATCTGCTTGTTTCAAAACATTTAAATAGATGACTTGAATGTTGCCATTTTGTAAATATTTGTAAGTAATATTTACAGTAAGGTGTTCAAACTTTTACTCAAGTATGGTTTTCAGGTACACTTTACACCTCTGCAGCCACTAGATGCTGCAGCCGAGTTTGACCGACTCCGACCGAGCCTGACCACTTCCGATCAACGAACAGTTTTGAAGTGAAAAACTAAACTTTTACCATAAGATGATAAGTAATAAAATTAAACAATGATATTCAGCGAGTATGCAACTAACTGTGATAAATTACATAAAAACGAACTGTAAATCGATTACTTTTTCAGTGTAAAAGTATTTTAATTACAGTAATGCGTTACTTTACTTACACCCAACACCGCTCAGAACAACGTTTTATTTATAATGTCTTTCTGCCATGTTTTTGTATCTGGTTAACCCACTAGACTGCTGTGGTTGTTTGTGTTTAAAATTCCTTTTTACAGCACTAATGTTTGTTAATAATACGTACTGTACTCTACTGTACACAAAGACTTGTCAAACATTTGCAAATTCACTGTTGTCTGTGACTCTTTTGTGTGGGACAGAATAGTATTGTATGTGGTAGCGCAGTTGCCTCACAGAAAGATGGATCCATTCGAGGCCCAGTCTGTGTTTTTCTGTGTGGGTTTCTTCTGAGTCACTGGTCTACTCCCAAAACATACCTGAAATGAAAAATTACCAGTAATGTAAAATACTTGAGTAAATGGACATCATTAATTTTCTACTTTGTATTTGTACTTAGTATCAAAAACATAAGCAACTTTTACTCTCTACTACATTTTGATTGTGTATCTGTACTTTTTACTCCACTTCATTTGAATGGATTCTTACTGTTACTAATTACATGTGCGACAAGCCAACATTTTTTTTTTACTACGTTTAGTGCTCTTTATGAGCTAAATCTCGTGAGCGTCAATTAGAGTTTGCATTTTTTGCACATATACGTTTGACTGAGACTGTGTTTTTTGTTCTGCCAAGCCTAAATTCAGTACGGGTAAAACCCTTAAGTTCTTTTAAAATTGGATATTTAACTGGTGACTATTTGCTGGTGACTTTTAACTTGTAATGGAGTAATATTTACAGTAAGGTGTTCAAACTTTTACTCAAGTATGGTTTTCAGGTACACGTTACACCTCTGTAAATGAGCCACAGAATGTGAGTGACAATGTGAGAAAGTGTCCTGCTCTGTGGTTTGTTGGCCAGAAAATTCAATCCACAATGTGTGTCCCACCTTCAGGCCCAGAGTTCCAGGGATTGGCTTCAGAAATGACCCAGTGATTCAGAAAATAACTGGATGGATGAATATTTTACTACTCTAGAAGTCCGAATGAGTGTGACTTTCATCTGACATAGATTATCTGCCAAGAGTGTGTGTGTTTGTGCCAGACTGTGGTTTACTTCCCCATTGGGACGAGGTCATGAGAGTAGTGGGATCCTCTTTAGTTTCCAGTGCAAACCACTGTACCTCACTGTGAATATTAAATACCTTCTCCTGTCTTTGCACAACCTTCAACTAAAACAAGATCTGCAGTTTACTCAGATATTTTAATTCTGGGGACTTTTTTACATCTGTTTGCAGTCTGTATGGAGGACCAAAACCGACAAAATCAAATATAAAGGACAAAGGAAATAAATGTACTTATGTGTTAATACATGCGGAAATGCATTAGTGAAAAATAAATGTATAAATACATATATTTATGTTAGTACAACAAATGAGAAATTGGCAGTTGAGGTTCATCGGTAGTTAGCTAGAATCCCGGTCCGGTGGTTTCTTCAACTTAGTGTCCTTGAGCAAGACACTGACACATGTCCTCCGACACCATGGCTTAAGGCTGCCCACTGCTCCTGGTTTTTGTGAGTGTTAAATGGAGAGCAAAATTTCCATATGGCCCCTAGTTGCCAATTTGACAAGCACACTCCCTTTACTTATTTTATTAAAATGCTTGGTTTAGTGTCACTGGCCACACATCAAAGTGTGTGTTTCTCAAATGCAGTAATGCATTTAGGTTATTTGTGTGTGACTTTAATATTGTTAAAAGTCAATAAAACTTCAATAAAGTTTGAGCACTTACTGCACACATGTAGAATGAGGTGATGAAATGGCGAGCACATGCTAAGAGACTCACACATGTAAAGTGTGAAGTGCTCTGCGTTCATGTGGCAGACATTGCCTGTTAAATTAATAATGTTTCTATAAAGCATTCTCAGGTCTGGAAGTTTCATGACCTCATCATGTATGAGTTAACTCCGTTTTTAACAATTGGTTGCTATCTAGTTTGAGCAGTTACACAGTCACTATTGTTTTCAAGCTATAGCTGTATCTGCATTTTATCTAGTATATTTAGGGACTTTGAGGAAACACAAATCATCTCATATCAAAGTGATTCCAAGTCTAGTTCCTGGTTTTTTGGAAAATACAAACACAGACTCCTGATGTTTCTGTAAATTCAACTTTCAACAATAATTCAAAATGCAAATTCATAGATAACAAAGTACTGTATGTATAAAGTACCCATTTTTTATTGATTAATTGTGGGAAAATGTATTTTATGTGACACTTTATGATAAATCATGGGCCACAAGGTTCTGACTGGATTTTCTCAAAAAAGGTTGTAATTCCGTCCTGTTTTAAACAACTCTCAGCATTTCACATCATTTCCTAGGTATTTTAGTGTACCTATGTTTACTGTCTAGAGTAAAATCCAGTCTGTCCAGCTCAGCACGTAAGATGTTAAGCCCTTTAGAAGCCCCAACTGTAATCAATGTGGAAAAACAAGCTGTGGTTACTGAATGGGGTTGAATGATGTGGCGTCGTGGCCCTTTCCCCTCTTTACTTTAATGCTTTTTTTCCCCTATTTTCACATCCGATTTTTCCCTAAAGAGAATTTACGGTGACAGTTGTAAAATATTGCATCAGACAATGTATGTAGTGTAATAAATGAACACAAATTATTTCAGCAAGTTGCAAATAAGTACGCAAGTAAACAAACAACAACAACAAACCTAAAACAGCTTTTTTCAAGTTCTTTGACCTGCTTTTATACGAATATTGTATTTTTCCCTTTGTCTCAAATCTAAACCCTGTTGTGCCAAACAAGAACAGAAAATGCATTGTGAATTTCTTAATTAAATTCTTCTCATTTACATATTTATATGCTTAAATGGTTATTTTAAAATATGTAAATTAAAATGTAGATTTAAACATTTATTGTCAATTCAGTTTATTAATAAAGAAACGGCAAACCAGCATGTATTAATACTTTCACTAAGGCTGGGTAATATATATAATATTGCAATAACATTGCAGGGATGGCTAAACAGCACAGACATCATAACACTGATCTCTTTGATACCTGCTGTTCCTAAAGCCGTGCTGCTTAGTGTCCTGCTTAATTTACCTTGAAGGGTTTGGTGTGACCTGACCTATCAGGATTAACTTCATGTGCTGTGCTTGATGACCTCTCGATTCTTAAGCTCGATTCTAGTGACCAGGGTCAATGATTCATTTACATGTTCAATTCTGACTTACAGTGCTCTGATCATAAAAAAAAAACAATCTTTCTGATTCAACAGACTGAATCGATGTCCTGCCTTGATTAGCAAAGACCAGTTGGCTGTGAATAGCAGAAGAGGTTAAATAGAAAAAGGACCATGTTATGTAAATAAATGCCAGTTTACTGAGATAAAAATGTTTTGAATTATGGTTTTATGAAGTAAATATGAACAATAATGACAGAGTTAGTGCATTTCTTGTATTTTTTGTGAGTACACCTACAGAAGTCGGTCATAGATTATCTGGTCAACCTGGTCATGTTGCTACTACACTGCTTGCCAGCTAATTTTATTTATTTATTTATTTGTGCAATACAACGTTTAGAGCAAACAAATAATGCATATTCTCATGTTTTCAGACTCCAGCTTTAGAAGATTCTATAAGTGGATCTGGTGGTTTGGAACATCGGTCTCAGAGTCAGCATGGAGAGCAACCTGATCATCGGGAAGAAGCTTGTGAGCCTGTTCATGAAGCGCAACAGCACACAGAAGAGGAATACTTGGAAAGAATTCCAAGTCATGGAGAATGTTCTGACATTTTCAAAGAGAACTGCTGTAGGACACCACTTGTCAATGACACTGATGTGGATTCCAGCTCTATTTTAGCCAAAACGACACCTTCAGTTCAAGAGACAGAACCTTTTTCAGGAAAAAGACAAGACACTTTGTATGGACATGGTGATCTCTTTAAGACTTTGGACCAAGAGCAAATGCAAAGTGAAAATGCTGCATCAATGCACTTGGACACTGGATTGTCTAATGATTCTCAAGGTGAGGAGATGTTTTGCAAAATTCCAGCAGGTCCTGGACTTAATTTGTCACAAAATGACCAATCCTGGGATGGATCACCCACACTGGCCTCAGAAAACTGTAATCTACAAATACTTAATAAACCAACTGATAAAAACTATACAATTAAAGTCAATTCTGAAGAAAACGTAGAACTCCATCAAACGACCAAATATTTGGTGCACGCTGGAAATAAAGAGTCACACATACATTTCAAGGAAGATCGAGCTATTTTGCCCATGATGAATACTGCCCACCAAAATTGTTGCTTGAACACTCACTCTAGTGAGCTGAATGTTAAAGACAATGACTTTGTTTCTACTGATTTTCATTGTTCTCACATTGAGACTGTATCAGTATTTGAAGAAACAGAAGAGCAGTTACCAGATCCCAGTCTGTCACTGGTTTTAACAGATCTAACCCAATCATCCCTTTCTTCAGACAAATGCCATTCACAGGCACCGGAAACCCTGAAATCAAAAGTCCAATTGAGTCCTATCCAGACACAAGTCGAACACCCAGAATTTCTGGATTCAGAAGAACCCAATTGCTCAAAAGTTTCCGTTGAACGCATGAAATTACAGGACACACAATATAGCAAATCACGTGTCTCCATTAACAACCAGGTATCACAGAGCTTAGTACAACAACGGAAATCACAGGATTCAGTAAAACTCGATAAATTACAGGCTTCCTTCAAGCACAGGAAATCACCGGAATCAGTGGAAACCAGCCAGTCAAGCATACTAATGCAACCCAATCTATCATCTAATAATGTTACGACGTCCAATTATTTAAACTCTCAAATTATTGTTACTGATCCAGATTCAATTATTATTCGTGATTCATTGGCATTTAGTGAACAAGGATCATTACAACCGGACAGTTTGGACGTTTGCACAGATTGTGTTGTCAAGGAGTCGTTTAAAGCATCTACACAGCTGTCACTGAAAGACATTGACAAGCTGAGTTTCAAACCAGACCTCACGTTTGATAAGAAAAACTCCAACATGACCTCGTGTTTTACTGAATCAGAGTATTACCCAGCGAACCTCAATCATCCAAATTCACAATGCCCGAATTCAGATTATCAGCAGCCGAACTTGCAAGTATTTACTCATTCTGATCATCTGAATAATCCAGTATGGCAAACTAATTTGAAGACAGAATTATTTCAGGACAAATTGCTAACAAATGTAAGAGACCACCACAAAGGGACTGAGGCCAAGAGTTTGAAAAGCAAAAAATCAAAAAAGCATTGTAAGATCACAAATGCACCCGCAGGTTTTGGTGTTCTGGAAGCTACAGCAATGCATCACAGAGATGTGAAATCTCGAAAAGAATGTGTAGTTGTTCCATCGGTTCAGCAATCAGTAATTTACTCTGAAAGTTTGGTGCCTATGGCTTTAACTAAGCCAACATCTGTGACCTTAGGGTATAAAACCGTAGAGGACTCTAGTGGGGGTCCATTAGACAGTCCTGTTGAATCACTGGCCACTCTGTTTGAGCATTTGTACAATGAAAATACGGGGAGCCATTCAGACATTGGCTTTACATGCAATAGTAACCTTCCCGTGAATTGTAAACACTTGACACATTTTGTGAATCATTTATCTGACAACAAAGTGAGCACTGAAAAATGTAGCCAACCCTTCTTCAACAAACAAGCATCAGCCAGTATTCACCCTTGTGACGTTGGTTTATTGTCTAATGCATGCTCTGATACCAGTTCAGATACCAATAATAACTTTAAGGACCTTGCTTCAGAAGACTTATGTGTGGACAACTCCGTTCCTGTATCCTCGCAGAATTGCAGCATGTTTACACACATTTCTGAATGTATAGACTCTAAAGGCGGTGATGTTGCAAATAGTTTGACTACTACTGTTAGTGCACCTGGAGTTCAGGTTGCGGCAGGTTGCAATATTTTAATTGATGATGACTTGGTTTCATTTAGCTGCTGCAATGATGGTACAGAAAGTCAGTGTTGTAGAAACGAATGCCAACAATGCTCTGAGGTGGAGGAAAAGCAGCCAGAAGAAGGATTCCAGGTCAAAGACACAGGTCATCTCAGGCAAACCTCAAGCCCTGTAAACCCAGATGATCATCAGAGCACACATGGACTACTCAAAGCAGACTCTGGAAGCTGTGAAATAGTGGACTTTGCACAGATACATGCTGATAAACAATCAGAGCTCATCCACGATGGCAGAAAGATTAGTAGCACTTTTAAGGACAATGACACCCATGCATTTGAAAACCTGGACAATTGTTATGAAAAATGCAATCCTGCTTTGGAATGTGAAATGTCTGATGTTAGGAATTCCTTTTCGTCCTCTTTGCAGTTACCCAACACTGAGATTCAGAGATTTATCACTTGTTGTCGCATTTTGCCCATCACGGACTTGGAAGATATTTTGGAGTCTGACCGATCAATGGAGAGCTCAGTTGCGATGGACACAACATCACAACAGCATATTGAAGGTCAGTTGTCGGAAGAAGTATTTAAAGAAGAGTGGAGTTGCTGTGATGAAGTAAACCATAGTTTCAGTCGATTATCCTATAACATTATCTCAGAAAGCAAAGGGGAAGATGGTGCTTTTAAGTCTATTCTATTGAGCAATACAGATGATGGAAGTAAACAATCTTCTCCGCCAAATGATTTTGAAAGCAGCGATGGTCATGATGGTTCCAGCTTAGCATCACTGGAGCTTGACTCAAGCACCAACAGTGAGGAGTGTGAAGACGGAAATCAGCCGTCATCAAGTCTCCGCACAGGCAAAAGCAAGAAGAACCAGTCGGGGAGGAATTCTGTGTTTTCAGTTTTTTCACGAATGCCCTCGCTCCGCAAACCCAAACGAGAGCACAAGGGTAACAAAGTTGACCCAGAATTGAAAGACACTGTGGAGGATGGAGATGAAGAAAAAGAGGTTCAAAATGATACGTCACCTACAAGCGACCAGTTCCATCCTTCACTACTCAAAAATCAAGTATCGCAGAGTTCGGATCTTACAGAGGCCACACAATTTAATCAACACCCCAGTGATGAGATTTTGGAGAATGCCTTCAACGTAGACTCAAATAATAGAGAGAATTATGTACAACATTTATTTCAGGCCAATGAGGCAACGCAGCAGGACAAAGACGATTTGCTACATTTTAGAACCTCTGCAATGACCGAGGGATTACAACAAAGGAGAAGTAAGAGTACTGATAATCTGCGTATGAGGCTTGCAATGGCTCATAAATCTTTGTCTAGTCTGTTTGAGTCAAAAGATCCTGAGCGGGACAGCCAAGAGATGATCATTCACTCAGAGAATGAAGATAGCAAATCTAGACAATCTTGGAGAAAAACAAAGCGAATAAAAGAAGCAGAACAATGCAAAAGGACATTTTCGGTTCCTGGGACTCTCTGTGAAAAGTCCTTAAACCAGAGTCATTCGGATTGTGCCATCTCTTCTCCTCAGAATAGGACCAGGATTAATAGCTCACCTTCTTTCCAGAAAAATTCAAGGAACATGTGCCAATCCGATCCGTCTTTCCCCAATGGTTCACCTGAACAGCAGATTGAAAACAGAACACTTCCAGAAGACGGTGAGATCCAGAATGCAATATCAACCATGTCTGTCTCGTCTCCAGATGATGGGTTTGAGCCAATGCGCAGTGTAGAGGGCAGGTCACATTCTCCAGTACATCCCACCGTTCTTGCATTTGCAAACCAGTCTTCACCTACCTGGGCCAGGTCACTAAGCTGCTTTGAAGCCACTTGCTCACCCACCAGGCCCTTGAGTCCTAAACCAAACAGTCCAGGACTATGGACACATCGAAGGAGCTTTCGTTACCCATCAAGATCCGTTGCATCTTCTCTATGCTCTCTTGGCCAGGGAGTGAGTGTTGAGGGTCTCTCTGATCCTCCTCAGAGAATTAAGTGTCCAAAACATAGGACGGCACAACTTACTTCAGCACACTCCTTTGAATCTGAGTTTCTTCTGGAGGGAAGTGGTTCAGACGTCCAGTCTCAGAGCAGCCTGACATCCGGATCTCTGACCAGCAAATCAGAGGTATATTACTTCACAAACACATAATTTGATATTAATATCTGAATTTAGATGATTACTTTGACGCTCTTGATGTCTGTATTTGATATTACTCTTTCTGTAATGTTACAAGAATTCCGATAATAGAAACATGTGTTAGACAGCTTTAAAATACTGAGTTATAGTGCCACCTAGTGCCTGTAAAACTCTGTATAATTGTTCTGATGATTTAATACACATAATCAACATGATATTGAATGATGTACTATAGTAACTTTCAGCAGCTTAAGTCCTCATTGGATGAGCTTGAAACGCCATTGGTACTAATGACATGACTGTGCACTCAGAATGCTCAGAACAGTACTGAATCAGCCACCCAGATGCCAGAGAGAGGACAACAATGTGTATTTCGGGTGAAGTCACGAGATCATTGTACAGCTACACCCAGGCCCGTCTCAGAGCTTTACGGCTGGACAGTGTCTCTTCCGGGAATCAGCAAGGTGTCTTTTGAGCCCGAGAAGAAGAAAAGAGACTTCAGTGGATCACATCGCCGCTCGTGCTCATGTGAAACCTTGGCTGATGTGGATGCCAATCGCAAAAAGAGGGTTAGCATGCAGCGAAGTTTACACCAGCTTAGCACTCCAACGTCGAATATGGACAAGAAAGTAAGGACATATTTACAAGATGGAGAACTGGGCATGAGCATGTCAGTTTCCTGCTGCTCTTTGTCTTACTTACCCCTACTTCACTTCTTTCTTGTCTGGATTCATTATCCCACTTATAGCGACTTTAGGATTTCCAACTACTCTTCAGTTTCTGTCTTGTTCCGCTAAGAGTGGGCAATGCTCTTTCACTTCCCATAGTTTGTTAGAAACCTGAGATTCACTCTGATTTTTAAATTTTAACAGTAGATACATTTGTACTTGGTTTTTGTTCAGATCTGATTACGTCTCTTCTGTTTTGTAGGTTCGTGCTAGGCTTTCCCTCACTTCCCCAGACCAGTTTTCGTCGTCTCCCCTCAGAGACCACTTTTTCTCTCAGAGTACACCAGTGGGGCTAGACTGCTTGGGATGGCCACATCGTGCGTCATGCTCAGGTGAGAAACAGTGTATTCATACCTTGAAAAAGTGTTTCCTATTTTATCATTGATTAGGAATGTGATAGCAGCACGTCGATTTAGTTGACTTAGTTTAGACTTAATTTAGACTTAGTTTAGAAGTGCTGCGTTCAGTATTTGTGTCCTCCAGGGGGCAATGATTTTCTTTCAATCGTTCTGTTTTTTGTAATTCCTCGTTATATTTGACAATCGCCTCACTTTCACTTCACTTTCACTCTTTGTTGACATTACAAGAGTCTACAATGTTTCCCTGAAATTAAGACAGAGATTATGGAATAGTTTCTGCTACATGTATGAATGTCCCTCATTCCTAAAAATAATACAATACTGTACATATAATTTCAAATGAAAGAATGGATTCATAAAAAATATTAATCACTCACGTTAGTTTCTATTTTTGAAGATTTTAGCCATGTCGCCTAAAAATGGCATTGTGTCATGAACTGTGTGTCACTTTATCGGATCATTTCCGGTTTATGACGTGTCTTTTGGAACCAATAAATGAGACGTATTATTGTATTTGTCATTTGTCAAGCATTCATGTAAAGTAAAGTGAGTGAGTATTAAAACTGGGCAGCCTCAAGCCATGGTGTCCGGCCAGACTTGATCAGCATCTTTCCTAAGGTCACTCGGTTTTTCCTGCAACGCTTTGAATGGCAGGTCCAACTCCTTACTGCTTAACTGTCACAAAATATAATAGTGATCTTTGATTGTTTATAAGTTGGTTAGTGCAATTTTTAGTATTCAGGGACAGTCTTGTAAAGTCCATACTTTGAACATACGCAAGGGTGTGCATGCATGTTACCATACCAACATACCATATTGGGACCGGATTAGTAGATTTCGGCATCCAAAAAATTGAAGTTGGGCCTGGTTAATTTAGCTCAATAATAATTGCCCCATGACTTTTAATTTGTAAAAGCAGACAGAGTGTGCTGTCTAAAAGCACCTTTATCATTAAGGACACCTATCATATTTTGGTCACACAAAAATGGTCAAAGGTTTGATTCCCATGGAATCACAAAGTCATTTAAATTTAGGAGCTGCAAAGTCGAGCTGTAAAGTGTACTAAGTAAAGGATGCTGATCTTGACTAGGTTGATTTTCAGCATAGGTCTTATTTTCAGGAAAATCCTCCAACAGAATATGCATCTGTGATTGGACTTTTGAAGGAGCTGAAATCTGTGCTTTCTTAAGGAGCAGCTTTATCCAGTCATGTGTGTGTGGCGCAGGGCACAGAAGCTATCTTTGTGCAGTAATGCGCAGAGTGTGGGGCTCAGGGGCCGTGCTGCTGATCCTTTCCTTTTCTGCCAAACAATCCTGCTGATTATTTCTCACCCACTCACTGGCGCCAGGCCTCGCCTTCTCTTTCTGAGCTCAGAGGTAGACCTGGAATTAGTTTAAAGCCTTTTCCTAAAGATAAGCACATGCTTTCAAAAGATACTTTGATTTGGGACGTTATTTTGACTGTAGAGAATTCTGAACTTTTAAGCAGCAGGTTTTGTTGTTCTGTTATGATGAATCTGTGTTTTATGTCTGTGCTGAATATGTGTGGAATCAGATTAGTGGTAAAACTTCTTTCCGCTTCAAATTTTTTTGTGCTTTGCTTTTGGACTTTTGACACTAGTTTCCCATGGGGGTGGTCATTACTCTGATTGGCTGGTGAGAATGTGATTGGCAACAATTGACCAGGAAGTGTAGGACGAGTTCAGCGCACGTGTATTTCGCTGCTTTTTTAATATGAGTATACAATAAACTGTGATTTAACACTAGCACTGCTACTATTCCGGTCAAATTGACCGACAGAAAAATGATGTGGCCCACCTCAGCTAGCTTCAGCTTCACACCTTGTGGACGGCTGCTTTTATTATGCAATTAGGGCTATTCCAACCCTAGACGGTGGTGTTGCTTCACAAGCTTGAAACGTCTGAAATGTTTTCTCGTCTGAGATAGCACACATCAGCTCTGTGGTTGCAGCATTTTTTTAAATAAAAAGCATTTTATGCTTTACAAAATACATCTAACAGTAACCAGATTTATTGAGGATAACACCTCATCTATCATATCTCTAACGACAATGATAATTAAAAACAAAAAAAAAAACATTCATTATTCTATGTACATGTGTATTTTCAGTTTTTGGTATGAAATGAAACATAATAAAATTCTTGGATTTTATTTTGAAATTATTGTTGTATGACCAGTGGCAAGCACTAGGAATGCACAAAAGACAAAAATTAGAGGGTCTAACAGATTTTTTTGATGAAAACACAAGAGTTATTCACACGTTTTTTTGGAGGACAACGCTTCATATGGCAAAGTCTAAGAAGCTTTGAACCAAGATCAAATTTACAGAGAAATGGTCAGCAGTGAAGTCTATTAGGATGTCTTCGTCCATTTTTCAGGCTGATGTTGTCAGGATGGGTGATAGTACAGTTGCTGTTGGGCTTTCATTGTTTTATTGCACAGTTATGGTACCGCCAACCTATTTTTTAGATTGTTGTCTGTTGTAACCATGCTATGCATGCCGCTCTAATGCCAGCGACCTGAAGAAGTCGGTGGTAACGTTCCTCCCCTCATCCAGGAATGACATCAGCCACATCACCACACTTTCGGACAGCCTCTCTCTTGTGGGACGACAGGGTTATTTTTCTAAGTAAGGGAGGACATTACAAATGTACTTTGTTTTGAGGTCGCAGGCCACCCAAAACTTGATCCCAAACTTGTCCAGCTTTGTTGCGATGTACCGCAAGACATTGCAGCGAGTCTTGGATGGAAACAGCTGCTCATCAACCGTGATGTGTCGGCCTGGTGTGTTGCCGCTATTAGACTAGCCACACTAGCTACTCCCTGCTGAGACGGACCTCAGAATAAGACCTAGAAGTTCTAGTGTTAAGGCACAGTTTTTTTCCACAATTTAGATAAATTATTGTGGTGGCAGACTACTTCAGAATGACAGTAGTCATTCTTGTTTATACACATTGAAATATTATGAAACTGTATCTGTGGGGAGAAGAGAAGGTCCAGAAAGGCTTCTTAATGTATTATTATTATTATTATTATTATTATTAATAATAATAATAATAATAATAATAATAATAATAATAATAATAATGATCAGATGTTCTGTTTGTTTTACCAACCCTCTTGTAATTCCGTGTTAACTAGAATTTAGCTTTAAACCCTGAATACTTGCACACTAAATAACAAATGCACTCTACAGTACCGCAGTCATTGGGTTTTTGCGATGCAGTGGACGTGGCAGGTGTTGGTCTCAAACTCATTACTAATAAAGGATAAATACTTTGATTCTAATGTGTTTACGCGCTCGCTAAATCTCCCGCTCTTCCTAGTCAACTGCTGCACCGCAATCACATTCTCGCCAATCTCAGCTAATCAGAGTAAAGGCCTCCCCCACGTAAAACTAGTGCAAAAAGTCCAAAGGCAAAGCTCTGAAACGCACACAAAAATCTGACATGGAATAAAATGTAAAACCAAAGCATTTTAGTTTTTTTCTTAGAAATGTACGTTTGATTTTTTTGGCAATCTGATTCCATAAATATGATGTGTAATTACAGTGGTAGATTTGGAGCCAAGCAGTACTATTATGGTTTTCAACACATAACTGCTTAATTTCCTGTATTCCCATGGTGTTTCACATGGTGTGTTCTGTAAACAGTGGATTTCTTGTCATTCTTTGTCAGATTCACTCCAAAATATTGACACAACTTCTGCAATATGTATCCAATATGACATGATACAATGTATTTAATGTAATTGTTTGTGAGAGGTTGTGAAGTGTAAATAGGACGAGGAGCAAGAATCTGATGTAAAAGTAACCACGGTACATATATAAAATATTCATGTTTTTATTTTTGTTATATACATGTTCCTCCCACACATGATCTCTCCTTGACACAGTTCACTGAATTTGCCTGATATAATGCAGAATATTGTTCAGTGTAAGGCACAAAGACCTTATTTTGCCTTTCTGATTTCA
>CM051493.1:29093233-29222987 GCA_028031935.1 Paedocypris micromegethes
AATGGCTTTAGAGTTTTTCAATGACATGGTTCAACCAGAATCTTTGTCTGTTAGGGACAAAATTAACTAAAATCTAGACAAATCTCTTTTTTCATCTCACTTTTTTACCTTTTCCTTTGTTTACCTTTATGTGGTCCAGTGGTAAGGGACTTGAACTTATGTCTGAGTGATTGCAAGTTCGAATCCCCCTATGGCTGGTTCTGCAACAAAGTGTCCATGGGCAAGACACTGAACCCCACATGCCCCTCAGGCGCTACGGCTTAGGCTGCCCACTGCTCCTGGTTTGTGTGTGTTCACTTCACTGTGTGTATGTGCCCTTAACTGTATAGGTTAAAAGCAGAACACCATTTTAATGTGGTCCCTAGTGGCCACATTGACAATCTCACTTACTTTATACTGTATTATTTATATATATTCTAACCCTCACATATCACGTGACGAATGGGACACACAAATAGATAGAGTGAGATCACACGTTTTTTTATCTTCAGATTTTCATAGATGTTTTTTGCTTGACATTTTAGGGACTTGCTAGCAAATTTGGGAGATTTAGAGACTATTAATGTGCTAAACTGGACATGTTCAGTGCTAAACAACGATCCTCCGTATTTCATTTTAGTACATTTCTTCCTAAACATGCCTTTTATATGTTTTTTTAGTTGTTAAAAAACAACTATTTTTTTCCTCTGTCATTTTTGCATCACAGATTCTATTCATAGTTTGCTTTAAGGTTTTTCTGTATTTTTTTGAAGTATTTCTCAGCCTGTGGGTAAAATAGCACTTAAGTGTGTTAATAAGTTAATAAGGCCCACGCGATCCGACTGTTACGGATAGAGAGTTTATTTTTACGTGAAACTGATCACATTAAAACACAAATTGTAAAAGCAAGCTGTTCAGCATTGCAAAATTGACCCAAATGTTTTTTATGGTTAACGAGGAAAGGCATTAGTAGCAAAATTATTTGCTACTATAATTGTTGTTGAGAAAAGAGAGAGTTGATGGCATTAAAATGATCTCATTTTAATTCCATGCTATTTAGTCACGCCGTTTTTTTTGTCATCTGTATAACATCGCATAGGGTTTGATGTCAGCTCTCTTTTTTTCTTTCTTTTTCTAGTTCCATTTTTAGAGTTCTCAGAGATTTCAAACAATCCTTCTTTTATTAGGGTTGTTTAATAAATGTTGATCCTATTCCCGAGGATGGCTATAATCGAAAGTTTGCACGAATTACAGTTCTAGGCTTGTGTGGCCTCAGCATCAACCTGATGAAGCCTCAGTTTTGGCTTCTAAAAATTTGACTGATTCGATCATATGTTATATATATTTAACATGCAGTGTTGTCAAAATGTGTCTTTTGTTTGATCCTCTTTATGTTCATGACAAAAAATAGGTTCATAATTAACATACTAATATCCAATGTGATCTGATTTTACATATGATGTTACAGACGTTACACGTGAACTTTTAATAATTGTCTCTTAACATTGGTATCTAAAAAAGTGAATGCTTCGAACGGTGAGAAGAGCAGCTGGTTTTGTTCACCTCGACCTTCTGTTTAAAGTCCAAGTCTCACCCGACCCTGAATTGCTCACCCTTCATTGCTCTGCCTGCAATCCATCAAGCTTAAGTGCATGCTATTATTCAAGCCTTTTTAGTCTAAAGTGAGGAATATTATGCTACTTTTGTTTGTCTGTAACTGACACAAACAGTTTGTTTTGTCGGGCACCAGCAGGTCTGGTGACGTGAGCTGTGCTTATATTGTCTTACCCTCACATGGGCTTTTATGGAACATACTTTTAATCTTGATTGGTAACAACTTTAAAAGATACTGTAAACTCAAAAAAAAAAAAAAAGGTGCAATGGAACTTTGTGACGCTCAACCTTCAAAATGGTGTATTTGAGAGTTTTTCCTCAGTAACTGCAGGCAGAGATGAGTGCACTTTTATTTATGTGTATATATCATTTTTGAGTTAGTCTTATTTATATTCATTTAAGTTAAGTTACAGTACTTATTCAATAAAACAATATCTATATAATTTCTGTGATATAATATAATTTTCTTGAGATGCTTTGACCAGCTCTGTGCATTAGGCAGAGAATCGTCTCGTATTTGGTACATTAGGTCTTCACACATGTTTGTTTGCTGACTTTTGTGGCTTGAGCGTGATATATTTTGACTGGGTGAGATGTGAAGACATTCTCACAGCGCCTGGTGTGTTGCTTCTGATACACTGAGAATGTCAAAGTGATCTGGTCTGAATGTTTTCCACTGAGCGTCTTATCTGTGACTCACATGCTATCTTTCCTTCGTCTGACTCTTAGCATAACATTTCGACTCCTTAATCTACAGCTCACAGATCAGCTGTCTTTCTTTAGACACCACACCTTCGTGGTTTATATTGATCCTCAAAGTTCATATATGTAGGAGTTACTCCCCCATGTATGCACCAGCATAGCACATTTGTTCATAGAATCAATTCTATCTTCTCACAGTTTCGACATCAACAATGCATTGACTTGCAGTGTGCTACCGAATTTGCCGAATGATGTAGGCCACTGCTCTCCAATGTAAGGAAACGTAACTGGTTTCACCGCACATCCGACCCATCTGCTGCCTCTGCCTCGGCCCGTTTCTTGTTGTGCTGTGTGCAAATATCAGCAGAAATATTAGAACATGAAGCACATTTGTTGCTTGCCTAGCTTCTTTCTTTGTTCTATCTTTATATAATTGCATTCATCTTAGCAGTTTTTATGGTCCAGCTGCTTCGTCCTTGGGTTTTAATTTAAGGTCTATACAGCAAAGCCCTTGGTTATATTCCTGAAGGATTGTGGAAGCCTAATGTAAGTTTAATGTAGGTAGGGAATAATTTTATAGGTCGTCATTTGCATAGTTTTTTCCATCGTGGTGTTATTACACCTTTGGGCTATGGATTGTGTTGCCATTAAAGTGGTCAAGATTGCATGTAGGTGTGTGTACAAAGATTGGTCAAATTAAGCTGGCAAAATAATGGAACGTTTGCAGCACAAATAAATGAAAAAGCAAACGCTTCTAAAACTCTGTTGTCTGTTATCCAAAGTAAATGTAGGACACTGGGTTGAAAAACAGAGTCAGTCATGTGGACATGAGCTGAGTGTTTTCTAGAAGGTCCCTTTGGGCATATAGATCTGCATCGATCACTGTGCCACTCTAATGTAGCTTCTAAACCCGCTCTTGTTTCTGCCCGCTTCAGCCTCACGTGCAAGAAAGGCATGTTGAAGAAATGACTGAACCGTTGTAGCCAGGCTGTAAAACACAAAGCAAAAACGAATACAACAAATGTTTACACGTTACAACAAAAAGAGCCCAACCCAGCCTCTATCTCACACCTTCTTGTGGATCCATCATGGTTTAAGGAGGCAGTGCCACCCAGTCATATCCACCCAGTCATAACCTCAGTCATTATTGCTACTATCCTATTGTAATTCGCTAACTTATCACTGTAACTCTACTTATTAATGGGCTTTTTAATGACCGTTGTAATCTAATTCAGTGTCATTTTAGAACTCCAGGCTGAACTTAATCTGCTCTGTGCATGTGGGTTAGGCCGAGTGGAAGTCTTCGCTCTCATGGCTGAGAGGTGAATTTGTGCGGTCGGGTGACTATCTGAGGATGTGGATGTTATAAGTAAGCAGGTCAGTGCACATTCACAGTCATGCCTGTTTGATCAGCTTCTTAAATTACCCTTGGCACTTCATGAGTCATGTACAGTAGAGGAAGAAATATAGTGTGCTCGTGCCGTCACGTCAATGGAATGAACATGCACAAGTTGGCACGAGCAGGTGGCATGTGATTTCAACGTTCGATTTATTGTCATTGTAACAACAACAACAATAATGTAGCAGTTCAACAAAAAATAATTTGCCCAGATCCTTAGAATCCAAACTTAACACATTTTGAACACATTTTGATCACACAATATACTTGCACTCAAAAAACTATAAAACAGGATTGTCAGCAAAACATATATTGTGCACATATATTGCGCACAATATTGGTTTTCATTTGTTAATTCTGATAAAATTGCTTTATAAATAGAGTTTGAAACTTTTATTTTGGAAAAATTTAATCACACATCATTGTTTGAAAGCAAAATAGCACTAATAAGTGAAATATAAGGAACACAATATTTTAGTTTGGATTCAAATAATATTTAAAACTCAAATTCAATATTTTTTATTTTTTTTTATTATAAATTTTAAATGTTTTTTTTTTTTAATCTCTTTTATCACCAGAATTTCTTTTACAACAGAAATCTTAACTTAAATCCTCACATTTGAAAATATGTTCTGAAATAAGTTACTGCGGTTACTCTTGTCATCATTAAAACATTAGTTATTCCCTGATGCTCAACCCCATTGCCTCATCAGAAGCTGATTTTCAGCCTTTGATGTTGGGCATGTTGCATGCTCATTGGCTCTCTCATGTTGATGTGATTTTATTCTAGGTAATTACATAAATTTTTTGTGGAGTTGGTCAAGATTTTATTCTTTCTTTGTACAAGAGAGAGCATGAAGTTTGTTGTGAAGCTGCTTTGAAGAAAAGCACCTGCTTTTAGCATAAAATGTAATGCAGTGGTGCCCAGACTCCCATGATTTGAGGGCCAAACTGAATTTTTCTCAAATGTTTTTAAAATTACAACATTAAAATTAAAGATATATATTAAAAATTAGAATAGTTCCCAAATTGTCAGAAATTAAAAATCTAAATTTTGCAACTCAGCATTGGTCGTTTATTTTAAACGTTACTTCTGTAAATTTGGAAAATTCACAGTTTAGCATAAAACTCAGACATGCCAGATACAGAGATGTCTAAAGGTTGTTTTTTTTTTATATTAGCACACAGTTATAACATCTTCTCCCTGTTGGACTAAAATCACTAAATAAGTATGAATATACGTAAAAAACAGTAACACCTTCAAGGGCCGGTTTGGCCCGCAGGCTGCATGTTGGGCATCATTATCATATTTGATATTTAGCTCTAATATTAAGAAATCAAAAAAATAAATCAGAAAAACTTTATTGGCCAAGTTGCGATTACAACAGGGAAATGAGTTGGACTGACTCCGTCTTTTCCCCTCAAACTACTTGATTTTAACAGTATATTCATCAGTTTAAAAAGTTTTTAACTCCCTCTGGATTTTCTCAGTTTTACCAGCTACTGTTTTTTGTGGGGTTTTGCTTTTTGAGTTCAAATGATGTGTCTTGGTAAAAAACACACTGATAAAATGTAATGTTTGTCAATCGTCTAAAATATTTGAACGCAAAGGAAAATTGTCCATTTGCTGTATGATTTGTAAGTGTGAATGAATGGAGTCACTTTTCTCTATGACGATGGGTATGTTAAAACCGGCGTTGGTTTCTTTCACTGCCAATAAAGAAACATTGTTACTAACGCCGTCTCTAGGCGTGTACATATAAGCACCTCCCAAGTTTTTGAGCTTCTAAAACTGGAAATACGGAGTGCTTATATTCTCGTAAATACGGTATTACTAAAAGCAGCGACTGTTGAACTTAGTGTGGGGGCACAGTTCCAGACGTTTGTTTGGGTTACCCCACACAGACTGTTTGGGTTACCCCACCATGACCGGCTGACTTCCAGCTCAGAGGAACTTTCTGATATCATCCGACCAGACAGCCAAGGAAATGCTCGGCTTATTACGCTCAACTCCGGGGCACAGTTTATGGTTCAGAAACGAATGCTTGCTATAGGCTTGTTTTTTGTACTATCCACAAGCTCCAACTAACCTCTAGTGTGACGAGCGTAACACATTAATTCCTTCATAGATTAAGCATGTTTTTTGTGCTTAAAGAGCAAATTGGCAGTATCATCATTAGGCAACAACACCAACATTTCAGTAAGATATAAATGAGGTAAACTATGAAAAATTCTTCCATGAATGGAGCCAGATTTTCTGTGCCTCAAAACCGGAAGTGCCGTGGGGATATTGGAGTAAGACTCAATCTTGACTCTTAATTCCATTTTCTGTTCATTAATAATAAATGAGAGCGTAAGAAATGCTCTGGCAGTGCAGTGGTCAGTTCTGCTCTTCCTCACTGGTTTACTGCGCACTAATAAATAATGGCTGGACTGACTTTGCTTGATATGTCGGCAGGAAGACTTGCCATGCTTCATAAACACCACAAGGTGTAGCGTGTGGAGTTGGACCACACATTGAAAAGATAAATCAGTGTGCTGCCGTGGAGCCCATAAACATCTCACCAGATTAACAAGAGGGCAAACATTTCGGTTGCACTGCAAGTTAGTAAAACATCTGCTTTTAGCTTGTGAAGTGGTTTTCTTGAGTGTTCTGAAAAAGAAAAAAAAAAACGCAATGTTGAATGCGAGTGCAAGTACAGTAGATTTTACAATAACAACTGCCCATAAATTTCATGGAAGACGTGATTGAGGACGAATTGAAATTCAGGCAGTGTTTGTGTTTAAAAAGCCACTTTCTATATTGCTTTACACTATTATTGTCTCCACAACAGACAGAAGAATTAAGCACATTTTATTAGCAGACATTTTTTTCAGTGGCTTTAATATCATTGCAAGTTTATGATGTCCTTGGGAAATGAACCCATGACCTCTGGTGCCTACTAAAATACGCTTTACTGAGCCACCAAAATAATGTAAAGCCTGATCAGGTATTTGCCAGTGTTCCACAGGCTGAACAGATGTTTCTGAAGCGCTTTTATTCCACATGGTGAATGAGACTATGAGCTGCGTTCTCACAGTATAGCACAGCCTATATAGGATGAAGCATTGGAATACTCCTGTCACTACGGTGTAGTTAGTGGGTTAATCTTCTTACGAACTGAAGTTGTACAGGAGGTCTGGTCATGTGCCACATGTTCATTGATGTGGGGATTTTCTTTGTTGCTGTTATTTAGAAAGTTGTGGTGCATACACAGTCTGAAGCCGGATTGTGACATTTCTGTGCGAAGTTTGAATATTGTTTTGTTTCCTTTAACAGTTGATTATTTGGAATATTTGGATCACAAAATTTGTGGTCAAATGTCCTTACAATCACCCTGCCCCCACAGATTATGAACGGGGCCTGAGGAATGTCATGTTGCAAATACGGACTGACTCATGCATAACTCTCTCTTTCTCTTTCTCTCCCCTCTTTATACACAGTATATACACACAGTATAGAGTCGACTCTGTGTAAGTGCACATCGCCTAACTGCAAGATGATTTTATCTGCAGGTCAGTCTTCGGCCCAGTTTTTAATCTCATTAAAAAATGTGTGGAGAGCCGACTTATCGAAGACTCTGAGAGAAGTTTGAGTTTTGCAAGACACGGGCTTCTCGTCTTGAGTTCTAGCGTGTAACAGACTGATCGTGCTCACTTGTGTGAACTAAATAATTAGTGGATTAACCACTGTTTGAGCAAGTTATTTGGTGAAGCCACACGCGGAGGTGACTGGAGCGCGAGCAGTGTTGGGCAAGCTACTTATAAAATGTAGCAAGCTAAGCTACTCACTACCCTGCAATAAATGTAGCTTCACTACAGTGAAGCTAACCTCTGGGAAATTGTAGTGAAGCTAAGCTACGACAACATGGCCAAAGTAGCTTAACTACATTCAATAAATGTATAGATTGACCTTCATTCCAAGTCACTGCTTCAGTAATCACTAAAACTGCCAATGAAACAGCAGGTAATTTAATTATTTACTGTATTTAATAACTCCAAACAGTTTAAATAAATTGTATCAAATATGACAAAAAAAAACACAATTCAATCCACACAATTAAACAGTTGTAAATGGAAACACTTCAATTCGGTATAAATATGTATATAAAATGGATTGCATTTTTGGATGGCATTTTATATTTTTACTGTGTACTGGAAATTTGAGATATTTCTATTACTTTTAAAACATTCAAATTAACCACAAAGCACTCAATTCAGATACACAGCTACGCGTGTGCCTGCTTGTGCTTGTTGAACTTTATAGTCGCCACTTTCACTGAAACGCGGCCAGATGCTGCTTCTTTTTTGCTTTCGCTCCTATTATTTCCGCGCTTCGTTCAGGCTCGCAGTTTGCGGAGTTTCTGGCACCGCCCTCTTCATTCGCACAATGGTCGAGAGTTTATTCTGTCCTCACACGTGATTGGCCGAAACGTGCGCCCATCAAAAATGTCTCAACAGATCTGACCAATGATCTCTTATGGGAGTCAGTTTTTGTCGTTTGCTACAAAGCGCATTGACTCTTAAAGCAAGCACCTGCTCGTCCGCGAGACGCGAACTAGAGCAGCGGCGCGAATGTGAAACTTCAACGAAACACTGCCAAACACTGAGCGCGAGGAACAGAAAATAAGTGTTAGGTGTCGGCATTCAACATACATTTCTCATTGCATGCAGATGCGTAAATAAGAGTTTTATAAGAGAATAAGTGCATCTTTCAAACGCATTTTGAGTGATTTAATTCACAAAGACAGTTATAAACGCAAAAATTAAAGAAAACAACACACAAGCCAAGCCTGATGGACCGTATTAAAAATATAAACCTTCTAGTCTTGATTTTGCGATTTGTCATAATTCATTTGATTCACCTTAACATTGCTCTACTGAACTGTGTTCAACAAATTTTAAAACATTAATGCTTTATGTGCTTTGTCATCAATGTGGGCTTCGGTTGGTTCGGCACTTCCGGTGTTTTTCATGCTCCGTCGTGATCCGTCGACCTACTCTGCTTTTGTTGTGAGTGAAGTGAGAAAAGACACGGACACAGAGATTGTTAGTGGTCAAATCGTTTTGAATGTCACCAATAGACTTTGTTTTGATGATTGAAAAACAATGTAGTACGTAGTTAAATAAGTAGTGGAGGTGTCGTTATCCAGGTGACTCGTTCACTCCGTATTAGCATACGCTCCACCTATCTGCAAGTTCGGTCCTGAGGGGATGCTCTTTTACTGTGTGTATGTGTATGTGTATATATATGTATTGAATGTATATATATACATTTTTTAAAACTAGTTAATCGCACTTCCTCAACCAAATTAATCGTGATTAAATCACAAATAATAATATAAATAATAATTTATTATTAATATTTCTTTAGCATTAACAATTTAACAATTGTTAATAACATTAACAAGTATATATAAAGACAACAATGGGTAAGCCAGTCATAATAATTAAAAAAGTGTGATTAATGGCGTTAATACAATTTGATGCGATTAAACAAATGTAATTAATCGGATGAGTTAACGCCTTAATTCATTATATATATATATATATATATATATATATATAAAATATTGATAGTATTGTGCTTTTTTTTCCAGCTATGATAATAAATGACGGAGGACAAGAAAAATCCATCCTTGCTGATGACGTTGGGAGTGAAGATGACCTTTTTAATGAATTCCGCAGTTCCTCCAATCGTTTTGGACACCCAGGTGGCGGAGGAGAGCAGTTGGCCATAAATGAGGTAAGACCCTTAGCAATAAATACATTTTTTTAAGTTTCTACATATGTGTTAAATGTATTTATTGCTTTGTCCACATCATTCTTTTAATAATTGGAGTTCAATGGGTTTTAAATCCACTGGGTTGTGTGGTTAAATTCAGGCATCTGTGGCTCTCCAGATTGAACGACCCGCTGCCTCTTCTTCTGTCTTCTCCCATGTGAAAAGATGGTGCTATTTTCTGAATAGTTTTCCAGAGAATAATCAGTTGAATGATTTACGACTGTTTGGTGTCCTTACAGATGCCGCTCAGTATCTACATTCAGCATTTTTTAGAGCAATAACAGAAAAATGTAATCATCCAACAGACCTCTGGGAGTTCTGAGCACACAGAGTAGCAGAAAAGCTCTTTTGCTGAAGCAGTCGTGTGCAGCTCTTATGCCTTAGCAAAGACTCTAAAAAATATCAGAGTTGCTCATCTGTGAAGTACCAATGCCACAGCATTTTCATTTCAAGTATTACTTTCACTACCTTTACAAACATGGTAAATTGGTACACAGGGTCGACAATTTTTTTTAACATATTAAGAGGATCAATTAAAAAAAATATATATATATTATATATATATAGGTTTTATTACATTTGGTTCCAAAAATTGGGCTTAGGGCCTGTAGATGTTAGTTATACAATATTTATTAAAATACTGTCAGTTTAGTTCAATTTTTTTGTTATACTGCATTCCGACTTCATTTTTGAATACAATAAAAGCACAGGATGAGCATACTTGAGTTTCTACTATTGCTACAACAGTACACAGTGCAAAACTGTGTACAAATCAAATGTAAAATGTGATTTGAGTAAAGATCTACAAAAACTTGAGTAATAATAAAATAATAGTAATAATGTTTTTTAAATATATAATTGGTTATAATTAGTTTAATACTTATTTTATAATAATTAGTTTGTAATACTAATTATTACTATATATAGTATAATAATAATTATTATTATAACAATAATAATAATAAACTTAGTTTAATAATTAGTTTTTACTTATTTGATCATTTGTTTTTATCAATATATATTTTACAGCACTTTGTATCAACTAAGTTTGTGTTAAAGGGCTTAAAAATAAAGTTACATTACATAATAATAATAATAATAATAATAATAATAATAATAATAATTTGTAATGTTATTACTGTTATTTTTGTTGTTGTTGTTGTTGATGTTATTTATATTCAAATTTTAAAATGTATTTAAAAGTTGGACTAATTTAACTGTTTTTCAGTGTTTGTGTGTGTGTGTGTGTGTGTGTGTGTGTGTGTGTGTGTGAGTGTGTGTGTGTGTGAGAGAGAGAGAGAGAGAGAGAGAGAGAGAGAGAGAGAGAGAAAGAGAGAGAGAGAACAGCTGCTGACTTAATAGGAAGTATCACGCTGTGTGACACAGTGACAGGATGGTACTCAGCAAGGGAGGAAGCAGCAGGTTCTGGAAATCAGAGGCCTTTACTAATCCCATTAGCTTTGCACAAACTGATGTGCGGGAAAGAGATGAGCAGGAATGGCAACGTTAAGTCCACCTTGATTAGGCCGGCCTAAGTCAGGAAATGAAACGTCAAGGGTATTTGCAACACCACCTAATGTCTTTTGAGTGTAACTAATATCAGTGCAGTGTTGCTTTAAGAGTACGGGAAGGACGTACATGACGGAAGCACAAAAGACGGGCAGCCAGCACAGCCAATGGAGATAAGCCAGGATAAGGGGAGGGTGTATTCTTGTGCTGCATTCTTTCGCATCACTCCATCCCTCCCTCCCTCCCTCCCTCCCGCTGCTGCTGCTGAAGCCGGCCTCTGCTACGCCGGTATCCTGGATACCCTCTTCGGTACTGACAGCTGATTGGTTGATAGAGATAAAAGAGGAAAAAACAGAAGCGAAAACAGAAGTGAATTCAGGGAGATGGAGGCATTTTGCTAGTGCCGCTAAGCAGGGATGCTGCGACCATTTTTGGTCCCTTGTGTCAGATTCATATAAAAGGATGAATGAAGCAGTCTTTCACTTGCTCTAAATAGGTCTAGAGGAATTAACAGGTCGTGGGTTGAAGCAGCTGTTCATCAGAGCAGCGGGGGTAGAACGAGAGAGAGAGGTCGCCGAAGAGAGGACATAGCAGGAAGATAAGAAAGGACCAAGTGAGCGGGAGGAAAACGGCTAGAAAAAACATACATGGAGATGCCGAGACGAAGCCCCCCCTGCTCCTGACATCAGTAGGCGCTGGCAAGGCATCGAACGGAGCGACGGAAGAGGAGGGAGGAGGAGCAAGAGACAGAGAGAACAAGTGAGAAGGAAACGGAGAGGAAGTGAGCAGGTATCTGTGGACGTGGAGACTCCCACCCCTCCCCCTCTCACCCACTACACCTCACGGAGAATACGGAGCGACTCTGAGAGCAACGCCGTGTGCTGTCGAGCGCTAGTACGCAGACCTCTGAGCGAGGGGGCTTTTAGCGCCATGGCTCGCGGAGGCCAGCGAACGACGGCTAGGCAGGGCCTGACTCACTTCCTGTTGCGCTGCAACCTCAGCCCGGAGGCCCAGAAGGTGGTTGTGTTCGTCATCATGATGTTGCTGGTCATCATCAACGTAGTGCTGATGTTCCTGCTGGCCTTCCAGTAGAGCGCAGCCGCAGTGAAGAGGAACTACAAGAGAAGGAGGGGAGGGGTGACGAGGAAGACGAGGAGGAGGGAAAGTTGCTCCCTCTCACTCAGTCAATGGATGGGTTTTAAGGATGCGGGCATCACAGTCCAGGTAAACAGAATCGGCCAGACTGCATGTAAGAGCTTGCCAGTGTTCAGTCAGAAGAAATACGGCGGGATAGTAAAAGAGATGCTAGTATGCTGGAAATGTGTGGCAGCCATGTGCATTATTTACTGTCCTGTTAAGGGATGGAGAAATCCACTTTGTAGTGGTTTGTGGGAACAGACTAGGTCAGTCTTTAATTATGAATTATTTGAGGGACTTCTTGTCAGGTTGTGTGAGTATGTCAGAAAGTTATTATACCATTGAGATGCGCATATGAAATGGCTCTGTTTGCATGTTTTTTCTAGACTTTGGATCTCTGATACTGTAGCTTGTGATTTGTTTGCTGATGTATTTGGCCAAATGTCCCAGAGGAACCTGCTAATTATTCTGTTCAGCAGGTATCTGCAGAGAGAGAGGTCATAATGCTGACTCCTCTCATGATGGGGTTAAAGCCAGAAGCTGAATGTGAGGAATTCATCTAGAAAGTGAAGGGAACATTGCCGTTGATATTAACCTGTGAACCCAAAGATTGCTTGGCTCTGCTTTAAAAAAAGTTTTACACTAAGGTTTTACACTAGTTTTACTAGTTGTACATTAATTTCACTAAGATTTTATAAGTGACTTTATGCATGTTTGACAAGAAAGGTGGCACAGTGGGTTACAAAGAGTCAGAAAAAGCGTCATTGCCAAGCATCTTTGCACATTAACACTTTGTCCTGGTGACAGAAAGTTCCACTTGTGGGTACATTTGTAAATTGCAGGTAAGTCATCCAACTATTCTGAGGTCATTTTTCAAACTTTGACCCCGCTAACCCGGAAGTGGAGTGACTTTTAAAACAGGATGGCTTTTATACGTGCAAAATGTGTGTATCGGTGATGATTCTGATAGCATATAACAATCTAAGAAGCTGCAACACTCATGCCGTGAAGAGGAGGCACATGGGAAAGTATGTAGGGGTGTCGCTAGGCAACAGGGTACATAGGCACCGCTATGGTGATGCGAATGCAGCACTCTGGATTCAGGGGGTGTAAATTCAGTCTTTGGCATATCGTCGCCGAAAGAAGTGTGATTAGACTGAGTGTTGTGCTGATTATTGCACCATCGATATATCACGTTTAGTTGCTTTAATGAAGGCTTGTAAGATTGCCAGCATTTCACTTGATCTACCCTACAGACTACAGACGACTTTTGCTCTTCTTTCCCGATCCAATCACGGAAAGTAAAGACAGAAACTCTGCATGGAAAATGCAGACAGACTTAATTTTGTAAGCTGCCTTCAGTGGAGTGATGGTTGCACAGTCTTGCAAGTTCAGACTAAAGGGCTGTGTTCCAACATAATATTGCATTGTAAATTGCATGATTGTAAAATTATTATAGGGATGTTAGGCGTATTTTTGTCATAATTACGCATTCAAACCATTGTACCTTTTCTTTGTGAATTGAAATTCACGAGCGCTTTATGTTGTTAACCCTACATTAGATTTACTTGATTAAACCACAGTAATGCTTATACATATTGTATTTTAAATATTCCCCAAGATTATTGATGTAAAAGATGGCTGAATTCGAATTTAAACCCGACAATGTTTATCCTATTAGTGACACATCACGTTCACACAGAACCCATGACGATGCTGACACTATTGAACAACCAAAAAAAAAATCTAGATTTGGATTTAGCATCTTGTATCGCTCATATTATTATTTGGACTATTTATTAAGGTTTTCTTGGTTGTGTGTCTCAACAGCTGATCAGTGATGGCAGTGTGTGCGCTGAGGCTCTGTGGGACCACGTCACCATGGATGACCAGGAACTGGGCTTCAAGGCTGGGGACGTAATTGAAGTAGTGGATGCCACAAACAAGGAGTGGTGGTGGGGCCGCGTGCTAGACAGCGAGGGCTGGTTCCCCGCCAGCTTTGTTCGGGTAAGGGAGAACAGACTTCCTGCTTTAAAAAAAAAGATTCAATTACTGTCACATTACGTCACCGCATATTACAGTACATTGGTTTCGATTGAGGAGCCATTAATATGTTCCAATTCAAAACTGACTTTTGGCTAGGAAAGAGGCTATTGATCAGCAAATGTGGATAATCGTATTGTTTTCAAAACTGGAAAATTGTTCTGCAGTTAAGAGTCAACCAGGATGAGCCGATGGAGGAGTATTTAGCCCAACTGGATGGGGCTTCTGAGGGGGTTGGGGCCAGTATTGGAGGTCCCTTAGGTCCCGGTCTGCCCTGTAAAGAACAGATGAGGGCCAACGTCATCAATGAGATCATGAGCACAGAAAGAGATTACATCAAACACCTGAAGGACATCAGTGAGGTCAGTGTCTCTCTCGGCCTATAGTGATAAGTGGTTCCTCACCATGTTACATTACTGCCTCAAACGCTGCTCTCTTGTGTTGGGTATCATGAGGAATGTCCGATCTAGCACGAGTAGTGAATAGAAGTGTTGTTCATTACTTCCAGGGTTACATCAAGCAGTGCCGCAAGAGGACGGACATGTTTACAGAAGAGCAACTCCGCACAATCTTTGGCAACATCGATGAGCTCTACCGCTTCCAGAAAAAGTTTCTCAAAGCATTGGAAAAAAAGTTTAACAAGGAGCATCCTCACCTCAGCGAGATCGGCTCTTGCTTCTTGGAGCATGTAAGAGGCTTTCAAAAGCGGTTTTATGTAGTTGAATCTTCATTCTGCATTTTTTTCTTTCCATCTAGCAAACACACTTTCAGATCTACTCCGAGTACTGCAACAACCATCCCAACGCTTGCGTTCAGCTTTCGAAACTGATGAAGATCAAGAAGTACGTGTTCTTCTTCGAAGCCTGCCGCTTGCTCCAGAAGATGATTGACATTTCGCTGGATGGGTTCCTGCTCACTCCTGTCCAGAAGATATGCAAGTATCCTCTACAGCTGGCAGAACTCCTGAAGTATACCAACCCACAGCACAGGTATTACCTCCAAGTTACTCCACCAGGGCTTTTTGCCACTTACTTAACTTCCGTTTGACTTTTGGTTTGTTTTTCAGAGACTATAAGGATGTGGAGGCTGCCTTAAACGCTATGAAGAATGTGGCCAGACTGATCAATGAGAGAAAGAGGCGCCTGGAGAATATCGATAAAATTGCTCAGTGGCAGAGCTCCATCGAAGACTGGGAGGTGATCAACATTTACATTACGTTCTTTATCCCAATGCCGCTTACACTTGCATTAACATTTTTACAATCAAACAGCTTGAGGGAATTTAACCCACACACAAGTTCTGCCGATTGAGCTATGAGAATGAAAATCATGAGGAATCAGCCACGGACACTCATTGATTCAGATCACTGTTTTGTTCTATATCTTAGGGTGAAGATATCTTGAGCAGGAGCTCAGATTTGATTTTCTCAGGAGACCTGACAAAGATTTCCCAGCCACAGGCCAAAGGCCAGCAGCGAATGTTCTTCCTTTTTGACCACCAGCTGGTTTTTTGTAAAAAGGTCAGTGAATGTGTTATAGCGGAAATTGCTATTTATTATTCTTCAGTTTACAAGTATTACTCCATACATAATAACCAGTAATGAAACAAGAACGCTTGAATGATAACTATCCACCAAGTCAGTGGAAAATATGAAATGCTACAAAAAAGGTTCTCTAGGTAGTTACTACTAAATGAACACGACAATATTGTCCAAAAAAGGTGTGCATTTGGTGATCTCAAGGTTGCATACGTAATATATAGAGGAAAAGATTTTTCTTTCTCCCTCAAATATCACTTTTAACTCATCATCTAAATTACCAAAGTTTTCTGTGCACCAAGTAATGCTTTTATGGTCCTCAGGATCTACTACGGAGAGACATCTTGTACTACAAGGGTCGGTTAGACATGGATCAGATGCAGGTGGTGGATGTAGAAGATGGTAAGGACAAGGACTTTAATGTGAGCGTGAAGAATGCCTTGAAGCTGTGCTCTCCTGATGGAGAGGAGGTCCACCTCCTATGTGCCAAGAAACCCGAGCAGAAGCAGCGTTGGCTGCGAGCCTTTGCAGATGAGCGGGGACAGGTCCACCATGACCTTGAAACAGGTGAACACCACCACATAGGATTGTATTGACAATTTATTAGTAAATTCATTTAAAGGCAGTTCAGAAAATGCCTTAATGGAATTTAATTTAATTTTCATTATTTATCACAACAAAACTATGGGTACTTCCATATATATAAATAATAAACAATACAATTTATTAATGCATATCCATAAAACGTTTTGAGACATGACACTGGCCAACTCACGTGTAAAAAAGAAAAACAATTTGTAGACAAGAATGATCCAACTAGCTTACACATAATGCTTTCTGTGTTAGCTAGTTGGATCATTCTCGTCTACAAACATTGATTGTTCTACTTATTTATATTATATTAATGTTTCTAGTCCTTTCTACTCAAATAAAAACAATAGAATGCTATTAATAAGAACACTCTTATTACTGCATTTTTTACTTTGTCTGCCCTTTCAGACATTTTACACAATGCCTGATTTCACACATGCCCAAGACATTTACATTATAATAATTAGAAAAAAACCACACACACATCTGTTTTTCAAATTTCAAATTTTAAAATACAGTATTGACAGGGGTCGACCAGATATTGAGACATTTACGGTAATATTGCACAGTGTATTAAAAATACTTGATGGGTTGTTAATGCATAGACAAATAGACGTGGATTCAAACTTGAGATTTGTGTTTTATTTCAACAATTTCCTACAATTTTTCGTGTCATTTTGCCCGAATTCAAAGTACAGTATTCTATTACAATTTTGAAATCACTCAAACTATCAAGAAATTGTAGATTATTTTTATAATACAATCTTGCAGTTGTTTTACAACTAAAAAAGTTAGACTTTTTTGAACATATATAATTTTTTCTTTCTTTTTTTTTTTTGTTTTTAATTTTTGCGTAGACCTTCAATTGTTTTTTTTTTTTCTTGTGGCAAGGTTTTACAATCACAGAGGTCCAGAAGAAGCAGGCCATGCTAAATGCCTCCAAAAGTCATCCAACAGGAAAGCCCAAAGGTGATTCCTTCTTATTTACCATCATCGGTCCGTTTCTTCATCGTTAGCTTTGTTTCAGTCTTCAACTCTGCCAACATTCACATGCTCTTCAGAAGCATGACTGTTCAGGAGCATGATTTTGACTACGTTTGTCTGTTGTGTTTCACTTGTCGTTTCACTTTCCCGGAGAAGCTTTAGCTTTACAACACTTGTTGGCAGCTCCACTTCTTCACCCAAAAACGTCCAAGTGCCTTGGCTTTTCCGAGTCTTCGGGACATCTGGGTCCCAGGGCTACCTTAACGTCACCTCTTCTCCCAGAAAGCCCGCCACGCAGGCCAGGCCGAGGGGTTAGGGCGCCCCCTGGGGTCCTGCGTAGAGCTATATCCTGGGTGTCTTCTCAAAGTAGAGAGCTGGTCGAGTAGACCCGGGTAATGCTTTAGCGTAGTGATAGTGTGATTTAACTCTTCTAGTAGACCTAATGTACTAGCAGCCATCCCGTCCTTCTAAGCACACATGCTTATCACACTAAAACCATCACGGCGTCAGCAGCCCAACCTCAAACGTCTTTGTTATAAAGCCAACCATCCATCCATCACTCTGTTCTCTAACTCCTTAAAACGTCCCTGGAAGACTATTAGGCCTCTACCTTTACTCACCGGGTCTTTACCTTCTTGTTTGTGTCCTGTAGCTGTGACCAGGCCCTACTACGACTTCCTGCTGCGCCAAAAGCACCCCACGCTCCCCACCTCCCTGCCCCAGCAGCAAGTCATCATGTTGGCTGAACCCAAACGCAAAACCTCCAACTTCTGGCACAACATCGGACGCTTGACGCCGTTTAAAAAGTAATCCACATCTGGGCCAGACCTGAGCCAGACTTAATGGCTGAGTTTTGGCCCATATCTGGGATGCACGAGGTTGTGCCTGAACTTGTGTTTTTATCCCGGTGCAACGTTTTTACTGTCCAGTTGCGAACGCACTTTATGGGTTGGTTACAATCACAGCATCACCCCGAAATGTCCGCACAGCGAGGGTTGGCGTTCCCGCTATGTAATCGGAATCAAGAAAAACTGGCTACTGCTGCTCAACAGCTCCTCCTACAGGCACTAACGCAAACTGCTGCTGCATCATACGGACATGCTTCGACTGCTTCATCGAGAGTCCTGCTTGAAGAGACTTTGTACGTTGGTTGTTTTCTTTTATGTATGCCAGCTATCCACAGTGCCCAACTACTAGCTTTTCTATGTCATTTGATACTTTTGTGTAGCCCAAGATGTTTCAAAGGGTTCTGCACAAGACGCAAGTGTCGAGATTTATTACTGTACTAACTTCCTCAAGGTCTGTCCATATCATGTATGCAAACTCCCACCCATCCCAACGTTTTCCTCATACTGTCTGGTTTGGAAAAGCTGTCCCGCCGGTACTCGCCGTGTCCGATGATCCATTCATCTGGGTTTGCTGCCTCACAACTCTTCTGTAATGACATTCTCTTTACGGTGCCATTTGAAACGTGACCCAGATGTTGTGACGGGGGTTGCATGAATTTGCTGTGAAAATATTTTCCACCCAAATGAGATTCTCCATATACTGTCATTCTGATAAATAACTGTATTATAATTAAATTAAAGAGTATGGTTGACAGTTTTCAAATATGTATGATTCTCTTTGATCATAAAACAAAGTATGCTAATAAAAAACATTTTTAAGTGTAATGAGCATCGATGCGAGTCTTGTTTCCTGTGGACGTGTTTTCTGTGAACAGAAGTTGGACAGTAAGAAACGTTACAATAATCATGATGTTCTTTTGCATCTCTGACAATCACACAGATGTGAAGAAACAAATGACAGCACCAAAGAGGTTTATATAATATATTTATATTCAAGAACCATAGCACACAATAGCAAAACCAATTCATTTTAGCCATAAAAAAAAATCTGTTGGCACATTAATCTGAGGAATAATTGGCAAAAGGCTTTTAGTCGACGTAAGGCTGATGCCTGATGGGTGGCACAGGAGTCATGGCAGTGCAGAAGACATATTGCTGTTATGGCATTAAATGCACAAACCTCTGGTCACATCTGGAGTGTTATGTTTGTCAAACTCACAGCTACAGCATTAACAACACTTTTATATTTGTAATTTTAGTTGAGGAGCTCCAAGTAGGTGATTGGCACTTTTCCTTTCTGGTTGCCCCTCTGACCCATCAGCCAATCAGGGTCCATGTCTGGCACGCTGCTCACGACGATCACCTGACAACACAATGGCGTCAACACTTACGATCAGGCGACATCAGTCCTATTCTGCGTGGACAAACCTCATCGGCGAGTAGTGAGAGCTCGCTGCTGCTGGCGGCGTCGTAGTCGTAAAGCACGCGAGCCTTGCGTGTGCCCGAGCTGCTGCGGAGCTCATTGAGCGCGGGAGAGGCCTGACTGTGAGGCAGCGCAGGAAGTGATGCGGACGCTGGTGCGAGGGGAACAGAGATGCTCGCCGAGGAGCCTCCCACCGCCTGATTGTTGTTGGCGCAAAATGATGTTTGGAAGCTGAAGAGGAAAAAAAAAATAATAATAATAATAACAACAATAAAATTACATTTTTGTAAATGTCATGAAACAGATCTAGATAGAGAAATTAACAGAGGTCTTTTATTTTATCTTTGTTCCTTTAATTTGATGTTGCTGTAGAATGAAACTTTTCAGTTTGACAAGTTCAGTGCATTTGTAGGGCATTTTTCACAGTTACAACTGTTAAGCTAATGGCTATGACTATGACCAGTGAGCAAGCACATACACAGCCAGACACTTTGACTGCAACTATTTCTCTATTTTATTTTAAACCTGATACTTTATAATATATTGCATTTCACATATTACACTACTTAAGTCGTTTAATCGCAGTATTAAAGTTTAAAAAATAAAAATAATCTTAAAAATAATAATAAAATAAACCATACAGGGCACTGTCAGTAATGTTGCACTTACACTTTGTTTACCTCTAATAAGCAGTAGCATTTTCCACATCTAATTTTAGAATAGAACTGTATACATTATTCGACACCAACCTTCCCAGCTGTTTCTGCAGATTCACCATGTACTGATAACACTGAGCGTAGTAGGAAGCTTGGGCGTCCACAAAATCATTCAGGCAGCGCAAGTGATGGGCCTGAGCAGAAACATTAGGCATCATTCATTTCTGGAAAATAATATTTCATCTAATAGACAATTGTGATCTGAATCTTTGCGGTTAAAGTAATGTTCAGTTCACTAAAAATGATGTTCAAGAGGTCGTACGTGAGTGCTGCTGATGCCCTCCAGAAGAAGCCTGGTGATCTCGGCCTGTCGGTCAAACTCGCTCTGCGCGATCTTCAGCTCCGTCTCTGCCTGCGAGACAGACACAGACACACACACAAGTGGCACGCGTGTGGTGAATCAACCGCCCTCTAGTGGACAATAGTTGCACTAGAGAGCAGCCGGACCGGTCTGGTGACCTCATTTTGTGCCGTTTTCACCAGCAGGGCGTCTCCCTGCAATCAGGAGAGTAATTTATCAAAGCAGCACTTACCTGCTTTACCTCCTCAGTCCACATCTGGTTAGCGTTGAGAAAACAGTAACAAATGCATCAGGTAAAGGCAGTAGAAGAGAAAGCAAGAGAAAACGGCTTCCACTTCATGCACAGACACATTCTCTGACACCCAGAAAGACATAATGTGAAAGGATCAGGCTCTGTGTTATTTAATGTGTAATACATATAAGTGTTAGTGCTCATGCTAAGTGTTAATAAACACACAGAAAAAACACTCCAACTGCATTCTGTTGCCCTCAGAACATTACTACAAAAGTGAAGTAAACGGCACATGCTGACTTAGCATGGCAGATTCATACAGCGGCTCCTCAGGTCTTATGTTGTTTACACGGTTATCACTTAGAAGCACGTAAACATTACACACTGTTACATTAACATTTACTTACAAGCACTGTTTAATGGTCTTTTTCATTTAATTGTGTCATTTTCATGTTTGTAAATTGTATACATTTGACAGAAAATAATTAAATTTTAAATTATTTGAAGTTTAAGTTTTAGTTTAATAATGAATAATATGTCTGTTTTTATCCATATTTACTGTAAGTTAAAAAAATGTTTATGTGCGCTTTGAGTTTTACAGGGGCGGCTGGATTGTTGAGATTTGTTGAGTTGACAATTTTGGAAACATGAGCGTTTACAGTACTTGCAAAGATTCTGTTCCTGAATCAAACTGAAGCAATAATGAGCCGAGGCGCCGCTGGGAGAAACATTAGTAAACATGAAATGTTCCAGCCACGAGATGTTTCCCAGGTTTGGTGAAGGGCAAAAGAGGGCAGACGTTTTATTAGACAGCGAACAAACCTTCAGCCACCTGACATGCAAGAAGCTGAGCATGTAAGAAAAGTGAGCCACGTACTCCTCTCCCAGCGGAGGGGTCGAGTTCAGCTCCTTCAGACGGAAGCAGGCAAGCAGACAGAGAGAAATGTCATGAGAGAGAACTGGGGGAAATAAGAGAGGTTAGAGATCCACAGGCGCGGAGCAGACAACAGTCAGGCACAGAGCACAGAGAGACGCATTAGAAGAACCCATGGTGGTTAGGTCGCCAAAGGAATGGGCTGGAATACAATTCTTCGCCCAAGACGGAAAATGGAATGTATTTGGACACAGGCAGCTTATAGTTAGTTAATCAATATTGCTTTAATGTTAAAATAAATACAAAAATATAAATAGAAAAGCACATTCCCTTTAGTATCTATCTATCTGTCTACTGTATCTAATTGTCTCTATTTGTCTGGTCTAGTCCCTTTATAGATAGTCCCTTTATCTATCTATATATCCATCCATCCAGATATTTAGAAATATATACTGTAATCCATATAGCAGCAGCATGAAAATATGTAATTTAACGAGAAGTAACATGGATTACAATGTCAGATAATGCTGCACAAAATTACCACAATTGTTCAAAGTCAAAGGCCGCTTAGTTGATGATTGGTGTTTTAATACAGTAGTGTGTTCCTTTTTCATATTTAGAATCATGAAAATATATGTCTATTAAAACATCTATGCAAAATCTGAAATGTAAGCTTGTGCATGTCAGATAATCTAGAACAATTTTTCCATTTTTTTCCTCATCTGCACTATCACAGAAATGTTCACTTTCTACACACGCGTTACAGAATGAAGGAAAGCGCTATATCAGACACTGTGTGGCAGGTGGTTGGTGAACGACATGCACATTAACCTTAAGGTGTTTCAGTGTGTTTCATTCATCTCCTCTGAAGATTGTCATGTAATCGTTCAGACGCCTAAACTACTTCAGACCATCAACATACTTTCACCTGGCGTACATTATTCAATCCTGTCCCTTTCAGCCAATTTTAGCGCTCAGTCTTACGTGTATATTTATGTATATTTTTGTAGTGGTCAGAAATGATTGTTTTACCTGCATTAGTCAAACATTAAATCAACTTTCTACACACTGCCGCACCAGCCCAACAGAGTAAGAGCAAAACTTTTGGTGCAGCTCATGTGCTACTTGAGTTTCTCTTCCCTGAAACTGATTCATAGAGGAAGAACCATGATAAATGTACGATCAAGATGGAAATACCACATTGAGAAACTGCTGATCATCACATATTTTGTTGGTGCGTAATACTAACAGCAGCCCGAGCATCAGCCAGTCGAGCCTTCTTCACGCGGTTTTTGGCGGCGTCCAGATCTAGACGCTTGTTTTGAAGCAGCTTTCTCTCTTTCTGTGAAATAAAGAACATCATTGCGGAGGCAGGAAAAGCACGAGTCACCTGAGAGCGGAAGCCGGTGCTCGCTCTCACCAGTATTGTCTTGAAATCTCCCTCAATGAAGTTTCGGAAGGGTGTGAGAAAGTTGATGGCCGAGCTCTGTATAAACTCTTTCTCTGCGCTGCCCAACAGCTTCTCCGTCTCGCCACACTTTGTGAGAGCGCTGCCTGAAAAACATCACCGCAACAAAACTCATTCTATATTTTCATTTAGAAAATGACAACTATGTATAACATGAAACGGTATATTAATGGAAATGTATTAAAAAGAGTATTTAGTGTAAAGACTAATAAATATTAACATGTAAAAATTAGCACTTTATTTAAAACATTTCAATGAATGTTATTTGCATCACAGATTGTTGTCAACCAAGGTTTAATCTCTGTGGTGAGACAAACACACATTAATCTACACGTCACTTAAACACTCATTTTACAACTAAAGGAGAAAACTGGAGACCCAGAGGAAACCCACAGGAGAATGAGGAAACCATGGGTCTCAAATTCGGTTCTAGCACTTTGGTGAGAGAAATGCACTTCATCTGGGTATCACGAGTCAAACAAAAACACAGGTTTTACCGTAAGCAGTTCCGGGTCCAAACTCATGGCCAGAGTCGATCATACATTCTCCCAGCAACTCGTGGTTGTTTGCACGTGTTGGAACCTTTTTGTCCAGCATCTCGTAAAGGAACTCCCCCACCCGGACATCTACCACATCACAGAAACTCAATTAGGCCCAGTGAGAGTCAGATGAGACCACACGCCTCCTCTTAAACCTAATGTCCACTTCAACAGTAAAACTAGAACAAACCAAAAATTCAACTGTGTGAAGAATTGATAAAGAAAATGGATTTGTGATCCATTGAAGAATGTATGAATGGAATCAGGGTTTAACACGCGGCGCAGATTACAACGTGAGTGGTGTATATTTTAGAAGGAACGTCTAAGATGGCTTTATTCTGATTACCGGACTAAAGAGCTAAAACACGTCTCTTTAAAGATTGAGTTCTAATCCCTGACAGGCTGGAGATCTGCTGGGAACAGATGGGAACTTTAGTACTGGTTTACCAGACCGGACATCACCAGATACACCAATTTAATAGCAAGTAAATTTTACAAGAACTTGTGGAGTCACAGAACCACATATTTCCGTCGTACTTGGGTTCGGCTGAAGCACAACTTCAGTCTGTTTCATGATCTTCTCAGTCCAGTGTTTGGTGGTCTCAGCGCGACTCAAGAGGGTCTCCAGGTGGGCATCAAGCTCGGTTCTTTCTGCTTGACCTAACTTCTCCTCTGTGAACTAGAGTACAGAAGAAGTTGTTATTGTCAAGATTGTTAAAAAAAAAAAACCAAATGACCATTTGTAATTTGTAAAATTGGAATAAGCTCAAATTACACAAAAACTACATCATTATCCATTGACAGCCCCAGTCATCGTTCACTTTAATTGCAGACAGAAGTACAACAAATGGCTGCGATTCATAACCGTGTTTGGCATAAAAAAAAGCCTGTTTGTCGATCCATGTGGATATAATATCCGATCCATAAAATTAGCATGACAGATCATATCTCTACGAAGAACAAACGCGGGTGAATAAACGACTCCGCGATCATTGTAAAAAAATGAGACATTACCTGTACAGCCCGGGTGAGGAAGGTTCCAGCATCTGCTGCAAATCTCCGAACGTTAAACTCCATGACAGTTTGTTTGAGACTCAAACCTTTGGCTCGAAACCCGTTAGCACGGTACGATTAGCCTGCTATATTCTTCGAACAGAAGTGTCCGACTAAAACACGTATCGACTCAGCTCGCTCTTCTGTCAAAAGCAAATAGTCCATGTAAAACCTCAACAGAGGAGATGAAAACGAACAACTACAACCGTCGTTGTCTTTTTGTTTGGGCTAGTGTGTATCTGTCACTTGGTTAGCCGCTAACGCAGCGCAGCAGCTGTCGGAGAGAGTGTGAACTGGGGAGGAAGCTCAACCCGAGCCAACTGGACGTGTCGCAAATCCAATGTGCTTCCTAACTAGACGACACGTTTCCACTAATAGGGCGTTTATGCCATACATTTTATAGATCTTTTTCGATGAAATGTGGGTGACGAGCCTTTTTGGGGAAAATTACTTGCTGATAAATAATACAAATGAAGATGTGCTTTGATTTATGAATTCGAACGGTTTATAGCAAATGTGACTTTACATTTATATGAGCGGTGTTATTGTTTGTTGTAATTGCGCTTGTTTATCATAAATGACCGGTTTCCGATTTGGGTTGGGACAATGTGTCTGTCCACTAGGTGGCGACAATGATTACACTCTGGAAAAACAAAACAGGACAGTGTTCTTCATCATCGCTTTACCATCTCAACACATGTCATTTTCTGCACAATATATTGTCATTTACTATAACAAAAGGCATCAAGTTTTAGCTTCATGGAGTTTCAAGGTAAAACTTTCATAAATTGTTTTGGTAAACCACAACATTCATGGAAAAAGTTCACAGAGAGAGACGTGTAGACACACTATGACTAAGTTTGTGCTTTTTCATAAAAACTTTCAGGCGTGTTGTAGCTTAACCACTTTCATTGCCAGATCCAACAAAGTTTGATATCGCAGGGTCTTGGTCTTCCACGCACTTGGGATTTCTTCCAATCCAATCTAAAAGCAGGTGAAAAACTAAGTGATACATCTGTACTTCCTCTTTAATCTGTTAACTAAACATATTAAAGACTGTTTATGATTTGCACAAAATCTGAATAAATGTGATGCAAAACTAATGAGATTGATGGCAAACCTGAGCCCCAACACAGGCCCCGATGAAAGAGCTCCTGCTGCAGGTGCACCCACCACAGCGCATGGTGTCCCGGACCGCCTGCTCGTAGCCGCTGGCAGTCAGAACCCCATGCAAAGCTGCCTGGAATGCACCAGGCAAACCTGTAGGAAATTATATGTCTGCTCAATAAACATAAACTCTAGCTTCAATCAATTCTAAATAATTAGGTTCTACAGAAGGTCCAAGAAAGTAAGTATACTAAGATTATTGCTCTGGACAAACTTTTCTGTTTAACTAGAACCCAGAAGCTGGACTGGAATATACTGCAATGCAACTAACAAAACACTGGAATATAGCCAGAACCTGACCTCAAGTGTTTGTGAACACTGTAGGAATGACCTCACTAGGTTTCTTGCTCAGGTTTTCATTCACCTGATGGATGAACCCTGAAAAAGAAGGAAAAAGGTGTTACTATATATCAAAAAAAGAAAGTGATGTGTCCCATTCATGCCCATTACATTCAAGGCAATATTAAGCAGTGTGTACCAACTACTGCTCTGTCAAGCTCTTGAGGGTTTTTTCTGTTTGGATCACTGAGCTGCTCCAGTAGAGCACCCAGCACTTTTGGATCAGGGCCGTTCAGAATCAAATGCTCCAAGAACCTGAGGAACAGTTTGAAACATGCTTTAGTCACTGATCTTTGTATGATGTGTTTTATACAGTGTTTTAACCACCTTGCTGCAGCGAGAGTTACCGTCACACACATGTCATTGTTCTGCGTGACACGGGTGGCATCCTCAACCTTCTGCAACATCTCAGGTCTGCCGGCATAGACCGCGACGATGGGAGCCAACTTTGCCACTCCATCTATTTGGTTATCAGTGTCACAACCTGAAAAAGATCACAATGCATTTGAGATTAGATGTCACGTAAAACTGCACTCTACATGGGCAAACATGTGGCTTGTGTGGAAGAGCTGAAGTCTAAACTCTGGAGGAACAAAGTATTTTGATTTTGAACCCTTGCAAGAAGTCAATCTTGCAAGAAGAAGTCACTACACACCTGTCTCGGCCTGGCCTGCATCAACATTGCGGATGAAACTTTTAAGGCTTGCTTGCCTCCATGGCCCTTCAATGGGAAGCTGCGGTCTTGGAGCTTAGGGTTAATAGTAAAAGCGTATTTAATTGTATTACTTCTTTAGAATTGAATATGCTGTGAAGAACTTGATCTACCTGTTTTGTCTCGGTAAGGATCATTCACTGGCAGGTCATATTCAGATCTAGGGCCGAAGAACTTGTAGATGCGACTTTTCAGATCTTCGACATTGAGGCCTGTTGAAAAAAAATAAAAACATTTTATAGTGTAATTAAAAGAGAATAAAAATAATGAATGAAAAAAAAATCTAAATAGTTTTAAACAGTTTGTGTTTCTGTGAAGAGAAGAGATAAAGGTGCATTTACTGTTACCTATAATAAAAATAAACCACTTTCATTTCAGTAGACTCGTAATAGTTGCACGTTATGACGTTATTATCTCAATAATAGAACATGAATAGTAAAGAAAAAAAGTAGTCAAAACTGTGCTCTGCAATTAACTATCCAGTGAAGTTTGAAACAAACACACACGCACGCACGCACATATACACACACACACACACACACACACAAAGCAGGGGGCAACTTTAAGCCGCGGTCAATATCTTGCTCAAGGACTCAAGTTGTAGAACTAGTCAAATCAGGGTCTCAAACCCACAACCTCTTTTATTAGGGTCCAAAATCCTTACCATTAGACCACAACTGCATGAAAAGCAACATCAAAGATTATAGATTCAAATCATAGGGGTAGAATTAGGATGTTGAAATGAAGAACTTCTGTATAAAAACACAATAAATTTTAACTATATAACTTTGTCAAAGATATACAGTAAAGCGTATATTTTGAGTTGGGCAAAAGTGAAGTCTATGAACTTTGGCAGTTGGTTAAAAATTGTTATGTTTTTTGTCAACATGCTAACTCAAAGCAGATTACCTCCACACTCCGAAAGTGACTGTAAAAGAACAAATGCTTGATCGCCATAGCAGCTCTGCTGTCCCGTGTTCCTCCTGTAGAACGGATTGGCTGAATCAGGCCGGAATTCAGGCTGAGGGGTCTGAGAAAGCAGCAAACTCAGTTTCTGCTGGTCATAGACCCAATGAAGCGGCTGTGCTGAGAACATAGACCAGTGAAATCATCATTTACAACATGTTTCTTATATATTGTGTACATGTAATAGATACACATTTTACACTTTAAACAATGTATATGAATCCATAAGAAATGATGATATGGCTCGATATCACATTATAGATTAATTATTCATAATATTATATTATTATAGATTACAAACCTGCCGCATCGGCAACCGCCGACCCGATGATCGCTCCTATCGCCCTGTCACGCAGGGAGACAGACATCTGTGACAGAAAGATTAAGGCATTGGCTTTTGAAGACAACACTAGAGTAAAAACTCTGAAATAATGCATCAACATATAGCTGAAGGAATATTACGCAATGACACGATCAATCTTGACAATTGCTGCTACAGTGAAAAATAATGATTTAAAAAAACCTGACCTCAACGATACCCGTAAAGCAGAGTGGGAAGTTCACACGTTTCACGAGACAAGGCTTGTGTTATGAAACTGATGTGTTCGTGAATCTGATTGGATAAAATGAAGCACGTGACACGGAGCGGACGTAGTTGTTCGTAGGTCAAATCTGTTGATTTTATAATAATCTGTCGGTATTATACTTCGAAATTAAATAATAGAGGCTAACGCAATTTATTCGTAGTATATTTATTGCCTTCAAATTGTTTTGACCTATAATTAAACGTTTTTTTGAGGCATTTTATATTATTTTATAAAAAATATTAATAATGTCCTATAAGAAACAATTTTCTGTGTTCGCACCTGGGCAATCACAAAAGCCAGTAAACAAGGGGAAAGAACAACTTTGTAAACTAAAGCGGCGACTTGATTATGAATATTAATTAGATACGCGAATTCAATTGGAGGGTTTAGTCGTAACGTCAAACGCACGTAATAAATATTAATGATTGCACTGGCATTGGCCATTTGCAGTTTTACCCAGCAGTTTACCCTTCTCCAAACCTTTAACACATTAGGATCAGTAATTTTCCTGATTGATTTTTACAATCCTAGTCGGAAATGTGGTTCTGATAAGTTACTCCGCAAGAAAGAACGGGCGACAAAGTTTTCTGGATGTATCTTCTCACACTGTCGGGTTTGTAGCATCACACTTGTTTATTTAGTTTGGAGCGTTCGTCATGGAATATTGGAGGCAATGCAGCCTGTGGTTGATCAGATGTAAAATTTTGCCCCGAACTCATCGGGTTACGGCGGATTCGGCGCAGGTGTTTGATTTGGCCCAAACTTTGCGCGATGGAGTTCTGCTGTGCCAACTGCTCAACAACCTCTGTCCCGACACCATCAACCTGAAAGAAATCAACCTCAGACCACAGATGTCACAGGTGAGTCCTCGACAGCTTTATCTTATTTAATCACATTATATGAAATGTATTTTTTTTTTATAAATAACAATTCTATGGAATAAATTACGTAGTTATCGTTAGAATAAATCAAATCTGCATCGAGATACTTCAACAGGAATCCAAGTTATTCCATTTAATTATGCTTATTTATAGGCTCATTGTCAATTATTTTTTGTTGTATAGTTTGTTGGCCAGATTTTGCATCATTACCACTGAAAAACTGAAAGCAATTTTCGTCAGCACGCACACACATCTCAAAAGAAACAGAGTGACCGTGGAATGGATGTAATGAAACATCAGTTTTTATGTAGAGCATGGTCTTTTGGTGATGGTCCCAGAGGTCGTCTCGATGAAAGCTTGTCTGATCTTCCGTTTAAGATGAAATGTCTCAGGCAGTCTGCCCGGATAAACGTTCCCAGATGCCCCGGTTGCAGCCCAGTGGCCTGATAAAATCCAACTATTTTATCTCACTGATTTTCAAACAACTGTCTCCACCCTGGACTGGCCAGCCACACAGTCTGGCCGCACCAGACAGCTGGAGAGAAGCGGTTCCTGTCGGCCTCTGTCCAGGGTGTATTTTGATGGCTTGATCGCTTTGTGCTCACAGATCTGTGCTTTGTAGTAGTTTCACCTCCATTGAACTGAATTGACGTGATGTAATGATAATCTTCATTAAGTTCAAGTGGCTTTTTAAGTTTGCTTAATAGATGTTGTGAGACAATAGAATGAATTCATTTAAGTTACCATACAGTATGTGGAATGCATTTGCTTTAAATTAACAATTAATAAAATAGTTTAGTGTAATTTATACCCTGCCTAAAGTTTTCTAACTTGGGAAATATAGTGAAGTGATTATGTGTGAATGTGGAAGAGAAATTCAGGGCTTAAGTTTAAGTTAAAGACTACCGTAGTTTTTTAAAGTGGCTTGTGCATGTTCTTTATGTGATTGTGGCTTTCCGCTCCTCTAAAAAAGTGCATTCAGTGTTGAAATACACTTCAAAAATCCACCTACTGTATATTTGCATGGGTATTTTACAGCAACATACCAATAATATTGCAATGACAAGTTGTTATTGTTTGTTTTCTTGGTAAATTGTTAATTTGAGTATTGTGCTGTAATTGAAAAATATACAACATACATTATGTTGTTAATAATAAAAAAAGGTAGGGAACCATGGTTCTCATTAGATTACAGTTTGTTTACAGGGAATTAGTTTAATGTGTGTGTGTGTGTGTGTGTGTGTGTGTGTGTGTGTGTGTGTGTGTGTGTGTGTGTCACTGTGTTCACATGTGCTGAGAAATTGATGAAGAAAATTGATATGGAAATATTGGAAAAACTGCTTGCCTTAATTATTCCTGCAATTTGCACAAGTCTCATTTTCTAGTCGTCGTATTATTGACTTTCTTTTAATTTACTTTAATTGTATTTATTTATAGATCTACTGTTTGTCGTGGGAGCTCACTTTGCATCATAAATATTTTAATTTAAACAGATGTACAACATAAGATAAGAATGCAAAAGTTACAGTGATATCAAATGCAATTTTAATTTGTAGTGTTTCATTTGCAATGTTAAAGTCAAGTGTACCTTTTTTTTTCACATTTATATTCCATGCATTCTCTTTGCCTTACTAATAAAATGATGGCGCGCTGAAAATACTTAATGTTTTGTATCAATTGTTACAACTAGAGCAAACAATACTTTTTGTGTAGCTTTTTTTTATATGAAATGAACATGTACGTAACTTATGAAAGTAGTTTTTAATAACTACTGTAATAATGTACGGTACAACTATGCATTGTTAATATGAACGTGTCATAAAATGTACAATTCACTCAATGCAACTGCAGAAGGGATGCTTGCTTTACAATTTTTTAGATTAGATTTTTTTTACCAGTACATATGTACATTAGTAATTGTACATATGAATATACATTAATTTACTGTATTCATTTTATTAATTCATAAGGAAAAATCAATACAATCCAGTTTTAGTTAAATTGAGCCAAAGTAATTTTTGTACACACCTGTTTTTGTATATAACACTGCATTTATGCTGGTTGCACAAAAATTAGACAATCCAGTTTTTAAATAAAGTACTATGCAAGTCGGTGTGTGTGTGTGTGTGTGTGTGTATGTGCATGTGCGTGTGTGTGTGTGTGTGTGCACGCGCGCGCGTGTGTGTGTGTGTGTGTAAAAGTAAATTTTTTCTCAACTGTGTTTTAATTTTCTTCCATCACTCAGTACTGTATATTGGCTTTTTTTTAGTTCCTCTGCCTGAAGAACATCCGCACCTTCCTGTCTGCTTGCTGTGATCCATTTGGAATGAAGAAGAGTGATTTATTTGATGCTTTCGATCTCTTTGACGTCCGTGACTTTGGAAAGGTAACAAGAGAAGACATAAAAGCATCTGCCACAGGACTGTAAATGCAAGTGAAGTAAACTAAAAATATTGTATTTTTTGGAATCACAGATTACAAGAAATATTAATACCTGCACATAGATCTAAGTATTGTCATTGTATAACCCATATTTTTATTTTTACACTTTTTCTTAAGAATGTATATTATATATGCTATGTTAATATTTAAGAATGTATTCATATTTTATTCTTATATTGAAGCATTGCACATGAAGACATGCTTCCAAACTGTAAAAAAACACTTTAAGTACTAGGTTAATGTTTTTGCCTAGTTCAAAACCCAAATCTTAAATATTTGTCAGGTCTTGACTGATAATGAACCATAAAAACTTAATATAAGGTTTCTTACAAGTACAAGTTATGTGAATATACAAGTATAATCGCAAATTATAAACAGGAGGAGGAAACTAAAATAAACCTGTCATGTTAACACCATTAATTGTTGTACTGGTTCAGCATTTAAAATACTAAATAAATAAAATAAAATAAATAAAAAACTAAATAAAGAAATATGTGTAATATATAATTTTTATACAATAAAATAATAAATAAAATAGAACAAACAAAAAAAACAAACAAAAATAATGTAAAAACGGTAAAAGGTTATTTGATTACTTTTAACAATTAATGCATGTTCCATGAAACATTGGTGTTTGCATAACCGGTCTCATTTTTCTCGTGTTACTGACTGGCTGCTGTGGTTGTGGTCTGACCTCTACATTTAATCAATAGCTCATTTATATCCCAACCATCCCATGCTCAACCCCTGCCTGAACATTAAAACTCTCTTTGTTTGGCGGCGTAGTACAGCCACGTTTCAGCCACAAGAGTAATGAACTCCAACAGCTTACTTTAGCACCTGTCTTCTGGAGCACAGTGGCTGATGCTTTGGCCTCATGTGAATTTAAACATGGATCTAGTCAATCGTTCTTTGTGCCGCGGGGGACAGGCCTGTGCCCACATAGGATTTCTCTCTTTGTTTGGCTCTGCTCATCTCTGCAGCCATGCAGAATCATTGACACAGTCCGGTATGGCTAAAGTAAAGCCAGGCTAACCGCGCTGAAAGAACTGCTCATGTTGAGAAAAGAGAAGCTCCAAACTTTTATGCTTTTTACTCTAAGATAATATTTAGAATAAGATAATATTTAGATGTCTTTATGTCAAAACTTCCGGTGATGTTATCAGGCTTTCTTATAACTCGCTGTCACAGAAACGTACACGACAACACTTGTGCAAACATTCGCTATTTTCCCTCTGACTCATAATATTGACCCATAATAATAACAAACTGCTTGGCAAATATTGCTATTGGGATAGAAATATGATAAATTGTGTAGGTTTTGGGTCTGGCTTGACTTTAAATGTTTTATAGATTGATCTCGTAAATCTATAGAGTAATCTGTAAGAAAAGTTAAAAAGAGATTCCTTTTTGCCTTATTTTGAAAAGTTAATAATTCAATAAGGCAAATAAAGGATTACAGAGCATGTATTATTGATCCAGTGTTCTTTTGAGTTGTTTGCAGCCGACTATAAAAATCGCCACCATTGACCCACAGAATAGAGTCACTGGGAATCATTGGCCGCATTGTAAGATGTGTGAACATTACTTCACTTGTACGGCTTCTGACCACCATCAGCTAACAGTCTCCTTCTTGTGCCCATTACTGGCTCTTGGTGGATTCTCAAGGTTTATGTTAATCCATCTGAATAATCTTTTCCCTTTAGCAATCTACTAACTTGTACTCTAGAGATGTAAGTACATATTACATCTACTGACATTTGGTTTTACATTAGAATAATGAACATGAAGAAGCACACAATATCTGATTTGGCACAGATAGAGGAAAAATGGATGAAACGTGCCAAGCAAATAGAATTTGATCGTTTGCAGGATTTAATCTGATGGACTTGCCTTCCAGACATTCTCTGACTTGTGATGTTACTAGGTTACTAGGCTAGTAATGTGACAATGATGGGTTTTTTTTTTCTTGCACAGTAGATGTTGTACTAATCATAAGTTGCTTGTCTGTATCACAACTTTGTGATGATGAGGTAAATTTACAGATTTTATGTTGTACTTTTTCTCATTGATTTGATCTAAATGTAATTTAGATCATATTTGTGCCCAATTTATCTAGTTGTTTGAGATCACATTAACATCTAATCCATATGTACCTAAATGTCTTGAGATGATGGCAGTGGTACAAAAGCAATTGCAGTTTCCCTGTGGTTCAATCAGTGGCTCAAAGTGAGTTTTTATTTAATTTTTTTTAATCTTTTCTTTATTGGACTGGAGGCTAAAGCAGTGGTCATCATAACTCAACGTCATTCACAAATTAATCCAAACGACTACACTACCGTATAAAACACTACATAATTCATGAATCACAATATTGATGCACCAACTGAGAATGAAAGACAACTGCTTGGCCTTGTGGCGAACCCGGGCAGAGAAACAATCAGGGTCTCTTCTCCCAGCAACCATTATCTTCTCTTGTACACCATCAATGTGTCACTTTTCATGAGTTAACTTTTTCCATAATTAAACTAGTTGAATCTTTAACTTGTGAAATGACTCGCCCAATCTCACAAGCCACGTTTCTATAAATACGACTTCTTCGGAGTCCAATGAGACTGATCCCCGGCCTCTACCAAGCAATACAGCGTTGAAATCAAAATGTTCCCCAGTGGAAAGTAGCATTTTTTTTGCTCGATCGGCCCTTGTTGGTTGTTTGTGGAAATCGACGGCCATGGCGGACATCTTCTCTTCACCCCGAGTCAAATGAGACCGGCCCCGGGTCTCTAAGTGCCCCAACAGCAGAGATAATGACTGAGATGAGTTGATTTGTCCTAAGGTGGAAGAATCGATTGGTCAGACAATCCAGAGTAGAATTCTCCATGGTTGAAACATTCTCTTGATGAACCACCACGGGGTCTAAAGCGCTTGTATTTTGGCCTGGCAGGCCTGTATAGATGCACAGATTACACCTACTTAAGCTGCAGCGGAGCAAACAAAAATAACTTTCTCAGGAAGCTAGTTTGGTTTTTAGCAGGTGTTTAGAGTGAAATGATGTGTTCTGCATAGATCTTGGTGTTTGCGAGCACATGTGGTTTGTGTCGCTGTGAGAAAACCAGCCAACATCACACTTCTGAAGGAGGACATGCATAGCAAGATAACGTCTACCTGAGAGAATGAATTATAAATAAAACATGGCTTGGCAGTGATCAATTTTGTTTTTGCTAAGAGGTCGTTTTGTATCTGTCTTCCTAGTTTGTGATATTGTTACTTTTTTTTTTTTCTTTTAAATAGTACTAATATTTTTGTATAAAAGCATCTTCAGAAAATGTTTGGCCAGATAGGAACTTCATTTTCAGGGACATAAATGTAGTATTTATAAGTATGACGCTTAAACTTTGCATTGTGCAGTCACAATAATATCAGCTGTTAAGCTTTATAATAAAGCGTACTTATAAGATTTTATTTATTTCATCAGTAGCTCTTGCAAATGTTAACGGTGCATGTTCTGCCCAAACACGGACTCTCTCAAGGTTTGATTAAACCAAATTAGTGTGAACTGATAAAAAGGTTTAAAAGATCTATGGTACATGACTCCAGTCTTTCGACCAGCAACATTTTTAGAGTGCACCATGTATAAGAATTTACAGTCCATATACTGTAATTAAAAGACAACAAGTATTTTTTTTCCTCCCAAACCTGAAGCACTAATTTTTTCTACTCACTACTATAAGATGATGATGATTGGTTTTGTATTTCTTCCTTGCAACTTCAAATCAAACCAGATTGTTCCTTTCAACATCCTCAGATATACTTAATCATAATATACTTTTATTATTTGTTGTCTCAATTTGCTCGCAAAACATTTAAATCTTCAATGTTGATTTTTTTTCGTTCTTTTCAGGTCATGGACACTTTATCCAAACTCTCCTACACAGCCATTGCACGGAATACAGGAATTAAGTGAGTTTTCATGGAGTGTGCAAAACATACTGAATTGGTTGTTTAGAAGTAATGAAAATAAATATTTCTCATAGAAATAAACTGTTTGCACAGGTCTTTCCCAACTGAGCAAGGCCCGGAAAATGAAGACGCATATATTCATTTGGCCGATCTCGTTGAGTAAGTCGCAGTCTGTTTACGTCAATGGAAAATGTTGTGCACTGACGGACACATGGAACATTTCCTTCGGTGATTATTGAGACATAACTGTATTTAAACCCACACGTGTAACAAGAGTCTAATCAGTCTAAACGATTTTACTTTAGATTATGTAATTGCACAGTAATAGTATGTAAACAGGAAAGAAGTTCAAAGTTGAATCCCACAAACTAAGTTAATTGTAGCACATTTACTCCTCTAGACTCCTCTAGATTTATGCTTTTGTAACCTGAATTTGTGTGCGTGTGTGTGTGTGTGTCACAGTGAGGAGCTGGAAGAGGACGTTTATGACCCTGTGTGTGACGACATGGAGGGTGAAGACGTGTACGAGGATCTGATGAGATCAGACGTAACTCAGGTAAACGTCAGGTAGACATCACTAGTATCTGTAACTCGGGTGATTAACACTCAAACACTGTCTGATCTTAGTAAGTCACTGATCACTGACTGGTTTAGTAAGAATCCCGGAGTCAGTCTGAGTGTTAAAAATTCAAGCTTTAGTAAGTTTTGTGCTAAACACAATTTGTGCGTGCGTGCGTGCGTGTGCGTGCGTGCGTGCGTGTGCGTGCGTGTGTGTGCGTGTGTGTGCGTGTGTGTGTGTGTGCGTGTGTGTGTGTGTGTACTAGATTAGTACACACCCTAATCTAGGTTAATCTCAAAATGTATTTCTAATTGAGGCTAATAGACAATTTCCGCTTTTCAACTTTGGCTTAGAGAATCTTTGCGTTTTAAGTGATACTTGAGACTAAAATAACTTTACATCACTTTGGTCATGCTTGATGTAGTATTTAACAGTAGGCACACAGGTATGGAGCATTTTTGTAATGTACTTTTTTCAGTATGCAGCATTAATGTATCAGGCATTAAGGTACATTTTAATAAGCCTAAATATTGATGTGACTAATAATGCAAAAATCAATTATGCAAATGATGAAATAATGGTAATACATGTATTGTTGTTGTTGTTGTTGTTAACATCTATGATAATATAGATTAGGGTCACGTCATGTCCTTGTTCTCCCACTTTCTGATTACAATTGTAGTTATTATTAGTTGGGATTCTGTTCATATGTTCACTGTTGATTTGGTTGTGTATTAAAAGACCGTGTTCTCAATTTTTAGTCGCTAGTTCTTTGTGTGTTTCTGTGCTTTGCGCGACAGGAGCCCACCACACACACATACACTAATATATGAAAAGAAAGTGTGATGTTTGATATATATCTTTGCTGCAGAAACACACCTGTAATGCGGTGTGTATATGTGTGTGTGTGTGTTGTCAGAAGCAGGTGGAGGTGGACGTCAGAAGCTGCTGTCTCCTGGAGATCAAACAGACTGAAGCCAAGTACACAGAAACTCTGGAGACCATAGAGAAGGTAAGATTCTGTTTCTCACCGTGGAGAATGTCATCACACCGTACTTCAGATCAAGCTCCTGACAGCCGCTCTACTGATACGGGACAACCAGCATCCAACTCTTTTCTTCCGTCTAACAAGTTGTACTTTGTGTCTTCACAGTATTTCATGGTGCCGCTGATGAAATTCATTTCCACCTCAGACATTGACAAGGTTTTCATCAATATTCCAGTAAGTTAATGTGTCTTGTTTGATTAGGCTGACCACTGTATTAAACACAACACTTTTTTTTACACTGAAAACACCTTCTGGTTGATTCCCAGGACCTTGTTAAAGTTCACAAAAACCTAATGGCTGAAATTCAAGACTCTGTTCAAAATAAGAATGCAGAAAACCTCCATCACATTTTTGTTTTATACAAAAACAGGTTTGTGTGTGATATTATATGGCATTAATCTGCATTGCTGGCTTGACGTTTTTCCTGTCTGTTTTAGACTTCTTATCTATGGAACGTACTGCAGTCAGGTTGAAACGGCTATTTCACAGTTGGATTTTATGTGTAAGGTGAAAGAGGGTGTTCGTCTGAAATTAGAGGCAAGTTAAAATGATTCATCCATCCATTAATTGTCTTTTACCGTGAAAAAAATGTCTTGTTTTTTTTTTTTTTTTACCTTTTATTGTTTTATTGTTATTTTAATTATTGTTATAATTAAAAAAGTATTTTTTTAATGAAAACGTTTTATACTACAATATTTAGAAAAAAAAATTATTAGATTAATCATGTTATTTAACATTGTTTGTTATTTTAGGAATGTTCAAAAAGGGCAAACAATGGGAAATTTACTTTGAGAGACTTGCTTGTGGTTCCCATGCAGAGAGTGCTGAAATATCCACTATTGCTTCAGGTACTAAACCCACTTAAAATATTATTACCCACTTTAAGAATTAGGAAAGAATTTTTTTGTTTTTTGATGAACACCTTTTGAAAACACCATGTGCACTATAGTTACCACACGGGGACAGTGTTTAGCTAGATTTCTCTAATTCTCCTTCCATTTCCAACACTCAAACTTTATTTATTGCTTTGTGTTTTCACAATTGTTCTACAGTATTCTATTTTACTTTCTTGCCTCTGAAAAATGTGTTCAGCAGAAAAATAAAATAGATTTTGAAATGCTTTAAAAAAAAAAGCAAATCACTATAAAATTATAATATAAAATTATTATAAAATCATCTTTTGTCATCTAATATGTTTTGTTGAACTCGTGATGGTAAAAATAACATTCCGATTTTGAAAGAAATGTTTACCTATTTGTCTTCTCACTGATGACTTGGTTTAGACTTGCTTTAACGGGGTTTTTTATATGTTCAGATTATCTCTCAGCAATCTTTAGTTTGTCTTAAATTAAGAAGTACACATTTGCTTGTTTGTTTTTTTTTAAACGCAAACATAATTTCAAATATTTTGCCATGATGACATCATACAGTGACACGCAATCATTACTATGGCAACTGATTCCAATCTGACCCGCAGCTCAAGTTCTTAAAAACGAAGTCTTTAAGATTGTATTTAATGATGTGTGTGCAGTGTGAAATGATAAGATGTGTTTCAAATACATGGTTTAATGCAGCAAGTCCCGAATCCAGCTGTTCTAAGATTTGACGTTTGAGAACAAACAACATCTAAATGAAATAGAAGGTCTGTCTGGTTCCGGTAGAGACCAATGCCTCGATAATATTCGCCTGTAAGCCATGATTTTAGCGCTTCTTATAATTCTCTGCATCGCACTTCCATTTAATCATCTAAAGCACAAATCTGAATGGAAGTCTGTTTGCATCCACTTTCCCAAGCACACGGGAGCGCTTCCATCAGAATCCCAGCAGGGACTGGGGTCGGAATGTAAATCTGGAGCGAGTGCTGAACTGTCTAATCACCTTGTTTGCTTCCTGCTATCGGGCTGTTTGTCTCTTCGTCAGAATTCGATAGCCGTCTGAAAACAAATGCGTGTTTCTGATGAGATTTCACAGCGCCATTTCTCTCCCACCATGTTTGTGCACTCACACGCTTGTTTGCACACAAATGCAAAGGCCAGATTTGTGTATCAGGTAGGTTAATTATTTATCTCGCATTTCAGAACTGGAAAAGTTCTGCTCAAGTTGTTCTCTGCACCAGGCAGTAAATCTGTTTTGAATTAAAATGTTTGACTTCTTCCATTCCCCTGACATGCACTTGGAAACTTGGCACCCTTGTTCTGTCACTGGCTCCTTCTGCACAATTTGACTTTTTTCATAGGAGTGTCAAAAATGAAGCCTTGACATTTAACAGTATAAACAAAATTCAACAATTTTTTTTTTGTGTTATTTTCTTTCAGGAATTGGTTAAATTTACCCATGACACCACTGAAAAGAGCAACCTGCGGGCCGCCCTGAATGCCATGAGAGTAAGCTTCCAATCAGATGTTGGATTCAACCATTCAATCAAATGTTTAATTTAGTTTGCTTGTTTAATTTTCTTCACTTATTGAACGTTTCCATCTAATTGTGTGTATAATATGACCAGAAGCTGAAATTTCTCCAGTTTTAGAGTTGGCTAGTCATTTTACGCTTTGGTCAAGGTGCATGGCCATTGTCCAATGTACTGGAAATGGCCAGTTAGATAGATGGATGGATGGCCTGATGTCCGCGGCTAAATAATGATGGTGGTACCCTCCCTCTCTCACTCCACGTAGAATGGAAATTACTAGACGTATGACTGGCCATAATTGAACAGAGGCCTGTGATGATATAATTTGTTGGCAGTATCATTTCCATCTTGATTAGTTCTGTTGAACAGCGCTATGCGACTTTTTCACTAAAACTCATTTGCCTAATAGATTTGCGTTTGATTTGGAGTCATAACTCAGAGTTGTTACGCCCAAAATGGGCTTAATTATATTATTTGTAAGCGGCGACCAGGGAATTGGTGGGCATGCTTCCTGTTGGCACCTGGACGGCATAAAAGGCCAACCACCCCTGGAGAAGACGGCTTCTTTTGAGCTCTTGCCCTCGCTTTTTGCTATCGTTCTAAGAGTCTTGATTGTGGACAGTGTTTGGAGGTGATGCCACTCGGCAGTGTGTTCTTTGCTGTTTTTGTTAGGGAGTTAGGGAACACTTTGTATGTTTTTATTTTCAGGGTCGGTGTTTTATAGGTCATTTAGTTGGGGGACACTAATTGTTTAGTTGTTTTATTTCTTTATTCTTGGTGGTCTCTCACCTCCTTTTTCTTTTTTTCCTTACGAACCAAAATGGCATTGAAAACTGTTTCTATGGTTAAACTTCGTTTCTGTTAAATTTATGTTACTCCTCCAAACCCCTTTGACAACTCAGGGCGTAACAGAGTCATAATTGGAGTTTGGAACACAAGCATTTCAAAAATTAGAATATTAATTAGGTGTTTTCACATCGGGGTTTTTTGGAAAAAATGTTTTTAAAAATATTAAAACATATTTACAAATATTAATAAAATATTTAGAAATATATACAGAAAAAACATCATAATTTCCAATAAAATATGTAATTTTCTTGTTTTGTTTGGTCACTATGCATTATGAAAGGATAATATATCGTTGCAGAAAACTAACAATGCCCAAATTTGGACTGCTGACATTATTCTACGTTTTTTACGGAAAAAAGAATTGCGTGTACCCTTTAAATTCTTAAACTCTGTGTTGTACAGTCAAAATCTCTGTAAAAGTGAAATCGGAATTTCAAGCCAAAACGCAGAATTTTTCATGATTAGAGAAGGAGGATTCCCTATTGACCATAATTTACATCCAGCTAAATATTTTAGTTTAAAATTGTTACAATTTTACTTTTAAACCCATTTGTATCTTTTCATTTGATTAAAACATAAATGATGTGTTAACATCAAATCAAATCTGTCTATGTGCCACACATCAAAACACAAGTGTAGCGATGGTGAAACTCTTATGTACATGCCATTTCAATAACTTAAGTACGCATTAAAATTTAAATAATGAAAGCAGCAAACATTGTACATACAACATAACTTCACACAGGATGTTATAACGACATGAACAATGTTCAAACAGCAAGCATAATGACACAGTAGTAAACATGCTGTTGGGTATTTACAAAAGTGTGGAAACGGGAAAGTATCTATGATATCTAGATTCAGATTTGTGTTTAGAAGACTAATTGTTAGAGGGAAAGAAACTTTTCCCTGAGTTGTGCGTGACCGGATGCTGCGGTAACGTCTGCCTGATCGGAGCAGTGGATCATCTTGATCAATAATTAGTTAAGATTAAAAAAAAATGAGGTGCAAACATTAGCAAATAAAAGTGTGTCATGATCAAGCCTGTTTTTGTACAATCTTTATAAAAAGTAAAAGAATATAACAAATACTCTGGAAAAATGTAACCTTTCAGTATTTATTGTTTTTTTTTTTTTTTTTTATTGACTTTATTGTATGATGATTTGAAGGACATTTAGAGACTTACAGTAACACAATGTTTACTATATTACTTAATGCATATTATTTAAGTTATTTAACTAACTGACTGACTGAATAACCAACTGTTGTGTGGTAAAACAGGACCTGGCCCAGTATGTAAATGAGGTAAAAAGGGATGCCGAGACTCTGCGGGAGATCAACCAGTACCAGCGATCCATTGAGAATATGGTAGGTTTTTTTTTTTTTTAGAGTAAAAGCTGTTTCTGTAAGCAGTGCAGACGTTCATCACATGCGTACCTGTCTGCAGAGTCAATGCTTGGTATCTTTCGGAAGACCAAAGGGGGATGGAGAGGTGCGTTTGGTGTCAAGCATGGACAAGCGCAGACAAGACCGGTGATTTAAAACAAAACCCACCTAGTGTTCAGCACAGTCTCGGCTTCAAGGTGGTGTTTCATGATTTGTGTGTATGCTGCAGACATATATTTCTGTTTGACGTTGCTGTGATTGTCTGCAAACGTCGTGGAGACAATTACGAAATGAAGGAGGTGATCGACCTGAGCCATTTCCGAATCTCTGATGACTCCACTACTGATAAAGATTGCCGTAAGGTTTGTGAGAATCACTAACTGAAATCCTCAGGATTTTTTTTACGTGATTCTAGTAAATCCATAATTCTTTTTGAGGGGATTTTTTGAAAGAGTTTTATTTTAGACCAAAATTCAGCTTGGTCTTTTTTCAGGTGGGAAATTATAAGCATCAGAGCCGTCTTTATTAGGATCTTTTGGATTTTTTATGGTCTATAGGAATAATTTTGTTGTCTGTTTTTTATGTGTTACTTTACATTATTTACACAACAGTTTCTTCTTTTATTTTGTGTAAGATGACAGACGAGAAATGAAATTTGAAGTGTATCTGTCACTTAGACAATTTATATTTCACATAATGGATCATTTTTCACAAGGACCAAGTGTCATCAACAAGCCTTTGACCTTTAAATGAGTGTCATAAACCCAAGACACTGAGATCTGACACTGAGACCTTAAAGAAAGAAATTCAAGCTGTCCTTTAGACTGGTAGAGTGAGTGTCACCTAGATCAGGAGGAAGACCCGTCATGCACTGAGGCGGCCAGATGTTACTGCTGTTTATGCGGGTTGATGGATGGTGAAAGATCATCACATATGTCATGTCAAATGTAGAAAAGTTTATTTTTGAGACTTGAGTAGTGTGAAAGAAAAAGTATTGCACTGGTTTTGTTAAGCAATTGGTGTTTAAGTTACATGGTCGAGACTTGGTCATATCAGGATGACATTTTTGCAACAACTCACATTGTGTAACAGCAGGCAATATGAGTGTTCACACTGTTGCTTGACTCGACATGGATCTACTAGCCAACCACAGGTGTAAAGAATACCTGAAAACTTTTAGTATTTTACTTGTACTGAATAAAAAAAACACAAAGAAACTGTGGAAAAACAAGGAACTCTTTGAAATGTAACATTTTAATATTTAAAAATGGCAGAAGATAGATAAAAAAAAACTACAAAAAGCCAGTCTCAGACAAATGCGCAAACGTTAATTTACGTCCACATGATTTAGCTCATAAAAATCATCCAGCACATTCAGCACCCTGCAGATGGCGATATCGCCTCGTTCGTCCAAGAAATTATCAGCGGTATAAATGCCGACATGTCATGCACAATAAAAATATAACAAGCAATGGTATGTGTCCATTTAATAGTAGTGAAAGAGTACATACGTAATTGATATAAAAAAATCAAAAATGTAATGTCAAGTAGAGAGTTGCTTTTTTTTTTTAAATACTCAGTAAAAGTACAAAGTAGCCCAGAATCAACGTTGTTACCATACTTAAGTACTTTACACCACTGTAGCCAAACAATAAGATCAGCTAATCAACTGTGCTTCGTATTTCAATGATGAAATTGCAATGAACGAAAAAAAAGAGTGACACTGATTTAAAACCATATTACCAACTACACCTCAAAAAAGTGAGGGGAAGGTAGCAACACACAAACCAATCAACAAGATGTAGGTTTGTGGATCTGGGGCTCTTGTGTCTTAAGCACAAAGTCCTTTAAGAGGAGCAAAAGTGATAATAAAATCTTAAAAGGTTACTGTTCAGGAGAGGAATTCCAGGTCAAGTAGGATTCAATGATGAGATTAACTAAATTTTTCTACTAGAAATAAGTCTCACCATCTTGTGTCAGAAACTGAATTTGCACATTTTTTGTCCCTCACCAAAAATATCTTGCCAAAATTAGCAAAAAAAAAAAAAACAATGAAAAGTTTTTTATTCCTGCATAATTAGGTCATCAAAAACCTGTTTACATCAGTCTAATCAAAATCTTGTTTAATTAACCCTTTTTCAGATCAAACAAACAAATTGATAAAAAGGTTAAAGTTTGGTATAACATTGATTATTTAAAATGCTAGACTGATGGATAGATGGATAGAAAGTTAGAAACACATCAGAGAAGTTTACCAATTTAACAAATGTAGTTTACAGTTTTTACAGTTTACATTTCACAATTGTCATGCAATTTTGTTTTTGATGAAGTATCTGTCGCAGTCATGAATCCCAAACATAATTTAACAATCTAGTCAAGTCAAAGTCAGTTTTGTCAACTTGATTTTCTGCTAAATTTACTGTATAATACATAAGGTCTAAACTAAATGCATTAAGCACGCACAAAATAATATATATATATATATATATATATATATATATATATATATATATATATATGGTAAAATGGGATACAAATGTGTATGTCAGAATTGCAAAACAGAGTGCAATTATCGTTGAAGTAAAAAATGCAAAACAAATAAACTGTGGTGCATTTGAGATAAGCAGTTCCACATTAAAATCTGCATTTCAGTAAAATTGTCAATGTGTATAATATTTACAGCAAATTTATACAGTATACACCACATTTACACTTAAATTATTTGTATAATAATAAAAAAAATTAAATAAAATAAATGTAATATAATATAATAAAATTAGTAAGCTGAATGATGAAATCTGTTTCTATGATGGGTTTCTAGCTTTAGTTTTAGTTTTCACATATGCAGGTTGGGTTTAGTACTGGCAAAATAGATGTAAGGATGACGCAGATGTGGCCCTAATCTTTTGATATATTTTTCTCTTTTATGCCTTTGACCAAAAGGAAGGTTTCTTCTGAACAGATGGTCTGGTGAAAAGTGTCTCAAGGAGACCTTGGCCAGGCAAAGCCCCGCTGACATTTCTGTGTGAAGTGCCTGTTTGCCCCTCCTCAGGACACACACACACACACACACACACACACACACACATGCTTATGCATGGATGGATCTTAGTTCTTCATTTCCTTGCGTCAGACGATCCACAACATAGTTGGCTATAACAAGTATAGACAATTAAAACACATACTGTACGGTATACGCAGTCGTCTAGAAACCCTTTCAATAGTTTAACATTGTTTATTTATTGAGAATTTAAAAAATATATACTGTATAGAACAGTTATTTTCTACAACAACGATTATATGATGTTTAGAACTAATTTTTACTTGATTACCACAAATATGTAGCTGTGTGTTATATCTATGCAAAATATTTTAAACAAGTTTTACTACATTGTGCCCAAAAAAACTTTAATGCTTTCATGCATTGTCATTTTGATAAACAATTTATGGCTATTAGGTAAATGCACATTTAATGCTTGGCAATTGTATAAAGGATATTTTTGTTCTATTTCTCAACACTTGTTTTTCTCTTATTTGTTTTGTTTTATTCAGTGGTGCTACGGATTCTTCCTCACTCACCATCAAGGACAGTGGGGGTTCGAGTTCTTCTTCAAGACTAAGGAGCTTAAGAAGAATTGGCTTGACCAGTTTGAGATGGCCATGTTAGTTTTTTAAGTCACTTTTTTAAGTTCAAACTTTCATTAGAATTGAGTGTATGAACTCTTGTCTTCATTTGCAAAAATGATACATAATGGATTAAAACATTTCTCCATTGTGGCGTAAACATTACTTTTCAAAATATAAAATAAATCTGAGAATCTGATGTAATTAAAGTAGATTAATACTTTAAACTAATCTGAAGTAACCATGCCAAACTAGTTTTATCTTCTACTACTTCTCTTTCGGCTTTTCCCTTATCAGGGGTCGCCACAGCGAGTCATCCTTTTCCACCTCATTCTATCCTTAGTATCTTCCACCCTGACCCCAGCCAACCTCATGTCCTCTCTTACTACATCCATATATCTCCTCCTTGGTCGTCCTCTTGCCCTCTTCCCTGGCAGCTCCATCTCCAACATCCTTCTGCCAATATGTTCACTCTCCCTCCTCTGCACATGTCCGAACCATCTCAGTCTGGCCTCTCTGACTTTGTTGCTAACACAAGTAACGTGAGCTGTTCCTCTGATGTGCTCGTTCCTTATTCTGTCCAACCTCGTCACTCCTAAGGAGAACCTCAACATCTTCATCTCTGCTGCCTCCATCTCTGCCTCCTGTCTCGTTCTCACTGCCACTGTCTCTAAGCCATAGAGCATAGCTGGTCTCACCACTGTCTTGTACACCTTTCCTTTGAGTCTTGCTCAAACTTCTTCTAAACTGTCCTAATTTACTTATGTATTCTTTTTTTCTTTTAATTGAACATTCCTTTTCTTTATTTCCCAAGAAAATGAAATGTCACACTCAGAGCTTGAAGCAGGAGAAATAAAAGTTTATTGTTCACTGTAATATAAAATCAGATTGCAAAACAAAGAAAACTCTCCAGGTTTCGTATGAAACCCTTGTTCCCTGAGATAAGGGAACGAGATGTCACATAAGGGGAACAACGTTTCCTGACCAAAACTGAAAGCTAATAGAACAACGCAGTGAAAACTGCGGCAGTGCCGACGATCCGCCCCTGATCCTAGACTAACAGTTAGTCCAACCCATCAGTACAACATTCCAGTACAGTGATGTAGTGAAAATTATATTTACTTACTGTGTACTGTGGTGTGGTGCATTTTTTCAATCTATAGTTCCAGTGAAGTTTACAGATGGGCAGGACTTACAGCTCTGTAGATCATATAGTCATACAGTAACTGTTGTCAATATTTACGTACTGTTCAATAGATATGACCAATCTTTGTTTTTGCTGAACACCTCAACCTCCTCTCACACACTCTTCCTCAGATTTCCATCTTTTGTAAAGCCTCAGAAACCAGTTTTCAGTGATCTGGCTTACTTTACATATGTTTATGTCCCTCACATTATCGGACAAAAGTGTTATCAATATTGACTTGTAGTGTTCAGCAGTGCTTTAGTTGTGGTTGACTTGTGTTACGTGTGTTCAGCATTCTGCTGTACAGGTGAATCTCAATGAAAATGTGTTGGCTAGTTGTGTCTAACCAGGTGAAAAGTGTTTGTGGTTTTGCCAAAAGAGTGACTATTTTGACCAGTGTGTTTGAGCAATTGAGAATTTGGTTCCGACAATAGAATTTAGTGTCTTGGCGATTGAGAAAAAATGTAAAAAAATTGCACGCTTTGGTTTGTCTGGAATATGCAGAAACATGCTGGTCCGGTGATTTGACAGTGTTGTGTATTTATAAAATCATCAGTGTGGAAAATGAAAAGTTAGTTGGGTGCAAACAGTAACTCGAGTTCATGATTTGGAAATCATGTAAGTTAAATACAAGACGTTCTCTCATGCTGGTACCAAATACATCCTCCCCCGATTCTATATCAACTTCTCATAATGTGTTTGTCGTTGCATGGACATTTATGTAAATGCATCCAAACAAGAAATTACAGCTGTTTGATGCACACAAGTATCAATATTTCCCATGGAGAGTCTGCTCCATATTCCCCATGACGTGTCTCACAGTGGCTTAAACATGTCATGTAATGTGGATGGCTTCTTCATCAACTACTTGCCTTTTCAATTGGTCAAATATTTCTGCAATTTCCCTGCAGATCCAACGTTCGGCCAGAGAATTCCACTTACAACGATCACCACTTTAGGATGCACACCTTCGACAGGCCTACCTCCTGCGGTTCTTGTCATATGCTCCTCAGGTCTGCTGCAATTGGCAATTCATTCATGAGTGAGTCCACCATGTAACGTTCTTGTGTTCTGATCACCAGAGGGATTTTTCACCAGGGCTACCTGTGTCCCAAATGTGGGATAGGAGCTCATAAAGGTTGTCTGGGAAAAACTGGAGTCTGTGGAAGGGCAGGTAAAAGTCCATGGTCCATCAAAAAACATCCTTGGGTTTTTTTCATGGAAAGGAAAAAGAAAGTGATGCATTGAAATCAAATCCACTGAATCCAATTCTATGATCCATTGAAATATCCATAAAGATTCATTGGAAAGATCCATTGAAACCAATTCTATGCTTAAAACCATATGTCAATTTCATCTGTTTTTAACATGTTATTCATGTTTTAATAAACTGGGAGTTTTGATCATCTTTGTGCTCAAGAGCTACTGCTAGCTTAATCTTTGTTAACAATTTTAGTTAAATCGCTAATTCTGCATTTCTGCTAGCTCAATAGCTCAATCTGTTTTCCCACGTTCTCTATAGGTATATTTGCTTTCCTGCTCGCTGTATTTTTATCAATAACAGTGTTTTCTTTGCTTTCTCAAAATCCTTTTTCCTGGCACCTCACTTTCCTGGCACTCCAATTCCCTTTCTGCTATCACAATATCAATTCTAATTTTTCTGATGGCCCAATACCTTTACTACTAATTAAATTGTCTTTTTTGTTAAGACAATAGCTAAGTTAGACAATCTGACAGTCTGACTGAGTGTCACTGACCCACACATGCATTCCTGGTGACGGCTTAATGTTGCCCACTGCTCCGGGTGTTTGTGTATGTTCACTTTGGATTGATTTAATGCACAGCATAAATCACAGTTTTTCCAGGGACCATTTCGACACCTACACACACACATACACCTACACACACACACACACACATACACACACATTCCTACCAAATCCATCTCCATACCGCTGGATCACAATATAATGCATGTCTCATTGGGTCAAAATGTTGGCTATATGATTTAAGGTAAATTAAATAAAATAGTTATAAGAAAAGTTTGACATTTTATTTAATATGTATTTTATTTTATTCTGTCACTCTCTTAGGCACTGCTGTTCAAAAGCCACAGGTAAGGCAACACAAACATTCATGCAGACAAAGGTCACTTATGTCAACGTGTTTATGCCGTAGTTTTTTTTTTTTTTTTTTTTTTTTCAAAAGGAAAACATAAGAATTGACTTTTAACAGGGTCCGTCTTGTTAAATTAATTTGACTTTGCATTAAAGAAGCCTATCAATATATTTGAGTTTGTTCATAATTTCAACAATTTCAAACATAATTTCAATAATCTCATATCTTATTTCTCAGGCAAATCCAACAATAAAGGAACAAGAGGACTCTGGTATGTATGTAGGAATATAAAATGTCAAAATTTTTGGTTGGCATACTTTATATGAAACGTTTTTTTATGTATTACATCGGTACATGTTTGTCTATATTTGAGACTTGATAGATTAGAGAAATGCAATTTTGCTTATACCGTATATTTCATGTAAAGTAGTTTTCATGCAAAAGTCTTGATACATTGTGTACTGTATGTGCATTTGAATTCATTATTTATAGAATAAAATGCATAATCCATAATGCATAATAAGATTCAAATAAAATGAATCCATTGAGCAACAATGTTATAATTTATGCATGTGATTGATTTTCTTAGTGTTCCCCAAGATTTTATGTAAGAATTTAGTATCATAAGTAATGTTAGTAGTGGTTACAAAATGTACCCGCATGCTTTGTGTGTGTTGTTTTTTTTTTCCTTTTTATAATTTTCTTCCATTTTTTTGACAAAAGCATGTTTAAAGAATATTGCTTTCTACCTCACTTCACATGGTGAAACGGTGTCAACAGCTTCTGATATTTGCTGTTGTTCAGTTCAGCTTGTTGAGAAACAAGTGAAACATGAACATATGGAATGGCTGACTTGAGTGGCCCATGCTGTTTATTTTTGATGCAGAGCTTTATGGCTATTTTGCTTGATTGGAGAATGATTGAACCTGAGTGATTCTTATCCAACAAAATCCAACAAGAAGAGTTGACAAATCAAACATTTGTTGTTTTGTTTCCTCTGTTATAAATGCTTCCTACTGTTGGACCATCAGTCTGTAATTCCATCGAATTTTTATAATTGTAAAGAAAAGCCTAGACTAGAGTAGAACGAAAATATAATATGGTTGCATAAACATTTGACAGTAAAAATTCTTTATTTTTAAATGACCATTTGTGCTAATTGTTTTGTGGAAAAGAAGTCCAATTAGTCAGTTTTAATTGGCCAAACAAGAAAGACATGTACTGTACAATAAAAGTATATTATACGTAATTTACACACAATCTACACTATTGTAGATTTTCAGGAGAGGAGTTTGTTTTTGTCTAATGATGCCGCAAACCTAACCTTCTTGTCTCTGTGTTTTCTGTTTTCTAAGGGTTACCAAAAATGCTGGTAATTCGAGATTATCTTGGGGTTCCAAGTCCTCAGGGTGGACCGCCACTTAATGCTCAGATTGGTGACATCATTGAGGTCATTTGTGCTGACCCTCATAGCTTTTGGTGGCAGGTCAGAAAAATTATTTCTTAACTAACTAATTTCCAAACCGTCTAAAACACAATGAAGTGCTGCAAGTTACGGTTAGTGGCCAAAAACTAAAATGCAGCCAATGTTAAAAAGATTGTTAAAATGAAATCAAATTGAAGCAAAAAAGTCAGTTTGGTAGTATTCATATACAGATATGTGTATACAATAGTAGAATGTAATATGACATAAATATTAACACATGCTCAAAAGTGAATTAAAGATGTAAAATTGTCTTGTTAATCTTTGACATTGATTCAACTGTTTTTATTATGTATACTAAATTTTTGGATGTTTAATTCTATTTACACATTGAACTTTATTTAACGTAAACCTTTGACATTTAGAAACCCACCCATTTAAACATTTATAAACTTTTTTAAATTATAGTTGCATAAATATATATATTTTTGCACAGTATAACGAAAGCAAATAGTTTTAGTTTTTTCAACATTTTTCTTTTATCTTTTTAAACTTTTTTCACCACACAGTAAGACAAAGGTGGTTTAAAACTTCAGGCTCTATTGACAGACTATAGAGACGGGCTGTTCAGATCTGCTCCAGCACATTTTGGCAGCGCTCTTTTCTTCTTTTCATTTACGACAGCACTAAAGCCTCACTTTTCCCTGTGTTGCTCCAATCTGGCCGATTCCCCTCAAACAGATCGACGGGGAATAGATGCTTAGCGAGTGATACTTAGCTCAGCATAAATTTCCCATTTTTGCCCGTTAGCACACACTAGAAAAACAACCTATGGCTCGAACAGAAATGCCAGGAGCTTTCAATGAGCCGACAAGCAGGGGCTAGACTTGGATGTCGGCTGTGGTTCTTCACACACAGGCAGGTCACAGAGGGGAGTGACGGCTGAATGGTAATGTGCTGTGAATAATAATGCACATCACTGGTTTATTTTATCTTCTGTGAAACGACACTTAAGTCTTAATACGGCTACTAAATCTTCAGAGTCCCATGACACCAAAGAATGGAATTACGAAGCACTGAGCATCTATCTCCCATGTTACTGGAAGACAATTATCTCTGTCCCATTGCCAGAACAGTGCAATCGATCACTGTAATTTCATTTGAGCCGTTTGGCTGCCTACTGTTTACTATAATGGGGTAATAAGTTTAATCTTTATCATACGCTTATCTGAGGTGTAACAAATATGAAGGGCTTTCAGAAGCTATAGTGAAACGTTATTAAAACGAATAAATCATGAACTCTGTCCTTCTTTGGGTTTCCATGTTTGTTTTTTGATGAGTATAATTTCATACTTGTTAAAGATCATCTATAAGGGATCACAGAAAGAAATAACAATATTTAGGATCGTGATTAGAGACTACATTTTCTGGTTCGGCATCTGGTTCCACATTATAACACAATATACAGTTAATCATGGCTGAATTCATGCGAGAAGTTGGCTTATTTTTCCTCTGGCCTGGCTGTGATTCGTCAATTCAGTGTTTTGAATTGGTTTTCAATGAGGGGCATGATTCACAAGCTTCTGTTCGAAGAACTGAGCGATTATTCTGATGGGTAATGGAGTTTAACCATGTCCGTGGTCTGAACAATAATTAACTGTGGTTGTAAATGAGCTACGTTGCCTGTTGTGAGCTAATTGTCTTAGATTTATTAAAGGACGAGGGAGCGTCGCCTCTGGAAACATATAATGCAATTAACAACCATAATGTTGTGACAGGGCAGAATTCTGATGACGCAAGAAACTGGCTTCTTTCCAAGTGATGCCGTCAAGCCCTGTCCATGTGTACGTACGGTATATTTGGCTTTAAATATCGTCTGTGTGTGTGTGTGTTTGTGTGTGCAGTGAAATTGTAATCATGGACGTCAAGCACTTAAAATTGTCCGTTATACTAGTCAATTTAAACCCGTTATTATAGCTGTGGTTTGTTAAAACTATTGTAAAGCTTGTTATATCCAAATTATAGTAAATTTGGTGCTGCTCACTGAATGTGCTCTTTAAAAATCGGAAATACTTGTACTGTATAATATATTTGCTTTACATGATAGCGAATCTACATTGTATAATAATATAATAAATTGTAAATGCCATATCTTGTGTGCATATACTCTAAATATATGTAGTTTATGCAAATTACCAGAAAGGAAAGCATCTTGCTTAATTTATAACTTTAATCTGGAAAAAAAAAGTGGAATCTTATAGTACTTTTAAGCTGTTATTTAGACTTTTGTTAAGTTAAGATTAGTACTGTGTGTTTTACAAGAAAATCTAAAAAGCACTATTTTTATCGGTGCAATGGCTACTTTAGCAGCCAATTCTCTCTTAAGTCATCACACACACACACACTTCACCAAATTTATAGAAATATGTATGCTGGCCAAACACACATGCATTTGAATGCTTATGCTCAAAAGGCCGGTGTGTCAGAGACGAGAAAAAAAAACAGTGTTTTGCTGCATGTCGAATGTAATTGTGTGATCATTTAAAAAATAAATCTCTATTATTCACAGTTATTTGTGAAATAATTAAAAAATTGTTCCGGGTTTCTTAAAGTTAGTCCATATTGTCCAGATGTGTGTGTAGGTGCGTGTGTGTGTGTGCGTGTATGCTTTTCAAAGCTTGAAATCTCTTGGATTTTTTTGTGGCTCAAATAGCCTGTCCCAGACTAATAACTTCTCTAATAACCAGGTGCCGAGGACCATTGACTATTCCGCCCAGCCCTGGTAGGTTTATTTTTACCATCTCTTGTATCTAAGTGAAAGAAGCTGCATGACTACACATGTGGAATGCTGGCGTTTTATTTTGCCCTGCATGCATGCCGGCTCATTACTGGCAGGTTTGCCGGGCTCATGGAGAGACACCATGCTGAGACGGAGCTCGCGGAGCGGGAGAACAGCACCTACCTGGTGCGATACAGGAGTCGGGAGAGCAGAGAATACGCCATCAGTATCAAGTACGCCTCATTGTGAACCGACTTCATGAATTTCAGAAACGACGCATGAAATATGTGTGACGGATGGTCGGCAAGGGTCCTTGCATGCAGAGCTCGGCTTTATTCAAGCATCTCCTTCCGCGCAAATCAATGCATTATGCATGGCACAATTTGCATCCAGCTCGATGTGAGGGCACGCACATGGTCAGTGAGTTATTGTCGCTCCACATGTTTCGTGTGACACCAGTTTAATTTCCCGCAACACTTGCAGATCTCACGCTCGAGTCCTTTTTAAGGCCTGTCAAAGCCACTGATGGTTCTTAGAGGGTGGAATTGTCGATGTAATGAGATTTGCTGTTGACACCTTGTTGGCCACACGTAAAGGTTTTTTTTTTCCCCGATTGTTCATTCATGTATTCCAGTGCTTTGTTGTTTTTAATGGGCTTTAATAAAACCAGTTTAGCCTTGTGAAACCCTGATGTTTTTCAGCAAATTCCCATTCAAACCGAGCGATCGACTGGAATGAATAATTGGCTTCTGTGCAATCTGCAGGCACAACAATGATGTGAAGCACATTAAGATCCTCACCAAGGAGGGATGTTTCTACATCGCTGAGATCAGAACATTCAAGACTCTGCTAGTGAGTGGATTCACGGCACTGCCGAACGTTGGGTTTACAAGAGCTGCTTTTGTCCAAAAACTTCATGAAGTTTCTGACATCCACAACCTATATAAAACCCTGTATTTGTAGTAGCTTTATAGGAAAACGAATGGATAATTCCTAAAAATTCTTACAGAAAAACAAGGCTCTTATAGACTATATATACGTTTCTATGCAGTGCATTTTATGTGCATTTTATATATTTATATATATAATCATTTTTTTTAAATATGTCTTAATCATAATTCATCATGGTGATAAATATAGCTATAACCACTTTTTTTTTTTATTAAAGATATACGTAAGCATTTAAAGCATTTCTTCTTAAACACATATTAGCTCTACCATGTGTCTATGCATCTTTAATTGTTACACTTATTAACATGTAACTGTATTATGTCATAGGGTCTGGTGGAATATTACCAGCAGCATTCACTAAAAGAGGGTTTCCGCACAATAGACACGACTCTGCAGGTGCCCTATAGGGAACTCGGTAGTGAACTCCAGTACACAAAAACCAGTAAGTTATCTGAATCTCCTTCACGCTTGCTGTATTGTATGGCGAGAAGATTGCCAATGTAATAGCAGGATATGTTCAGAAGTTCTCATTTTACATTTTTCTTCCGTTTGGCTTTAAGCCGTTACATTAATTTTTTTTAATCAAATTAAAAAGCTGTTATATTGGAATTTTAGAATTGAAAATCTGCCATGACACTTATTTTATGTTTGTGTAGGCATTGTGTGCCGCAGTTTGGCCCCAAGAGGTAGGTTTTTTATTGTAAAGGGAGGCCTTTTAACTGGCACCAGCAACTTTATAACAGAAAAATAATAGAAAATACCTTTATTAGGGCAGGAGCTGTTGTAACTATCTGCCAGCTCAACCGGCGCCATGGCAACCTGTTAAAGGCCTGTTTGAGGGTCAAGATGGAATTTTTGTGCAAAAGTCAAAATAGAATTTTGGTGGAGTTAGGGGTGTCGGGGGTGGGGGGGTACCACTGGGCGATTAATTGAAAAGTAATTTCAGAACTTACAGTATAATTGTTTAAATTTTTTCCAGGTCAATTATTTAGATTATTTTGCATTTAAGAAAACTTTTTCTTTTTCTTTCTCTTTTTACATGTGCTCTGCATGTAACCCATCCGTGAAAGTGCACATACACACAGTGAAGTAAACACACACAAACCCGGAGCAGTGGGCAGCCTAAGCTGTGGCGCCCGGGGGGGCATGTGGGGTTCAGTGTCTTGCCCAAGGACACTTAGTTGCAGATATGTATTGTACAAAACAGTCAGTGAACTATAAGGGGAAAAATGTAAATAAATAAATAAATAAAATAATTGTTCAATAATCGTTATCGGGTTTGACATAATCACTCAGCCCTATCAAGGTGTATTGGTTTGTAAATGGTTGTACCCCACTATTATGATGTAAATGCAAGTGTGAGCGTGTTTGTATGTGTGTTTTAGGAATTGTGGAATAGTATTGGTTTAATAGTGAATTGGGATTGTAAATAAGTACTTTTCAAACTGACACATTGTGTACATTTCAGACCCTCAGTCAGACTCTGGGTGCAATGAGGAAACAAGGAAGTTCTCTGCACAATTTAATATTGGGAGCATCCAAGTTGTTTGACAAATTTTTATTTTTATTAAAGCATATTAAGCATTAGTCTGTGATAACAGTGGCAAGTAGCCTTTTAAAGACACTGCACGCCATTGTTTATCATATATCAGCTATAGACCATACGGGTACATCGGCCTCAGAGGCGGGCGGCAGGGGAATGGCTGTTTTCGTCGGACTCTGTAGCCGCCGCTGGAGGCAATGCTAGAAAGACCTCGACTAAACAAGACGCAAGCGCTGTGCTTGAGTTGCACCGGCAATCTCCTTGACGCGACATGACAGTTGGCTTCAAGTTACAGGAAAAAGCCATGACGGATGCTAAGCTCCCCTTCACCTGTAGGGACTCGACTGCTTTTTTTTCCACTCTTGAGACGGACCCAGTTCTGAGAACAGAAAGGGCATCTCAGGGAGACACGAAAACTTTGATTTGTTGAACAGAGTAAGCATCAGAAAAAGAAGAGGCTTAGTGAATAAGCACAGCTTTATTGCCAGAGCGATGTAGAATTTAGGGATTTCGAATTGGGGATTTTGTCATTGTAGACGTCCTTTGTTTCGACATTCCCAGCTTGTTAGAGATCTTGACACTCGGCTGCCACTCACAGTCACGCTGCCTTTCACAAACATCAGCAGAAAAGCATTGTGGGACAGCATTCTTGTTGATATGCCCCAAACCAAAGCTCACATACACAAACACGGCGAGATATCAGTTGCAGTGTGGGCGCTGACAAGTCTGCAGGCTTCTAGTGATGTTTCCAAATCTCTGGGAGATATCGGGCGGTGTTTGATAAGCTAATGTGGGAGGACGGTAGCAAATATTGCATTAATTTAGATTTTTCGCATGATGCGGTCTGAGACGTCTGAAATTCTGTGGACAAGTTTGTGACTGACGGTGTCACTGGAAGAGCTTGGCTCATGGTGTGCTGCTTTGTTCTCCCCCAGAGGAGATGCAAAGCAGGCAGGGAAACATATTGTGGATTTGACGTTTGCTAGTTTACATATTAAAAAGCGCCGGGCGCTCAGATGGGCATTCAGATGGCAAAAGTCCTCTGTATCAACGCAGTCACAGCTGTGGAAGTGACGGGGCCAGAAACACCACACGCTTTAGTGGGAGAACGTTGGAAAAAATGAAAAGCCAGAATGTTCAGTGGGTGTTCAAGAAAAAAGCTCTGCTTGTTCATTTCATTCCATTTTGTGAGGAAAATGCATGTTGTATTGAACCCAGCATACACGGACAACAACTTTGCATACATGATTTTTAGTTTTCACAGACCTGAGAATTTCTTGGAGGGTCTTTTCTAAATGATTTAAATGTGCTTGTAAACGCTTTATAGGAAGCTATAAAGCTATTACAAGTAGTTGATTGTTCTGTGTCAAATGTTTCTCCAGTTTTGTAGTCTCCTCTCACTACATTACCCACAATTCTTATCGGCAGGAGAACAAAGACACGATACAATACGTGCAAAAACACGAAAACCAAAGCCCCTAATCTTTATCGTCATTATTAAAATAAAATATTATGCAATCAGATTAGTGCCAAAAATATAAAACATACATTTCTATGTAAATTGTCAGACTTTTGATTAATTTTTTTTTGGCTTGTAATCTAAAAAAATCCGATTTTTGGGGGAGCGTGTCATTTTTTTTTGCATTTTGACTTTTGTCACAAGTTTCATTTAACACTCTCTGAGGTTTAGTTTAATCTTGATTAATAATCAATATTAATAATCTAGATTCATCTATGCCCAGCCTTAATAGGGTGTATATACTATCTTTTGAAGCCTGGTGTGAGTTACACAAGCAACTTTATTAGCATTGTAGACTAATTGTATCAAACATCAAGTGTTACTGCATATTACAATCGTGTGATTTTGTTAAGTAGACCAACTGGTCAATTTTTGTAAGAAAAAAAAAAGGACTTACTTACTCAAATTACTCTTCTAAATTGTTATGTCTTCTTTAACTCTAAATTATTGTGCGTTAACATTTTACATGCAATATAAAATTTCCATAATATCTTGTGTGGAACGTTTCTGCAGCTGAGGTTTTGGTTTTGTGTGTTATTTCACGCTTCTGTTTGGATGCACTAGCCGCAGAGCTGTGTGGGCTCCGTGTTTTGAGTCCCAGCAGCGACGGTTTTGTTCCTCCCTCCCCCTCACCCTTCTGGTCAGGTACAGCTCTCTCTCACCTGTCTTCTTCACTTACTCCTCCAGGCTTCCCTATGTTAGCCTCAGCACTCTGAAGTGAACGTGTCCGTGTTCTTCATAAAAGTGGATGTGTGTTGACATTGTGTCTTCGTTATGACAAAGACCTATTTGTTACTCTCCAAACACGCTCCTTGCATCTTATTGCACGTTCACACGTTTGTGCAGCCTGGCATGTCTGTGAAGAACATCACTGTGTGATTCTTTGTCTAACAGTATCACATTTTTCTTCAGTTTTGACTCCGAGAGTGGTTGGCATTGCACTGGCCAGGTACGACTTCAGCTCCAGGGACACACGGGAACTGTCTCTACAAGTCGGCGACCTGGTGAAGATTTACATCAGGTGTGCCAATGGATGGTGGAAGGGAGAAGTCAGTGGCCGGGTGAGGGGAAAAAATATTCAAGTACTTTTGTATACACGCACAGACATGTATGTGGTAAATGTATATATGTAACATGTTTTGTATCGCACTTATTACCAATATTTTATTCTTTAGTCTTGTCTGTATTAACAGAGGCTTGGAATAAATTAGCGCATTTACGTGTTAAATGCGTCTCAACTTACAAAATGTTCACCTTACAAAACTGCTTGAATTAATTTCGTAAGTCGAGGAACCTCTGTATGAGGCTTAAATAAAAATACATTTTATCTGAAACGACCCTGGCATCTTCACAGCTGCATCAATGTTAGCATGTTACAGTTGATGTGGTATGTACGTTTGTATTTGTATGAACGTTTTGAATATTTGTATTTAACACATTTGTATGGAAGTCTGTTACCACCACCACAAAAAGCTCAAGTATTGAGTTTTTTTTTGCAGAATTGTGAGTTATTGTGACAGAATTGTGTGTCAGAATTCTGTCACATTCTCAGAGATTATATATACTGTTTATGTATATTGACCTTGCTGCCAATATCTGATGCTCTGTAATGATGGGTTAATGATGTTAGCCTAGATTAAATTAGATTAGATTCAACTTTATTGTCATTGTGCAAAGTACATGTACAGAGACAATGGAATTAATTTAGCATCTAACCAGAAGTGCATATAAGGTATATTTACAGATAAGATATAAATAAATTTAGGATATAGAAATATACAGGTCCATGAATTTAAACAGTGAAGTGATGAGAAATATACAGGTGCATGGAAATATACAGTGATGGGTTACAGATGGAAACACTCAAAAAACATTTTGGATGGTTCACACATGAAGCATTTCTCATAAGAACGACAGTACCTGAGTTTCTAAATCTGTTTTCAAACCTTGTTAGGTTCTCCTTTCAACATTTTGTATGCTTGAGTGAACTTTAAGAGGAGTGATTCACCAGGGGTGCAGTGTGACTTTAAATGATTCCTTTTCCCTCATCATCATCATCAAATCTGGTCCTGATGCTATGACGTCATCACGTGTGATAAAGTCAGTATAGAGTGTAGATGGTCAGAATGGTAGTCTTGATAGATGTTCTTTTGTTTACTGCAGGTGGGATGGTTCCCGTCCACATATGTGGAGGAAGAAGAGTGACATCAGGACACACAAAGTCACTAGAGCACAAGCAGAATTTGGCAGAAACGTGGCAATCATTACCAGCCTCCAGTAAAAGCAGACAGGAACGGCAGCTCAACCTGCTGCGTGATGCCTCCGCGTTCCACTAGGCTTTGATTCTTCAATTAGTTATGAACGTCCCTTGCTGCTCCACATTGCAGAGAAGTCCAGACATCTCTTTCTCTCACACTCCTTCCTTTTCCTCTCACCCTGTCACCTTCAGAAATCTTCACACAGCGCCCCGGGCCCCCCTTCCCCTGCCTATTTAATATTTAAACTCCATTTCTGTGCTTTGCCGGACCTCCCATAAACTCCGGAGTGGCACGCAGATAGAAAAGCCCTGAGCTGGCCGTTTTTTTTCTCCCACTCGGTGACCTTTCTGCAGCGCTTTCAGCTCACCTTGTGCTATAATTAATGATTTCATCTGCCAGTCTGAGTCTGCAGAGTTTGGCTGGGGTGGGACGAAGTGGTGCGCTGTCACGAAGCCCCCCGTCTCCTTTTCCTCAGCCCTGATAACACTGAATTGCCAGTTGCTGCTGACAAGAGGGCTGCCAGTATACCTGAAACCTATCTGAACCAGCTTTGTAAACTGCTGTTTGTTCCAAAAGTCCAGGCTTGTTCCAAAGCCTTCCTGAATGCTGAACTAAAGTCGGCTCTTTTATTGGTCGAGTGGATAAGTTACTAGATGTGGAGGCTTCTGCTGCATGTAACAGTATTTAGTGTGTATAGTTTAGCTTCTTGTGTAAAAGAAACATTTTACTGTTTGGCGTATTCAATGCCGTTGGTCAGATGGCTTTTGTGTAGATGACTAAAGTTTGTCGAAAATTGCTCACTAAACTCAAAAGGCCATTTGCATTTGTTCAATTGTATATCAAGACGTTTTCCATCTCGATTATCATGGCTTCTTTTAGAATAAATAAGTTATTCATAGTTTATTGTCTCTTTAAATACCACAATGCTTGTGCTTTCAGTATTTTTGTGATTTCAAAGACAAAAATTTGAAATGTCGATGTGGAGAAGCCTGAAAATCTTTTCTGGCTGCAGACCATCTGATTCCTAGCGAGTGAGTCGACCCAGAGAAGGTTAACAAACGGAACCTGAAATGCAACCATCAATTGGTTGATGGACAAGCAGCTGGACTGTAATCCTTTAAAACCAACACGGACCCTCACTCTCAATGATAAGCAACCTTGAAGATCACGGCTAGGGAAGCTGCTGGACCAGATAGCATCTGCATCAGACTTGAGTCTTGTGCTGCGAACTGTTTGTTATGGAGCTTGTCTTCAACCTAAACCCCAAGATGAGTGCATGGAGCTGTGGAAAACCTTTTCGGTGCTATGGAAATCACATGACAAAATTGAGAAAGAGACTGATCCTGGGTCAGCCTCACTCAGACGTGGAGACCTACCTGGGTCTACTACAGTTTGCATACAGACCAAGGAATTACAGTAGATGCTGTCATCTTCCTTCAACACCTTTCCTTTTTCCAGTTGAAGAAGTCTGGCAGTGCAGTGAGAATCATTCTCTTCCACTTCCACTGTCATGTTTGTCCACATGTTGGAATGGATCGTGGACCTCACAATTAAGCCAGTTTGTGAGAGCATGTGTTTGCAACGTGGGAGACCCACAAAAGGAGAGTTTCTCTTTCCTTTCACCCTCTACACTGCACAATACAGAAGTTCTCAGGTGACTCTGCAATCGTTGGTCTGATCACCGATGACACTTGAAATGAAGTCTAATTCAAGACTACGTTGACTGGTGTCAGCAAAACCACCTCCTGATCAATATGGTGAAAGCCAATAGGATGGTGGTAGATTTTCACCGGTGGCACAGAATATTCTTCCTTACCGTTGAGCGTCCAGGAAACAAAATTTGAGAGAGTGGAACCTTACAAGAACCTGGGTGTGCATCTAAACTATAAATGGACTGTTCTCATAGCACAGAAGCACTGTACTGAAGAGACAGTCTTAGAAGAGTTAAGGCCGCACTCCTCTGGACTTTCTTTAACAATTTGGTGGCAATTATGATGTTTCATATATTCTTTCCTGCACTTCAAAAAGAAAATTGATATACGCCGCATCATTCAGTGGTTTTCTCTATTATTATATTATATTTGAAAAATATATATAAAAAATTTGAACAATTGGGCTTACCGTATTTTTAGCCATATAAGATGCACCGGCATATAAGACGCACCCAATTTTAAAGGAGGAAAACCAATTCTGAACCAAATACTGTAGTAAAATATTTTATATCAACTGTATAAAAGTTAATAGCAGTTTAAGAACAATTGTATGCCAAACATGTAACATGAACAGTAATAATACCCAGTAACACTGCACCCACATTAGTACGAATAGCCAGTAACAATCCTCACCTGCTGCTGACGATCCGCGCTAGAGGGCGTGATCGCGGATGGAGCCGCGGGACGGAGCCTGCATTCGTTGTACGGCTTATACGGCGAAAAATAAGATATATTTTGTAAAATGCATTGTGAGCCAAATTGCAACTACCATCTATTACACCCGTTTAAAAATGAGGCAACTGATGCATAGATCTACATTCTAGAATGAAATCTACAATATACATTCTAGATTAATTTGTGAATAAATCAAAACTCATCTGAAATCTAAATCTGAAAAAGATTTACTAGAATGCCATTGTTGTTTGGAATTGTTTTGTTCAAGAATTTCTTATCAGAATAAAGAATTTAAATTTATAAAGATGACCTCTTTGATGTGTGTGTAGTTTTTTGTTCCAGACATTCTCATTAAGATTACAAATACTGATTGATTGCTATTGTTATTAAAGTATGACATTATTTTACAATCGTCAACCCCAACATCACTTAATCTTCACCCCATAAGTCTCAACTGAAACAGACCAAAGCGTATCAAACAGGATCACACTATGTTCCATTCAGTAACTGTACGAGGACGAGCCAGGAGAAATCTCAACGGCCGCTACTCTGTTTCTGATGGCACAGCGACTGAGCATTTCATCAGCAATATTGAGTAATTAAACACTTCCCAATCAAAGCTGATGAAGAAACCAGTCGAGTGAGATCCTTTACAACCCTGAAGAACCTTGAGAACTTTGAAAGTGAATCTACTCAATCCTTCACTGGATGAGTTTGGATTTATGCACTGGTTAGCCGAGTTTATGTGGTGTGGGTCTATTGTATGCAGCAGTCATGCAGAAAAATGAACCACTATGTAAAAAAAAATAGTGTGTGGTTATTCAGATTAACTTTACAGGTGAGTTATTCTCATTTTTTTTTTTACATCAGAACAGAAGAAAAAAAATATAAATTATATATATTTTTATTCAAAAAAAATAATAAATGTAAAGCTTTTGAAACACATGATTATGGGATGTACTACCTGTTAACCAAAGTGTCCTTTCACATCATCCGGTCTTATTGATTCTAGTTCTGAGCATTTGTAATTGAACTTGAACTTGAACTTATTGATTCTGCATAAACTTTTTTTTGGTTGTTCTTTGATCTCTGTAATTATACTCTGAAATTTCCTTCAGGCCGAGTTCACCTTCCTGTAAAGACATTCGATTCCACGCATGTGATTGTTGTCCTCACTCAAAATAAATGTTTATATTATGTTTAAGATGTATTTCTTTTTGTGGAATCCAGCCCTTGTTGCATTGGCAGTGTCCTTTGCACTCTTGATACCACTACATCTTTTAAGAAGAGGATAAATGCTTTCATTCCAGACACGGGGATCTGGGGCACAGTATATTATTTATAGTCTGTGTTGGTGTGATACGTAAATAATTCCCTCCAGAGAACGAGTGGGGGTGGGATGCGAGGAAGTGATGTGTCGTTAAAGTCCGAAGATGCTGCATAGGCCACTGAACTGCAATTTAAATGGCAAACTAGTGAGAGTGTGTCATGGACCGTTTTATCAGCCTGCACTAGACTTGACCGTTATACATTCCGAGCATGATTAACGGTTTAAATGTTTATTTAGTTGATCATTAATGTCCTCATATAGTGATTTTTAGCTCTCTAAACGTACTGTACTAACCACTAATTTCTATAGCTCTCACCCATCTTTTACTTCTATTTAAATACTGCAGTGTTAACAACTGAAGCTCTGATGGACAGTTCACACTTGACCTTATATAGGCTGCCAAATATTGATCAGAGTTGTGTAGTGATGGTCATCACTGTTATGTTGGGAAGCCTGTTATCGCCACTAAAAAATACGTAAAACATATTGCAGCTTTTCCCCCTCAGAATTGAGAATTTCTAAGTCAGTAATTGCAAGTTATAAAGTTTGACTTTAAAAATATGACTTTATATATTGAAATTCTGAGACAAAATTAAGTCACAATTATAACTTTAAAACTTGCAACTCTCGAATAGAAAAAAAAATTAGTTTAAGATATTATATGAAATGTAATTGTTTATTTTTCTATTTCCTTTTGATAGAAATGTAGTCAAAGAAATTTAGTCTTTGCAGAGGCCATAATTTTTCTTTCTAATATTTCTAAATGTTTCTTTAAAAATGTCAAAAAAACATTTTTATCATCTTTCTAATCGGCCATCTTTAATATAAATCGATGGACAGTACTGATTACAGTGTGTTGAACAGAGTACTGTATACTTATGGAGTATACTTCTGTATAGAGTAACACTATACATTATGCTAAAAAAAACATGTAAATAGATATTTACATCAATAAATTTGAAAGTACATATTCTGTGTAAGTTGTGCAAATACTTATCATAAGATGTTTATCCTATTAAAAATATTTAACTATATAATTACAAATTAAAAATATTAACTATAATAATAAATAAAAATAAAACCTTGAATCTAGTACGTATTGCACTATAAACTGTCTGTTAGCATCACCTTACCATGTTGAATTGCATGGTATTTGTCTTAAGATGTCTGCTAATATTTCACCTTTAGCACACTGCTTTTTAAAAGCATAATATTAACAAATACAGCAAAAGCATGAAATGGAGCTTCAACAAAAATATAATTGAGGCTAAAATCTGAGCATTCGTCCTTTCGGAGTGATATTTTAGTAACCTTTGCTTCACTAAATATGCTACAAGCGAGATTGTGTTATATGCAAACGCCTCGTTATGGCTGTTGGTGAAGAACGCTGTCTCATTCTTCTATGGACTTCTTTCATCTTTCTGGCTTCTGCTATTCTGTTCTAAAAGGACTGCCATAATTGAAAGCAGATAATGTGTCAATAGTTCAATGACAAGAACAGCATGTACAGTCACCTATTAGCATGTGCTAATTCTTTATAGATTTTTATTCTTTCAAAAACTAGAATTACAATCACATAATGGATGTGGATACAAATTAGGAGACCAATGTCATTCAATTCAAATTCTAGTGATCATTAAGTTTGAGACATTATAAACCCTGTTAAAACATTGTTTTAGTGAGCCTTTAACAAGTGGCATGATTTTAATGTGGTGAGGGATTAACAACAGCAATCTATAGTCTCACAAATGGCACCAATGGAGTTGTAAAGTGCAGAAGAAAAGGATTTTGGTGGCTCCATAATGGCTTTGACCCTTGTTGGAGCGGTTAAAAAACACTAAAACCATCTGCTGAAACAGACGGCGTAATGGTGTCACACTGTCCTCAGCCGACACACACCTACAGACTTTTCTCTTAATCTGTTTACATTTTATTAATTTACCCATGAATGAAAGTAACCCAATAAAATCTAACCAGATTAAACTGAATCAGAAAATGTCTCTAGTTACTGGTGCTATTAAGATAATAACCACAATGTAGCAATTTCAATGCAATGTTTTTTTTGTTTGTTTTTTAAATACATTTAAATGGAATTAATGTTATACATTTAGATAAATGGTGGAATAAATTTACAATGTCTTGTGTAATTACACTTAAGTAATTTTCAGCTGTGTGATGTTCTTCACCAGTATCGTCCAGACAGAAACGCTCCATGTATTTTTTTTCCAAAATGACATCACACAGAAATGTCTGAAGACAACGCTAAATTTGAGATTTTCTAAAACCAAATGCAACTACTGTTAAAGACGGGTTCCCTTTCATAGTCAGGTCACTTCGACGTCAGTCAGAGACCTGACTATGGGATAACGGATGCGTCAGCCATTTGCGTTCATTCTTACAAACCGGTGTTCTGAAAATTCCTCCTACAGCTCAGAAGTTCCTACACTGACGTCACTGCTCAGCTGTACCTAGCTAGCTCGCCGCGCAAGCGCGTTAAAACACGTCAAAACTGAATGCTAATAATAAATAAGTACAATATATTGTAACACGCGCTTTAGAACATGGCTCTGCTCTAGCACAGCACTCACAGCAGTGGATCGCCACATGACATCACTGCTCAGCTGTTTCTAGCTTGCAAGTTGCGCATTTGCAACTTGCAAGCTAATGAAACGTCACTTCTCAGCTGTTCTCACCCTTCGCGGTGCGCGATAAATGCACTAAATGAACATGGACACTTATAACAGTACACACGATATTGTACGTATTTATATTAGTATTCAGTTTTGACGTGAACAGCTGATCAGTGACATAGGTGTAGGAACTTCTGAGCTGTAGGAGGAATTTTCAGAACACCGGCCAGTGAACAGTCAAGTTCAATGGCTGCATGAATTTGCATGCCACCTTTGACCCGTACCAGCTGGTATAAAAGGGCGGTGGCGTGCCACATGCAATTACCTTTCAGATGATTGAAGCCAGATCGTCGTTTCATCTCTGCAACCAACTCGATAAGGCTCTTCGTTGGAACTCTGCAGTAATCCAAGCTGGTTTTCGCTCCTCCGAAAAGACCCCGGAAGCAGCTGAAAACTCCTTGTTACATCGGCGAAGAGTTTTTATCTGAAAAAGAGCTCCAAAGCGTTTGACACGTCCTTTTAAGGATTGAGTCACGCTTGTGCAAATCTTCTGTTTGCGGTAAGTGGTTGTCGCCGTCGGATGAGCGCTGCGTCCGCTGTTTGGGTGCGGCGCATGCGGATGCGGCGCTTGTGTCGAGTTCGCGCTCGGTGTGTAAACGCATGCCGATCGTGACACTGCGGAAGAGACGGGATTTCCTTCGGGAAACCCCGTCTGCGGCCACAGCGCCCTCTCGTGGCGAGGATAGGGGAGCCGCTGAATCCGGTGAGGCGCGCTCGTGGGGAGATAGGGTAGATGATGATCTCGGGTCTCCATCCCGTAGTATCCACTACCGAATCCGGTCACTAGAACTCTCCGGCGAAGCTCGAGATTCTGATGCTTTGCTGGATTCATCCGACGACGAACAGTCGCTTGAGTTTCCATCGAAGGATGACTCACTCTCGGCGTTGGAGGACATGGTTGTGACGGCCGCAGAGACGCCGGCGCGATCACGTCGCGATAACCCGTTTGTGGTAGTGCTAGCTCGCACCGCGAAGAGGGTAGGATTAGAGGTGGAGATTCCACCTCAACCGGCACCTTCGCGGCTGGATGACTGGTGCCCGGCACGTCCATCGATTAAACAATCGAGGATGGGCCGGGTTCCCTTTTTTCCTGAGCTACACGAGGAGCTAACCAAGACGTGGCAAGCCCCCCCCTAGTGGCACGCTCGCGCACTGGTAGCGACTCCTTCCTCACTTCCCTCACAGGTGGTCTTTCCGGAGCTATTTGGACTTTCCCTCCACGGAACGGGCTATCGCGACCATTTTGTGCTCGAAAATGGCCGCTTCCTGGAGGGACCGTCCAAGGCTTCCGGGCAGGTCGGCGAAGTTCCTCTAAGCGCTAAACGGTAAGGGCTATGCCTTCAATGGCCAGACCGCATCCGCGCTCCACGCATTGGCGGCTATTGCCGTTTACCAAGCACAGTTGCTGGTGAAGCTCGGAGGTGAAGCAGTGCCCCTGATTTGGTTCAGGAAGTGCGTGTGACTACCGACCTCATCCTGCGGGCAGCGAAGGTCGCAGCGCGTACGACGGGGGCGTCGATGGCAACTGGGGTGGTCCAGGAGCGCCACCAATGACTCGATCTTCTGACATGCCGTGCGCATTTAGGAGTTAGTTCCTGAACGCGCCCATCTCTAGGTCGGGCCTCTTCGGTGACACGGTGGGGCAACTATGTAACAGTTCTCTACCATCCAGCTGCAGACTAAAGCTATTTCCCATGTCTTTTCCAGGCCCATGGCGAAAGCATTTCCAGCTGGAGAGCGCCGGCGACGCCCAGTGACTGCGGCTGAGGTCCCTCGGCCCCCGGCACCATCGCCGCACCAGAGGAGCAGATCTCGCCGCAGAAGGGCGGCGCACTCCGAATCCAGGTCATCAAGGGACGCCAAACGGCCTCCCTTACGATCCTGATGTGTTCGGCGTGGAGGGAGCAGAGCAGGGAGTATGGTTGAGCTCCGACGATCGAGCCACCACTGTCGAAGTCCATCCACAGGTGGACATAGAAGTGGGGCTACCACCTATGGTGCTAGCCAACTTCACAGTAAAAGACAGACGCACCCACACTCACACTCCCTCCACTCCTACCGAGGAACAGAGGCCTCCTCTGTTCCCTCGCGGGTCGAGTTGTCCGCTAACACCGGATACTCCCTGCGCGGTAGAAGACCGGAGCTACGAAGGGCCCCGGCCCGACGAAGCTCCAGATCGGGGGTCACGCTCTACTCTGTCATGGGGGAGAGAGACCCCCAGCTCACCAAATCGGTCGAGGAGAAGGCTTCGGCCGGCACCTCCCGACGTGGTGAGAGGTCGGTTGTCAGGCGGCCTTCGGCAGCCTGCAGACTCAGACGGGACGCAGAGCTCTCTCGCCTCACGGCCAGGAGTCACCTGCCCCAAGCTCTCCCCAGTGGAGACTCCCGTCAGAGTCCCGCCCCCCCAGACCCTGGTCTCAGGGACCCCACGGCGTTGTTGATCCCCCTCAGACGGTACTTGACGGAATGGTGCGCCCTTCCTCGTCCGTCCCCTTGGGTGATCCGAATCGTGAGACTCAGCTGTGGGCTTGAGAGACGCTCTTGTATTAAGGGCAGAGGTCTCCTCGCTGCTAGTGAAGGGCGCCATCGAGGTGGTGCCCCCAGCCAAGACGAGGAGCGGGCTTTACCACCCGTTCTTCGTGGTCCCCAAGAAGACCGGCGGTATGCGGCCCATTTTGGATCTGAGGTCCCTGAACGGCTACCTTCACAGGTTTTCGTTCAGGATGTTGACCCAGAGGGACATTCTGAGGGAAGTTCAACCCCAGGATTGGTTCGCCGCTATCGACCTTCAAGACGCGTACTTTCATGTCTCGATCTTGCCCTGGAAGCCTTTGCTGCGCTTTGCTTTCGAGGGCCGAGCGTATCAGTACAAGGTCCTGCCCTTCGGCCTCTCTCTGTCGCCGCGAGTCTTTACGAAGATAGCGCGGGCTGCCCTCTTCCCTGAGAGTGCGCGGCTTCCGGATCCTGAATTACCTGGACGACTGGCTACTACTAGCCAGATCGCGGGCTCAGCTGATCGCGCAGAGAGATGCGGTGCTCAGGCACTTGAGCCGGCTGGGGTTACGCGTCAACAGAAAGAAGAGCACTCTGACCCCGTGTCAGCAGATCTCCTTTCTCGGGCTCGACCTGGACTCAATCGTTCTGATGTGCGGCAGGCTTTCCTCTCGGAGACTCCGCTACAGTTTTGGATCCGGGGCAAAGTCCCAAAACGAGCCTGGCGGTTGGGGAGATACCGGGTCCTAGTCACACCCGAGTGTCTCCGCCTGCTCCACCCTTGGTTCTCTGCATATCCTCAGTGCCTGACCTTTGGGCCTGAAGACTCGCACCTACTGCTGAGACCCAGGCCTGGTTACGTGCCCAAAGTGCCCGCTACCCCCTTCAGGGATCAGGTAGTGACGTTGCAGGCCCTCCCCGCTGGGGAGTAAGACCTGGCCGGTCACCCACTGTGCCCAGTACGCGCTATACGCACCTACCTACGACGCACAGAGAGCTTAAGAAGCTCGCAACAGCTCTTTGTCTGCTATGGTGGTCGGCAGAAAGGGAATGCCGTCACCAAGCAGAGACTCTCGCACTGGATCGTTGACGCGATTAAGTTCGCGTATCGCGACCGTAAGTTGCCTTGCCCGCTGAACGTGAGAACCCACTCCACCAGGAGCGTGGCCTCGTCGATCGCAGTGGCAAGGGGAGCCTCTAGCAGACATATGTAGAGCTGCCGACTGGGCTACACCCAACACCTTTATTCGGTTCTACGAACTGGATAAAGCGTCGGTATCCACGCAGGTACTTTCCGCAGTGGAGGGCAATACCGACATGGTGTAGGCCTGCAGGAGCCAACCCCAGTTTTGGGGCCAGCCTCTTATCTTAGTGTTTCCTCTACCCTCGAATTAGGCTAGTAACACGCCCAGTCCGCTCAGCACACTAGGGGTCACGGCCTACGGAGGGCCGAGACCCCTGGAGCCCTGGCCTCTGTTTCCCCTGACGGGCAATCAGGCGCAAGGGGGGGGGGTTCCCTGGTGCCACTGAGTCCAGACTAGTAGACTTAGTTCTGGCTGTTTTCTGCCTCAGGCGATACTCTTTGAGTTATTACGCCTGGGTTTCCCGAGGGGATGAGGTCGAGTAGTAGGGCCAAGCTCTCCTCCCTCTCCCAAGCTTGACTCTGTTTTTCAACAGACACTGGGCTTCTTTGACGAGTGGCGCTTGAGCGCCATCTCTACGCAACACGTCTCACTATGTGAGAAGTGTTCTCCGTCAACCCTGGCGAGGGTCCCCCACGCACGGGTCGAGAGCCAACAAGTTCCTTGGTTGCCCCGGTGGAGGTGAGTGCTACTACCCTTCGGGCTAGGCCCACCTCTAGATGCTGTGGAAAATCCACTAAAGGTTCCTCGGCTAAACAGCCGGAGGAGTCTTTTCGGTAGGATACTGCCCTGGATGTGGCCTGTTGTATTATCCAATAGTCAGGTTTCTGCAGACGTCGAAGTGACCTGACTATGAAAGGGAACGTCTTGGTTACTTGCGTAACCTCTGTTCCCTGAATAAGTCAGGGAACGAGACGTCACTTTCCGCCGCCACATTCAGGGTATGCCGCTGGAAGTCTGTGTTGACCCGACCGGCTTCAATCAGCGAAAGGTAATTGCATGTGGCACGCCACCGCCCTTTTATACCAGCTGGTACGGGTCAAAGGTGGCATGCAAATTCATGCAGCCATTGAACTTGACTGTTCACTGGCCGGTTTGTAAGAATGAACGCGAATGGCTGACGCATCCTTTATCCCATAGTCAGGTCTCTGACTGACGTCTCGTTCCCTGACTTATTCAGGGAACAGAGGTTACGCAAGTAACCAAGACGTTTTTTGTTGAGAGAGAGTTACAGTACTGAGAAAGAGACGTTTGTGTTTGTTTTGTTTGTGTTTTGTGTGGTGGTGATGATGGCTGGAATGTCTCTGTAGTTTGAAAAACACTGAAACTCATCCATCAAGTGTTTGTCGACAATACCTAGATACACGGTAACCTTTAAAAGAAATGATGATAGAGAAGACATGACACATGTTATACAACCTAAATAAACAAAACCTCAGGTTCTCGTCTCAGGTGTGGGACATCTTGGCCTAGTAACATTGTCAGACGGGGTCTCAAGTGGGCTTCTCCTCATGCTGTTCTGTCGCTATGACAAATGGGACCTTGAGAATGAGCCATTACTTTTGTAAGCCATTGATAATCCTGCAATGATGGTCCAGGGTGAACGGGTCTTAACACTGGAGGATTTTCTTTTAGACATTCTAACATCATAGTGTGAAATTATGAGTCTTGAGGAGAGCTGGTTGAACTTACCATAAAACCTCTAATAGGGGGTTTGGGGGGGGGGGCACTCTCTTTGAGGAGTATTGTACGTACTACATCAAGTGACAATATAATTCAATCAGAATCAGAAACTTTAATGGCATTTCTAATTCAAAGCATTGCTTTCAAAAATATACTGATAAGCATGGAGACTAGAGACTCCATTAATTCAGACACACTGCCCATTAATGGTGAGTTTTTTCTTTTCAATCAAACCCTTTAGACAATTGACAAACATTACGCTGCCAAAAATAGAAAAACAATAACGCAAAAAAACAGTAAAAAAACACTTTTCAGAAGTGACTAAATAACACTAAAAGTAATGAAAATCACATGCCATGTGCACTGCTGACGTCACAGCACAGGTGTTCTCATCCAATGATAATACAGTATTTTAGCAATTTAATCAACTTGTCTTAAAAGAAGACAATAGATGTTTAAGTATTTATTACCTAAGTAACCATCAATGCACCCCGTTGTGTGAGCAGAGACCGCTGCATTTATACCCGTTTGCCATTCACAGGACAGGTTATGCTCTTAAGCAAACAAGTTCAACATATGTGTTGGTACACAAGCCCCCAGTGAACACGGGAAGTGAATATATGCATTTAAAAGGGTGGTGCTCTTTTTCAACATTTCCATCAGAGGTGCTCTAATTGGGGGTGGTTTACATTTACTGTATTTTACATTCATAAAACACATTTGTTTCTCAACGATCACTGGTCACCAGGGAACTTTTTTGTGTTCTGACAACACTATTGTTTGAAGTCCGTCTTCACTGATTCATCTCTTCTTTCCTCATTTTATAAATTTTTTTTTGCATTCAGTGCTGAATCTTGCCCCATATTGTCCTCGATTTAACAACAGAACAAATGTCGACTTGGTTTCTCAAAATAAAGCGTCATCTTCACTTGTCTTCTGGGAGAAAAGTTATTAAGATGAAGGACGATAAGAGAATTTAATTTGATTGAAATGAAGAGGCCTAATCTGACTAATGTAATCTATCCTTTTACACCCACTTTCTCTGCATGTCGCAGCCGCCGAATGACTTCATTTTCTTTTCGAGTAGACTTGACAATGATTGCCGTATCCCGGCTGCGTGTTCTGCCTGGCCGTGAGTGACATTCCCCCATCCATGATTTGTCAACATGCCTCACTCACTCATTCGTTCTGTGACTTGCGTGTGGTTTGTCTCTTCACTGGAAATATTTGTATTCAATGCTGTTAAAATCAACCATTTTGAAACCACATATCAGGTTTCTGCATGAAGTCTAGTTCAAGAGAATTATTTATACAATAACAAAGTGTGTTATAATAAGTGTGTTAAATATGTAAACAATTACAGTAAATATTTTACATTGTTTATTTTAATATTTCATTTAAATTATTTTTAATTCCACAAATAAACACCAAACTTACATTTTTGTGTACAAAATATTAATATTATAATATTAGTTTCAATTGATTTTTTTATTTTGTATTTTAAAATGAAGCTGAATACACTCATTGAACATGTTTTTTTTTTTGGCTACAATACATTTACACTAGACGACAATTTATGCTAAATTACATAGTAGTATTAAATTGCGCTGACAGACACATCCAGGGAATCAAACCCGCATCAACACCACCTTCCACAGGAAAAATTAGGGTTGAAGGGAATAAATGTGTTCAGAATGTATCTAGGCACCATTAAATAAGAATTAGAGAGATTTGTTTGGCATTATTGCAAGTAATGTAATGCTTTGGGAATGTCTCAAACTCATCCACTCATGAAATCACAACAGCAACTTTTTTACCATTTTTAATTCACAAACAAAGTTGGCTTCAAGCAACAAGCATTTCCCACCAAAGTTCATTAGTGGAAATGCTTGTAGAGTCAAATTGATGAGAATGTAAACACGTTTTAAGCAAATCTCTAAGCAAGTGAACAGGGAAGTGCGATTCTAAAATGCACAACACCTACCCAGATTTTACAGGTTGCAGCAATGTGGAGAACGATGGAATACTTCTTTGTCTTGTTTCATCATAGTGATGAAAATAATCTTACACCACATTTTATTCAGTGTTCACAGAATGTTTTTCTTCGAGGGTTGAGCGCTCCAGAATCACCAGATAGTACGTTATTAATAAACTCTGAGAAACCGAAAGATTCTTGTGTGACACAGTACTGTACTTTCAATCCACCAATGTCATACTGGGTGAAACAGAAGATGCAGCATTTAATCGACTTCACAGAGGAACAGGAAAGAGAGGATCAGTCAAATGTGTGTTCACATCCAGTTTGTTAAAGGGGTGATTAAATGTTGGTAGCAATTTACAGGAGTACATTTTAAAACCTTGACCTTGATGACACGTTTCCACAAAATCACATTGCGAAGTTTCTCATTGCGAGGCCTGAGATTGTTTTTGGTGCGTTGGACGACGTCAAAGCAGTTTGATTCCACTTCCTCCCGTCAAGAAGACAGGCCACATCTTGGTTTTGTCATCCCCGTCTCAGTGTCCTATTTTTCCCATTTCATCCATCATCTCCAGCAAATTATAACCAGCAGTGAATCAAGTATAAAAATTCAAGGTTCTCTAAAAAGAGCTTTCTTTTTTAAAGAGTGGGCTTTTATCCAGCGTGGGTCGTCTAACAGGAAGGCTGAATAAAGCCTCCCCTGAAGAAGATATCACAGGTAAGAGCATCCCCTCAGAGTGATGTAAGCCCCCAGGAGGCCATCAGGGAGACGATGAGAGCCAGAAGAGCCAGCAGGAGAGTCTGGGATGTGGACGGGGGTCCGAGAGACGGCTGGTCGGACATCAGCTTCTCGCAGGACTCGCCCTGGCATTGCTGCTTCTCGCACAGTATGCCGGTGAAACCTGGCGGACAGTGGCAGCGCTGGTGATGGTGACACACGCCGCCATTCTGACAGCGTAGGAGCATGTTGTCACACACTCGAGCTGCAGGGAGCAGAGAAAGAGAGAGGTGAACAATCTGGGGTCTTCTCCAAAAAGTGCATCTATCAGAGGGAGCGTCAGGTTGCTGTTGTTGATGAAAGACGAAGAGAAGCTCAGCAGCTTCTTTTTTTAAGGACACAACAGGAGACGCAAGTCCCTCTGCAATATTGTGGAAGTGATGTGATTAATCACAGAGTGAGAGGTGGGATTTGGGGCAGGATAAAATGGATAGAATCCCTGTGTGTGTGTAGATGTGTGACACATTTCCCAGTACGGAATGACAATCTCAAGCACAGATGGTGAGTTTTGTATGGAAGTCCTTAGCAACCACCATGCTGCTTTATTCTTAGTATTTTTGGGATCACGTCTGATTCTTATGAAATCTAGAACCCAAGATACCAAATGGCTGATGAATAGTTTTCTCATAAAGGAGTAGTATTCTCATAAAAAAGTATTTGCCGTGACCTTGGTGTAACCTTGAGTTATGATGATCAATGTTCTGCAACCCTCTGCTTAACCCTTGTTTTTTTTTTTTAATAAAAAATATTCCCAGTTTCAACACTTCAAACTGTTCAAATCTTCTTGTTTGTATGTCCAGTAGTATTTCTTATTTAAGATCGACTTCTAATCACTGTGTCCTGCTTTAGAGCTGTGAAATTCAATTTCACTACTCCTGCAACCATTCTTTTTTCTTTCTAATATTCTAAACACTACACAGTCATGGGTTAAAATTAATAAATCTGCAAATAAATCAGTGCCAACCTCATGAGACAATGTTGTGAGAGATGTATGTATTCTATCACAGAAATAATTTGTGAACAACCAGTGCAGATAAACTTGAAAGTTTGAAATTCAAATCAAAATTGCGTATCATCTTACTTGTCAAATCTGTGTGTAAAAAAAAAAATCTCTGAAGTCTTCATAGTTTGGTATTCCCAAATGTTTAAAATATATTTCAAATTTGAACAATTATCCATTGCACCACTATTGGACCTCTATCTCTTTGTCTAAAACTGAATCCTTCATGATGGGATTCGCTGGCCTTTCTGAAGTTTCTCTCTGAACTTTAAAGCCAAGTCAAAAAGTCATTGTGTGCACAGAACTGAATTCTGTGGTGCCAATCCAGGCGGAAGTGCTTTAATCTTCCTCCTGTTGACCTGTAAACAAGCTCTGTAGTGGGGGGATATGATTGCTATTGCATTGTGGTCCATTCCATTATGGAAGAAAATATTTGCTTTGGTTTGAAGAGGAAGGACTATTTATTCAGAAACTGAGAGTAATTGCGTGCAGCATTTTCCACAAGATGGATTACGCTCAGGTTCCCTGAACTGAAAAGAGTTCCCTGAAAAAGAGCAAGATATGAACCGAGTTCAAGTGACCATCAAACACATGACATGTGTGTGTGTGTGTGTGTGTGTGTGTGTGTGTGTGTGTGTGTGTGTGTGTGTGTGTTTGTTAGTGTGTTTTAAAACATAAACACGCCTTCTGAGTGCCACATCTGGATCCTGCCTACTGCTCCCGGTTACTGTGTGTTCACTGTTCGGAGTGAAATGCAGAGACAAATTTACACACTTGTACTGTAGATTAATGAAGTATCAAATATTATTATGATAATTAGAGCTGTTTTAATCCCACATTATACTGTATGGTTTAATAACTGCCTGATACTGCTCTCTATTTAACATTGCACCTCTGTCATGGTTTTGCTCAGATTTAAATTTTAAATCTCCAGGTTTTCTTGACTTTCTTGCCTGTGTATTGCATTACACAAAGGTTTAAGGGTCTAGAGGAGCCTACAAAGATTTTGCCTTTGCATCAGTTGTACCTGAGTTAGACATGTTTCTCCAGTTCACCCAGACTTTACCTCATCTCTTCTTTCAAACACGGACATTCACAGGGAGGGATTGTAGACATGCTCGGATCTGTCTGATTCTCATTTTCCCCCTGTACAAATGACCTTGCGTATCTCCCAGACGCAGCAACCATAACACATACTACATTTGCACATGTGTTCCTTTATACCTCCCGTCCGATGAAAAGACTGTGGTGTGAACCCTGGCCGAAGTCTGTCTCTCCCTTGGAGGCCCGTGTGCTGTATTAATGAAATTTGCTGAAAATTTTCTTCGCAGGCAACTCCCGACATGCTGGTTTTATTTTGTCCAATAATGTAAAATATAACCTAGATTTCGGCTAAAGGTTAATGTTGAAATGAATTTAGGCCTAATTGAAAGCATCGTGTAGCGATTTTCAGTGCCTGGTTTTGCCATGTAAAACTTGCAAATATAACACATAAAGTTCTAAACTCTTGGTGGTAAACCACTTCTTGCCCTTCAATCTTACTGGCAAAAATAGCTTCTCATACAATTGTCTGCACAGAAAAAGTGTGAGATAGAAGATTAGTGATAATTTTCTTGCTTTAGCTTGAGACAAACAAAACATATTCTCACTCGTCCTTGCAATATCTTTTTAAAGACTATTAAATTTTTTCAACTATAAGTTTCCAGCCAGTTTGATTTGATTTCCTCTATTAGACAGTCATTGTACAAAGCTGCACTTCTGCAAAAAGACATTAAAGCCTTTAGGGCAAGTCTTTAGTAAAAGTCGTCTTTTGAGAGTCAGTTCGGAACTAAACCACTTCTGGTTTAGTGCGCCCATTTATATTAATGAGACTCCCGGTGGTCTTACCTTGATTCCGATTTGCCGCTCCAAGCGAAGAAGCATTTGGCCGAACTTCGTAAAAGCAAAAAACATTTTCTCTTTAATTTAACGATTGAGCGTTATAATTTAACTGCTGGTTGTGTGAGCGACTCACCAGAAGTTCCGATGTGGCTGGGGATGCCTGAAAAACAATGAAAAGGTAACTTTAGCATTACATCTATTCTTATTCAAGCAGAAATTTGAAGAAACAGTCCTGAAATGTATGTCATGTTGCTATGTTTTAGTACAAATTAACAGGACAAAAATGTATAAAAATGAGAAAGAACATGAATTGCTGGCGTTGGTAGAAGCTTGGTGACTAAAATGGAGTGAGTTCTCCTCATCTACAGTATGACTCACGTCTCTTTCTTAACTGATACCGCCCGAACCAAATGATGCCAATGCATCGAGACAAAAACAAGTTGTCTTGAAAATTTACAGTCTTTAAAAAAAACAAGGACACAGACTGACACTGCTCTCCCGCCTTGCAAACTTTGTTTTATCAAACCACTATCTCGTTTTTTGACTTATGCAATTATTCATGAGCGGTGATGGTTATGTGTGCATGTGTATTGTTTCTTTATAGTTTACTCTATGCAGTAACATGTTCACTACATTACAGGGCTCATTACTGAGATACAGACTCAGGCTAATTGTAGATTCAGCTCACCTGAGCAATGAACGACATGTCTGAAGAAGAAGAAGAAGAAGAAGAAGAAGAAGACGCAGTGGACAGCTGGTAGATGAGCTGAGAGCGCATTGATTAAACCGAGACACGTCTTATTTATTGCAGAAGTACCAAATGCACATTATTCTTTACTCAAGCACCTGTTCTTCCCACAGGGGACCTACTAAGGCAGAACAGTAAAAATCCACCACAGGATCTTCAGGCCCTGCTTAGAGTTAGCCTAAAACATACACATGTATATTTGAAGAACATTTAGGCATTTCTAATGTACGTGCAATGCATTACTTTCTCAGATTTCTAATATTTGCAGATTGGGAGACTGCATTTGTGAAGATGTAGTAACCAGGACTGCTCATTATAATCAGACTGACAGGAGTCATATAAGCAGGTCTGATTATTTAGATTTCTTCATATTTAATGTCTTCAAGGAAAGAATGGAGCTAATTTAGCTCGTTCTGGGAACGTATGCGTCCATTAAAAGTAAATGAAACATAATGCAGCAAAAAGATAATCATCCCAGTGGTCTCTCAACAATTCAGTTATTTAATAGCTACGACAGTGTGTTTTATTTACATAAATGTATAAAACACTACCACTACAATTAGTAACGCACTTCCAAAGGGAAATAATAAAAAAATCACCAAGCAAGATTTTTAAGATGCACCGAAATACGTGCATTTTTCGTGAATAAAAAGAAAAAAAAAACGACCTAGCAAGATTTTTGCAGTGAAATATAAGAGCTACCTTGGAAACAAGGGTACGACCTAACAAAATACTTTTTAAACAGACTGAAAGATCTACTCTGAAAAAAAGACCTAGCAAGGATTTTGAAATGGACGGAATGATCTACTCTGAAAATAAGACCTAGCATTATTTTTGTAGCACATAAGATCTATCCTGAAAATAATAGCGAGTTTTTTGCAGCGAAATTCAATATCTATACTGAAAAACATACCCAACAAGATTGAGTGAACTACTCTGAAAAAGTATGCCATAACAAGATTTTTAAAACGGATTGAAAGATCTACTCTGAAAAAAGGCCATAACAATGTTGTTTTTTATTAATTTCACCGAATGACCCTACTAAATAAAGATCTGAAATTAAGATCTAGCAAAAGTTTCGAGTTATGATCAATCATAAGCCAGAAAACATCTTTAGTAAAAAAAATTATCAAACTGTATGATCATTTATATTTATGTAATACTGCATGTGCTCCATAGTACATAGGTCTTACATTGTGTATTTACATCTACATACATATACAAATATCGTACAATGTATAAATTTACTGATTTTAATAAACTAAACGTCACAGTGGCTTATTTTACAATTCTATTTTGAGCTCAATTTGATGAAATATTCAACAGTTACAGTTACGTATCAATGCCCGCCATAAAAACGTGAATTAATGATGTTTTTTTTTTTACATTATCTTATTTCATTCACGGTAAATGCTCTTTTACTTATTAACTATCCATTAGCTAAACACAGCAGAGCGCCAAACTGTCTCTCCATCCCTTACAGACACCAGACTAAAGGCACCACAGGACATTTTGCTTTCAAACAAAGTGTTCCTTTCTGACTCTCAGAGCCTAGAGAAGACATGAATTTCATTTCCTTCTGAATTATTAGGTCTGTGTCCTCACACAGCAACACATCGGCCCTGCCTCCCATGAATCATCAACAAAGAGATGAATTGCCCTTATGATTAAAGCAGAAGACTTGATGACAGATGAAAGCCATTACAGCTTAATTAAATTTGGCGCTTTCAGCAAATTTGTCTTTAGGTGGGAGCCATATGCTTAATCTCACATGTAATACGAGCGGCGAGGAAGCGGCACCACTGCAGCCGGTTTTGTGGAGGGCTGGTGCTGTCGCCGCAACTATTGATTTCACAAACCTGCAGGGGCAATAACTTTACTTTCATTTCATATGCAAACCTGTTGCATTGTGGCTTTCTCGGCCATGCGTGTGCTAATATTGCCTTTGATAACGATGGATGTTGGTTCCCTCGGTTGGGCGCAGATGGTTCCATGCATTGGATTTTTAATATCAGGCTGTCAGTCAGAGCTTTGCCCTCTTATGAGGCTTCATAAAGAACAGAGGTAGGCTTTCAAACCCATGCACTTGCAGACACTCAGTGACACCTTTCTACGCTTCAGGCACAGTAATCCCAATATTAGCATAGCCTAACATTTACGTTTTTGTGCAATATTGAGAATATTGAGCCGCTGAAATACAAAAAAATAAAATCAAGGACATTTCTGGCCATCACCTCATATTGCATGAGACACGGAATGTCCTTTGGTTGTTACTGCATAAGTAAATGTCTGGTGTATCATCGTGGAGCCTCAGATCTACTATAGTTCCTGTGCTGGAGGTCCAGAGGGTCTCCGCTCACCATCTGGACAGTGCAGAGCCGCTCTGTGTCCCTGTGCTACAGTTACTGACTTCATTAGATTTATTAGGGCTATGAGCCCCCTGCCTAAGGCCAAGAACTTGACAGATGTGCCTCTACTCAAAGCCAAGATAGAGATAGAGTAGAGGAGACCAGCACTTATAGTTATGGGTGAAACACCTAATTCCCAGACACTAAGGTTTTACTTTTTATTTCAGGACATTCTGTCGAGGACATGGTTTAATTTTTTATTATTACGCTGCCTTCAGTCAAATCCTGCAACCCATAAAATAGTGGATATGAATGTATTTGTTAGACAGTTTTTACAGTTCACATGGGGATAATTAGCCATGTATTAGACTAAACTTCCAGAGCTAATTCTTTAGATTCAAATCTTATTAAAACATAAAAAAAACGTTATATACATAAATAATACTGTGCATATTCTGAATTTAGCTGTGTGTAAAGTACATGTCATTTAAATATGATTTTTATTTTCGTCCTGGGTCCAGTTTCATATAAAGACAGAACTAAAGAAAGGAAGAGACACACACTTATCTCGGTATCTCCTAAACTGTGAGACGCACAGGCAAGTTCTTTATATCACATATATTTAGAGGCTATAAAGAACAAAAATACAGTATACATCTTGGTTTCCACTGACTCTTTTTGGTACTAATATTCATAAATTGCATATGGTCCAAGACCAAGAAACACTTTTTCTTTTCAAACAAAGCCAGGTTCACATGATGCTATGGAGTCTTATCAATACTATTGTTATTTTGTCAAAACTGTTATTAAGTTCCAACAATAGACATAAATATGCAGAAATTGTATCCACTGAACGACTGATAGTGTCTTAGATCAACTGGTTTTATCTTTTAAATCAGACCATTTTAGGGCGGGATCCATCATAAGCAAGAGGTTGAAGGTTTAGCGTCATATTACTATTGCTTTATTCGCCTAGTTTTAATTGTTCTCTATAATACAATGTAAGATACTTAAGAAATATTATTGATACATGTTGATAAATTCTTGATGTCACACTGGATGTGTTAGCATTGATGATTATGATAGATGATACATACTTTTGCGTAATAGATCCACGTTCTTGTATAATAATAAAATAGTCGCTGATCAATATAACCGACAGGACTGCAGAAATGTAAAATTCTTTTTCACAGCTGATTTAAGTAATTGTTCATGGAAACGTGTGAGCTGAAAGAATTTTAGTATATTCATCATTTCATTTTTTTGTTCAGATTTTTCAGCCATTTTGAAACTGAAAGGTCATTCTAAGAGCGGCTGTTTTTTACACAAGTCTGGCTGGGAGGTGGACAGGAAGGTGTACTCACAGATATTGGCGGTTCCTTTGGGAATGGGCAGGTAGGAACCCATGCTCCAAGCTCGGCCCTGATAATGTCTCTTGCAACGTGCACAGTCTGGTCCAGTGGTGTTATGTTCACACTCACAACCCAGTTTCCCCTTCTCAAACACACAGCTGTTGGCATGGAGATTGCACTTGCACCTACAGCGGGATTAAGAAGAAATGGTGAATGTCAATCTGAAACGTAAAACATGCACGCGCTTTAACGTCGCATTATGCTGGCAATTTTACACTTGTGATATGTAATTACAGTGATGGATTTAGAATCACTTTGTGGAATATCCATTACAAACTCCAACCTTTACCGAAGACTTCCCATGATGCTGCGGAAGAGAGCTTCATTACGGCATTAAAAACAGCTCATTTACTTGTGCCCCTGTGGAGCTGGTGAATCGAAGCGCGGGTCACATCTGTGACACGGAAGCAGAATGAAAGCCTCGCAGTAGTTGGGCTTTAACATCGAAAGAAGAAAAGATATGGAAAGTCCATCGACACTAACTGCACCTCTTCAAAGATCCTGTGATGTTGCAGGGAAGGAGATTTTAATAGAGTTTTTGGAGAGAACCACATGTAGTAGCAGATTTTTGATGGAGACTAGTGTGGCACGATTCATAAAAAATGTCGATGGTGGCTGAGGTAAAAATTGAGATGTGACATGTATTTTTCTGACAAACACATGCCTTGATTTACAAGATTGACTGTATTTACGCAAATATAAGCAACCCCCCCCCTGATTTTTTTTGTCACAAAATAAAAAGCCCTAAAATTTCCGGCTAAATACTTCTCTTAAAATACTTAATTTTCTTCTTTTAGCAAGCATAACTTGTGACTGTATTGCTTTGATGTTGTTTTACTTGAATAGATAAATCTATTGTAGTTATCGGAACTCCACTTCCCAGAAACCTTGGCGGGTCAACTCCCATGAGCCTTTGCATTCCAGTCAGCGCAGCACTACATAAGCAGCCATTGGCCGGTCTTTATCAGGCGATACTCGATGATTGTTGCAAAGTATTGTTTGCCCTGTGCAGCAGACAGAGCGTTTTGATTGTGTTTGTTCCCTGTTTTTGACTCCTTGCCTGTGTTCTTCATTTTCAACTGTTGCCCTGTCCTATGCCTCATATTTGGTCTATCGTCTCTGTATCTTCTAATATTAATAAAGTGTTTAGTTTATTTTTTTTCACAACACTTATTTATTTAGCCACTGCCAAGTGTTGCGGCATGCTATTGCTTCTTTATTTCTCCTATAGACCTAAAAACATATATGCATGTCTGCCTTCGGAACTATAATTTAAAGAAAGAAAAGAGGACAAAACTCAGAAGAGCACCGCAACATAAAGACCACGGATTTTCGTCTACCTTTATATTTCACAGCGGTCTGAAGGTTGCCTCAGATGAAAAATTCTTCTAATTTTAGCATACAAATATTCATAATAGTCATGACTCCTTCCCAAAACTACTAAATAAGTTTGTGAACATGGACAAAACACCTTGAAACCATGAAACACCTTCAGGGGCCACATATGTCATGAAGGCTATAATCTTTGCATAACTGAATTCTAACAATATATACTACTACTAGACTTTAATATTTAAAACACACATTTACTAAATTATTAATATATTTAGGACATTTTAAACAGATTCAGAATGTGGTGACTCGTCTAATTTTCTTCTTAAAAGGAAACACACCAGACTTACAGAAAAGTCCAAGAGTCCTAAAGTCTTGAAGAGAATTGAAGTTCTCACGTTTGACATTACTGTAAATCTAAGTCAATGTCAATGGTGGGAAAATATGATATATATATAGCTCATCTGGTCTCATGCTGTACAGTAAATCACTGGGCCACAATCACACCTGAATCTCAGTTTGATATTTTGCCTTTTGAAGCCCTACAGAGATGTTCAGTGAAATCGCAGCAATCTGTGACGAACAGTCACAATATCACGATTGACGAAGTCAGTCCAAACCCAATTCCTTGTTGTCATTGCAACTTGGCCAATAAAGTTTCTGATTCTGATTGAGATATGATTCGTGCTGCGCTAATATGACATATTCTACCCTAATTCGCTTTTCAAAGGCAAATAAACCGAGCCAATGTGTCTGAAAAAGGAAATTTTTGGTGCCACTTGAGATGGCTTAATGTTTCCAGATCTCTGAATATATCATCTTCTCTAAATATAATTTGCAATCATTGATTTTGCCAGGAGACCAAAGGTTGTGAGCGTGCGGTGTACTTCTGACCTCTGCCTCCCTGCGCGATGACCAGCGGTTAATGAGATCATTGAGCATTCTGGATACGCTACACCTCTCTGGAGAGTTCGTGTTGAGTATGATATCGACTCAGTATTTGTTTTTCCCGCAGTAGCGTGGAGTGAGGACTTAAAGCCGGGCGGCGAGGATTGTGAACTTGAGACAGGCACGCTGCTGAAATGCATCCGTTATGATTGACTTCCTTGTGACACTGCACATGAATGATTAACAACAGCATGGATGCAGGACTAAAATAATCCTTTTCACTTCAGGGTGGATCTTGTCGTGGTTGCGTTCCTCGTTCGGAAAATGAAGCTTTTTAAACGTTAAATGAATGTAATTTTTTTTCTTTCCATTTATTCTGTAGATAGGATTTTTGAATGATCAAGCAAATAATAGAGCCAAAATTAAAAGATCTAATGAAGACTTGGTTATGAGATTTGATTTGGACTTCACATATGAAAAAAAGCGTCTGTCCCTTTTAATCAGCAGCCCAATTAAGCGAAGTCGACTGTATATAAATATTAATATAGAAAAATAGATATATAATATTTTTTAGGAGATTCCCTGAACATAAAACTTTGGAAAGCAAAATGAACGCTTTAGTTAATTATGTTCTTGTGCTAGTTTCAATCTCTTGATTACCAAAATGGCGAGAATTGATTGCAGGTGCCCAGAAAGAAAGTCAATTACATCTGTGAGATATTTCTAATCGGTGGATGTATCTACTTGCCCTTCATCTAGATAGTAAAATCCCCTGAAGTGTGGTGCTTTGAGAGCAGACCCTCAGGTTAATTAAAAACCAGCTGAAACTGGATCATCAAGCTGATGTCACCAAGTTCAGTGTATCCGTGGCATGGCGGCGAGGGACATGATGCTTTTGCCGTTGGCATTGTCATATTGAAATTGGAGGGGCCATTGAATATAATTTTGTTGGCGCCGGTGGGAAAATGCCTGGCACGGCGACCGTTTGTACTGGCTGAGAGATGAAAATCCATTTCATAATTCTTTTTTGGCCCCCTCTTCCTCCTCCTGGCTCTCCCACAGTGGGCTTTGGCCATTATCTAAGAGTGGCACCACTCAGTGACTCATTTAACTTTACTCTCCTCCCTCCGTTTACGAATCAAGGATGTGCTTTGTGCTCCTGCTCTCTAAAGATATTGCTCAGGGAATTATGCAGAGCTTCATTGTCTGTGAGGTGTAGTTCATAGCTCATATTCAGATTTTATTTTTTGTTTAACTGAAAGGTTTTTTTTTTATGAACCCAAGAAGACTATTTTGACTTCGCCCCTTGGGTTTTATTGCAAGACTCTGAAGTCACATGATCCAATGTTGGCCAAAAATATTTTGCATAGAACATTTTCATTTAATATCCGACCTTAAAAAAATGTCCATTACCATAAAGCACTGCATTTAAAATGTATTTGTTTTCTTCAGGGTAAAGAAAAGTAGATTTTCATGTCAACATTTTTCATGCTTCATCTAGTTTTTCTTTTTTTACTTCATTCAGTTTGACAGCTCATAACAGCCTATTTTTGTACTATTAATTTTCAGGTTTTAGACTTCCAGCATGATGAGAGTAGTACAAACTGACTACAAATTGCCAAGTAGTGTGTTTTTTTTCTTCAAAATGTCATTTGTATTGCAGCTTTAACATAATTTGGAGTTAAATATTGATCTTAATTATGCTCTTTATTGATTTCTTTATCACAGTACAGATAATGTAAATACAAATTGCAGTCCTTCCGTTAACTGTCTTTTTCCTCTTTGTGAACACTCAAGGCCACAGAAACTGTTATGTGAAAGCAAACAAGACTAATCGCCATGGAATTAAAAATTTTTATTCTATAAGATCAATCTTCTGGTTTTCTGATTTGTCCTTATAAATTCCCTTAAAATTCCAAAGAATAATCACTTTTTTCCTTTTCCAAATGTTAATTTAAAGATTCAACTATTCTATTTGATTTTTATATTAGTGACTATAGATTTATAGAGACTATAGATGTACTTTTATTTATCAAGATATGAGTTTAAACAAACACCACCAGTGACCTTTAAAGGCACAAGGGAAGAATTGGAGAACATCGACCTCTGGCAACGTTCTTTACCTTCCAGCCTTGAGAATTGGATGATTCTCAGATGTCTTTTGTAGTGAGTAGAAGACTTGGACTCCAGATGTAAACAGCAGTGGAGGCACAGACACATCTGACAGCCAGCTCATCAAAAAAGCAGGCTAGAAAACCCTCTGTCCATCCTCTTGAACATCACAGATACAGCTGAAGTTCTCTCGCTTTGCACGTCAGCCAGCCTGAGTTTGAATCTGCCTAGTGTTCCGACATCTGCCATAACAGTGTCTTTGTATTTTTTTTTTGAGACAAACTGTGAAGTGACCTCCATCACTGGGTTTGAGTGGTCAACAGCATCCAGAAAAGCGTTAACAGGACTAGGAACGATCACATTTGTAATCCTTCACCCTTTTTTTTAAGACCACGCTGGTACTTTTGCAAGAGACCGCCTGCTGTTTGGATTGGTCATGGCGTATAACTGCAGATTGTGTAACGTGGCTTTATTCCTTCTGTAAGGATTAGTATGATGCTTAAATGAAGATAAGAGTGTTTCACACTTGCCTGCGCCTCGAGTGTGTTCAAACTTCCCTCATTATGCCTTGGTTGCAGAACTCACCTTAGTGAGAAGACTGATATTAGTACTGACCAGGTAAAACGCATGTGCTGTTCTTATAAAACGCAAGTTAGATATTTGATGCATCACTATTTCACTTTCACATTTTAATCACAATTTCACTTTTTATTGAAATATTAAATATTATGAGATTATCAAATACGTACTGCATTAACAAATATTATTGAGAGCCAGAATATGGGTGGGGTTAAGATGCATGCTTCCAGAAAGCACGCCCACATTGGTCTTCCATTATGCATTTTTTCTACAGTGGCAACACAATGTAACAAACTTAAAAAAAGGCAGCATATGGAAATTGTTCTAGTTATGCTATCAAATATCATTATAACTAAAATTATTAGCTTTATATATATATATATATATATATATATATATATATATATATATATATACATACAGCTAACATATATACATTACTGTTTCACAATTGTTAAAGAAGGAAAAATTTGCTATATTATCACTTTGCTATAGTGAAAAGGCTGTACCAGGCTGTAAACCTTTCTTTTCTGCAGTGTTTAGCTGTTGAATTTAACAATCAATTTTAGATTAAGCCTCGAGTAGACAGTCTGTGAATTGCACTTTTGTATTAGATTAAAAACAAGAGTGAGAGGTTGGCAGTTGTTACTCAACTCTCCCCACTCGCCAAATTGGGCATCCATCTGGTTGAAAAGCAATGGATCTCAGGCAAAATGTTTGTCTCTCACCTCAAAATAGTTGACCACGCCACGGCTCTTTAGATTTCCCAGAGAATATTAAGAATTTATCACTGTGTATAGTTTGCCTCCTTCCATTTTACTGTGACCGAATCTGAATTTGCGGCACTCTGGTTGGCTCTGCTAGAAGCTATGCCAGCAATTTGTTTCAATGACAGGCCCTATTATGAAGCATTTACAATGATCTGCATAAATATTATGCTAATGTTAGACTCGGCTCATCCTTGCTTTGATCACACACGACCTCTTCCTCGTCTTCAGAGCTACATGCATAAAAAAGAGAGTGGAGATGTGGTATAAGCATGTGCTGATGGAGTGCTGCGTTTAGTGATCAGTAAAGTGTAACGCTCGCACATGATGTGTCTAGCATAAAGACAAGTATATCATGCTCAATACTTCAAAAGTGACTGAATTAGTAGTTTTATTAGCTGTTTTAGCTTTTGGAATTATGACATGAACTGCCTGGATTCATCATAAATCGTTATGAGCGTTGATTGGGTTAAAACCTATACATTCAAACTAATAGAATAAAACTTATTCTTAGTTATGATACTTCTTGTATCAAAACTAAAACAAAAAAATAGCAGCTTTTTGCTATTTTGAAATTGTAATATTTTTTTTCCAACTGCGCTACACTACACACACTTAATTTAAACATCAGCATAATTGTCTGTTATTATTAACAGACATGCAATTGTAGAATAGTATTTCTTTACATATTGAAGCTATTGGAATGAATAATGTTGTTGTATTGCGAGCGCAAAATAAGTTGATATTCAGCTTTACTGCAGAGCCCCAAGGGAGAGTTTATCTGGATGCGGTTTTTCGGAATCTTCTTCATTATTGATGACTGCAGCAAAGCTTCTCATTAGCAGATTTCAACAACTTGGATGTGACTCTCAGATGATTGACAGTAAACACGGTCCGTCCTGACAAACATCTGCTCAAAATCTCATCCCACGACTGGCCCAATTCAGCCCCGTGTGAGTTCCAATTAACCGTCACCTGCTGAAAAATTACTGAATCATTGATTATTGATGACATACATACCAATACATTTGGAATCTGGTGGTTCTGGAATCTGGAATTTTCATCTGGACTTCAGTGTTCCAGTGTTTAATTCTGTCTGTCTGTCTGACAAATGTCTGCATCTGTCTATCAATTGTCTCAGTCTGAGTCAGTCTGTCTGTCTGTCCATCCATTTGCCTGTCTAACAATTCAATAATTTTTTTAAGATTACTATTGTTTTCCCCATTTTAATCTCTTAAATAATTTAAAGGTAAAACTGGAAAGAAAATGTTAGATAAACATTCGTGCAGTAGAATCGTCTGATCTGAAGACGTTTTAGGGAGGATAAGGATGAAATAAAAAAAATCGCACAGGATATTGTTGCAGACCTGCAACTGTCTGTTGCTGGTTTTAATCCCAGATGGTGAGTGTTCTTGAGCAAAACGCTGACCCCCACATGCCCACGCTGACACACGGCTTAAGGTTGCCCACTGCTCCGGGTTTGTGTGTCACTTCACCATGTGTATGTAGCTTCACTGGATGGTTAAATGCGGAACACAATTTCAATATGGTCCCTAGTGGCCATAATGTCAAACTTCACCCTAGTTCCTTCTTATCAGAAAAAGACAGACTTTGTCTTACAGAACTTATGTGGAACTGTAATGTGATCAAAATATGCATCTCACACATAAACATGAATTTTTTTATCAAAAAAATTCAGAGTAGTTTGGCTGAGATGCTAATCTCAGAGTAATATGTTTTATATATGACATTCTACTTCTCACATGCTAAACATTTCTAACCTCTTCCAAACAATCTTTCTTTTAGAAGCTCCTTGGTATTATGCTTCTCTTTGCATGCAGGTTTTTTTTTTTGAATATTAAATTGAAAACCCACAGGCAAAAGAAGATATTGGACACCCCTGATTTGCCACGGGCACTAATAAAAGGCAAAATAGGATTATTGCCACAAAGACAAAATCTTAACGCATCATTCCTAAACATAAATGCACATCAATGCAGTCATCTCTGTTGGAACTTGCCTTTACTTTTACAAATATATTTGATCATTATTAGTTTTTTTAAAACCAGGATTCCCTAACAATAGTAAAGATACAATCTTGTCAGATTAAACAAAAGAACATCAAACGAAGTAGATGAAAGAGTTTCTCTCCTGGAGTCCATTAAGGTGAGCTTGCTGGTTCATTTTAATTGACGCTGTCTCTTCGTGCTCTTGTTTTCTGTGAGGTTTTTTTCAAATTAATCTTTTAATGAACCAAAAATGTGCAGTGAAAAAAAACTTTTAAGAGTTTATAAGATTAATTATGGTTAGTAACTTCTAGGCCATAGTGTACATGCTGATTTGCCATTTTCTATGGAGAAAATGTACTTTTATATGGTAATATAGCAAGTTTCACATTGTCTTCTTATTCTTATTTTAAATATAACTTGGTCAAATGTACAAAATATGATTTAAATGAAGAAATTCCAACGTTAATATTAACTGTGTTTGAGTGGGGTTAAAGAAATTAAATAACCGTTTTAATAGCTTTTAAAAGCCTAAAACCATTTGAACAATCGCTGATGTTAAACAAGTGATAAACATGAAAATATGGAATGAAAGGAAGAACTAGTCTTCTCAGGAAGGGTTTGATCCTCGACAAAATTCTACTTCTTTAGTCCAGCCACAAAGCAAATTACAAGTAAATTACAGTAAGGCCTATAGATTATAGCCTGAGCTCATAAAGATTAGAGATTTTCTGAACCAGCAGGTATCACGACTGTGGTGTCCTTGATCAAGACCCTGAACCGTGTCTGCTCACTGCTCCATGTATATGTGTGTGTGTGTGTGTGTGTGTGTGTGTTCGCCCCTCTTTCACGGATGAAGCGCACACATTCCAATGTTGTCCCCAAAAATACCTCACTTCACCACATTAAGTGTACATTTTAGAACACTTTAAGTCATTGAGACAATACTATTCCACCTGGTTACTTGTATTCACACTCTCCAGAGTTAATATCCCCATGGTGTTAATTTTCCCAGCTGTTTATAGTTGGGTAGTGTTAAAATTTGTGTGAAAATATTTTACTTAATATAACATGAAGAGTTCATGTTTCACAGTTTCAGGCTGAAATCTCAAAAAAATTCAACACTTAGGAGAGTTGATTAACCACGGCGGAATTTACTGTGCAGATCAAAATAAGGTTCAGTCTAAAGATCCAATAAAGATTCATCATAGGAATCAAACACTACATGCCATCATAAACCACCGCTTGCCATCATTACAGATGCAATGTCATATTAATGTGGCCCAACAGGCCCACTTGCATTCCAATGTGTCTCCAGTGGTTATTATTTAATCAGCAGTAAATGGTCTTAATTAATAGATTAGTCTCTTTCCAATTAACCGCCCTTCTAATTGCCCTAATCTACAACTGCAGTCCTCTGAATCCCAATTCTGAGCTGTGCGTCCAGATTCACAAGGGACCTATCAAACGATTCATTATGAAGTTATTCTCCCATAAACCAACTGCTTATGAGCCATTCCGCTCCAATTTGGAGAACATCTGCTGTATTTTTGTTGCTTATTGTGTGACCTTTGATCTGTACAGATATGAAGAAGCCAAACTTTACTTTTAGTTTTTTTTACTGCTAGTCAAGTGGGGACATTTGAGGTGTAATTCATTTTTTTGGTGTCTGCTGTGCTCCCTTCCAGGTGAGTTTTATTTTTAGAAGACAATGAATCAGTGATTATTATAAATGCCCCATCGACTGACAGCACACAGTGGTCTGCAAGCGAGCAGATGCAATTGGTTGGCTCGGACAAATGTGAATTTTTAGTCTTGCATACAATTTACGGCACGTGGTCGATTGTACACTGTTGATACTCTTTTTATTGTGAAGTTCTGCATAGTCTCTCACGTGGCAGAAGTTTGGTTTGTCATGCTTATGTTCTGTTCTCACACTGTCAAATAATGTAGAAAGAATTTACTCAAAAACACAAGAAAACCAGCCTGAAAGATGTGTGTTAACTGTGCCAGATTTTTTTTCTGATAGAAGAAACTTGAATATAGAAGTTGGATCACTGAAGAAAGTTTTGTCTATGTATTAGCCTTCATTTTACATACATTCAAATGTCATGAAACAAAGGCATACAATAAAAAAAACAAAGGAAACTGAAAATTGCTTTGGGTTTTGGAACTTGATGCCTAAATTTTAAAGTCTCTGTTTCCGGTAATTTGTTCATCCTTGATGCAAGTTTACTACTGTCATGTATGTACAGTAAAATACAAAACAACATGCTATCAACCTACAAAATTCTGCAAAGCATTTTACAAAGGAACTGTTAAAAATGCTTTCAGGTGCACTTAAAAATAACAATGTTCTAATTAACTTAAAATTGTAAGTTAGCCTAAGAAGTAAGCCATTTTTTAATACTGACTATTGTCCACCATCTATAATGTTGATCTGTGATTCACTCTTAATGGATGTTTTACACTGATTTGCCATTGTTATGAAACATGCACGGTCTTACCTTCCCTGCACTTTGATGTCTGAGATGGCGTAGAAGTATCTGGAGAGGTTGTTCTGATCCACCATTGTGGCTCCACTGGCAGGCCGCAGAAGTCTGATACGAAGGTCAGTGAGGGTGAAGAAATCCCTTAGATTCTTAGTAGTGTCGAGCTGCCCATATAGAGAAGCCATGTTGTGTAATCTAGGGCCTGCCAGAAGGGCAAAGCGGTCTTTGATCTCAAAGTGGACGGTCTTGTCATACTTCCACACGTAGCCTATTGAATAGGATTCAGTGCAGATGATTTCGAGCATGCTGCTCTGTGTGAGCTCATGGACCGCCTTAGACTCCATATTAAACGCATCCAAACAGTCGGCAGCATAAAACTGGTAGGGCTGCCATGTACGGCCATAATCCAGTGACTTCTCTAAAACCATTTGCTCAGGTCTGCCGGACTCAAACGTGAGGACAATGTCATCCGTGAGCTCGATTGTTTTGTTCCAGGAAAGCGTGATGTTGACCTGAAGAGGCATGGGGTATTTTTTCCAGGATGTTGATTGCCAGAAAGTTGTGGGATTTCGACCCTCTGGGTCGAACATTAGCTCCGGCGGGTGTGCAAGTTCTTCGGTAGCAGCATCACATTCATTATTACACATATATGGGTTTTCCTGAAACACACACAGACCAAGCGTGTTAATAATTCAGCATGCCACTACAGTCAAATCTCATTATGATGGTCTTTAAATGAGCCTTGAAATCCAAAGCTTTACATCAAACAATTTCTTAGAAAAGACACCTCTAGGTTAATTATTGCATCACAGATTGGAATCTGGTACGTACATACGAGTTTCTTTACAAATAATCCATTTCATCAATCTATTTTCCATTTTGGGATCACAGTTGCCTGTCCCAGCATCTCTGCGTCTGAAGCTGAGAAATACACCCTAGACTGGTGGCCAACCAATCATGGAACAGGACACACACATTCACACTCTCACTCCAATCTGTGAGCAATTGTCCAGACTGTTTTCAGTCAGTGGAAGGAAACTGGAGACCCAAAGGAAAACCGCACACGCACAGGGAAAACATGCATATTCCACACAGAAAGACTTAAACTCTGCCACTTTGTCATTACCAGTTAAAGCAAAGAGCGACAAATGATTTACTACAAAAATAACACGTCAAATCTTTTTCCCCAATGGTCTACAGTTTCCTTGGTTGTTATATTGGTTATGTCTGATATGTTCATTTATTTTTCTGCATGTTCATAACAGTGCCTGGTCTGGCGGACCCCATCTGTTAGACCCACGATTACACAGATAAACTAGTACATCGAATATATTGCTTTTTATACATGACTGTAACGCCGCAAGGACAGAACCAGCTGATCTCATCCATTATTTGCCGAGGTTCCTTTATCGGTGTGTCCATTACTATATATTCCATGCTTCTTCTTCTGTCAGGACCAGCTGACCTTGTCCATTACAGAACAATGATAGCTGTTGATTCATTTGGTCTTCATCAACACAATAGGACGAATGTTGATTCTTCATCCCTAGCTCCAGAGACGGTCAGAGGAACATGTTCACCACTGTGTGCATGAGAGCTCAACAGTTACCTGCCCGCTCAAGACCACCTAGATTGCTAATGTAATTGACATCCGCGCTTGTTGGCCGGTAGGATGGGAGCAGAATTCTGATGAGTGAAGTTGGAGATACACAGAGAGCTCTATGCATTTTTCATGTGTCTGTGTCTGCCCTGCACCGCTGAGCCACTGTTTCAGATCAACCCTTTCATTAACATTCAGCACACCTCTGAGCGCAAATGACAATCAGCCATGAACTTGGAAGGATTGGCCATTAATTTCCATCTTGTATACTTGTTTGATCGCCTGCAATTGTCATAAATCTTGTCTCGTTTCAGGCTGAATCGGAGGCAGAATGCAATTACAAAAGATGCAGAACATCTGAAGGGACAGAAAAAAAACCTGCTTTTGTTCAAGGAATCATTTTATCCCCGTCCGTGCTGTCACTGGAAGAACTGACATATTGCAATGTGTTCGCTCATCAAATTAATTACCTACTCTGAGCTGTTGGATCATACGCTGGTTTCCCTGTTTGACTGGCCCAGGATTCTACACCACGAGGACGGATCTTAGATTTTGTCTTGGAAATAAACAAAACCATCTTTGCTCAAGTCAACGTGTTCAAGTAATCATATACCTTGTGGCATAGATATTTAACAATTGCAATATTCATAATCCATGAGTTCAAAATTAGCCTTCCTAAATATAAACAGAAAATGTAATTAAATCTTGAACATGAGACAAACCATCATCGATTCATTTTCTCCCTTCTCCCTGATTACAGCGTTTACATTAGATTCAGTATATATTGAGTAGAGTTTAAAGTGTCAAGAAAAATCAATGCACATTTTAAGACATACCAGCATGAAATCTTTGAGATGAAGAAGAGCAATGTAGTGTAGACCAATGGACAACAGCAGTCCTTTCCACAGGCGCTCTCTATTAATCCCATCTGATTAGAGAACTGCTGTAGAAGTGTGCATCACAGATACTTTAACGTAAAGGTCATGTACGAACCATTGCTAATGAGGTCCTGCCTCATAAAGCCACCAGGGCAATTCAATATTGTGTCTCAGGAAGTGTGGGCCGATGGTTTGAACCCAGAATGTTAGGTCGTTCATCATATCAGCCTGCGTTAATTGAGCATTCGAGAGTGTGCCATGTTATTACCACTTCTGACCCCAAGAGCAAAAAAGCAGGCTGTAAATTTCAATGCTAAAGCGTTTTATGAAGTTCATAAATATGGTGCATAACACCTCATACTTCTACTATATAATTAGCCTGCCTTTAAAAAAGTCTGTACTTCTTTTTCTACACATTAACAATTTGATATTTTTAAAATAAACAAAAAAAAAACATTTATGTTAAATTATTTGAAAATATTTATATAATGAAAATGTGTTAATAAAAGACAAGCTGCCCACGAATGAATAATATTTAGATACTTGACACAGTTATACGACTGTCAAAAATGTTGTACTAAACTTGTTAATTTAATTGTATTAAACTTTAAAAAAATACCTTTTGATCCTAATGTATTAAAGCCCTACATTTTCCGTCTAATCCACTTAAGAAATGTATTGATATTTATATCAGCGGTGGCATGAAGGTTGTGAGACTGACGGGTTCTGTAACTGTTTGTGTTTTATAGTCAATGAAAAGAAACACTAATTCAATGGCTAGAGACTAGCGGGTCCTGATAAATCGCTCCAGTCAGGCCCACAATTCAGTGAACGTAACTAATGTTGATGAATATCAACCCGAATCACAGACCACAGCTATTTATGTTCCAATCTGATCTGTTTAGATACTTACTCACTATAAATGCCACACCACCTTTTCAAACAACCTAAATAATCCTGCTAAAAAGCACACAATGCTTACATTTCTCTAGGACATTATGTTCTTTTGAAAATATGTATTTATTATTATTGTTTTACACTGTAGACTCAACCAAAACTCAACCAGGTTTGGCAGAAAATTACTTTTATTTATATACAGTGGTGTGAAAAATTATTTGCCCCTTTCCTGACTTTATTTTTTTTTGCACGTTTGTCACACAAAACGTTTATATTTAAAAATAATATTAGTCAAAGATAACACAAGTAAACACAAAACGCAGTTTTTAAATGAATGGTTCTATTATTTAATTAGGAAAAAAATCCAAACCCACATAGCCCTGTGTAAAAAAGTGATTGCCCCCCTGGTTAAAAAAAAAAACTTAACTATGGTTTATCACACCCGAGTTCAATTTCTGTAGCCACCCCCAGGCCTGATTACTGCCACACCTGTTTCAATAAAGAAATCACTTAAATAGAAGCTACCTGACACAGAGAAGTAGACAAAAAGCACCTCAAATGCTAGACATCATGCCAAGATCCAAAAAAATTCAGGAAGAAATGAGAACAAAGGTAATTGAGATCCCTCAGTCTGGTAAAGGTTATGAAGCCATTTCTAAAGCTTTGGGACTCCAGCGAACCTGAGTGAGAGGCATTATCCACAAATGGCAAAAACATGGAACCGTGGTGAACATTCCCAGGAGTGGCCGGCCGCCCAAAATCACCCCAAGAGCGCAGAGACAACTCATCCGAGAGGTCACAAAAGATCCCAGGGCAACATCCAAAGAACTGCAGGTCTCACTTACCTCAATTAAGGTCAGTGTTCACGACTCCACCATAAGAAAGAGACTGGGCAAAAACGGCCTGCATGGCTGTTCCAAGACGCAAACCACTATTAAGCAAAACGAACATTAAGGCTCGTCTTAATTTTGCCAAAAAACATCTTGATGACTGCCAAGACTTTTGGGAAAATATCTTGTGGACTGATGAGACAAAAGTTAAACTTTTTGGAATGTGTGTGTCCCGTTACATCTGGCGTAAAAGTAACACAGCATTTCATAAAAAGAACATCATACCAACAGTAAAATATGGTGGTGGTAGTGTGATGGTCTGGGGCTGTTTTGCTGCTTCAGGACCTGGAAGGCTTGCTGTGATAGATGGAAGCATGAATTGTAATGTCTACCAAAAAATCCTGAAGGAGAATGTCCGCTCATCTGTTCGTCAACTCAAGCTATCTTGGGTGCTGCAGTAGGACAATGACACAAAACACACCAGCAAATCCACCTCTGAATGGCTGAAAAAAAACAAAATGAAGACTTTGGAGTGGCCTAGTCAAAGTCCTGACCTGAGTCCCATTGAGATGCTGTGGCATGACATTAAGAAGGCGGTTCATGCTAGAAAACCCTCAAATAAAGCTGGATTACAACAATTCTGCAAAGACGAGTGGGCCAAAATTCCTCCAGAGCTCTGTAAAAGACTTGTTGCAAGTTATCGCAAACGTTTGATTGCAGGTATTGCTGCTAAGGGTGGCCCAACCAGTTTATAGGTTCAGGGGCAATTACTTTTTCACACAGGGCTATGTGGGTTTGAATTTTTTTCTCACTAAATAATAGAACCATTCATTTAAAAACTGCATTTTGTGTTTACTTGTGTTATCTTTGACTAATATTAAAATGTGTTCAATGATCAGTAACATTTTGTGTGACAAAAATGCAAAAGAATAAAAAGTCAGGAAGGGGGCAATTAGTTTTTCACACCACTGTATATATATATTAGAGCTGTACGATAAATCGTCATAAGATCGCAGTCTCGATTGTACCCCCCCCCACCCCAACTCCCAATCTTAATCCAGCATTTATATGAGTCTGCCAAACTCAATGATCGAAGATCATTCAGCAAATATATCAGTACACTGTAAAAAATGAATCATGAGGCTTGAAATTTTCATTAATAAAAATATGTGATTGCTAAAAAGAATGCTCATGTGTCCTTGAAAAAAATGTTGTTCTGTGTTTCACTTAAAATATTGAGAACAATATTTTAAAACAAATTAAAATGTACATTTCACCTCTTTTTTAAGTAAACCAGTGGAATTTTTGGCGTCAATTTAAGAAACCATTTCGGCTAAAAAATTGAGAAAAGGACAATTCACATTTATTTTAAGAGAATTGGTTCAATTGGTTTGCAGTTTTAATTGAGTCACAGTCATATGAATCGCAACACGTGAAGTGATCAAATTCCATTTTTATGAACAGCAGATGAAGAGTGAATGTGGAGTCCGTTAAGAGGACAGTTAATTAGGAGAATCAACAGCTCCAAATCATCAAATGAGCTTGTTCCTTGGTAGAGCCAATGAGAAGCTTGCATGTGTTGCTTACAGATCTTTAGCATTTTTTAAACTTTAAAAAAAAAAAAAAACATTTTTGCATTAACTGTTACGTTATAACAAAGATACATTGAAGCGATTTATCTTAAAAGATGACAATATATGTTTAAATAATGTGAATAACCGTCTCACCATCAATGTGTCTACTGCTCTTCAGAATGAGGTTGAGGCTGGATTCCACACTCTTGCTTTCTGACTGTTAAATGTCTTATTAGAGGTAGAGAAGATTATCTAATGAGTGGAATCTCTGTGAGGAAATATATGGAAATGTTGTCAATCAAGTCTTTAGCATTCAAACCATCAATAATCAAAAATATTGAGAAAATTGGGTTTTCTTTTCTCAAATTAAGAAGCACAATCCACTAAGAATTGTTAAATTGATAATGTCAGGCTGAATTTTTCAAGATTTTTTACATTATTTTATCAAGTATGTTCTACTTAAAAGTAAGCGTTGAGAAACTACTTAAATATAATTTGTGTAATATGTTACCAAACTTTTTTTTTTTACGTAAATAGCACGTCACATTTTTTACAGTGTATATTGCTGTATATCAGTAAACCATAAACAGCAAACATTTACAGTTAAGGACACAAATATTAGTCCCCCTAAAAAAGTAATCACTGTTTGATAAGTATTTCAAAAGTGCTTTTAAACAGAGCTAATAATTTTGTCCTCAACTGTACCAAATATTGTACATTGGTATGTTTATTTTTATTGTGTTTAACAATTATTTTGTTTTCTTTACAACATTCCTTTTACATTACATTACATTGTTTTTCATTCCATTTATATACAAGCTGATTTTCAGTGTCCAGAATAGTGATCTTGAATCATGGAGAAAAAAAAAACCGAGAATCGTGTGGCTCTAATTTTAATTAACATAAATATTAATTATTGTTGGTGCTGTCAAATGATTACATTTTTTTAACTAGTTAATTGTATTTCCCTGACCAAATTAATCTTGACTAATTGCGATTAAATGACTAAAGCTTGGAATAATTATGTAATGAGGTGTAATATGTAAATTAATGTAAACTCAAAACTAAATAAACACTAGTTTAAATACTGCAATATAATTTAGTCAAGTCAAGTCAAGTCAAGTTGGTTTTTTATTGTCATTCTACTACATGTGTGGACATATAGTAGAACGAAATTTCGTGTCTCACAGGACCACGGTGCTACAAACAACTAAATCTAAAAAAGTACACATACACAAACAAACTGTACAAAGACTTAAATAATACTGTGCAAAAGTAATGCTCAGAGGGAGCATTTAGTATAATTTGTTCAATTTGCAATATATTTTCTTCGTTTTTTAACCCTCCGATTTCGAGTCACTCTTTATTCAAGATAAAACACACAAAAAAAGTCAATTTTGAAGTGTTATACACCAATTGAAAGTTTGAAGTACATTTTTTTAGGTTACACTCTAATGTGTTTTTTGTAAAATAAATAAATAAATGAATAGTAATAATACTATGTACATAATAATAATAGAATGTACATAAAGAAATTACATAAAGCTTAGAATGTCTGTTTTTAAATATAAGTGTAAGTAAATACAGTATTGTCTATACCTAATCCCTATTAATCAAAAGTGGTGGCTTGTTGAACAGAGATTTGAAACAAGTTACGTATTTGCAGTTGAAACATCTAAATAAGGTCGAGTCTCAGTTTTAACAAATCCATTCAAGAACATTCAAAACACCACGGACAGAGACGAGATGACTAGATCAATGAGACAAGCAAGTGTCTGTCCTTAACCACTTTTCGCCTAAATGGCAGCAAGTGAAAGCAATCACTCTGAACTTCTGCTCATAATAAGCCACACCTGGTAACACTAGCGTGGCTCTCTATGTACAGATTAAACTGTTGCAGAGATGTTTTAACAAGTCATTTTAAGCAGTATTTTATTATTAAGTCTTTGTTCTAAAGTCTTCAAAAGACCATACTTCCAGAAAAATGTGACCAATATCAGTGTAATGTCACAATTTAGTCCAGGCTCTGAAGAATGCTTAAACTTTTTTTTGATGACTAAAACAAAAGTCCTCTTCAAGGTATGGCTGTGGAAATGTTAAGCCATGCTGGCTGGAGGGGCCTGATAATGGAGAGGACTGTGAGAAGGGGCAGTGAGGGATTGTGGGTATAGGCTATTTGACAGAAACTCAATAGCACTTTAATGGTTCATAGTCATTTAGGTGCTTTACTGCATTGCAGGAGTTACCCCACTGACCAGGGGAGAAATGAGGCAAAACGGTGGTGAACTCTGAAACCAGTGAGACCTGCAAACACTGCAGAATAAGATCTGTGGCCTAGCCTGACAGATTGCCGATAGGATATGTGGAAATCACTTCACTGGGCATAAAATGAAAACATTATGATAAGAACCTTGCCCAAGCAAATCCTTGTGGACTGTTGTATTAAATATCTGTGGCATTGGGTCATGGAGGAAACCAGAGATGGATCTGATTGGGACTGGAAATAAATGGGATCTTAATAAAGACAGTAACATTCAGAATAATGGAATCAAGCATAATAAATATATAATGTAAAGTCTATCAGTGTTCAAACGAAACACTCAAAGTTTTGCTAAACATTGAAGAAAAATATCTAGAAAACATTACAATTGTGTGTTTTTTGTCAAAATGATAAAGTTTGATTTGTTTGCATCCGACTATAAAATACATTTTAATTTAGATTTCTTTAAGGAAATAAAATGTATGTACAAAGCTATTATTACAAGGCAAATCCTAAATTTTTAGAGGCTCATTTAGGTTCAACATTAAGTTCAACATATTAAGTTCAACATTATACATTGAACACAAGAAATTAGATGTGACCATACACGGAAAACAAGTGCTGAGGATTAATTAAGTTAATTTTGTTTAGATTAATTACATATTTTGAAAATGTTGATACGAATGTTTTATTATTAATTCCATGGAGCATCTGTTCTAAAGTAATGAATTAGTAAACAATTAAAATGTATGTATTACGATATCTGTTTAAACAATTGGCACTAAAACTAATTCACCACATTCATCACATTTCATATCTTTGTATAATATAATTCTCATACAATTTATTTAATTGTAAACAATAGAACAATTGCATTCAGAAAACATTTAGAAGCAACCTTCATGCTTCATGTCACCTTCATTGACAGTATATACAAATAAATAATTACTTTAGTGATTCTTGATCACTGAAAAGTATTGTGATGGAAGACCTTATTCACATAAGCTGCCTCATAGACAGACTCCGATCAGCAGAAAGTCTGCTCTATTAATCCATATAATAAACAGGCCTCAAGCACACCATCCAGGCCATGGCAAATAGGTAGAAATGCAGCCGAGTTTCTGCTCACACAATGAGACACTGATGGTTACTTATATAATTACTTCATTTAAACATCTATTGTCTTCTTTTAAGACAAATTACTTCAATTGCCCCTTTTCACAATGAAACAGGATCATGTACAGTATGTGTTAATGATTTATTTTAAAGTTTAAAAATGGTTAAATAACTATGTGCAAAACATGAAAGCGTTTCGTTGGCCAGTTCTCTCTCTTTCTCTCTCGTGTCGTGGAGCTCGTCTCATCTGACCTGATTGTCAGCGTTACGGCTAAAAATGCTTTTTGGAAAAGAAAAACTTACCATTAATGAACCGTGTGTCTGAATTAATGTAGTCTCCGTGCTGACCAATATGATTCTTAAAGCAGTGCTTTGTCATAGAAACCACATTAAATACTGTTGCATGTGAAATTCAGAAAGTGTTAATATTAATTGATATTGACACCATCATGTTAAAAGCAGTACCACCCACTAGAACGTGCCCCTAATAGAAAAGATGAAAATTGGCTTTTTATTAGAAGTTTTACGGTGTATTTATATAATGAAAAAATGTTCTATTTTTCAACTTCTACTGGAGAGCAACACTACACTTTTCTACTTGCTGATCATGTTATATTATGATAACTAACCACACAACTCCATTAATTCAGAGATATACGTATAACAAATGGTAAGTTTTGCTTTTCCATTTAACATTTTAGAGAATTGACAAAAATTACGCTGTCAGAAAAAACACAGAACAACAACACAAAACCCCTGCACAAAAACACTTCTTGAGCACAAAATAACACTGATATACTCAAGAAACACATATGATGCATGCTGACGTAACAGCAAAAACGCTCTGTTGATACAGAGTTATAGAAACACACACACATACATCATTCCTAATTGTCAGATGAGCTCATTCCTTGGAAGAACCAATGAGACGCTTGCATGTGCTGCATGCAGTTCACTCTATTTAAACTTTAAAATAAATTATAAACACAGAGCAGATATCAGAGCAGGCCTACCTGAGCAGATTCTCCACTTAGTAAAGTTGCTCTTTGAGGCATCTTAAGTAGGTAAGTTAATTTTCTGTCACATAAGTCTTTGGTCTGGTTTTATGGCTTTGTATTATGTTGTTGTTACACACATTATTGCTGTTTGTTTCAATCTTTGTGTGTGTGCATATGCAAGTATAATGGTTGAGTTCGATTTTTCAACTTTTCTGTCATAGATTTTTACGTATGTCCACACAAAGCTGCTCTAAATTAAACTTACATATTGTGAGACACCTGGCCAGTTCAGGTAGCACAGGTCACGCAATTAGCCCTGTAGAAAAGGGAGCAAATCAAACCAACATGGAGGACGCTTGAACGTCTGCTGCTGAAGCTTGAATCGCAAACATGCCTGACTTTACTGTTTTTGTCTCTGACAGTAAAGGCAAAGAGCTGCAACGGAGAGTACGTGGAACGGCGAGGAAAACCAGAGAAGGAGATAAAGTTTCTGTTTGCTTTAAGTCCGAAACCATTTACCCCCTGATTTTTGTAAATGAAAGGAATTTCTGTTATTCAGTCAACGTCTCAGTGGTAATGAAGTTTACAGTTTTTAGAAGAAAACTATCTGAAAGACTAATGAGTTCAGTAATATTAAAATCAAGACTAAAGAAACCGTGTGTCTACTCAATCCCATACCAATGAAATTACTTAAAGATTGAATTCCACCCTTGGTCACTGAACCGTAAAATCTTAAATGTAATTAATTCATTAAAATCATTAGGTCATGTCCCATGTTTAAACTTGCAGTCATAAAGACACTATCAAGAAGCCACGATTAGATTATGAGGAATTTTCCAATTATAGACCAAACTCTAATCCAACATTTATCTAAAAAATAATGAAAAAGTAATTTATCTTCAACAATGTACCAATTTTAGATCACACGATAGAGCAGTCAATTTTGTTGTTAGTTCTACTCGATCTCAGTGCCACATTTGACACTATAGACCACACCATTACAATACATAGAAACTATAACAGGTTTTCTAGGCATGCTTTAGAATTTTTAAAGGTATGTGTCTTTCTTGACACACACCTTTACATGGAAGTGGACAAATGACTGTGTCCACTTCCATGTAAATGAAGAATAAGATATTCTTCTAAATGTTGAGTCAAATTTGGAGTTACCCAATCCTGTCCTTTCTCAATATGCTTCTTCCAGAAGAAATTACATGGATGACACACATATTTATATAACCGCAAGTCCTAATAACACTTTTCCATTTTTAAATGTAACAGCATTATCAATGATTGTGATGGTGAACATGTCCTTATTCTAAACTCAAAGTATTGCTTATTGATTCTAACTATAAGAATAAAACACCCAAATATAGTCTCACTTTTAACAGACTTTCATCCTCTCATCAGTTAAGATTTTAGGTGTCATGGTTGATAGTGATCTCTCTTTTCAAAGCTGTGGTAATAATGTATGCAGAACTGCATTCTTTTACCTCAGGATTATATGTAAATTACAACGTATGCGGTACCGTACGCTGGCTCAGAAAGCCTCACACGTGCTTTTATGACCTTAAGGTGAGATTACTGTAATGGCCTTTTGGGAAATTCTCCTGCTTGTCTAGTAGATAAACTTGAGCTATTCAGATTGCAGATGCAAGATTAAGAATGGAGAACACAACATTACTTTCCAATTCTTTTGTCTCTAAACTAGTTTCATGTTAAATTCATCAGCAGTCCAAAATGTGTATTAGTAAAAGCCTTGGTTTTGTGCCTCTTTAAGTGAGCTAGTTTGTTATGGGCCATCATGAGTTTTGTGCTCCAAAAATCAGTCCAACTAGTAATACCTAAAATGTTAGTAAATTTAGAAAAAAAAAAATATTTTCATTTTTAGCACAAAAACTATTAATCAGTTAATCAGATTATGCCTGACTGAAAACTAATATTTTCATTATTTTTTTTGTCCTAGCCATTGTTGTCTGTTTACTTGCTCACTTGTCATAGCCATAGTCACAAAACACAATGAATGTTAAAATTGTCACAGATCCCGGCTTAGAGCCGGTTAGAACTTTTATGTTGAAATGTTCACAGACTTTTATGTTGAAAGTTCACCGTGTCGCCGCCATCTTGTTTTATGTTTTATCCACATGCTATCACAATCTATTATAACTCAGGTGTTTTGTGTTAATGATTATTGGTTATTGTCTCATGTATTTAAGTTCGTCCAGTCATTGTCTTGTGGTCGGTTTGTCGCAGTGTGTCCTGCCAATCGTGGAGTCTTGTTCCTGTCCTTGTACATGTGCATTTGGATTAAACCTTAGAAGAAAACGTAAACCTTCATGCTCCTTTTGATCTCGTCCTCGAAGTGCATGTGAGTCCACCCTGCCTTTCTTTAGTGACAGTCGTTAGCTGTGACAAAAATAATACAGTCATTGTTCGGTTTATTGGTCCTAAATAATCTGAACTCCAACATGACTTCACATCATAGTGAGATTGTGACTCTTGTATTCGTGTGAAAACTTAGCACGCATTCTTCACCCAGTCCACAGATTCTTGTCTAAACAAAGGTTTTCAGAGAGGAATCTGCAAACAGCGAATTGAGTCTAAGCTTTGAAGAGAAGATCAAGTGCAACTTGTTGTGAAGCTTCAGACTAATTGGGATTCACAGAGCACACAAGGACCAGAAGAACTGCACATTAATTAACAACTGGTCTCATTATTTATCCCATGTTGATTTGTCTGGCTGGAGTAAAGTTATCACCGCTTCATTATCCAAAGGGAGTAGAAGGAGCTGGATGCAACTAGCTCTAGTGCTACAGTAGTGCACAATGGCTCCAGTCTGTCTGTTCAGTTCCAAGATCATATGATGATTATATTTAATCTCATTTTGACAAGTATGTGTTCCTGTCTAGATCTATTTTGATCTCTCTTAAAAAAGGCTTCAATCAATCTCAAGTTAGTGTTGAACAAGCTTAGCTCAATGCTTAGCTTATTAGCCTATACAATGTCTGTTTCAATATACAAATATACACGTTAAGAAAATATTAATGACATTTCATCACATTAGTAATAAATAAACATTTTAAGGATACTCAATGACAAAATACTCAATTAAGAAATACTTCAATTAACATTTTACTATAGCAATCAGTAGTTCAATTTATTTTCAAAGAATCTCACGAGCATTTAGCTTCAAAAACAATGCTAACCTCAACAAAGCACATCAAGCACATATTGTACACAAAACACAAATTGGAGTCTGAAAGTTTTCCTACCAGCAGTGTCTTTTGAGGCTTTTCAGGAGCATTTTTTTTCCACTTCCAAAGATTAGCAGTTTGTTCTTTGCAGGTTTTAAATTTCAACACAGGAGTCTTAGCAATTAAGCACCTGGTGCAAAATGACATCATGGATCTGATTGAGGCACAGTTCGAGGGACCAATCAGTTTGCAGATTCGCATTTGAATAATCGTTAACGAACTGATAGTTCACAAATGTGACTTCACAAATTGGCAATTGGCAACTGTGACTGATTAAAAGCTAAAATATGATTTCATAATTGATTAATACACTTAAAATATTTTTCTTGTAGGTAGAGGAAATAGCTATTATAAAGAGAATGTGCTTTCTCCTAGAGAATAGAAAGTGTCCTTCAGCTTCACATTGGTTCACACTCGTCAGGGTCACCTTGACGCCAATAACCAATGAACCCCCCTGTTGTTCACCTTCTATAAAGACAATGTTTACTTCTGTCCGCTTTCCTCCACTCTCCAATTTAACTACCAGCTCTTCAGATCAGCTGAATGTCTTGTTTTCTCTTTCAATTTAATCCTTTACACCTAATTACTGCAGTATTTTAGAAATGTGTCAATACTTATGATACGTAGTGTGTTTAAATATGTGTTTATATTTCGACTCCTGTTAATTGGGACTCCCATGTCCAACAATTAAAATTAAATGGAAAAAAACAGGCAGCATTGTGGCACTGTTAAAATCTTGTTTCTTTGCTCTGTTATGGTGATATTGGAAAATTGAATCAATTTAGGCATTTCAATATGACGAGTAATGTCAAGGTTGAGAGAACAATCGTCCAGTGATATTAAAATGATCATCAAGGATCTTTTGCCAATATGTTTGCACATTCCTTTTCTTAAAAACATGGTTTTATTGTTCTACTTTGGACTTTGAGCTACAACAGTTTTGAACATTGAGATGAATGGCAATGGTTAGACGGAAAGCCTTTTCAAGGCATACAGTAGCAAACATTCTTCCTCCATTCTGCAGTTATTGTAGTTTTTCTCTCAGTAAATCGGAACCTGTCTCTATTCATCTTCCAAGTGCAAATCTCTCAAAATGATCATCTATTATCAGCGTTTTCCCTAACATCACTGGAGGTGACATGGTGTGAATGGGATGAAGGGAAACTCCGTTTTTAGATGCAAATTAATACTATAAATTGCAAAGCTGTCGACACCCTGAAATACGCCCAAAGGAGCATTGTGAGTAATGTTTAACTTGCACATTAGTCGTTGTGCAGCCACACCTTGCGGTTTTCAGTTATTATTAAACCTTGTTGTTGACAGTTATTTTCCTCCAATGCATCCCACACGAGGAAGACTGTTTTGTCCAGTAATACAATTAGAATGGTAGCTTAGCAGTCATATAATATGACAGATGCGCTTAAACCCAATTTACTCATTCAATTTGTTTGACAGGAACAGTTTAAAAATGTCTTAAAATAAAGGGTGTAAATAGGCGAGTTTTCTCAAGCTGTGTTTTTGTAAATGGATTTTAGTATTTACAAATGTCAAATTAGTCTCGATTCATATCCTTGTTGAATCAAATTTTCATATCATGGCTGATTAATACCTGATTATAACATCTACATTTCAAGAAGCTTTCACTTACACAAATACATTAATGGTATAATGAGAACACATACTGTTTTTTCCAGATTACAAGCCAATTTAAAAGTACTGAAAGGTGAAAAACATTAAATTAATAAAAAGTTCAACTATTTTGTGTATTTTGTGCCACATGCAGACTATTTATGGACAAAGGGTTGTTGTTAAATATTTAATAACTTAAATCTGATTTATAATAACTTAAATCCTATAACTGAATATAATATTAATCTTAAGTAGATGCATCCCACACGCCGCTTGTCTGTGATTGAAGGCCGTTGAATTGTTTTTGATATTCGTGTACGTGGCTATCTAGAAGTTGTTTTGACTTATTTTTCTCTGCGCATGTGCGGTGAAGATTTTTATACAAGATATTTTGATCCTTACGTAAATCTGAATTTCGGTAATCGCCATGTCTGCCTCCAGTCTGTAGTCTTATCGAAAGCAAAGACAGACTGAGCTCAGACAGCTAAAATCTGTGTCAATGGTTAAGAAACTTTTAACTAAGAAATCCTGACATGTGTTTGATTATTTATATTATATTTATTAATACTTTCTTGTTCTAATCATAGCAATTTAATTAACACCAATAACCAGACAATCAAATGAATAAAGTGATAATTCTTTTAAAAATTTACTTAATGTGCTTTGAGACAGTTAAAACTGTGAAAAGCTTCTTAAAAATAACTCTGAACTCAAACTCAGAACTTATATTGACTTATGATTGACCAAAAATAAAAGTTAGGATATAAAAACTTAGTGTTTAATAATGTTCTTCTCATTTTCTCCATGTTGAGACCTTTGAAGGCCGAATCGAGATCGGTTACGTGTAATTTTCGTATCACCATAGCAACGTCTATCTTTGTTTGGAATAGATACCACGTGCTTCCGTCCTACAAATCTCGCATCCTGTTGATAGTCACGCAATATATGACGTCATTTAGGGTATAAAAGATCCGCATTTCCTGACTGTTATTGAGTGATGCATTGAACTGCAAAATAAACACGTGTTAAACCTCTAACGCTGTGTCGGCTCATGCATTACTCCTGGATCCAGCTTTTGAACAACTGCCATCGACAGAGACCTGCACCATCTCGGCCATGATGAAACACCTGACTGATTTAAAATTATGACAAAGCCTCCAAGAAAGATTACAATCTTTCAGTTGTTTTGTTTTTAGTGGGTACATTTCTGGTGTTCTTAAAAGTGATTAATTCATGGTAAAAAATTCTGTATTTTTCCCGACGCATTAGTCGAGTTGATTCACCGTCTTATCGGGAACTGAACCCAAACTGCCAGTATTCTTCAAAGTCATGATGGACATCATCGTATATACAGATTTACCTGTACAGTGGAATTCTTACATTGTTTTTCTACAATGAATGTCAAATCAAAATTTCAGCATCTGAAATTTCAGCATATGTGACCCCCGTGATTCTAAACAAGCCTTCAGTCTTTCATTTGCTCTCTTCTAATGTTGATCTGACACACAAGCTCAGGAGACCCTGCCCCAAAGACTGCCAAGCCGCTTAGATCAGTACAAGGATGGCAAGTTCTTAGTGCCAGCTAGCGCGCCACGCTCAGAAAGGAATCCCTTGCTGCAGAGAGCACGTTGCTGGCAGACAGCTTGAGTTGAGTTGCCAAAAGTCCTTAGATTCATTAATTTATTTCACGCTGACATTTTGGAAAATTATTTGGATCAGTTGGTTTCGGTGTTTGCGGTATTCCCAAAAGGCCAAGTGTTCTGTACATATAACAATGTACAGTCAAAAGTTACGATTCTTTGAGTTAGGGATCAAGACATTGCCAGACTTCTTGTTTGGCAATTTAGTTTCAGTTTAGAATTGAAAGATTAGCAAAATGACTAGGAATAGTAACTAACACTTTGTTTTACCCAATTCAAATTCAGATTTCTCCTTAATAATGATTCTTCTCTTCTTTGTGTATCATTGGCTTCTTTGTGGATACTGCTGGATTATGCTGGAATTAACCATTTTAAACAATCTTTTCCGAAAAAAAATCTTAATAATAATTTGTGCTACGGTTTTCTGTAGTTGAATGAGTCAACGTAGTGTTAACAAAAACAAGCTTTTGAGTTCGATTTTAAAGGAAACATGAAGCTCAAATGTAAATAAACATTTTGGATAAACGTGTCGGCTAAATGCATAAATAATGAAAACAATAAAAACTGAAATGAAAATTTCAAAATTGGCTAAAAGCCACAATTCATTTTAATTAGATTTTTGTCTGTGTAGATAATATAAAATATTCTACGTATATGCTTGTCTTGATTCACGAGGCGAGCACATCTAAAACTCTCTTTACTTTCATAACAGGATTTTCTGCTTTTGCCGTAGCTTACAGCTATCTCACTATTTTAGTCTTATTATAAATTTCCTCTATCTTTGCACGGCAGAAATAGGATTTGCTGGTGCTGGAACCCATCTTAGCCTTTATCGCTCTTATTTTCAATGACATTCCCTGACAAATACAACATGGTGTTTGAGAATCTTATTTTCCAGTGCAAAGCTCTATGTTTTATTCACCAAAACCCAAGAGAAGGAAAACACTGCATAAATATAACACACACTAGACAAATACTGGTTTTAGACTATGTTTCCAAACTTAGACTTGTACGTATGTCTTTTGCTCATCCGCCTCTCTTTACAGACTCGACCGTGTCGGGCTGGTTAGATGTCCTTGTCCATAGGAACGATTTCAACAAATGTCAACCAAAGCACCAAATAAGAGGCTCTATAAATAGTTTCCTTTATCGTTTTCAAACAAAGACTGATCCACCATAGAGCAGGTCAATATTCTGATGATCTCCAAGCGGCTTAGACTGCAGACTCGTCCTCGTCTCCTTGCTTAAGCTGCTCAGGGACCCCGTGGTGATCTGGCACCTCTGTTCACTTTCATCCATTCTCTATATGCAGGTCGAAGTTCAGAGGAATTATAGTAATCTAGTGACTAACAGCCCGTCTGCACATTATGAGCTCTTCTGCTCAGCTGTGCGAAGATGAAGAAGTCTAAAGTTAAGTCTTGCTTTTGTGGAACGTTTTCTTTTCTACTGATTCTTTACAGTTACACTAATATGTTGGATATTCTTGTTTTAACATTGAGTTGTTTATTCCAAAATTCAACTTTTTCTTGTTTGCTTCTAAGTAAAGATGATTCATATATTTCTTTACTTTCATAGCTAAAGATGAATATTCGTAATTATCCTCAACCTGTAAAAAGTCATATGAGTGAGCCTAAACATTTACGGCCACCATTGTTTTGAGTTTATTGATTTTATTGTTGCTTTTTTTTTGTGATGATCATAATTTTGTGAATTCCACTAGTTAATTGTATATTCTTGTTTTCATTGTCTCATGATACAAGTTACTAGAATATTGGTGTGATATTTTGCCTCTAATTCCCAGTTTAAATTATTTCTCACTTGTTTGACTGCTGCTCCATTTTTAGCATCTTTAAAAGTGACTTTGCTCAAGTTCTTTGCCCTTCCAACCACTTGATGTTAATTTAAATCATGTGAGGTGAAAAGATGATTTATGACATATTACTTTTAAAACAAGACATTTTGAAGGCTGCTTGCATATATTACAAAATATATGCGCTTAAAACGTTCTCTATACTTATAATAGAAGAGTTGTAATAAACTTTTTTTTAAAGTTTATTTTATATAATAAAATATATAAAAAATCTACAATTCCTTTAATTTGAGTAGCTATACAAAGTTTGTTCTCTCAATTTTCCAATTTTTGCCGGATCAACAAATCTGTCAAAATAAAAACAAATTTCATTTTTGTTTAAATTTTAATTGTCTAAGAGACTTTAAAAGTGAGATTTTATACGCCGTTTATCTTTGAAAGAATCTTACCTTATCAGCATAACCGTGTAAAAGATTTTAAAAGTATTTTGCTATTTGAGCATTTCTCCAAATAACAAGTGTGAACTATACTTAAATACCCTGATCCTCTGGGGTCTCATAAACCGGTTGTTGTCCCACTTTAGCAGTCATAATTGATCTTTAAAATCTTGCAAGGACATCCTTGCACTATCTGCCCCACCCGAAAACAATTAGATTGGATGTAGAGTAATTGAACATTTTGTTTTAATTAACAAGATTAATGAGTTATGCTAAACCTGGTTTATTAATAGCAATTGCTGCTTTGCAAGCTCAATTGCACTGTGAAGCCTACATTTGCAAAGCCCCGGTACACAACAGTGGCTGATTATGCTTTTAAATTAGAATTTTTTTTATATTTGCTCGCTTGATCACATGACCCTAACCTTGTACTGTACATTGAAGCTGGTAAAAGTGATGGTGTTGCCCTTTGAATTCAGAGACGATTTCATTCAAATGTAAAGAATAAACCATTTACAAGCTTCTCCAGTCTTAGGACAAGTAAAGTTCATAAAATGCATAGGAAAAGTAAATATATATATATATTTATTTATTGATTTATTTATTTGTTTGTTTGTTTATTTGTTTATTTATTTATTTTTTCTTCATGTCCTTTACATGCGATTACCAGAACATTTGAATACGGTCGATACAAAACAGTGATGTTCTACTTTCTGGTTGTCATGGACTACCCAGGATCCTCTGTTTCTCATCTTCCTTTTTTTTTGTAGTCACATGTTCTATTGATTTCACCTGTGTTCTCATTTGTTTATGTATTTAAGCTTTCTCGTGGTTTCATTCATCGTCTGTTAACATTGCGCTATGTTGTGTGAGAGCAGTTTATTATGCAAGTTTGTATTATTTTGTCACTAAACGTTTTTTTTGAGGTCACATTTTCACCCCCCGGATCGTGACACCCGGATTGTGACGCCATGTGACTGTTTCTGATCTATTTCTCTTGTTTAGTGATTGGCTGGCAACCTGGTTGGGTCCCACCTACAAGATTGATTTCCATGACCCAAAAAAGGTAAAGAGAATGAATGAATGAATGAATACATTTACCAGTCACTGAGTTTACTGTCTTTGCTGCCAAATAATTGGTAATATGAGTTTTAAATACATTTCTTTAAAAAGTAAAACACATGTTTCCTGTGCAGCAGATAAAATAATAGTATTAGTGGTGATGTATTTCTAGCAAAAAACATTGTCTTACAAGCTGTTGACTGTTGTGTTTGTCTGCGGCTCTGTGCACCTACACTGTGTACCTCTGTGTAGGTGATAAATGAGGAAAAAGGTGACATCAAAACAGATTTATTACGAATCTGACACCACAGGTCAAGTCAGCCTCGTGCCCAAGCCTCGTATTAAAAAGCACTCTCAAGCACACACTCAAGCTGTTTGCAAACACACTCAAGCAGTTTCTTTTTTGTTTTTATCAAATAAATAAATACATTGAATTTATTTAACAAAGTAATAGAATGTGACATCTTTAGCAATTCTCAAAGGGCCTATCTGTATGTGGAGGATCATATTCAACCTTTAGATTAATGACGGCGGTTTAAAGTAATTTTGAGCTTCAATGAAACGATTTTATACACAAGCTAAGTTTTGTCTTTTCTAGCCGTTCAATGATGTTCTGTACGAAGGACATCATGTCCTGAAGCTTCATACTCAATCAGACTTACTTACAGACTTACTGTAGGGTTGCCAAGAACACTCAATCTAAGTCTTCTACCGCTTTTTTAACAATATTTTTTTCATCATTGAATGATTCTTTAACCAAACTCTTACAATTCCCCCTTTTTTACTTAAGCTAGCACGTGAATACAGTTGGGGCAGATGTGGTCAAGTGGTGGGGAAATGGACTTTGTGTCCAAGCGGTTGCTCGTTCAAATCCATGTCCGGTGAGAGTCCTTGAGCAAGACTGACCCCCACATGCCTCCGGAGTGCCGCATTTGAGGCTGCCCACTGCTCCTGGTTTGTGTGTGTTCACTGTTCAGATGGTTTATGTGCAGAGACGAATTTCCCCACAGAGTTATTAATAAAGTTTCTAGTATTATTACTGGTTATGTAGCATAAGATTGTAGCTTCCTATTCTCCATCACCAATGAGAAACGCTGGAAACTGGCGGGTGCCTTTTGTGCTTTTAGCTTTAGATTTGTTTCAAACGTTTTCACTACTGAGGAAGCGGTTTCAAGTCTTGCATTGGCAGCTTCTTAAAATTCCTGTCACGATTCTACCTGTGGGCAGACTTTTCTGAAATCCAAGACATCTTCAGGAAAACAGAAAGTTCAGCGAGAGACGTTCAAGTCGAATTTCCCCACAGACGTAATTGATATTCAGGAAACGTTAAACTATATTGCCGTGATTTAAGAGCGACCTGTTGTACACAGATGGAGAGCAGATCCTACTGGTGGGCAATGTTTACAGACGCCATGAAGAAATTGACTGGTCATGTGATTTTAGTTGGTCTACTGACCATTCATATGTGTATAAAGGTCTTTATTTGACGGAAATGATGGTCCTTGATAGGTAAACTCGGACTACTTTGGGATGAGGTCCACCGCCGAGCTTTATTTCCATGTTTATTTTACACCCGTCGTCTGTGTTCCGCAATCTCCCATTAGGGGGGGTTAGTCATAAAAGTTTGATAGCATCTTAAATTAACCATCTGCTGTTCTTTTTGCTTTTGCGGCGTTTGAATCACGCCAGGATGTTTAAGCTTCTTAGCAAACACAACTGATTGAATCGTTCGCTGGATTGAAGCCATGGCGTGGAGTTTGTAAATGAGTTTAACTGTGTAATTATATCAGAAATATTGCTCTCCCCTCTCACTATAAAAAGCCTAATGAGGCATTGAGAGAAAATATTGCTGAGTAACCAGATACTCTGTGTTCTGTAGCACCGACCACTGAGCATTGCTATTGTGCCCTTGAGCGCTGCACTTAACACATCACTCCTCATCGCTGTTACATGACACCTCTGTTTTCAGGCCCTCTGTCCCTCAGAGACTCAATCCGGTAGAAAATCAGCTCTCGTTGTTTCGCCACCTAAGATGATCTTGAGGCTTGTTTCCTCAAATGATGCTGACAATACATAGGTTTGCATGGACCCGAAGCTTGGCACTAGGGTACTGAAGCTTTACTTAATGTAGTCTGTGGAAGATTCTAAAGTCAGGGAATTGGTGGTCTAATGGTGACTCTAATGGTGGAGATTGGCACTGCTTTGAATTGAGGTCTGCTTTGTTGTGATGTTTTTGAATTTTGTCAGAAGGATAATAACTCGAACTGTAAACCCATCACAAGTTCTATTTACTGTTTTCCTCTTTCGCACTTTTTATCTCTTCCTGACACTTTATCTTGAATGTAGATTAGAATAAAGCCTCTCATGAATAAAATGCATTTCCTTCAAACATGTTAAATAATTCAATTCTCACAGATATCTAGTAATCCACAACTTAACATGCCAAGCGCTTCTTTTACTTCCTCTGTGAGGAGTTCTTCACAAACAAATCACAGCAATTTGCGGGTTTATGGCATGTGTGACATTAGAGTGCATCTTTTAAGGCTTAACTCAATGAAGTCTATTGCTGTTCATTCAAATTGCAAAGTCTAAGCTTTCATATTCTTTTTATACTAAATTGTTTAGGTGTTTATTTAGATACTCGTATTTTTTTTATTATAATGTGTTTTATGGAACAGAATGAGTCTATCAACTATACTGTTCTTGCCTGAAATTGTTTGTCTGAATAATTAGATCTGAAATCAACTCATTGCTTTGCTCTATAATACTTTATGACTGCAATTGCTATTGAGAAAGACAAAAAAACGTGATATTTCAGTCAAGAATCGAAATCTACACAACATTTCAATGCTTTCAGAATTTCATGTTGTTAAAATCAATCATCCATTTTCTACCGCTTACTGCATTTTTGAGTCAAAGGAAGTTGGTGCCCATCTCAGTGACATTGGGTTTGAGGCGGCATACACATTTGTGGCCAACCATTCGCAAAGCGCGACACAGAGACACATACATTTACACTCTCACTCACCCCTATGGTCAATTTTCCATTTTTTTGACAAATTCTTAAAACATGTTTCAGGGATTTATATAATAAAATAATGATTTGTTTTTTCTTTTAAACTGAGGCTAGTCTATCACTTTTGTCTCATCTTCGTTCTTTCTTAGAGAGTTCAATGAGCATAGTCTGTTGATTTTATTATAGTGTGTGTGTGTGTGTGTGTGTGTGTGTGTGTATGTGTACATGAGTGATAAATAAAAGCATAAAAAAACATCAGAAACTCACCAAAGCACAATACATCTCCGGTGGGTCGCCACATGTAATGTTGGGTGGATCCAAAGACACTCTCAGATATTTGGTCATGTCGGTGGCTTCAGGCTGGCAGGCCATGTAGTGCCAGTCTAAGCGGTCTTCTGTGTACACTTGGGACTTACACACATCATAGTGCCCCCACGAGGCTCTGTAGTGCTGTGTGCCGTGACACCAACTCACCCACAGGGCCTGTATTACAAACATTACTAGCACGTGCATGGTTCTGCCGCTGTTCTGATGCCTCATTAAATTGACTCTGGAAGTTCTGAGCAGCTGGTAAGGACAAACTCCTTAAAAGATACAAAGGTGCAGGAATCTGGCAGCACGCCGACGATGCTTCTTTAGGCTGCTCTAATTTCATTCATTTGGTTCCATTTAAATGTGTTGCAGGATTGCTTGAACTCGTTTTGGCAAATTTGTGGTGAGTGTGGGTCACTGGTGTGGTAGGATGAAATTAATTCCGTCTTGATGCCATTGGTGGAGGCCATTTCAGATTATGCTCCAGTCCACGGCTGCTTCCTGTGTGCTCTCCCTTCTCTGTAGGGGATAAGAACAAAAGGAAAGGAATTCAACAGTGTGTCAGTGGAGGAGGTTTTGAGATTGGTATTGTGCGACTAACGAGGAGAAAGAGGTGAGGAGGTGCAGGTCAAGTGTTTCCTGTCGGACTTCACAGAGAAATGTCCTAAAAATACCAGCTTATTACGAGAGACAAATAGCCAAACATCCCTGCAGGCACAAACAGGCCATCTAGCTCTGTACAACTCGCAGCACTGTGCAACTCTCCACAGTCTCCCGTGGCTTTCAAAATCAAGAATTTGAGTTGCAATACAAGCAAAATAAAATAATTATAAAAATACTAAATATATATATATATATTTTTTTTTTTTTTCTAATATTAAAAATATTAGAGCGAACTGTAGCAGGTTATAAATGGCCTCCACATACAAATATTTGATCAATAACAAAAGAGTAACTCTTTTGAATGTTTTATATTAACATCATTTAGTGATACAACTATATAGCTCCACAACTATAACTGCAGTTGTACGTTGTAATTACACAAGTAACCTCTGTTCCTTGTGGGAGGGAATGCGACAAGGGGCTTCAGACTTTTAGACCACATGCAATTCTTTTCATTGAGGTCAATCAGATGACTCAAAATGGCTGAAGAAATCTAAGTGCGCTTGCGTCTACCCGATGTCCGGTTGTTAAGGACACAACTGAGAATGACTTACCAGCCATAGATGTGTGTGTGTGTCTAATCTAGATCTTTGAAATTGAATTGAATTGAAAAATCCTTTATTAGTCCCACAGCGGGGAAATTTCACGTCACAACAGCAAAAACAAATCCAAGCAAATAAATAAACAAACATCACCATAACGCACTGCACACATCATAATAGACAAACAAACAAACACAGACCATAAATGAACCTGCCCGTCATAAGCATAGTTCCAGTCACCAGTTTAAATTTAAGTTCAAATTGTAGAGTCTAATCGCAGCAGGTAGGAAAGATCTGCGATATCTCTCCTTCACACAGCGGGGGTGAATCAGTCTGCCACTGAAGCTGCTCTCCAGAGCAGACAGTGAGTCCACCAGTGGGTGAGAGTCCGGTCCAGGATGGATGATAGTTTATCCAGGACTCTTCTCTCACCCACCTCCTGCACTGTGTCCAGAGTGCATCCCAGGACAGAGCTGGACTTTTTGATGATCCTGTCCAGTCTCTTCCTGTCTTTGCCTGAGATGCTGCTGCTCCAGCAGACCACACCGTACAGGATTGCTGATGCCACCACAGAGTCATAGAAGATCTTCAGGAGTGACCCTCTCACTCCAAAAGACCGCAGTCTCCTCAGGAGGTAGAGTCTGCTCTGACCCTTCCTGTACAGTGCGTCTGTGTTGTGAGTCCAGTCCAGTTTGTTGTTCAGATGCACACCCAGGTATTTATAAGACTCCACTCTCTCAATGTCCATTCCCTGGATGTGCATCGGTGGGATGACAGTAGACTGTCGCCGGCGAAAATCCACCACCATCTCCTTAGTTTTCCCTGCGTTGATCAGGAGGTGGTTCCGCCGACACCAGTCCACAAAGTCCTGAGTGAGTCCTCTGTACTCAGCATCGTTAGCTCCTGTGATCAACCCAACAATTGCTGAGTCATCAGAGAACTTCTGCAGAACACAGCCGTCCGTGTTGTGTCTGAAGTCTGAGGTGTAGAGAGTGAAGAGGAAAGGAGCCAGTACAGTCCCCTGTGGAGCCCCCACACTGCAGCTCAGAGTGTCAGACACACAGTCCTTGGCTCTCACAAACTGTGGCCTGTTTGTCAGATAGTCCATGATCCACTCCGTCAGATAGAGGTCCACACCAGCCTCCTCCAGTTTGTGTTCCAGAAGCACCGGCTGGATGGTGTTGAAGGCGCTGGAGAAATCAAAAAACATGATCCTCACGCTACTGTCGGGCTTCTCAAGGTGAGAAAGAGCTCGGTGCAGAAGAAAGATGACAGCATCTTCCACTCCCGTGCCATGTCTGTAGGCAAACTGCAGTGGGTCAAGGTAGGTTCCCACAGCAGATCTGAGGTGACCCAGGACTAGTCTCTCCAGTGTCTTCATTAGATGGGACGTGAGAGCCACCGGTCTGAAGCTGTTGAGGTCTTTGGCCTGCGGTGTCTTAGGCACTGGTACCACACAGGAGGTCTTCCAGAGCTGTGGGACCTTCCTCAGCTTGAGGCTCAGATTGAACACTAGTTCCAGGACTTCACACAGTTCATCTGCGCAGGACTTGAGGAGTCTGGAGCTGATGCCATCTGGTCCGGCTGCCTTCCTACCGTTGATTCTTCTAAGCTGGTTTCTCACCTGTATACTGGAGAAAGACAGGGGTTGTGGTGGTGTTGCAGTATCAGTGAGTAGAGGGTCTTGATGGGCTGGTTCTGCAGGAGGTGCTGATGGTGTGGAAAGCAGCTGCTGCGGGGTGGGAGGGGGGGCTGCTTGGTCGAATCGATTAAAGTGATGGTTCAGGTCATTGGCCCAGTTCATGTCCCCCTCCACCTGAGGGTGCGGTGCTTTAAAGCCAGAGATGGTTTTCAGGCTTTTCCACACTTCCCTGGTGTTGTTTCGCTGAAGCTGCTTCTCCATCTTCCTCCTGTATCTGGCCTTTCCCTCTCGAATTTTCCTCCTCAGCTCCTTCTGTACACGCCTGAGTTCTTCCCTGTTCCCGGATCTGAACGCTCTCTTCTTCTCCTTTAAGAGGACTTTAATCTCAGAGGTGACCCACGGCTTGTTATTAGCGAAATGCCGTACCACTCTGGATGGAACAGTGTTTTGGGCTTCACCTGAGTCTGGAAGACCCCACAACTTTTAGGACAAGAGCAAATAGAACCAAATTTACACCTTCGGCAGTAGGCACTGATACTGAGCTCATGCAAGAGTTGGCCAACAAGTAGACTTCAGAGCGTCTTCAGGAAACACAGGAAACGCCAGTTGAGAATTCACAGTGCATATGGACGTCCAGGCCTTTGAATAGCAAAGCTGGAAAAACTTGTCCAGAATTCTAAACACTGAGATGTTACTGAAAAAGGCTCTGGATCACCAATCCTTTTCACTAAGGTTGCACCAATTAGAAGACTTTATTTTTACCTCAAGGGGATCAAATATAACCTTGTTAAGTTCCGCCAATACCAAGCAATCCAAAAACTGGAAGCATGGAGGATTCAACCTCGCAGAAAGGCAGGGAGAAGCCACCATGTACACGTTGGTAGGTAGAGGAGGATAGATGATTATTTTATTTCTCTTGTAAAGAAAAGTTCATGGGGTTGTGGTCTCCCAGGTGACAACATTAGGCAAAATTCTCCTGATTCAAGCTTTACAATTATCTCCTTGATTGGAATATGGTGGTCTGGGTGTAGGTGCCAGGCAGTGAGAGGAGTTCTGGTCTTAGAGTCTCCTTTGAGTGGCAAGGTAGGGCCATTAAAGGGTCCAACAGTCCCGTCATTGGAGAACTCACACTGACCTTGAGCACTTAGAAAGACTTGAGTACAAAAGGCCAGAGGAATCGCTTTGACACCCTGTTTCTATCAAACCACCTGTTTGGTGGTTCACCAATCACCAATGATGTGTCATCGCCTCAAGTGCGCATCTGCACTGTTTAGAACACGGATGTAGACCTCTTTGAGAGACATGATTGGACAAAAGTTCTTGAAGCAAAATGAAAAATAAGCATTTTCTTTGGTTGACTTCATAATGAGTCCCATAGTTTGTGAGACAAGGTGTGATGGATGAAAGAAATGTGTTATTATGTTAATGATAGTTACGACACACCACATATTCTTATTGTTATTGTCAAACTTTTGTTATTAGTGTATACATTTGCACAAGCCGATTGATTAACAAATAGGAAGTTTTTACACCAATCAATAATATCACCTTGACTTCGGCAGATTTGGAATATGAGATTTGGGGAATATAAGGAAAGACTGTCACAGTCAAGAAACAAACACGAACTACAAACTGATCACAACCAGTATGTGAGTTCATTCAGGTATCTGAACTCACCTTCACTTTATCTATCAAAACGTGTTGTTGATTGAAGAGTTTGATTGGTTGACTTGATTAGGTCTATGCCCTGCACATTATAGGACGAGGTATGATGGATGAGACAGAGGAAGCACTAAATGTGCTTTGTCAATCATGCTGACGTCTAACAAGGAGCCAATTACCACATTCGGCCCCTGGCACAGGGCAGGATGTGATTAATAAGACGTTACTGCATAGCCGTCAGCATCGTCGATTTCATAAAAAATGTCAGCAGCAACTCTGAAAATAGTGGCTTCTCCCAAGCACAAGCGCGATAAGTTCTCATGGATCAAGGGATAGATAAGGTGCAGGCTGATATCACACAAGTGTTTTTATCACGCTGCTAATCCAGATAAAGCCTTGGACTCCCAGTCCTGTGATTGGGTTACATTAGAGATGGGGAGAGGCTTTTTTCGTGCACTTAACACTAGGAATTTGAGAAGTGTGAGCTTATCAGGCTTGCATTAGAGAGGAAACTAATACATCTGAGGGAGATAACAGATGAACAAGAGCTTCCTGGAATGTTCTGCAGATGAATGAAGGCAGTGGAAGTGCCAGCTCATCAGGTTAAAAAATTCCTGTTTTCAAAATCATTCCTAAAAAAGTCCTTGACAGACTTTACATAGACATTGACACCTTCACCACACTCACTTTTTCATTAGACACACTTTAATGCAGTTTGATCATTCAGGGACACATTAGTGTGTTCCCATACTGTAAATTGACAGGAATTAAAAATAAATATACATATACGTACAAATACGTAATTCAAATAAGACAAATGATAAAGCAAATAAAAAACAGAGGTAAATTAAAAGATCTTAGAAGTCCAAAATAAGTTTAAAAGAGTAATAATGAAAAAAAAATGTAATGGTACAAATACTTAAAAAAATTACTAAAAGAGAATTTGGACAATCTGGTCGTAATCAATCACTGCACATCTAAAAAGGGGTCTGATGGAAATGTGTAACGCGTGCGGGTGAGTGCATGTGTGTGTGTGTGTGTGGGGGGGGTTGTGTGTGTGTGCGTGTATGTTTTTGTGTCTAAATGTGTTATCTCTCAAAGATATTCAGTCAAATATGAAACTTGTGCCTTCTAGACTACTCAATCTGTAGCCATTACTGAGGTTCTATGAATAGTTTTGTGTAATTGAGTCTTATTTAGAATCTTTAAGGCAAAGAATCATTTTTTTATCAGAATCTTTGTGAAAAGCCCATCATGTCCTTTTCTATTTAACTCTCATGTCGATTGAAGCATACTGAAGTATTTTGAGGTTTTTTTATTACACAACTACACATTATAGAGACCCGGTCTCTCTGGCGATTTGTAAAAAGCCGCGTCAAATGCCTCCAGATATTCCTTGGTCCTTTTGTTAATCGCTGCATCTCAAGTTGACAACTCTTCTGACTCGTTTGATCATTTTTGTTCACCTTTCTCTACTGTTTTCCCATCTATCAAATTGTATGATTGGTGTCTGCAAATGTAAGGGAGCTGTTCAGGTGCTGAAATTGCAACAGACCTTTTCAACTGCCTGATGGAGGCTTTGAAGGTTTGTTTTCTGTCAGTTTCTCCTCTGAAAGTTTCACACACAGCAGTGTTGTTGATGATTACAGGCTTAATAATTTGAGATAATTGGCATAATAATTGGATTAAAATAACTATTTGCTCATATAAAAATGTAAATATGCCAACCTTATAATGAGTAATGACAACGCAGCCTGTCACTTGCTTCCCTTTGGACCATATTCACCACATACCAGAGGAACATACATAATTGAATGGCTCTTTCCTGAAAGGTTTCCCTGCTCTGACACAAGGATGAAGTGACATGCGGTCTAAAGTGCTTCTTGCATTTCCAAACCGATGTACGGGCCACCACTAAAAAAATACACCAAAATTTTGTTCTCCCTGTGAGAAAGGAAAAGTCTAACAATAAATTAATAATCTATATGAATGGTATAAATATATATTTAAAAAAAAAAACATACAACAACCTTATCATTATAGAGAATTGAGAAAAGATCTACGACTACGATTTTTAAATTCAAATCTAAAGTTATTTTACATTTCCATTAAGGAATTTATTTTTAGAAAAAATTGTGCAACAGGCTAGGCAAAGGTGTGCAAAATTCTAACAAATAATGCAAAACACTCAGTATGATTTCTTGAGTGGTTGGAATGCAGTTATGAAACTGTTTCAAATCAAATCATCATCTCAATGATCTCAAGTACAAAGAATAATTTTACTTGCAAATGTGTGGGTGTTTTTTTTTATTTTTATTTTTTTTATAAAACATAACTGAGCTTGTGTGCTCTGACTTTTACTTTGCAACAAGCGGTAACCCACCTTTACAGTTCTCCTGACTGACAACGTCCAACGATTCTTCACAGATCCGATCACATTCCAGTTTTTTATTCCATGGATTGTGATGTGCAGGTTCTCCTACACGTCTGTCAACTGCTCTTCAACATCGACGCCGATCCTTCGACATACTTTCATCACATGGATTCCAGTCAATTTCAATTAAAAGTCTTCAACACTCAGTCCGCGCAATCAACGCGGTTATTTCGATGGAGCTTCAGGACAGTTTTTGTGCCTGTCTCGGCGCTACTTACCCTGCCCGAGAAAGAACAACTAACCTGCTGAAAACATCATCTCCAAATGTAAGTTTGAGGGAATGAAGCGCGCTGAAGCCCCTCACTCCAAGCTCTCCGCATGGTCCTAAAGGACGCTCTTAGACGCTTAGACGTGCGTGTTGCACATCACCCGAAATTCAGACAGACCCAATTTAAATGGCCCCAAAATTCCTATTTGGGTTTTCCTAAAGCATCTTGGATTTGTCATAATTTAGTTCGGAAACAACACTGAGTTGAGCATTTTTTCAACACAACGCTCGGTGTCGAAGAGCCCAACGAAAAGCCGTGCGTCGGCGTAAGACGCGTTTTCGATTAAGCATTAGTTTAATATTAAAGTTATTAATTTCTATATACCTGTTACTTTTTTCTCAAAATTGATTTCGCATTGAGAATACGAAATTTACAATAATTTTGTGCGTCATCTATTCATTTTTAAATATCAAATCATTTCAATGGCCAATGTAAAAACGATCTCGATATTTATTCTGAAAATTGTTCAGATCAGAAACGGTTTTTTTTTATTTTACATGTAGCTGACAAAACTACTGTGAATTGCATGAATTCTCTCCCAATCAGCAGTCCCCTATAGCTGGGAATCGAACCCATGACCTATTGTGAAATAAAAAGGTGAATCAGACAGAGTCTGCAGTCCGGTTGTGCAATATCCTTGGAACAGAAGCCAGTATCATATTTCGGATGATCTACACTACTTGCTGTTTTTTAACATTTGGTTTTTGATAACTCAGAGGCAGAGGCTAACATATAAGTGGATATAATCTAGCGTGACATTTTGCTTGTAGCGACTTTATCCTGCTTACTTGTTTTAAAAGAGCGGGTAGAGAAAACACTGGAGTTGCACTGGAGTTGTGATTTAAGTTCAAGTAAAAGCAGTGTCTCTGCTGATAAAACTCTGTAGTGATGGTTATCGTCGGTGACTCCAAGAGCATGCATTGATATTGATTACCTTGGCCATCTATATGCAACAAAGCACTATAAACTCATTAAAAAGTTGCCAGGTAATTTCCATTCTGATGAAAGGGGTTTTGCTGCACCTGTGGGTTTGAATTGCTATGAATTTTTGACTGAGGTAAACACCTCAGTGTCAGGACAGTCTTTACGCTCATCAGTGCCTTGTTGTACGTGACATTTCAATTAAATTGGTGAAAAGGATGAACACATGAGCTGAACTCCTGCATTGCTTTAATCAGAAGGCAACATAGGACTTGGATTTGCCAGAGTCAACTATTTGCAGCTTTGTTGTTTCGTATTTGATACAATTTGTATTACTTGTAGTGGTTGACACATTTTGTAGATGTCAACAGATATCCAGCGCATATTGATAACACAAATCAACAAATAGAATCGATTGAATGGTCTTCATGGCTCCGTATATGGTTTACAGATTAGCCATAAAGACATTAAAGTTGCGTTGTAGCCATTTTAAAAGCTGGGTGAAAGTAACTAATCACAACAGATTATGATTATAGTTTACTACACTGTTGGATTCGTTGAATTGTACTTAAGAAAATAATTCACGTGTGCAAGTTCCCATTATAGGCTTTAGGAAAAACTGTTCTTGGGATGTAAATATTTTATTAAAATTACATGTGATATACTGTACTAATAATGACATGAACTATAGTGGTGAAGTCAAGTAGTGTTGCGCAAAAAAACAACAACTTCACAATCAGATATAGAAATCAGATTATTATACTGATTGTTCTTATGTTTACAATTTTATAATAGATTTGAAAGAATTGTAATACTCTAATGCAGGAATGAACCATGGTTGAAACATTTTTCAAAATGAATTTAAAATGAAAAATAAATAAATAAATGAAAAAAAAAAAACATTAATCATCATTATTTCACTACAACCACAGCAGAGAAATGCATTTATAGGTGAATCAGAATTAAGTGTTGTGTATTTCTGACTACCTTTTGGAGTAGTGACTTCTTGGTCTAATTTTCCTCTCAAATTAATTTTTTACCAAAGCTCTTCTGGTTTGTTTCATACCTTGTTTTCGACTTTTTTTTTTTCCTTTCAAAGAACTACACTTGTACAAATAACTAGAATGTGTCACATGATTACATGTAAATCCCGGTGGAACTTGCTTTTTGGTTTACTTGGTATATGTGGCTTTTTAGGAAATGTCTTGCTGCTTTTTTCTCTGAAAGCAACACGTCTGGTTCTGCTTTTTATTTTTATTTTGTTGATCTAAGCAGAGTACATTTTTTTTTGGATAACTTTAGCCTTTGACGTTGACATTTTGACCTGTTATTCGAATACACAAAAATTGTAGTTGTATCACCATAGACTGAATATGCAACTGAGAATTATCTGATTTTAAGGAATCATTCAATTGAACAGCTCTTTATTTTAGAACGTCATTATATTTGAAGATGCTATACGTTTAAATTACTGGTACGCCAATTTATTTTACAAATGACCCTGGTGCAATTGCATAAATAACCAAAGTACTTGAGACAGTATAATCCTTATAATAGGTGGATTGAAGTGGATGTCAGCATATGTAAATAATAAATGAAGATGCCACGGGGGAGAGATAATGGTGAAAGCCTTTCTCTATAAACAAAGTGTTGCTGGTTGCCCAAGCACGTGAAATTTCCACAGGCCTGTATTTTGAAATGGTCAATATTGGTGAACATTGCCAGGTGAAAATAGGATCGAAGGGGATTTTGTTGTTATCATATTTATATTCTTTGTCTTTTTATTGTATTCCTCTTTGCACATTTTGTTGTACCTATCCCCCATATTTAAACCCCCATCCCTATGTTTAAATATTGCAACGATCAAAAACACATTTCACTACATGTTGTATAATTTGTGTGACAAATAAAATTAGAATTTGATTAGAATTTTGAGATTTCAGAAAAAAAGTGCTTTAACTTCTGTTCAAAAGTGATGTAGATATATGGTGACTGTGGTTTGACCACAAACTTCTCTAAAATACGTGGTCTTCAATGAAGTCATGTCAGTCATAATGTAGTTTGTTTTTTAATGATATGTCATGTGGCAGTTGCACAACAATAAAGTTGGTCTATAGAGGTCCATTACTTCACTCCTTCAAGCTGGAAAAATGCAGTCCGATATGTCTAAACACTCCATTTTCTCAGAGAGAATTGTCCACACAATCAGATCATAGAAAAACATGGCCCAATTGTTAAAAGGCGACTATGTTTTAAAAATGTTAGGTGATAATTGGTCACCTAAACACTGCGTCTAAATTAAAACAAACAATTACATTTTTTATACAGTTCAGATAAAAAGATAAAAGCTTTCTTGATCAACAACATTGCCATCTTGAATTCTTCAAGAAAAAAAATAAAATCATCTCAGGAATACAACACAAGTCAAAGTCAAAGAAGTCTCTAGAAAGTCACAAGAAAGTCTGTTGTGTTAACAACACATTATAAAACATTTTAAATGATTATCGTATAACATTCTAGAATGTAAGTGAATGTGTCAGACAAAATTGGTTTGGGATGGTAATGAAAAAGGCAAGTTGCACTGGGCAAAATATTTTGTATGTAATCAAACTTACAATACTAAAAGCGTGTACCAACGTGTAATAACAGTATGTTTTGAAGTTTGATGTTTGAAATTTTATTTCGTTTGTAATTGACGACCAGTGTTTTAGTCTTCAGCTCAGCAGAAATTTGATTTGTGTCGTTGTTAAATTCTAACCATTTTCAAAACCGTTTTCCAGCTGATGATTTATTTGTATTTAACTCGGGTTCCATCACATTATATATGGTTGATGTGTTCTACTATGTTCTACTGATTTCCAATGCCCTTGGCATGTATCAGTCACATTATCAATTGATTAAACTACGGTATTTGAAATTTGGACCTACATACTGAAACATTTATTCCAGGATGTTGTTTTAAAGTTTGTTGTCTGTCCGTTTGCATACAATTTAACACACAGCAGGACTTAAGTTTCAATGTCACCTTGCTCACCCAGGCCAACCATGTCACATTATTCATTTTAATATCACATGAGGTGTTTAGAAATGCTCTTTCTAATTAATTCTCATGATCTAATGGGTGTTCCCAAGTTACACTCAAAAGGTTTGCAACCAAATGTGAATTCTTTCCAAGGAGAGCATCAAAATTGCATCACTGCAAGTGTTAGGAAACACAGCATGAGCTTTTCTGAAGAAAAATATAAAGAAAAAATAGGCTAATTCACCTAATCGAGAAGAAAAGCTGATGTCCCCAAATTCATTTTCAAAAGAACTTCTTTGACAACCAGTTCGGCTCACTTACCTGAAATTGCCCTGTTACGTCCTCGACGTGTTATCTTTCAGTGAGTGAATGGTATGTTCTGTGGGTGTGGGGATGTGCTGTGTTGTGCCTTCTCTCTTCCATGCTCCTCCCAGGCAGAAGCAGTTCCACCTGTTCTTCGTTAGGCCATCATGTTGGAGAGTGAGCTAGCACCATTAAAAGGAGTTGAAGCCTGGCTGGAAGGAGGCACACTTCTCCCCTGCTCCAAAGTGAACCGAATGTGTTTGTGATGTATGTGAACATCCTAAGTGTGTGTAAAACTTATTTACCCAGTGAGGTTAGAAACGTCTTGGTTACTTGCGTAACCAGTTGGGAGTCGACTGTTGAATTCTGAAATTTTGGTGTGTGTGTGTGTGTGTGTGTGTGTGTGTGTGGGTTGTGTTTGTTTCTTCGTTTAATTAGGGAAGCGTAGGGAGAGAGTGCCTATTTCTTTTGCTGAAACCTTTTGTTTGTTAGGTAAGCCGGATAAGAAAATATTAGTTAGAACTGTTTTGTTTGTTGTTTTAGGCCTTGCTCTCTCCTGAGCCATTGCTTCCAGTTATTTCCATTTTTGAAGTTTACTTGTATCAATAAATATTTTAATTTGTGTAATCTGTGTGTTGCCACAATTCAATTTCTTTTCAAACATATTGATTTTTTTCCGAACTCCATCTTTTGTTTTACTTTGTTACTTCTCCGACTCAAACCCCAAGACTAGAGGGGATCGTAACAGCCCGGACATCTGTCATACTTTTTTTTTCGTTGGCCTTCAAAAGACCGGATAAGCAAAGAAAGCTACGACCACCAGCTTTGCCTTCTATATTAGTTTACGAGCATTTATATACTGTATAAATAATAATGTTATATATTTGATAATTATCCTAGGCATAAAGGTGAAACTAAAATATTTTGGACTTCATCAGTTTCCAGAATAGATGTTATCAGATAGATTATCACGTTCTCCTAACTCTCCACCAATCTATTTCTTCTATGTCACAGTTACTCGCACCATTGGATTCATCAGATTCCTTCTGTCTTTTCCAGAGGAACCAAGGGATATTAAAGCAGCTGTGTAATAACCCTCCTCATAGCTCCAGTGGGGAAATGAGTCTCACTCAGATCCAGTTCTCTCTGATGGATCGACAAGTTTTCCAGTGAGAATATGCTGGGTCGGTGGTCCGATTTCATTTCTTCTCTTCTAAGATTTCTGGAAATTTTCCACACAGGTGCAAATGCAGACAGGAATAAATGTACCTTTATTTCGGTCATCAAGGCTGGATTTAGCTTTTCCTCTCATCTAGTTAAGTTCTGATTTATGAGTTATTAATAATCTGAAATTTAAGTTTTTAAAAATTGACTGCAAATTTGCATTAAATTAAGTGAATCTTAGAATAACAGAGTGTTAAAACCATGGAAGATTTAAAAAAAAAAAAAAACTTTTTAGAATCAACCAAATGAAGGGAAAACACATTCACACTGTGTGAAAATACCAGGTTAAATTTCTAAATTAAATGCAATTTTTTCACAAAAAAAAAACAAAAATAAAAGACTAATACTTATTTTAAATAAGTATTTTAAAGTATTTAAGTAGTATAAATTTTAAATGTATGACTTATAAGGATAATCTTTCATTATATGATAATCACATACACCTGCAATTGTGTATTCAAAAGAATTTGTTGACAGAAACAGATAGAAAAGGAGAGAGTAAAGTGAGGAAAAACCATCCAAAATTTTGTGCTCTGCATTATATCTTTGCAAACAGTGATGTGAGCATATGGATGTTTTGCAAAAGTTTTCTTTATCGCTTGTTAATGAATATGCTTTTCTGATAATTTATTAATTCTGGGGCTAATCTATAAGAAGCTGATGATTGCCTGCTGCTGGGTTGAACCCTGGGGTCACAGTTCACTCTGATATTATGACAAAGATCACTCGGAATAAATCACACAGGAGATGTTTCATCAGAAGAAAAAGCAAGTGTCTCTGAATCTTATTAGATTTTAGTCTTATAAATATTCTCTCTCTCTCCCTGGAGACTCAGGGTGCTAAAATAGTGTATAGCCACTCATTACTACCATGTCATTCTTTTCTGTTTTTGTTTAGAGAAATATTTGATTGTGTTGTCATTAGTTTTTATTTGGTAATTTTAATTAATTAAAACATAAGAAAAAATGTACTTTCAACTTTTTCTTCCAACTTATTTTTAATCACCACTGTTTAATCAGTAATCAGCACTGTTTAATCAGTAAGCATTGTATTACGTACATACAATATAGTATTAATCTTCATCTTGTTTTCACATAAACATTTTATACTAATGTTTCAAGGTTATGTAAATTACAAATTCAAAACAAATTCAATGCAATATTTACATAAATACTTTTAAAGACTAAATTCTAAATTCTCCCCCACAGTCCTTGACTTCGAAACCCAATAAAATGTGAGTCATCCAAAGTATTTTTTCTGAAGAGATGATCAAGGTCATCGCAGACTAAAATGAATGAATCTTGCCTGTCCACAGCAGGTCAGATACAGCACTAGAGTTTCACATCCTGATAGAACAAACAACTGAGTTCATGTTTTTAAATAATTAAAAAGAACAAGTTGTCAAACTCTGAAAAGAGTTGAGTTGAGCCTCTATTAAGCCGTTTCACATTATAGTGGTATGTACAGTATAATGCAGAAATCATCGTTGCTCGTGTTTTGTGTGTCATTATGATTTTTCAAGATTATGTTCCAATTTAATTTATTATTTTTATTTCCGTAAATTTTGTACATACAATAAACAATGGATTACATTATCAGAGAATGCTTGATGTTCTTTTTTTCCCTAAATATAGTAAAATTCCAATAAATGAGTGAAATCAGAAAAAATGTTGATGCTGTAGGGCGTTTTCTTATGACTGACAGTCGTGCTTTGCCTTTACCTGGTCTGGAAAAGTTCAGCTTGACACACGGGGACACAGTCTAGGCCTGTCAAAGAAAACATGGGACTTGTCACGAGGGAGTTTGGCGGACGGAGGGTTCGTCGGAGGTGGAGAGCATGTTCTAGGCCAGAGCGAATGGCCGCTGAAAGATGCACACCGTCTGAGATCATGAATTGGCTCCAGATGGGACCTGGCAGCTGGAAAAGGTGAAAGCGAATTGTATCGACAGGCTGTGCAGGCCGGGTTCTGAACAAGGCCATTAGTGATGCTGCACAGTCACCTGGGAGATCTCGCTCACACTGAGATTTCACTTTAGCTAAGTGTTGAATTGAACTCTCCAGCCAGGTTGAGTGCAAAGGGAAGTGGTCTCTGAATTTGCAGGTCATCGGCTGTATTGTTTAAGCAACAGTGGGGTCTTTCGTGGAATAAATTTAAGGAAAATGCCAGTGCCAGTTTCTCTTAGAAATGGTATGTATGTGATGGCTCTAATGTTTTTTTATTCATAGCACTTTTTT
>CM051493.1:29223004-29260084 GCA_028031935.1 Paedocypris micromegethes
TATATATATATATATATATATATATATATATATATATATATATATATATATAAAAACAAGCCACATTTTCACATTTTGGGCTTACAATTTTGACAATTGTAGTTTATTCTTTCAAGAACACACTGAATTATCATGTTATCGCATGACTAGTGTACCGGGATGTGTAATCACTGTTAAGTAAAGTGAAATGATGCATTAGCACTGGTGATTTGGTCAACAAACTAGTCCAATGTAGTGCAGAAGGTCTGAGACTATAACTGAAAACGAAAGCTCACAACTTACAGTTCAATCTACGTTCCAACCTTCACCCACGGTCGCAAGCTTTTTGTCATGACCCAAAGGAAGAGGTCTCAGTTACAAGGCGGCAAAATGGGTTTTCTCCTCAGGGTGGCTTGGGCATCTATTTTTGATGTCTCTGGGGCGTCTCACCGGGGAGGTACTCCGGACGTGTTCTATCAGGAAGTAGAACACTGATTAGGCCGCTGCCACCTGGCCCCGGATGACTGATAGAAAAAGCATAAAAAGATAAACGTATAATGTATCTTGTTTGGTAAATATTTTCCAATATATATATATATATATATATATATATATATATATATATAATAAAATATAATATATACAACAATATACCTACGCTGGTCGCATAGTTTAGAAATATTTAAAACATTTAAAATGGACAATTATGATGAATCATGGTTTATGGTGAATGATTTGATTTTAAAAAAGCATATAAAAGATGTGGGAGGGGAAAAAAAGGGTTCAAGCTATATGGAAAACCCTACCCTGGAGAGGATTGTGAAGCAAAACCTATTAAAAAATGTGAGGAAGATTTACAAAGACTGAACTGCAATTGAAGTCAGAGCTTCAAGGACAACAATATAAAGGAATTTGGCGCATGCCTTGTGTCAAGCCACTCTCACAATAGAAAGAGTCAGAAGCAACTCGCCTGGGCCAAAGACGAGAAGGACTGAATTGCTTCAGAGTGATCCGAAGTTATCTTGCTCCCTGATTAAAGAACATGTTGTAATTCATTTTCAAATCCGGGTCCTACTGAAGGAAGATGTGTCACAGAATTCATATTGCTTGGACTATTTGGTATAATGTCTGAGTTCAACACAGGTGTATACCAGAAAATGTTAGAGCTTTATGGTTCCTGCGGCTGACTGACGTTTTGTAGAAACAGTTCCTATTCCAACAGAAATGATCACATGCACATGACATAGAATCAAAGCTAGGAGAGTCTGGTTTAAGGATCTTGGTATTCCTGTTCTTAATTGGCCAGCAACTCACCTGACCTTAACCCCATAGAAAATCTATTGGGCATTGAAAAGATACAATTCGTGCTCATGTGTTTGTCAGTCATTAGTTTGCTGTATAACTTCGCCTAGAAGTTTCTGTTCCTTAATGAAATGTGTGTTTTTATTACACCATTACAGACTTTTCTGCTCTGTGCCAGCCGTAATTATTTCATTTAGGCAAATTATTATGTTTTATGTATTATGTAGACAAAGTATTGTAACATTTAAAATTGTATAATACAATTGGTTCATAGTAAGTATTTATAAGTAAAAAAAAAAGAATATTTATTTACAAAACTTACAATACTTTATTTTTACTACAAAAAAATATGCACCAAAATGCTAAAACTTTCATATGTTTATCAGCAGCCGTCTGTGCCCTTTTAAATTCCATTTCAATTACCGTAAAATACAAGCCAAATTATATCTTCTTAATAACTTTACTAAAGTGCTTACAGAAAGCTTTACCATCCTTCACGGAAAGCAAAAAAATGGCTGTTTATGCCATTTTAAAATAACAGGGTTTGCACTGTTTGTTCTGTAACTGGTTCCTGAGGGAGAGTGTTTCTCCCTGACAGGAGGCAGAAAAGCTTCCACCTCCTCTTGTCTGGATCAGCGCTGAAACAGGCAGAACATCCTCTGGGGCAGGATTCTATGTTCCAACAGTGTGTGAACAAGACGTCTTGAGCATTAACTTGGATAATAATGTCTGTCAGCCTGATTGTTTTCATTTTATATTCAAATGTGCATGCCAGGTTGAGGTAAACAGTATCTGAAAAGCTATTACTGTTGGCTTTAAAATGAATTTGTTCTTATTGTGAATTAAATGAAGGTGTGCTTGAATCAGCTCTTCCGTTTTTGTTAGTGGTGGACACACACAGCACTGCCATTATTTCCGCTATTCTATGCAATAAACGACATGAATACATTTTTTTTATAATAAATATTTAATCATTATCAGCACTCTTTGTTTAAAGTGTTACTTTGTGCAAAACCATTTTTTGGAAGTTCAGTAAACTATTATTTTGTGAATCTTTTGTACAGAATAATGTCACTCATATTATGACTTAGGTTTGAACAGGTGTGTGTTCTTCTACAGTATAGTGACTGTTTAAAAGATTTGGCTGAATTGACAATCTATATCCAATAATAATGATTTCTATCTGCAGTTTAACTTTTATAATGAATTAACCATTTTGTGTGCTGCTTTATGTTCACAGCAATCATGACACATTTTCCACACACAGCATCCATTATGAAGAAAAGATAAGCATGTACATAAACAGATATCAAGTGTGAAATCGGATTACTGTCAAATTGTCTTTTAAGACCCATAGCAGACTTTTTGACAAAAAAGCAAACTCCTTTAATCTCAACTAAGACTTGAGGAGGACAAATCTTGGCAGCAGGAGCATAGCTAGCAGATTTGAGCTCCATAAAAAAGTTTTTATTTATTTTTAATGGACTGTTCAAATATATACTTCATCAAATATCATATAAATATCAGCCAGGATCCAGAGTTAGGGTATTAAGAATTGTTCGAATTAAGAAAAATGGTAAAGGTGTTTAACACATTACATTTTTTCAACATTACAAATGTTTTTTCAACAAAGCATATTGCTGTTCTGCGCTTGTGGTATGCGATGGGAAGTGTGTGAGTTAGAACTTGCCGATTGGCTTAGTTAGAGTATGAGTTAGAGTTAGAGCTCAGTCTATTGTTGGTAATTCAGAACATGTTGAGCGTTTATGTGTGTGCTCAGAATTCAAAAGACTGCAATTTTTTGCAAAAAATGTTTTACATTTGATAGTGGAAATAAACTTTTTTTCCCCTTCAAGAAAGTGGCAATATAAAAAAATAGATATTATTTAGACTTAGAGACAAGGAATCCAACATCAGTGTGTAACATCATCACAAAGAAAGATTCAGGAAGGATGGTCATAAATATACCGTAGGTACACTTTATATTTAATCTTTGTATTGAAATATATTCAATCTTTGACTCTATTGTATTCAATCTTTGTCTCTATAATTCACACAGATACCACAATATTTTTTTTTCACACTGACTTGTGATTATTCTCTGTCTTTATGCGGAAAGTCATTGATTTGGCTGAATAACCTGCTTGACAATTCTGTCAATATTGAACATATGAAGTAAACTTCCTGTGCTTGCAGCTTATGTAATTTAGCTTGTAGATGAAGTGCTGTCCTTTTTTCATTTCTCTGGTGTCCGACGTGCTTAGGATGTATTGTCAGCCTTATAGAAAAAAACAGGTAAACGAGTTTAGATGTGAATAAACATATAATTGATAATTTTCAGGTTATACAAGATAAATTCTTCATCACACAGACATACAATCAAACTCTTATATAGATACAAAATACGTACTGTATAGTGAAGATTTAGTTCTGTAATGCAAAAATGGTGCGCTGCTAAAAACAACAATAACTGAGTTTAGGCTGAGATTTTGTTCTGGACTGCCAAAAACCAATGGATCTCCAGTGGCAAGTTCATTAGAAGCGACATAATTTGGTCTGTTAGTGTGTAATCTCAATACCCTACATAGTGAATAATGAATCTTTCATTTCTTATTCATTGAGACAAGGGGTCAGTGCTTTGGTTCCTATGTCCTGATCCTGCTTGGACAGCTTTTCTTGTAGTTTCTGACCTTGAGAGTGGAGACAAAGGTTAATGTGGCATAACGTTGCCAGTTTAATCAGAGACAAACAACAGAAGGTTCTACTGTTAAATGCTGCGTTATTGCATTGTGGGAATCAACAAACAGATTTACAACGGGATGAAGTGCACTAGATACAATTATTACTCAAATATGGTGAAAAAATACTTTACTGTATATATTCTTTTATATAGTGTATAAGGCAGAGAAGCACTTTAGGCATTTAAAATGACAAAGCAAAATGCAGCTTATACTGTGTATTGAAGCAAAAATATCTTTTGGAATCATAAAAATGTAAACGTTATTGTTAAAATTACTATGCAATTCATAAAATGCCTTTGATTCCTTAAAAAAACATTTTTTTTGTTTGAGCAAATGTTAGTTTTAGTTTGAGTATATTCATAACACTTGATTTTACACTTTAGAAATTGCGTAAATGTTTGAAATATACATACATTTAGATAACTATTTGGACCAATTGTGATTTTGTTTTTCCAAAAAATCAGCATCTTATATATATATATATTTTTTTTTAATTTGTACACTAATCAGTATCAATAAATATATAAATACAGTATACACTTTATTTTCAATGTTGAAAAATTGGGTATGTTAAGCTAAAACGTCGGAACAAACTATAATTTGTATAACTGGGATGGCCAAGGGCCTATTCGAACATGGAACCTAAATGCAGGTACGCGTGTGTTGGCCTCATCCTGTCAGGGCTGGATTAGACAAACTGAAAGATTGTGAGGTTGGAGTCTCGAGGGAAGAGAGGAGAGAGAAATGCCTGCGGCTCAATCCACCATGTGGAAGCACAACTTCTCCGTCAGCCTGAGAGTTGCCTGGCATACCTATGTGTTCTCTGTAGCTTCTCCTTCCAGTCACTCATGCCTTTATCCACTTGCCGGTGTCGACAATCCTTCATTGCTTCACTCATACAGGATATATAGGGATAATAAGAACTCTACGTCCAATAAAGGATTGTGTGTCCAGCATGACCAAGCTTGACAAAGCTACCGAACCAAAACATTACCCATTTATTTATTTACATGTTTAAATACAAATGCTATTATGCAGTGGTGTGGAGTAATTGAGTAAAAGGATGATGTCATTTTACAAAAGTATGTAAAAAAATGTTTGGCTACATTTTACTTGTATTGAAAAATGTATGCAACTTTTACTTTCTACTTGACTTCATTTTTGATTGTGTGTTTAGATTATGTAGTCTTTACTCAATGGACATTTGAATGGACACTTGTCGTTGCTACAATAGTTACATTGTGATTGTGCGCGACAAGTCGGCATCTTTTTTTTATTGTGTTTGACTGAGACTGACATTTTGCTCTTTTTTTTTTTTTTTTATCTTTTTTACATTACCATTTTGAAAAATTGAGGAAAGTAAAATTTTGAAATTTTGTATGAGCAAAGGGACATAAAACATCATAAATCAGTTTCTTATCCTTTCTTTGTGTATTTGAGCCAACATTCAGTATGAGTAAAATACTTACAGTAAGTTCTTTTTAAATTGAATACTTGGTGCAACAGTAAGGTATCCATATTTTTTCAGGTATGATTTTCAGGTACTCTTCACCTGCACCTCAGTGTTTATGTGCATGAACACTGCACTTAAATCCCAACATTTCTTTGTTCTTTTTTGTGGTTTTCAGAAAAACTTGATAGGTTTCAAGTTTTTTATACAGTTGATGTGATCTCGTAATTTTCTCCAATTGTGTTGATAATACAATTACAGTAGTAACACCACAATGCATTAATGCATCTGGAGAGCTTTTATCTCCAGATTTAAGCCAAGTAACAAATTTGTCTAGTAACAAATTGATCAGAACATTTCTGGAGGGTATCGTCTATGGTTACTTGCGTAACCTCTGTTCCCTGAATAGGTCAGGGAACGAGACGTCAGTCAGAAACCTGACTATGGGATATCGGATGGCTAGCCATTCGCGTTCATTCTTACAACCGGCCAATGAACGGTCAAGTTCAATGGCTGCGTGAATTCGCATGTCACCCTTGACCTGTACCAGCTGGTATAAAAGGCGAGTGCGTGCGACATGCAGTACCTTTCGCTGTTTGAAGCCGGTTGGACCAACGCAGACTTCCAGCGACATACCCTGAATGTGGCTGCGGGAAGTGACGTCTCGTTCCCTGACTTATTCAGGTAGGGTTGCAACGATTAATCGACATTATCGACAATGTCGACAATAAAAATGTGTCGACAAATATTTGTGTTGTCGATAAATCGTTGGTGTCATGTGACCTAATGAAAGCGCCTGCAATATCGCGATATGACCGCTACGGCGCAGTGGCGCTAAGTGTAATGCAGCGCTCCCTGTATTACTGCTGCTCAGCGGCAGAAGGAAACACAGCGCAAATAATGAGAAAGTTTTACAACTTACCAAAAATGCTGTCGTGTGCAATACATGCGCGGCGGAACTTGCCTTTCACGGGAGAATAACGCGCATGTTGGAGACTTAAAGATGAAGCGTCTCGACTGACTCGCCACTCGTTATTTACAACACACACTAGTCCCGCGTTTGAGAATTAAATTGCGCGTCCCGTTTTGTATCATTGCAGGAAGGATTTGTCGCGTGGTTTTATCGGTCTATATAGTGAAGTATGCTGTATAGTGTATCTTTAAGCAGAGTTTGCAAACCCCTGGCTGAGAGAGTAATAAGTATTTAAAAATGCCAGATGCTTCTCCAGGTTAAACTCCGTGCTTTCAATGTTTCAGAGCTTAAACGTAAGTGGCAGCAAAACTATTTTATAACTTGATGTTTTCTACTTATAATAACGAACAGTCTCTGATAATAAAAATACAGTACATTATATTTGTTTAATGTTATCCAAGTAAAATTATTTCAACAACTGAAATCACAGGCTAAAATAATTCACAAAACAAACTGGTCTGGTTTTCACACAAAGGGAAAGTGGATCACATTATAATGTAATACTATGACTTGCGTGTTAAGTAAGACACATAAACACTAATGTATTACATTTTATTTATTTATTAACACTTTATGAAACAATACATTTAATATATTAATAAACAGCACCATTCCCATGTGTGCAGAATACAACCTAATTATTTAAAGTGCAACTTTCTATATTTTTACATTAGAAATAGGCTGTAGAAACTTTACTAGCTAATGTTTGTAGCTCTTCTATTTCTGTGCTGTTTCCATGTTTGGATAGTTGTCACTGCAAACAATGACCAATATTTTATCCAGATTCTTTATCAATATTACCTTTTAAAATACCGTAGTTATAATATTACCCAATATTACTTAATACCTGAACTCTTGTTTTAGAAATGAAGCTGCTGTCAAGACATGTTCACATGGAACTTTATTGTCTGCAATGCAGCTAATCATTTATTTTTTACTTTTGAATTGGAACAAAATGTGTAAAACAATGCTTAGAGGGCATTTGTGTGTAATTTGAGTTGGACAGAATCAGAAAACTCAAAGAAAGTGACCTGTTTAGTTGATTCAAAGTATATTAAAACAAAAAATTAAATTATTTCTAAAGCAGAAGTGAATTGCTTAATTAAAAATGTGGTAAAACTCGTTGTTTTATCTTTGCTGAAATAGCTGAATAATCGTTCAAAACCTACTGATTAATCATTGGAATAACCGATGACTAATCGAATAATCGTTCTAATAATCGATAGATTAATCGATTATCAAAATAATCGTTTGTTGCAGCATTATATTCAGGGAACAGAGGTTACGCAAATAACCATAGATGTTCCCTTTCATAGTCAGGTCACTTCGACGTCTGCAGAAACCTGACTATTGGATAATACAACAGGCCACATCCAGGGCAGTATCCTACCGAAAAGACTCCTCCGGCTCCTTAGCCGAGGAACCTTTGGTGGATCTTCCACCGCATCTAGAGGTGGGCCTAGCCCGAAGGGTAAGAGCACTCACCTCCACCGGGGCAACCAAGGAATTTGTTGGCTCTCGACCCGTGCGTGGGGGACCCTCGCCAGGGTTGACGGAGAACACTTCTCACATAGTGTGAAGTGTTGCGTAGAGATGGCGCACAAGCGTCACTCTTCAAAGGAAGCTCATTGTCTGTCGAGAACAGAGTAGGCTCGGGAGAGGGAGGAGACCTCTACTCGACCTCATCCCTTCTGGAAACACAGGTGTAATAACTCGGTGAGTATTGCCTGAGGCAGAAACACAGCCAGAACTAGGTCCACTAGTCTGGACTCGATGGCACCAGGGAACCCCCCCTTGCGCTTGATTGCCCGTCCGGGTAAAACAGAGGCTGCGGCCCCAGGGGTCTCGGCCCTCCGTTGGCCGTAACCAACGGAGCACTGATGCCAGTGCTAGCAAAGCGTAGCCTTCAGTGTGAGCAGCCTGAGACTCGTAGTCTCGAAGGGGGGGAGACTGGAGGGTTGCCAACACCAAGCTCAAATCCCAACCGGGGTCGGGGGAGGTCTGGAAGGGCGAACCCTTCTAGCACCTCTTAGTGAGGTTGTGCCGGCCGACTGTCTTCCTCTCAATGAGGTCATGTGAGGCGTAATCGCGGCTACATAGACTCTCAGAGTGGAAGGGGCCACGCTTTCCTCAAGCTTCTGCTGGAGAAACGAGAGAACCGTACTGATGGGGCAGCGCAGTGGGTTTCGTTTTTCTGGCAGCACCAGGTGACGAAAGCCTGCCACTTCAGGTCGTACAACCGTCTCGTGGACTGTGCACGTGCCTGAGCGATAATGTCCTGTACCGACCGTGGCAGATCGTCTAATGATGTGACCTGTCCAGCGACCAGACATAGAGGTTCCAGAGGTCGGGTCAATGGGTGCCAGAGCGAGCCCTGTGCTTATGAGAGGAGGTCCACTCTCAGAGATAGCTCCTCGGAGGGGACGTAATCAGGACGGAGTCTAGGTCGAGCCCGAGAAAGGAGGTCTGCTGACACGGGGTCAGAGTAATCTTCTTTCTGTTGATGCGTAACCCCAGCCGGCCTAAGTGCCTGAGCACTGCGTCTCTGCGCGATCAACTGACTCCGCGATCTGGCTAACAGAAGCCAATCGTCATGGTAGTTCAGGATCTTGAAGCTGTGCACCCTCAGTGAAGAGAGGGCAGTCGGCGCGATCTTCGTGAAGACTCGCGGTGACAGAGAGAGGCCGAAGGGCAGGACCTTGTACTGATACGTTCGGCCCTCGAAAGCAAAGCGCAGAAAGGGCTTGTGCCGGGGCAGAATCGAGACATGAAAGTACGCGTCTTGAAGGTCTATAGCGGCGAACCAATCCTGGAGCTGAACTGCCCTCAGAATGTCCCTCTGAGTCAGCATACGGAACGATAACCTGAAGGTAGTCGTTCAGTGACCTCAGATCCAAAATGGGCCGCATACCGCCGGTCTTCTTGGGGACCTAGAAGTATGGGTGGTAAAGTCCGCTCCTCGTCTCAGCTGGGGGCACCGTTTCTAGCAGCGAGGAAACCTCTGCCCTTAATACAAGTGCGTCTCTTGAACCCACATGAGTGGTGAGGACGCCTCGGAACACCGGAGGCCGGCGGGCGAACTGCAGTGCGTAGCCGAGTCTCACAGTTCGGATCACCTAGGGGGACGGACGAGGGAGGGCGCACCACTCGCGAAGCCGTGGGGTCCCCGAGACCGGGGTCTGGGGGGGCCGGCGCTCTGACGGGAGTCTCCTCTAGGGAGAACTTGGGGCAGGTGACTCCTAGCCATGAGGCGAGCAAGTTCCGCATCTCGTCTGAGCTTACAGGCTGCCGAAGGCCGCCTGGAAACCAGCCTCTTACCAGGCCGGGAGGTGGGTCTCTGGGCCTGCATCTCGACCGACCTGGCGGGAGGGGGGTCTCTTACCCCCACCACAGAGGAGAGCGTGACCCCCCCCACCCCGGATCTCCGTCGGGCCGGGGCCCTTCGGAGTTCCAGTCTTCTACCGCGCAGGGAGTATCCGGTGTTAGTGGATGTCTCGACCCGCGAGGGAACAGAGGTTGCCTCTGTTCCTCGGTAGGAGTGGAGGGAGTGTGTGTGTGTGTGGGTGCATCTGTCTTTTACAGTAAAGTTGGCTAACACCAAAGGTAGTAGCCCCACTTCTGTGTCCACCTGTGGATGGACTTTGACAGTGGTAGCTCGATCGTGAGTGAGCTCAACCGTACTCTCTGCTCTGCTCCCTCCACTCCGAACACATCAAGATCGCAAGGGAGGCCGTATGGCGTCCCTTGCTGATCTGGATTCAGAGTGCGCCACCCTCTTGCGGCGAGATCTGCTCCTCTGCTGCAGCGGTAGGTGTGGTGGCGGTCTGACCGGTAAGTGGGTAGGTGATGATTTCCAACTCACTCTACTCACCCCGGACGGCTAACTACGGTCCCACCAGTATTAGTTCTGTCCACCACAGTGGCAGATACTTATAACTGGAGAACTAAGCCCACCGCACTTGGGAAGCTAAGAACTTTCGCTGGAGAAATCGTGTGCACACTGACAAGCGCAACGTTCTCAACAGCTACTTATGAATTCTCGGGATCAACATTGGGGCCGTCAGTGTTTAGCTGAACTGCACCCCAAGGATCTAACGCTAAAACGTGACGACAACGGACTACTCACTAAGTCCTAACGCACGCGTGGACCGAGAAACATAACCACACACAGACAGCATGCGCTCTTACCTCAGAGCACACCAGCGTCTTCAGTGTGCAGCGTTCACCGATGTCAACACTGAAGGCCGCTAACCGCTGAGCGGATCCGGTAATGCGCCCGCGATCAAGACTCCGCTGGAACTCACGCATGCGTAGAAATCGAGATGGAAATACATCTAGATTCAGCCCCTGCGTTTCAACCTGCCGTGGTGCGGAGCGAAGCTGTCCGAAACCTGCTGGGAGACCGGAAAAAAGAGAGGGGCGATCTTCCGTGGAGGATCTGCGGAGATCACTACGTGGCGCCGCCATTTTGTTTGTTTACAAACGGAGCTCCTCACGGGCGCGCGAAACCGTGCCCGCCCGCCGGCAGCCGCCATCAACAAACGGGATCCGTAGAAAGAGAACGTATCTACCGTTTAAGGAGCTCTCAGATAAGACTTTCATCGACGTAACTAAGAGCTTTGTCTGCTTCCGGGGACTTTTCGGGAGATCGAAGCCAGCCAGGAGTACTGCCGGTTCCAACGAAGAGCCTTATCGAGTTTGGTTGAAGAAATTATACCGCCGAACGCTTCAATCATCAAAAAGGTACTGCATGTCGCACGCACCCGCCTTTTATACCAGCTGGTACAGGTCAAGGGTGACGTGAAAATTCATGCAGCCATTGAACTTGACCGTTCATTGGCCAGTTGTAAGAATGAACGCGAATGGCTAGCCATCCGATATCCCATAGTCAGGTTTCTGACTGACGTCGAAGTGACCTGACTATGAAAGGGAACTTCTGGTTTTCTGCCACATGGTAGAGCCTTAAAAGTCTGTGATGAATCACACACTGCATTTTAAACACAGCTTGATTTGACCAATTTGACCTGCTGCCTGGGTGCATTTTTGCTTATTATCTCCATTTAAATAGTCTTCTCTTATAGATAGACTAATTTTAATTACCACAATGCGCTCAATGAGTTTTACATGGCAAAAGATGTGGGCTGCATCTTCTGAATATTATGAGCTACTAAGACAGGTGTTGGTCCCTTTTTCCTCGCTACTTCTTTAGTTAGTAGTATTCAAAGTTCACTAGAAATGGCCTCAGCTCTAGATCATTTTAGTTCATTACCAGAGTCTGTTGTTGAGAACTGTTCAGAAAGCGAGGAATTACTGTATATAGCGTTGAGGACACATTTATTAGCAGTAAAAGTAATAGTTTTAAAACGATTTTTCAAAAAAAAAAAAAAGATTGACAGTTTATTTTAACACAGAAAAACATGTTCAGAAATGCCGTGTTAAAAATGCCTTGATTTGTTAAATTGGTACATAGGAATATCTTGAAGAATAATTTTGTCTTCAACGTTAGATGCGTTTTTAACAAATGTTTTTATTTATTACATCTACTTTGAGAGGTAAACTCAATGAAGCAGAACTGCAAAAATACCAGCTTCTCTACTTTGTGACCTGTAGCTGAACCATACATGTAAATGTAACCCTCCCTAACTTTCATCTTCCATCTATTTCTCCATTACTCTCCCTTGTTACATGCTTCATATTCTCTTCAACTTCAGAGTCTTTCTGTCTCAAAAGGATTTTTACATTGAAGATGGTGATTTCTCTGTGACTTCTGTCTTCTGTTTCCAGTGCTGGTGGTAACAAGCAGTAAAACCTTAGAACACAGTGAGGCATTAATAGTATGAAAATATCCTATTAAGTTAAGAGGGTCCCAGAACGGAGGCTCTTTCTGTTTTCAATTGGTTTGATGAAAGTGACTTTTATGTGTCTTGACCATCACAGACTTAAGCAGTTTGGATTTATCGCCTCTTTGATTCCTCAGACTCCTGTGATCTGACAGCCATGGCATGTTTTTTTATACCAGTGCTTTTGTCCATGATTGGTCCAGGTCCATGCCTCTTTCACAGTAGGTGAAAAGTTTCCAAATCATTTTTGTCCCAAAAATTCAGTCTATCTTAAAAATAAGCCTTAAATTTATTTATATTAAATACTGCATTGCATGTATACTGTGTGTGTGTGTGTGTGTGTGTGTGTGTGTGTGTGTGTGTGTGTGTGTGTGTGTTTGTGGGTGGGTCTTCAAATTAACTATGTCTTCAATACAGTTCTTCAAGCTCTTCAATTCAACTATGCCTTTATTAACTCTGCCTATGGAATTAGGCAAAGTTAATAAAGATCAATGACAAATGTATATGGTATATACACATTCATAAAGGAATGTTACTTTACGTTACATTACAAACTAAAAGTTTAGTTCTGCACTAAAAATCGTGCAAATATCTGTCTGTCAGTCAAACTAATTAACTAACTAACTAACTAACTAACTAACTAACTAACTAACTAACTAACTAACGAATTATTAAAGTGATTATGCCGTCATGTAAATTGCATTTACTGTACTATATTTGTCAACACTGTGAAAGTACAGTTTTAAGCAAACAATTAAAAATACTACCACATCACTAGATTCTTGCTTTAACCTTTTAAACACATGAGTTTACATTTGAGTTTACATTTTAAAATATGAGCTACATTTGAGTAGCACCCTTTTTTTGCGGCAAGATGTTGCAACAATTCAAATCGGCAACTAGAAAACCGTACTTTTAAAAACAGTGTACGTTGGGAACGGTACAAGTTGCTATGGATCATCCGATACAGTGGTAGAAATAGTTTCATTACAGATCAGTCAGGACACAACGGCTGAAAATGGACTTATAATAAAATTAAAAACCAAAAGTAACAAACTACCACAAGGGGGAACCGAAAGCAGTCAAAAGAGCAAAAACTACAAAACAAACACTAGTCACAAACAAAACCGTCACAAACACACACACTACTGTAACATTAAGAAATTAATAAGAACTTAAATCAAAGGCACAAATTGCCAAAACAAAACCCAGATTAGATAAGTAGACTGACTATAACAGCCATACAGCTCTCAACTGAAAATGACAATCATACAAACAAAGAAATGGGCCAAAAATAAAAGTTTTAAATAAAGGAGCACATTAGGAAAGTACAGAGCAAAACGACTGAAAATTTTGCTTTGAGAGAAACATACTAGACACTGTTTCACAAACAGAATACCAGCCACCATCAGGGAAATCCAGACTCAATGACAAGATCCTTACAGACTCAATGTTCCGTTTTATACACATTAGATTTGTTTTATAATCAATAGGGAGCATTATGCTTAACTTTAAAGATGCACTTTGTAACTGCGACAAGATTTTTCTTGATAATTAAAAAGCTGCTCACAGCAGGACCTAACAGCATCAAACCTAAGAAGGATTTTGATGGATTTAATGTAATTCATTAGCTTTGATCTTTAACACCAACCGCATATGAATGTTAACTAGAACTTCTTTTAATCACCCACAGACAAGAATATAACACTTGATATTTAACCTAAACGCTGTTATGGGTTAAGACCCACCACACTTTTAATTTTTTTTAAATTAGTTTTTAGACACACACACACACACACACACACACACACACACACACACACACACACACAAAATTACATACAACACAAAATGCAATGAAATTCTTGTACGACCACTTACTCGGCCAGGTATAAAATAAAATGATAAATATTTTTTTTATTTTGGAGTGGTAGACAAATAAATTCTATTGTCCTGATGTTTGTTAAAAGAGTCACAGCCCTTGAGATTTTATTGAAGAGTTGTTAGAACTCCAACATTTGAGTCAGCTGTTTCCACACATGTTTGTTGTCTGCTTTTAGCGGCAGCTTATGCAGCTGAGATACATCTGACTGTCAATAACAAAGGATGCTCAGGACTTTGACCATAAAGAGGATCTTCAAACAGTGAGATCAAGCTCAGAGTCTGATGGCTGGTTGTTTGAAGTACACATGGGAAAGCAGCGCCAGTGCGGCCGGATCTGTCAGGGGCACCGGGTGGAAGAGGCTGCTCTCTGATCCTGTCGGAAAAGCAGGAATTATTCCTTTTCCTAAACAGTTTGTGCAGTACTCCGTAATGCACTCAAGTCTGCAGTTCTGCTTATATTTGAACAATATAAGACTCAAACAGACCACACAAAGACTGACATTTCAGTGCTGTTCTCAACCAGTTTTAAATAATCTCTCCCCTGTTTTGGTGTATTTCTGTATTAAATGTTCTTTAGCACCGCACTTATGCAAATATAAATACCCTGCGCCAATTTTTCTTACACAAAATAAAATAATCATTAATAGGCGAACATACTTTCATACTTTCTTGGTGTTCTGACTTTCCAGAAACCTAAAATATATTTGACTCACTAATTTTGTCTAACGTGTACCTTTTAGTGTCTTACTTAAATGATAGATTAAAAACAGTATCGGTTACAAATTATTTCGAAATGCAGCAGAGTGTATCTCCAGTAGGCAGTGCTATAATTCCACCTTCTTTAGGAAAAAAAATGCTACATGGGTTTATTCCGGGCTTTGCATGTGAAGTGCAGCACTAGGTACTTAATTGTTTTTAATTCTCCCAGTGTTATTTAGTCACTGCTAATGCTGCTGCATTTCTTTTTTTCTGTCATTCTGTTAATTTCTTATTTACCGGCATAACTGTTATATTTAGTTGCATGTGCAGTAGAGTAGCTTGTTTAACATTGCTAAGTGTCACGGCATGGCTAATAGAACCATTATTTAAAGAAAAAAAAAAGACACAATGCTTAAGCGCACATGTGCCGAAAGACAGCATAATTCCATTTACTTTGATTTCTCCAGACTTGAAAAACTGTATAGAAAAATGGGCACTTTTATTTACGTGCATATTTGAAATCAGCACTCCCCAGGTTTTAGAGCTTGTAAAATTAGTAAAACTAAGGGTGCTTATAATTTACTATTATGCAAACTATCCTATATTTACTCATTTAATTAAGAACTGCACAAAACACAGCATCCTCAAGACAAAGTGAATAAAATGATACATATGGCTCTGGACAATAGTAGTGGATCAAAACTAAATTAAAATACTGTAAAGAGGTAAAGACCATGTCAGATTGATTTGCTATTGAGGAGGCTGTTTTCTGGTCTAGTGGCATGGAAGTCTTGAGATCGACAGCTCTATTGATTTTCTGGTTAATCCGGAGCACAGTCTCCAAAAGCACTAGAATTTGTCTAATAGAATCACACCAATCATAAACGACAGATATTTTGGAATTTTGTTCAATACATTTTTTCATTATTCTAATATACAAAAGCATCCTTGGGCATTTGCTTTGATCCATCAGCATTTGCTTTGTTGGCATTGTGGGATTTATGCATGTAACATTTTTATGGCACTAAATGTCATTACTGAAGATTCATCTATTTCATAGACACACATTTTATGTCCTAATAGATCTGTTGTTCATGGAATGCAACTGGCACAAAATGTAAAATGAAAATAATCAGAACGATGCTCCTCTAAATCCCAGAGTAAATATGATGATGCAATGAAATCAACTAGTCATTTCCAGTGTACAATTTTATAACTGAAATTATTAAAGTGCATATTTGCAATAACATATTTATCAGTCTTGATTTGCCAAGCCACAAAAGCAATATATTTAAAAATTGAAACCAATTCATCAGTGGTGTTGTACAAATCACACAGCACTGATGAAAAAAAGCCAACATTACTAGACTTACACAAATTGTTCTTATTGTGTGTAATGCCTTTTTGAAATGATCATTTTCATTGAAAGCTTAATTTCGACACAGTGCATTTCTGTTAACTGTGTGATAAACCACCTACCAATAACCTATCGGCTGTGAAATCTCAAGAGAACTTTGCACGACTAAAAAGTTAGGTGATGCTGTACAGGGAGTGTTTTACATGCAGGAGCCAGAGAAGATATTCATAAGGATATTGATTACTGCGGGGATCAGCAGGCAATGAGCTTTTCTCCATCCGACAATGTAATCATCCAAACACCCATTGTAATTCAGTAGATGCTTTTGCAGCATCAGAATCAAGCGCGGGATGGAGTGAGGCTGACAGAGGCAGAAATCATGTGCCCTCTGATGTCCTTCAGCGAGCTCGTATGACCCATATGGATGTTACAATTAGACAAAAAAACATATTTTTTGGGTCACAGTTGACGTTACAAAAATTCAAAACTTACAAGGGTTATAGTTATTGCAATATAATTAGATTTATATGGTTGCAATACAATTGAAGTTTAAAAACAATTCTATTTTTAAAGCTTTTCCTGTTACAGGATAATCACAGGAGGCAATGCAAACAAACAAAAGCACCCAGAATTAGACTTGTAGAGGTTTAGTAAACATCGATCTCCAAAATGAATGTTTTGATTTTCAAAATTGAAAAGTTATTGTAAAATGACTGAATGAGTTGTTCAGTTGTTTGAAATAGAGAGAAAACACTGAGAGAACAATTCTTTTAATTTCTTTCTGTGTTGCTGCAGGTTTTTGCACAGTGTGATGCCATTGGGTTTTTTCATTTACTTTTTTCATTGACACCTGTTTAGAAATAAAAGGAGGAATTAATGATACAAAATGTTATTTGATATGTATATTTGGTATGTTCCATAAACTGAATGTATCCCAAATAAACCAGTTCCACGTTTTGCCTATGGGATAATTTGACCTCTAAAACTGTGCGGCAAACTGAATCTTGCTCTATCATCATCTGAATTAATCCTCTGACAGGCATCACCTTACAACAAGTCAATCCAAAAAAGTTGCAGGCAGCGGCGAATTGTCAATACTCAATCAAGAAATGCCTTCTGGTGGTTAACGCTCAGGCTTGATCCGGGATAATAATGATATCCAGCTTCAGGTCCAGGAAGGTCTTTTCTCCCTGGGTGTCCAGAATTGGCAGCAGGAATTAATCCACCTGCATTCTGGCGTCTGCCTCGTGAAACACAAAGCGTGGATTAAGCGGCCAGTGTTTGAACAGACGGATGAGAGAGCGATTTCAATACCAACAAAACAGAGGCAGAGAATATATGGGAATTTTGCATGTTTGAAAACGATAAGAGAAATGTAGTGTTTGCTGGGCCAGAAAGGATGTAATTACATTTTGCTGATACCAGTCTGGTGAAAGAATAACAGGAACTCGCCGTCATTGTTATTGAAAGACGACAAAACAGGCGGCTACTGTATTACCATTGATCCTTGTGTAATGACCACTTTCTATTTTGTCATGTGTTTAAGAAGAGCTGATCTGCTTCAACAAGAGTCTTATTTTAAAAATAAGCACAGCTCCTGAATGGGAAACTCGTGGAATGTTTGTGCTTGAGTAAAAGTCGGCATCTGTTGTCCAGGCCTGTCAAAGAGAAGCAAACAAACCTGAAACAGCTGTTCAAACTCGAACTGAGAACCACCAGAGAAAAAAAAACAAAGCAAACCGCCAGCACAAAGAGTGTTCTCAGCAGTGTCGCACGCTTGAGATACGAATGGGATGTTTCTTCATTTGTTTGCATATTCAAAGAGTATGTTTTGTTGTGGCTGGCATTTCTTTACATGGTGGGGTAAAAAACTAGTGAATGGCAAACTAGTATTAATAGTCAAAATCTGATGATGCAGTCATGCCATAAGTTATGGGGCAAAATTTGAAAAGACTTGATGGACTAATACCACCATGGATTCGTTTCCCTCATCTGAACAATCTCAGGTTGGTCTCCGTACCAAATGTTGGACTTGTTATAGTGATCAGGCCCATATGTGGACCAGATCCGGTCAGGATTTTATACAGATACGTCTCAGATATGTGACGTACTGAACCATTTAATTTTTTTGCTAACTCATCTAGAATTTTAATTAAAACATTTATGTTTTAATGGCCTGTCGATTAGCAAGATTGTCTTCTAAGCGGAGGGTTTATATTTAAACTAGAGGCTAGAAGGGTTCAAATGTAATGTGTTTCTGACTCTTTCTGTGGAGTATTCAATTATTTTACAGAAAAATATATTTGTATATTTATGTATCTCTTGTGAACACACAATACTGTAGTGTTCAGCAGAAATTAAATTACGCAATTAGTATTAGTAACAGAAAACTACATGATAATATTAAATATGGTAAATGCTAATAATGATTAAAAAAAAGCAATACAAATAACACTAACTAAATTAACTTCTACTTTTAAATTTCCACTGTTGTTCTTTCGGGCTCCAACTCATTGCATAGCAAGTCTGAACCAGTAAACTGACAGCTCTTAAAAAAGACAGATTATATTTAATATTTAACAGATTATATATAATATATTTTCTCAGAATTATGCAAAACCAAACAAGTTAATTTGCTTTATTGTACAGTATTGCTGCTTTATCGGACTGAATAACAAATTAATAAAACCCTTAGATTCTTGTGTGATTGACATTAGTGTTTCCAGTTGTTTCTGTGTTGTGTGTGTTTCTGTGATCTTTATTTCACCATTTTCTTCTCAAAACAAATGTATATGTGTTTGATGACATATTTATAATTTGTTTGGTGACAGATTGTTTCATGTGATTATGTTTTGCCCCAACAACTCATAAAGCCCAACGTGAAAAGACAAACAAAACTTTATCATGAAATACAGTATTTAAATGAGCTGTATTGTATTATTCTCAAAAGAGTACCTGTAGATTTACGTAGCAACACTGAACAAACCATGTTGAACAAATGACTGATAATTGCATAATCACAGTGGTGATATTAATATGATAAGTTAATTTCAGTCTAGTTAATTTCAACTTTATTAGTAAAGCTTTGCACCTGAACAATTCATTAAAAAAAATGTGATAATGCAGTTATTGTAAAAGATTATATTCAATTTTTGCGGCGATTATTGAGTAATAAAAATTAGCAGTAAGCTACAAAACAGCAGTATGATAGGTGAATTTTAAATCATTGATACTAGTGCTAGTATGGTCAATTACATTTCAAGTAAAGGGGTAGTGTCTTGACCAAGGACACACAATTGTGAAACCCACCGGAATGGCATTTAAACCTGCAACACATGGGTGGCAGATCCAACTCCCTGCTCCTATATATATTTACTATATACAGTATTTTATATATAGTAAAGTAACAATGACAATAAAAATTGTAATTACTAATTATTATACTAATTATCATTATATAAATATATAATGATATATATATATATATACAGTATATATCACGTTTCGTATATATGCATATACATATATATATATATATTTTTTTTTTGTTTGTTTGTTTGTTTGTTTTTCTATTCTGCCTTTTTGTAAACTATAATCAATAATCATTATCTACCTGTAACTTAATTCAAAGCCACCAAAGGCCAGTGCTCACCTAATGATAACTGTGCATTATTTAAAAGAAAGCTGAGAAGAATAAATAGACTGAATGCATGACAAGTCAGTCCAATCTGAAGCCTGTAATGGGCCCCGAGTGGCTTTAGCTTGCGGGCGAGATTTGCTCTGCTTACCTTTCTAACTCTGATAACATACCGTTTTCAAAAGATTTGACCTTGGGCATTCAGGCATGACTACTTTTCAGTTGGGTTACAATTGAAATCAAAATGCATATAATAAATATTTTAGACGTATTGTGGAATCCAAACCTTTTTCTCTCCATTTAGAGATAAACTTTTAACACAAAATATGTTGAAGTCTATTGGACCAGTCAATTCTACAAATAAAGGGATGAATACATGGGCATACAGGATTAAAAAAAAATATATAGGGATAATAAAATACAAGGATAAAATATTGCTACGATTTCTTACTCACAAATAAGTCCCGATTGTTTGGGACAAACAAAGGTGTTAGAGGAGCTGTTGTGAGTTTTCATTAAAATGTGTGTTTTCTTCCACTCAGCCCCCTGCCCTTCCTCCAGCTTGCCCTTCTATAACCATATGGACCCCACAGAGAGGCCCATTACACTGGGAAGGTAATTTAATTAAAGGAGAGTAAGTGAGAGAGAGAGGGGGAGGGAAAAAGTGAGTGAGTGAGTGAGAAAGAGAGTGAGAGAAAGGAAAAAGAGTGTGTGTGTGTGTGTGTGTGTGTGTGTGTGTGTGTGTGTGGTGTGGTGTGTGTGTGTGTGTGTGTGTGTGTGTGTGAAAGAGTGAGAGAGAGAGGGAGGCAGCTAGAGAGAGCGAGAGAACAGGTACATCATGCATTTGTCAGCAGCATATTCAGAATCTCTTCAAATGCACAAAATGTATGAAGCCTTGTCATATACATCATATAAAATTCTAAAAACCTTTTAAAGTTCCTTTTTTCATGGAATATGTTGCATCTGTTTCTGTCCTGTTTTATACATAAACCTCTTTGCATATTTCAATTATTAATGCTATCAATTATGAAATCTCAGTCTGGACTCTCATTTTACGGCAGGATGGATTTAAAGAAACGTCTCCTTTGGTTTTGTTGCCCACGTTTTCTTGTCTTCCATTGGATTTCAGGAAATTCCGAAAATCAACCGATCCTACAGAAGCAAATAGAATCGTCAATGACCTGCCAGAATGTTCTGCACCGACACCGTCTCATTCGGGCACCTGTCATTGAGGTACCAATCCTCTTACACCTAATCAATCAACCTGCCGGGAAAGAGGCTGAAGATCAGCTCTCAGCAGAAAGACTGACACACGCCTTAGACACAATCTATAGCTGAATCAAACTAGGTCAGCAAACATGTCTCAAATTAAAGTTCACTGAACTAAAATGTCTTGATTTTAGAAGACGTAAGATGTAGAGGGACAGCAGGTTCCTTTACATCGTTCAGATCAGTTGAATTTCTTTGTGGTTCCAAATAGTGATTCTGAATTTAAAGTTACTTTACATTTGAATTATGGAATTATAAGGAAGTTGTGTTTATGCACTTAAAAAGAACAACAAAAAAAAACAATAGTTTCCTTCTAGACATAGGCAACGTTTCAGTTAACACAACTTCTGTTGTTGAAGTTGAACCAAATAGTTTTGAATAATTTCAAATAATTTTAACAATTTCAAAGTTCCTTAAGCTTTGAGTTGAGGGTAGAATTTTCTACATTTTTACTCAAGTACTTGACATGATTACGAAATATTTAGTTGTATGTTTTGTTATGTGAAACCAAAAGCAATTTTCTTTATAGTTGCTTAAGTAATACTAGTGTGTATAAAAGCAACTACTTTGTAAAAAAAAGTCACCCTGCAACAATAAGAATTTTTCATATTCATGAAATTCAAAGGGCGGTGCTTATATTTGCGTAAATGCGGTAATTTATTTCTTCCAGTGTTATTTAGCCACTGCTAAATGTCGTCGAATGGATAAAGTTTCTTTTTTTGTTGATCGAGAAAATTTGTTATTATTATACAGATTTTAATTTTGGTTGCAGGTGACGTGTGATAGATGGGCATGTTGTTTCATCGTCGTGGCAAATGTTTCTTTTTTTCTATTATTCAGCCTTTTAAAGCTTACGTGAATGTTTGCCCAAGAGCCATTATTTAAAGAAAAAAAAAAGAAGGAATACCGCTTCTTACTGTTACACTCGGCCTGCTCTGCTCCACCGGACTCCGCCCCTTGTTTTGTCGCGCACACCTGTCTTGTGTTGTATATTGATAACCTACCCTATTTAGTTCTCTGCAGTGTGTTTCCCCTCGTCTTGTGTCGTCAGCACTCTCTGGTGTGAACTTACAGACCCTTCATGACCTACCTGTATCCCAGTGATCTCGTAGATTCCAAGATACTCCTCATCAAAGGACTTTCCAAGTCATCCCGTGATCTCAGACTTCCAGGAATCCTGAGTATCCTTCCGAGCCCCGTCTCCTCGTTGTTCCCGTCCTCGTTCCTGTATTGTCTTCCTGCCAATTAAACCCCTTTTGTGTGAACATCTCCTCGTGTTTTGGTCGTACGTCACTCACGCTCCTCTACGAGGGCGTGAGTCGTGACACTTACGGATGATGTATTTATTTGTGATTGCTTTTGAAAAATAATTGCTTATATTTACCCCATCCCCCCAGGTTTTTGAGTTCTAAAATTTTGAAAAAAGCGGTGCTTATATTCGTACTTGTAATTCTTAATACCTCAGTTCTAATTATTTTGATTTTACTGACCGAGAAGAAATCTTGGAATTTTGATTATTTTCTTTGAAAGTCTTGTTTTTTTTTTTTTTTAGCTTATTTGTAAATATACTCGTTAAATGCCTCATGAGTCAGCATTTAGTCCGATAAACTATCATGAAAGTTACAAAATATGAGGTTGGTCTTGGTTTCTAAGAATAATCAATTGGCAGCTTGATCTTGATGATGAAATTGTGTGCCACCATTTATGTCACTGTCTTCTACACTGTGTTTCGTGTGGCGTTGTGGACAGATGGGTCGCAAACTGGCTTCGACATGTTTTAAAGTCACTGGGCCAAGTCATGAAATTTTTATGCAATGTGTTGCCGTGGGGTATCATACATTATTTATTTTTCACTTTTGGGCTTTCCTCCTGTTAAAATGGCAAATTTGACCAAAACAAGTGGGCATAGCACATTTGTGACTGATAAGTAGGCACGTTTTAATTGCCGAGTTTGATATAGGAAAAATTCCCAAGTAAGGAAATACTGTACAGTGTCTTTCACCTTTAGAGAAATAGTTTTGATTATAATTCTAGAATGGAAACCGATTCATATGTAAAGTCATGATTCATTTGTATTCAGTGATTCTCCAGAGGAAAGTGTCACTGCTTCCCTGATGGCAATGTCACCATTCTATGTCAGGTTCTAAGCTCCATTTTTGTAATCTCGTTTCTGGTGACAACAAACGAATAAAGTTCTGCCGCTAGGCTTTTTCTCAACAGCACGGTCCTGTTTGTACATCCACCCACCTGTCAATATTCTATCTGTGATTACAATGTTCTTACGTATTTATTCTTTTTTTTGTATCTTTGCTCTAGTCGTTTAAAAATAATTGGCATGACAAGTTGTGAAACAGTTGATCTGATGTCATTCGCGGTGTCACAAAATTGATGCTAGAACAGGAAAAGTTAACAGTCAACAATCTGACAATGTCACATCCAGTTTTATAAGTGTCATATTCTTGGCTAAATTACACATAAATAATAAAGATATAGTTATTATCATACTATCAAAAACTATAAAGTGCTTAATGGCAGTACATTTCTATCTAACAATATTACCTTATTACATCACACCTCATAATAATTTTTGTTTTTTCAACAGAGTAACAACAAAAGAAGTTTAATTTAATTTAAGTTTAATTTCGAAAATTAAGCAAGTATTCAGTAGCTTGTTACATTTATGCTGAAATTAGGTTCCAGTCTTGTTCCCTGTAATACGTGCATGTGATTAAAACCTGATGAGATATCACCTCAAAAAGATACTAATGGGCCTTTAAGCGTATGGTTAATGAGTGCAAAAGCTGAGAGGTAGTAGAGGATGGGCACACGCTGTAGTCCTCACGCTTCCATCTGCTGCTTCTCATTTTAACTCGCTCTGTGGATGGTTCAACGTGCCCCAGGGGCCTCTGGAACCGGGCCTAGGGTCTGCCTCCAACATTGCTGGCAATTACTGCAAAACACATTTGAATAAGAACCTGCATTTGGAAACTGTGGTGTTGTCATATCAGCTGCTGTCGACTGTCAACAAACGGTCCGAGGAAATGGCTGCTCAAACAATGACGAAGGGAGAGACATGACCAGACTGTAAAATCAACTCAAATTTTTACTGGAACCTTTTAGTGATTAGTTTAAAGGGGATTGGAAGGTCATATCAAATATGACTTGTTGAAGATGAGATCTTCTAGTGGCACGAGATTTAAAATCGCACAGATCTAAAGTTACAAATTTCAAAGTAATACATTTGATAAGTTTACCTATTCAAGTGGATGTGAGTCTCAACAGAAAGTTAAAAAAAATTAATTGTGTGTGTATATATATATACATATATATATATATATATATAGTTTTAGAAAATGCAGAGATGTTAAGATTACCTGAAAAACATACTTGAGTAAAAAAATATTCCGTCGTACCGTACCGTACCATCTTCTGCCGCTTATCCGGGGCCGGGTCGCGAGGGCAACAGCCTCAGTAAGGAGGCCCAGACTTCCCTTGCCCCAGCTACGTCCTCCAGCTCTTCCGGAAGAATTCCGAGGCGTTCCCTGGCCAGCCGGGAAACATAGTCTCTCCAGCGCGTCCTGGGTCTGCCCCTGGGTCTTCTCCCGGTGGGACATGCCCGGAACACCTCAGCAGCAAGGCGTCCGGGGGGCATCCTTACCAGATGCCCGAACCACCCCATTTGGCCCCTCTCAACCCGAAGGAGCAGCGGCTCTACTCCGAGCTCCTCCCGAATGGCCGAGCTCCTCACCCTATCTCTGAGGGAGAGCCCAGCCACCCTGCGGAGGAAGCTCATTTCCGCCGCTTGTATCCGGGATCTCGTTCTTTCGGTCACCACCCACAATTGGTGGCCATAGGTGAGGGTAGGAACGTAGATCGACTGGTGAATCGAGAGCTTTGCTTTTTGGCTCAGCTCTCTCTTCACCATGACGGACTGATGCAGCGTCCTAATTATCACGGACGCAGCACCGATCCGTCTGTCGATCTCCCGCTCCATCCTCCCCCCACTCGTGAACAAAACCCCGAGATACTAAAAATCCTCCACTTGGGGAAGGACCCTGTCTCTGACCTGCAGGGGGCACTCCACACTTTTCCAGGCGAGAACCATGGTCTCGGACTTGGAGGTGCTGATTCCCATCCCGGCCGCTTCACACTCGGCAGAAAATCGATCCAGTGAGAGCTGGAGATCACATCCCGACGAAGCCAACAGGACCACATCATCTGCAAAAAGCAGAGACTCGATCCCAAGGTCACCGAACCGGATCCCTCCTCCGCCTCGACTGCGCCTAGAAATTCTGTCCATAAAAGTTATGAACAGAATCGGTGACAAAGGGCAGCCTTGGCGGAGCTCAACTCTCCCTGGAAATGGAAATGACTTGCTACCGGCAATACGAACCAAACTCTGACACCGGTCATACAGAGACCGGACAGCCCGTAACAAGGGCTCCGGTACTCCATATTCCCGGAGCACCCCCCACAGGAGTCCCCGAGGGACACGGTCGAATGCCTTCTCTAAGTCCACAAAACACATGTAGACTGGTTGGGCAAACTCCCATGAACCCTCCAGGACCCTGAAAAGGGTATAGAGCTGGTCCGTAGTTTCACGTCCGGGACGAAAACCACATTGCTCCTCCTCAATCCGAGACTCGACCATCAGACGAACTCTCCTCTCCAGTACCCCTGAATAGACTTTCCCAGGGTGGCTGAGGAGTGTGATCCCCCTGTAGTTGGAACACACTCTCCGGTCCCCCTTCTTGTAAAGAGGAACCACCACCCCAGTCTGCCACTCCAGAGGCACTGTCCCCGATGACCACGCGATGGTGTAAAGGCGTGTCAACCAAGACAGCCCCACACCATCCAGAGCCTTAAGGAGATCTGGGTGGATCTCATCTACCCCCGGGGCCCGGCCGCCACGAAGCTTTTTAACTACCTCGGCAACCTCGGCCACAGAGATAGGAGCACCCATCCCCGATTCCAGAGGCTCTGCTTCCTCCTCGGAAGACGTGTTGGTGGGATTGAGGAGGTCTTCAAAGTACTCCCCCCACCGATCCACAACGTCCTGAGTTGAGGTCAGCAGCTCCCCATCTCTACCGTAAACGGTGTTGATGGCACACTGCTTCCCCCTCCTCAGTCGCCGGATGGTGGACCAGAATTTCTTTGAAGCCGTCTGAAAGTCGTTCTCCATGGTCTCGCCGAACTCCTCCCAAACCCGGGCCTTTTCCTCAGCGACCACCGAAGATGCGTTTCGCTTCGCCCATCGATACCTGTCAGCTGCCTCAGGAGTCCCACAGGCCAAAAAGGCCCGGTAAGACTCCTTCTTCAGCTTGACAGCATCCCTCACCACTGGTGTCCACCAGCGGGTTCGAGGATTGCCGCCCCGACAGGCACCGATGACCTTGCGACCACAGCTACGGCCTGCAGCTTCGACAATGGAGGTGCGGAACAGAGTCCATTCTGACTCAATGTTCCCCACCTCCTCCGGAACCTGAGAGAAGCTCTGCCGGAGGTGTGAGTTGAACCTCTTTCTAGTGGAGGGATCTACCAGACGTTCCCAGCAGACCCTCACAGATCGTTTGGGCCTGCCAGCTTTTTCCCCCACCATCTGGGCCAACCCACTACCAGGTGGTGATCAGTTGACAGCTCCGCCCCTCTCTTTACCCGAGTGTCCAAAACATGCGGCCGCAAGTTCGATGAAACGATTATAAAGTCGATCATCGAACTTCTGCCTAGAGTGTCCTGGTGCCACGTGTGCATGTGGACACTCTTATGTTTGAACATGGTGTTCGTTACTGACAATCCGTGATAAGCACAGAAGTCAAGCAACAGAACACAGCTCGGGTTCTGATCGGGGGGGTCGTGCCTCCCAATCACCCCACTCCAGGTCTGACTGTCGTTGCCTACGTGAGCGTTGAAGTCTCCCAGGAGGACTATGGAGTCTCCGGGGGGGAGCCCTCTCCACTACTCTCCCCAGAGACCCCAAAAAGGGAGGATAATCCACACTGCCATTTGGTGCATAGCAACATTTGGTGCATAGCAACAAATGACAGTGAGGAACCGTCCTCCCACCCGAAGGCGGAGGGAAGCCACCCTTTCGTCCTCCGGGGAGAACCCCAACACACAGGAGCCGAGCTGGGGGGCAATAAGTATGCCCACGCCGGCCCGGTGCCTCTCACCTGGATCAACTCCAGAATAGAACAGGGTCCAACCCGTGTCAAGAAGGTTGGTTCCAGAGCCCAAGCCGTGCGTCGAGGCGAGTCAAACTATATCTAGTCGGAAACGCTCGACCTCGCGCACCAACTCAGGCTCCTTCCCAACCAGAGTGGTGACGTTCCACGTCCCTAGAGCCTATGTAGCCGAGGGTCGGACCGCCAGGGTCCAAAAAAATATTCCAAGTCACCAATTCTGAGAAGACTTCAGTAAAAATTAAAGTAATTTTAAAAGGACTTGAGTATTTTACATGTACTGAATGTAAGCTCAACAAACACCAAGAAATGTGAAAAACAAGAAACTCTTTATTTATGAGGTTATACTTCCTTATATTGAAATGCAATTTAACACCTCAATGTTTCAAAGTTACAGAACCCCCAATGGGACATTGAATTTTTTTTATTGCGATATCTTGCAAAACTATTGCGATATCTCACAAAACTATCGCAATACTTTTCAGTGGCTCACAATTGATTTTATTAACATTGGAATTGCCCTTCTCCAGGCGACGTCACGGGCACCGCTTGATGTGTGTAACTGCCGAGAAGACGGACTGACTGTAAGGTGTCTTGCAAAGATGTCTCAGATGGGGAACAACTCAGTCATTTAGCAGACACTTTTATCCAAAGTAACTTACGGTATATGTCATTACAACTACTGTATTACAAATCAACGTCCTGCTTTCCCTGGTAATCAAACCGATCTGGTGTTTCTAGCATCTGCTTTGCTGACTGAGCTGCGGTACTAAAAATACTGTATACAGTTCTAAATAATAGTTTCCACATTACTAACAAGCTGGAGACCTGTTATTTTCTGACTCTTTCTAAAAGGTTAATTTTTTTTGAGTTTTGTGCGCTAATACTAACTCATATCAAATGCACATTTTATTGTACTAATTAAGAATTGACACAACACATTTTTATTAATCGATTTTATTAAGAACACATTCTCTAAAAAATGAGAAAATGTGCTCCAACAGAATCTAAGTTACCTGATCAGATTATCACATTTGTGATACGCTTTGAATCAGGGACTGCAAAAAATATTTGCATAACAAACAGTCAAAATTAATTTGGACTAAACAAAAAAAAACAACTATTTTTTTCCTGAATATTAAAACGTAAAATATTTTGTCTTCCATAAAAACTTACAAGTCACAAAAAACTTTTTTCAAGTGTACTTTAAAGTCAAAAATACACAATGTAGAAATATTACATATAAATGTAATAAAACATAACAATGTTTTGAGTAAATGTTGCAAATTTAAAGCCAATGTATGTTTTTACAAGGCAAGACTGTAGTTTATGATAATCCTAAACATTCAGTACTTGTTAACCTAACCACGGCAAGAATACTTTATTTACACACAAAATTTACATGTGAAATGTACCGTATTTCTCTTCTCTCTGCCCCTTCCTCTCATCTGATGTCTATGTATGTCTATGTAAACATGTCTTTGATTAACTCACCTGAATAATTTCAATGCAACAGCACTGGAGGAGACTTTTTCCATAAGCCAGGTTGGTAGGAATGTAGGAAATTCTCCCATATAGGAAAGCATTTTAGAACTCCGGCTCTCTCCTGGGTGTCATGTGGGTGAGAAGGACAAAGGAAACGGCGAAATCCTCTGATGCAGCCTTTCTCAGTTCAGAGAAGCGCCTCTGAGACTATTATTCACGCCTATATTCTAATACACTATATCTAAAACTATATTGAATACAATTATTAACACAGTTGTTGTCTTCCAATCACAGCGACTGCAAATCTCACCTGAGAAGTAGATTAAAACGGAATAGTTCTTGCTTTACAATACTTTTGAGAGATCTCGCAATACTTTTGCAAAAAAAAATCAGACCAGCCTTGAGACACAGTTCATCCAGTATGTCCTGGGTCTTCCTCTGGGACCCCTCCTGATGAGACATGACCGGAACACCTCCTCTGGCAGAAGTTTTTAAGACATCTAAGTACGTACTGTAACATGCCCAAACCACCTCATCTGACTTTCATCATCAGATTTTTCAGAAGCCAATTCAAGTTCATAGTTGATAAGTTTGACTTTTGGCACAAATCTTTATTCACCACGACAAATCAAAGTCCTTCTTATTACTCAAGAACAAGATTATCTTCTCCACTTGAGGCAGGATCATTTCTTTCCAAATCGGATTGTACAAACAATTATTTAGTGCTCTCTGATGCACAAAATCATATGTGCCTGTGCTGATTTTCATCCCAGCTATTTCACAGCTGCAAACCATCCCGCTGCCTGCTGACGTTTCTGGCCTGAGAATGCCCACAAGACAGAACATCTTCAAATACCAGATATGTAATTGCATCGTCCCCAAAACTCCCTTTGTGCCTTGACTGTCTAGAAATACTGGCCAGAAAATTAATGAACAAAACAGGGGACAAAGTCCATGTGCTTTGTACTGTAGGTCTCCAACTCCGTACTCTCAGATCACCCTCCACAGGATTCCATGAAGAGCATTTTTCAAGGAAAAATTCATTTCATTTACAAATCACAAGCAGACTGGATTGGCAGACTCTTGTTAATCTTCAAACACATCTGTAGAGTACACTACAAATGTCCTCTTCTTTTAAATACCATCTTACCATGGTGCCATGATGATTTTCTGGTGCACACCATCTACAGTAAGCAGATTTTCACAGCATCATGCCTTGTGTAATATTATCTGTTCTCCAGCCTCCTTTTTTCAAGTGTACTTTAAAGTAAAAAATACACAATATAGAAATATTAAAATGTTGCAAACAATGTTTTGAGTAAATGTTGCAAATTTAAAGCCAATGTACATTTTTACAAGGCAAGACTGTAGTTTATGATAATCCTAAACATTCATCATGCCTTGCGTAATATTATCTGTTCTCCAGCCTCCACAGTGATACTTGGGTGGAGAAGGTTCTTGAACCCTTTGTGATCATTATCCATACAAATAAACTGTAGATAATTTTAAATGTTGTAAACCTCTATATTATCTGAAACTTCTTTGCCCCTCCCCCAATCCACTTAATCATTACAGATGAAGAGAAAGGAAAGGCTTTTGCTCAGGCAGTCCACCATATGTGCACTGACAGACCGGTTCACCGTGAGCATAATAAACTGAAGAGTCAGGGACATGAGTTCAGATTCAAGCAAGAGTGTTGATGGTGATGTCAAAAAACATCACTGAAAATGACAAGTCCGAGCTTCTGACCTGCAGCAGCAACTCTTGAGAATCTAATCGGAAGGTACATCTCTGCCTTCAATTATTTAGTGAATACATTATTTAGTGCTGAGGTTTACTGAAGAAACGGGGAACTGAACAATTATTTTATAATGACACAAATGCATATGGATAAATTATAATTTGACGCAAATGTCACGTTTGATGTCATGTAGTGGGAGTTATTATATTAACTCATGTTTTTGCTTTTTGATCTGTTTAAGGTCACTGGAATTTCTGTTTGTCTCATCAATAGGTGTGGGTACCATTCCCTGAAAAAATACACAATTGTTTCAATATAGAAAATTGACTTAAATAAAGTTTGTATTAAATAGTGTGGCACATTGATAAAAAAAACCAGGACTTGATTGTTTTTAAACTGAGATTTCAGATTAAATTAAGGTAAAACATGAACCTTTGGTTTTTTTGGCTTTTGCCACCAAGCTGCAAGCTTGTATATGTTTTATAATCAATGAATACTCAGCATTGCATTCTTTGGTTTTAAAAGCATAACTGTTGGGGACATGTTGCTGCATCTCTCTCTTTCTCTGTTTTCCATGAGATCAATGCTTGTGGCCTATACATCTAGAACCTACAGACATGGCACAGGTCTCAGTGGAGCTCAACCTCCTCCACTTCCTCTGCATTAGCCTTTTCCAAGTCATGTCCAGTCACACATTCTAAAGACAGCTCCCTCTAGACATTTAAGGTCAGTGTGTGACTTTTTTTCTATCAAGGTTTTCAGCTTAGCCTGTAAGTATTAAAAAAAAATATAATACCTTTGTAACTGAATGATAATCCCATAAATAAATATAGTTCAACATAGAAATATACTACAACAAAACAAACAAAATAAGATTGGTGTGGCTCAAACATTGTTTAATAGCTATAAATACAGTATATATATATATACACTGTATACTGTATATACATATTAGTATGTGTATATATATATATATTTATATATATGTGTATACGTATATTTGTGTGTGTATAAAGGTTACCTTGTCTTTATCTAAAGTCATTGTTCTGTAGCCTGTCATCAGCTGAAAGTTGCTATGACGACAAAGTGGGATAGTGTGGTGAATGTCACCTTTGCTGTCTAAGCTCTCTTGTCAAGATCTCAGGTCTGTGTATGTGTGTGTATATGTCGAGCTCTTGAGTGTGTGTGACGGGGCGCGGAGGGTGGCCCCCTGGGCCCCTGCTGCCCTGACGGCCCTGCCACAGCTGCACTCAGGTGAAACCGACGTTGTGGCAGCAGCATGAAAGCTCCAAAAAACAGAAAGAAGCCCTCCTTTTGAGATCAGACGAGCAGTGCTTTTCAGTAGCCAAATAGCGTATGATGTTTCTAGATTAGGCACTAAAATAAAAAGCGAGCAGAAATGTCTACATATGATTTAGTTTTTTTTTTTACTTTAATAACAGATAATTTTAACTGAGTGCGAGTAGGAAATTTCATTTTTTTGCTAGTTAGTTACAATATTAACTAAATATGATTTATCCATCCATCCATCCATAGGCATGCCTCTCTAACTGTCCATTTGTCCATCCATCTATGTCTTCATTTTGAGACAAAGGACATTCAAGGAAGAGGTCAGCCCAGACAGCAAGGGGCAGTGCGAGGGCACATCATTTTTGATCAGAGAGGAAATCTAATACATGCATTTTGGGAAAAGAATAAACTTGGAAAGTTAAAAAACAAAGAAAAGGAAATGTTTGGTTATTTTGTGTGCTGCATATACTTCCACTCAGACGTACAGCAAGTGGAGCACCATAGCAAAGGTTTCCTCATGCATTTCCCTGCCTTGCACGAGTCAACCAAAAGAGCACCAAGGTGGATAACAACTAACAAAAAAGGATTGTCAGCCACTATATTACAACAGAAAACTGCTCTGCAAGCGTCACATCATGCAAACACTGGATTTGAAGCAGCATGGCATGGAGGTTGCAAGGCATTCGATCGCAAGCAGGTATGTGCTAATCTAACGCTAGTCAAGGTGGAGCGTTGAGATGTTTGCAAAGCAGTTTAACTAACCTTCAGAAGATATTGTCTTGAAGATTAAGATTAGGGATTGAAATGTTGAGCATTAAACATCCAAAAGAAGTTTAAGGAACATGTTTGGTATTTCATTTGGAAGCTACAGTAACAAAATGGAAGAGGAAACAACAGCTCAACATTTGATCTCAGTTCATGAAGACTTGAAGTCGCAGCTCGTTTAAAAGGAATACATTTGTGTCAGTTTTGATGTGAAGCGGGAAATAGATTATGCATTATCTCAGGTCCTTTGGGTGTACTAGTCCATTTCAGCATTCGTTAAAGCAGGACCCCGTAGACCTTCTAGGTTATGCTGTGCAATGTGTGGCCAGCATCTCTGACAGGTCATTATTGGCCATCATGCTGAGTGACGGACTGCAAGGTTTGAGATTGCCTTCATTTCTTTTGTCATTATGGAGGAAGACTTGTTCTTCTTTTAGCGTCTAATACCAATCAAATAGTCAAACAAAATAATAAACTTTTGTTAATTGTGGCATCATGTTACATCCTTAATCCAACTTGTTATACCATGCATTTAAAAATGTCTGTATTTTAGTGTTTGTTAATAAAGTAGATGTCCAAAACATAGTCAATATGCACTCTAGGGACCATAAAAATCTGCATTTAAACATCCAGTGAGCCCATATACTAATGTGAACACACACAAACCCGGAACAGTGGGCAGTCAAAGCTCCAAGCTCAAAGAACTAGGTAACATTTGCATAACTAGGTAACTTGCAACTGGATTCTAGACTTTCTTAGACTGGATTCTAGTTTGCAGACGACACAACGCTGATTGGTCTCATCAGCAATAACGATGAGACGGCGTATAGAGAGGAGGTCCAGCACCTGACCTCGTGGTGCAGCAACAATAATCTGCTCCTCAACTCCACTAAAACTAAGGAGCTAATAGTGGACTTTAGGAAGTCGAAAAGTGGCACACACAACCCCATCAAAATCAATGGGGTTGCCGTCAAACGTGTCTCCTCTTTCAAGTTCCTCGGCACCCACATCACTGAAGACCTGACCTGGACTGTGTGGGTCAGTGGGTGCTTCTCAATTCTTTATTTGTGCATCCTCGCGTCGTTTCCTAGCTCCTTTCCTTAGGCTCCACTTAGCTCCCCTTAGCCCCTTAGCTCCACCCGTAGAGGATGCAGGAGAAGGACGAGAGGAAAGGCCGTGAGGTCGGAGAAATCCAATCAAGCGAAATGACATATCCTCGCTTCCTAACGCGTCACTTCAAAGCGTCGTCAATTATTGATGACACCACACCACACCAACCACATGCACATTGGGATTATTTGATAAGAGATAATGATATATGTTTTAAAGGTTTCAAACTCCGCAAAGTACCAAAGATGTGTTTTTTTTTTTTCATTTGATAAAATTCAAATGTCTACAACAGTTCTTGTATTTTAACAAAACAAACATTTGTGTATTACAAGTGTACAATACACTGTACAAAAAACAACAGGCTACAAACAATTGTATAATTAAATAAAAGTGATTTAAGTATATATTGAAGTTCATGAAGATTCATGCATACTTTGAATAACTGTCTCCTCATCAGTTCTATGTAGAAAGAATTTTACACAACAGTTATGAATGCCAATGTGTTTGTTTCATTTGAGCCCTAACTAAATACAACTAATCAATAAAGAAATATTTTACCATGACAATAAAGACATTTAATTCCATTCAAAAATGTTTTATAAGAAACATTTGTTTAGTGATTAAAAAGCAATAAGCCGCTAAAATAAACATGTAAAAACGTGATTAAAGTATAAAATTAAAGATTAAGTAAAGTTAAAGATTAAAGTACTTAAAATATATTAAAATTAAACGCAATCAAAACATAGCCAGCAATTACAAAAAGTTTGATCGGAATTGCGGTTGGTGAAGATGTGAAGAGGGCGGAGGATTCAGACGCGCGTCACGCTAAGTCGGTAAAACACTTCCGCAAAGCATACACTGGTGTATCCTCGCTTACAACGCCTCCAGAAGCCTCCTCCACCCTCGCTCCTCGCTTGCTCACGGTGCAATTAGAGAATTGAGATGTCCTTCAAGATGGCAACGCTCGATCGATTTCCGGAGGAGGAGGAGGACGGAGGATCGAGGACATGAGGAGGCATATTGAGAAGCACCCAGTGTCTTGCTGCAGGACACTCCGACCAGGATTCAAACCTACAATGCCTATCTAGGTCCATCTCCTTAATGCTGGACCACAACTGCCTCATTGTTAATATTGTTAAAATATAAAGTTGTAGTTATAGTTGCAACCATTTTTCATTTCATTACAATATCATTGAATAGTTGTTGCAAAGGAAACATTTTTGCTTTCCCTGGGATATGAATCCATGACAGTAGTTGTTACAAAAACCTACCATACTGACACATGCTTTAGGTGTGTTAGACCCTAACATCACCTTGCTTTAGGTGTATTAGACCTCAACATCATCATCACCGGCTCCACCCTCATTTACCAGCAACTGATCGTTGTCCCCTAATCATCTCATTTCCCCTAATCATCAGTCTCACCTGGAGCCAGTTTCTGTGCCCTATGTAATCACCTTCAGCTAACAAGTTCTTCTGACATCATCTTCAGATTCCCATCCTCTTTGTATCTTCACCAAAGAAATTCAATGACAGTGAAAATGGCAATGCTGTTTATTCATTTAGAGAAGTAAATCACAGTTTTGACTCGGCATGAATGACAACAAATGGGTCTTCATCCATGTTGCTGATCCTGAAGTGAGCTCGTCCGTCCCCTCCGACTGAAATCTGTTTCCCAGTGCACCTTCCTCCATCCTTCTGACCTGATATGACATCGCAGTAGGTGCCTCCTTGCAGGCCTGTGTTGAGAGTCTCATCCAGAGTCCTACACATAATAGATGTTGTGAATAAATGCAATTGTGTCACACGTAAAAAACAACAATTTATACAAATGTTTTTTATTTACCAGTCATCGTTGTTGATGACAATGAAGCCCCGGCTTCCACGACTAAAAGCAATCTGATTGTTTTGGTTGTCCCACCAGTTTGATAAAGGCTGATCACCTACAACATTACGGAAGGCAACCATATTCCTGTAGAGAGCTTGGTTGTTTACTCAGTTTTATTTTGAACAGAATTGGCTGTTTTCACCTAATGACGGCTTACTTGATCTGACGCCATCTGTGCTCACAAACCCAGCCGTCTCCACATGTAGAATCAGGGTTGATGGGAACTGGTTTAGTGGATCCATCACCATGACTAGGAGGTCCAATCCAATCATTTTGGTCCTGGAAGATTTAAAGTAACGAGGTTAAAAAAAAATCATTTTAAAAGTACTTTGTTCAGTTATATGAAATTTGTCATTTACCTGACCATTCACAATGTTGCGATCCCAACGGTAGCTTGACATTACTCTAGTAAACCCATATGGATGAGCCAACATCATACCTACAGTCATTTTGTACAGTCTAGACATAAAAAAAACACACAATTGTTGGTTTATAACCACAGCACCACCATATGCTGATGTTTATCAAAATAAAAAAAATCATAAGTACCTGGAGTCCCAGAATGTGACAATGGAAGCACCGCCAGCACCATGTCCTCTCTGATTATCATGGTTGTCCACAAACACCAATGCTTTATCAGAAGGCATCATGCCCCAACCCTCTCCCCAATTCCTGAGAGCCAGAAAGGTCATTTTAATTCATAAATGCAAAACTAATCCCAGAGCCTTGAGAAGTGTCTGCTTTCATAACAAGCATTTATCAAACTTAACAAGTTGTATAATGTTAGAAATGTCTGTGCATGTCCATCTCACTTGAGGTAAGATAGCTTTTCACCATTCCATTTGCGCATAACGGTCCCCAGTTTGGCCCCGTACTTGAATTCTGTCACCCTACCTAATCCGAAGTATTCCTGTGAAGTGACTGGTTCACCTCCGAGATCAATGACCTAATAACATACCCAGAAAATCTATGAATAATAGCACTAATAATCATGGCCTGATTATCATTGAATGGAAATACCTCTTGGAATATAAAAGGCCTTGAGCCGGAGGGAAACCAATGAGTGTTCAGATTATGAAGACGACCATAAAGGGCAGAAAGATCTCCAGGCCACATGTGCTTGCATGCGTCCACTCGAAACCCAGCAACGCCCATGTCAATCAGCTTGTTCATATAGTCAGCCACTTTACCTCGGACATAATCCTTCTCCAAAGACAGGTCCAGAAGACCTACTAAACGGCAGTTTCTCACCTGCACATCAATGCAAAGATAAGCGTGTAATCACGACCACAAAATGTATGGAATATTGATTGGAATATTGCTTTTTTATTATACTTATTATTACTTTGTTTTGCTCTAATAACATTTTTAACTTCATTATATAGTCAGTCATCTTCTACCGCTTCATCCTTTACAGGGTCGCGGGGAGCTGGCGCCTATCTCAGCGTCTTAGGGCCGGAGGCGGGGTACACACTCTGGATTGGTGGCCAA
>CM051493.1:29260089-29299670 GCA_028031935.1 Paedocypris micromegethes
AGGTTATCAAAATCACATGTTCAAGCCAAGGTGTCTTTTTTGTTTTAATAAAATAGTTGTGCAATTGTCCATTTGTCATTTTCATGTCATGCCATGTCCAGTTTTGTACAAACTTCTCAGTTTCAGGCTCTTCATTTGATTAAAAACAAACTAGTATGCATTGAATGTATGAATTCTCGTGGTCAATAATTATTTTAAATTCCAAACAACTTTAATATAAATGAATAAGGTTCTGAAGTTTTGAGCATTTGTAAGGCACTTTTCACAGTTTTAACTGTCTCAAAGCGCACAACTTTAACACTGGTCAATTTGACCCGAACAGTGTCTTTGTGTAGCGTGGTGTTACAAATATGTGAACTAAATGTTATATATTTATATAATTACACCAAATAAGCCAAGCAGTAGATATTTCAAAGTGAAAAGTTTTTAAAAAATATTTTTACACTTTAAAACGGATCAATTTGACCCGAACATAATAGGAGGGTTAATCATGGCATGTACCCTTATACACCAACTTTGAAGGTTTCGAGATGCACTTACTAAATAAGGGAGGTGCAAACATTTGAGCAGTAAAACCGTCAAAAAAACATGTTGCACATTACTGCACCTTATGATGATAATTTTCTTTGTATTTATTTACTTCATAACATCATATAATGCACTAATATTTATTGTGTACACTGCTGGTTAAATGCTACTTTAATTGCATATCACTGGCTTTGTAATTACACCATGTATAATGAAAATAAAGTTTTGTTTAATCTAAGAATCTAATCTAATCTAGTCTTCAAAATGCCAGATTTATGTATCTACTACCTACTCCACCTCAGCTCTTACCTGATTGGCATCATGGTAGTTCTCAATATTCCCACTGCCAGTGTGACATTTGCCATCATTGAAATCCCAGTTTGAGTATGGAACTGTTGGGAAATCCTTGTTGTTGGCATTGAAGTATGAGCCACAGCTAGAGTGTGTTCCTGATCCACCACCCGCTCCGCACATATGGTTGATGACTGCGTCAACATAGATGTTAACCTATGGGAAAAAGCACAGTTTTCAGAGGTCATCTTGATAATATAAAGTGATCTATTTTAACTTGTGGACTTTACCCCAACGTTATTGCACCTAGTGATCATGTCCCTTAACTGTCCTTCGTTCCCTGATCGAGAACACAAGTTGTAACCGATGGGCTGATATCGCTGCCACCAAGGGTGCCAGGGGTTTGTCACAACAATGCTCTCACTTGGAGGGGAAATCTGGAAATTAAATGCCGATTTGTGAAGTCCACAAAATTGTTATTACACATTTTAAGAAATGTAATGTTATTTATAGAACATTGCCTACCTGAACTCCACCAAAGCCATTTGGTCCAAGGTATCGCTCACATTCTGCTGCAATATCAGTCCAGCGCCATTCAAAAAGGTGGACGATTGCAGTTCTTGCGTATTTAGTGTTTGGGTTGAACTGAGCCCAGTTCAGTCCTAACAACGCTGCCAAGATCAGAAGATCCTTCATCCTTCCAAGGTTAAGAGAAAACAACATATTGTCTTTGGATCTTATACAAAGTGAGATTTTCACTTGACCAATCAGAAACCAAAGCTTGTTTGAGAAAGCCCTTGAACAGCTGAAAAAATTCCCATGGACAAGCCTAAAGTTACAACATCCATAATTTATGAAACAAAATGATGCAAACTACCATGTTATGAAATACATTTATGCAACAAAGTTTTTTTTTATTTTCGATTACCAAGATGTGTGTTGGTTTGTATTATTTTAACTATTGAACTAGAAGATGTATCTAAAAAGATAAAATACACAAAATGAATCGTATGCTTGTAATTCAGTAGCATATGAGTTAAGAATAATACAACAGCTAGAAAATGTGGAATAAATAACTGCACTCAACAAAAGGAAAAAAAAAAAACTGCCAATCCGTTTTAGTTGTATCGGTTATCAAATAAAGGATCCTTAAACAAGACTTTTGTGTAATGTTTATTTTACGTATTGTGTCAAACTTATTTTGTACCTTGTGGAAATTACTGATAAAAAAATTTTAAAAAGAAGAAATTGTATTTAAATATAAAAAAATATATATATAGGAAGTGATACATGGATACAAGTACTAAAACGCAAATTAAGCAAAACAAATAAATATCAACATGTATTATTTTTTATTAAGTCCTACATGTCATTTGTAATAATGTATTGATCAACTTTTTATTTAAAAAAATAAAAAACATTAAGACATTAACTTTGTGAACCTTTTTTGAAAGGCAAAGAGAGATACAATATTTGATAAACTTTTCTAATATCAGATGTTAAAACGTTTATAAAAGGAGCTAAATGATTATTTTTACATCATTGTGTTAAATTAGAAAAGAGACGTTTTAAACATTTGCTTTGAACAATGAAAGTGATTTCTGAAAAAATCTACATTTTACAAGGTTCAATGATTTTAAGTGAAAGTGCTCTAGCGCCATCAAGGGGCAGCTGAAAAATGTACAAATTTGAAAATTGTCAGAACAGTCAGTTTGTTGCTGAATGGCTTTGTATTTCCATCTGTCTAAACCTAGGAACGCAAGTTTCCAACAAGTTAATGACATCTGGAAAAAGAACAACATTATTGTAGCTCTGTAAACACCAACATGTTTGACGTCAAGAACAAAAATGTTTGTGTGTGTATGTGTGCGTGTGTGTGTGTGCGTGCGTGCGTACACATGTATTCACTTATGCACATGTGATTTGAGTATAATTTGTTAAATATGAGATATTTGGCAATATATTAGATGTGGAAAGTAGTCTGCAAATTTACAGACATAATCAATTTACAATCCTGGTTTACGTCTGTAGAAAACAACTTGAGAAAAGGGAACAAAACATTGCCGCAAAAACTGACATTCTGAGGGGAACATTACAGGGCCTTGATCTGCTTCTACTATTCCGAAGGGCCAATGAGAAGAATCAAAACAGAGGCATTAATTTACTGATGATGGTTGTATCTCGACACCAGATAAAGAAGTGTGTAGAAATTCACAACAATACCTCACTCATGAAGTCTATCAGGTTCCAGAAATATATCCAGTTTCTTGTCTTGACATAATAATAATAATAATAATAACAATAACAACAACAACAACAATAATAATAATAATAATAATAATAATAATGTTATTAATTAATGGAATTTCATCTCTGCATGTGACCCATCTGATTAGTGCAACACACAAAAATCTGGAGCAGTGGGCAGCGTGTGGTGATCAGTTATCCTTCCCAAGGACACAGGATTTGATGCTCCTGCCAGACCGGGATTTAAATTGGGAATCTCTTGGACACAAAGTTCAATTCCATACTTTTGGACCACAACTGCTCAATAACACTGAAGGCACAATATAATATACTTAATGAAGCTGTAATGAAGTGCCTAGAAGACGTGTAGATCTCAGTATTATAAGAAATTCAATGTATTGATTTGAAGGAAGTCTCAAACAATTACTGTTGGGGTAGAAAAAATTACGGTGGTCAAACTATAGGAAACTATAACCAATGTAACCAAATCTATTTGCCAGATATTTGAATGCTCACAAGTTTTCTTTTGAGTTGGGTTTCAGCTTATGAGGTAAAAATGTCATCCTGACATCTCTGTGTACTATGGTTCCATCTCAATTCCCAGAGTGTTACTCCATCCCATTCGAGGTTTAAGGAATTGGTATTTTTGCTATTGAACAAAAAGGCTGAGAAGCTACAGTAGATAGGTTTAGGCACAAGTAACGGTTACTCTGTGTATTAATAAACAATTTATTTTGAGCTTATTCCCAGTTAAATTACTTTTTCATTTTATTACGCATTTAACTGTTTTTGCAAGATATTCTAAAGGGAAGATTTATGCTTTGTTAAACATTTATTAATGAGATTACTGCTGGCACCTTGAAAGAAAGCTTTAGAAAATTCTATTTCACATGGTAGTTTTATTGAAAAAACTATGATAATTTAAAATAATGTTTTTCAATATTGAGAAAATATTGAATATTGATCTTTTCAATATTTCCATATACAATATTATTCTTTCACTCCAAATGCATGAACTAATATGAATTTTAATATAGGAGGAAAGCCTCTCTCTCTCTCTCTCTCTCTCTCTCTCTCTCTCTCTCTCTCTCTCTCTCTCTCTCTCTCTCTCTCTCTGATGGGGTGGTTCTGTTGTTGCTCAGGCACTATTTCTGTCCACTAGGGGACACTGCTCACAATGGAATTTACTACACAATACTAAAGATAAAACGAAGGGGCAATTTTGTTTCAGAATTCTTTTTACAAAACGTCCCAACTATAACACTTTCATAATTAAGTTTGAAAACAGAGTGGCTGTTGTTCCTGAACTTTAAAATTTGAAATGTTTGCCAGTTTTCAGTTTATGCCAAACAGTATTTAACTCAGAGGCTCAGAGGCTGATTTCCAAACAGATTTCCATTGGTTGGCCAGATATATTTTTGTGACACACTGAACCAACACTCCACCAGCCATTATGCTTTCCTCTAACTGTGCCATGTTCCCAGGAACATTTAAAACTTCAGAATTAAACCAGCCACATAAAAACAAGAATTCACCGACTTACTGGCATTTCTAAGTGATGGGCGGCTAGTGAAGAAATTTAAAAGCTTGCTGTACTTTACATTCAATCTCTCATCAAGCAATCACTGCCCAAATTTGACATTGTTCAAATTTTACAAACCCACAGTAAACTGGTAGTTTAACTTCTCTGATATCACTCCATCAGCAATGGTCTGATTGTAGGCTGTAAATAAGACATGTGCTACAGGGGAAGTACGTAGTAATTTTTGTCTCTTGGATCGTTTCTCTAACTTGAAGTAGAGTGTTTTATTTAGAAATGACCAAAGCCACTATTCAAAAATGGCTAAAGATCTATCTCTATGAATCTGTTTGTCTGTCTGTCTGTCGTCCATTCATTTGTCATTTAAGTATAGGTGGGTAGGTCTGTCCTGTGTTTTGTCCATGTGTGTATTTCTGACAATCTATTTGTCCAATATCCTGTCATCACCAATCCTCATAAAATCTTAAAACATTTAAGGTCTTTAGAAGCAAAAATCTTGGTTTAAACCTTATTTCATTATTGAGTTTCATTATTGAGTTTTTTTTACTAAATTAAATAATTACTTCATTAAGTCTGTGCATCCAGTCATGCCATTCAAATCCAAAAATCCATACATTCTCAGATCTTTGGCATGGCTATGCCAAATTTTAGGAAAGCGAGAAACTCAGGAACCACCTTAAATATATTAATCTAAGTTAAAAGAAATACATATTCTACAGCACTTTTGCAGAAATAAAAATTATCTTTGTATCTGCTGTTCATTCATTTATATAGTCTCGTTGTTACTAAATGTCACAAGAACAACGGAATCCAAACCTTTAGCATGTTAGAAACAAAAATCAAAGCTTGATTCAGACAAAGGGAACGGCGGTAACATTTCAATAGTCTGTCTGTAGCTCAGGTGAAAATGACTCCGACTCCATCAATGCATGAAGAACTCAGTGGATCTAAAGGAATGCTGAGTGAAAACAGTTTAACCACTGGTGAAAAATCCGTACTGGAAAACCTGAGAGATTTTGCTTTTTGTTAGGCATTTGGAATTTTCCATCTGGCTATTGGAAGCAGATGCTTCACTACAACTAAATTGTCAGCTGAAGTATTAAGAGAAAACCTAGAAAGCAGTCAAAGAAAACCAATGTAGGAACCAAATTTCAATCAACACTCAGGTCTATGAGTGAAATGACATTACTGGAACAGCAATGAAGTCTCTAGGAAGTATTAGCCGTTCACTTTTAAAAACAAGTCCAGCCAAATCTGGCACACTTTACTTTACGTTTTTTTTTTTTTTTTGGGAATGAGCAGTTGCTATTCTTATAGGATTTAAAGTGCACCCTATATAGTGTGAAAAATCTGGAATAAAAAGATTTAAAAAAAAAAAAGCTAAACTAGAACAAGACATACGCTACACAAACAAAAGTGATAAACAGTACAATTAGATTAGATTCAACTTTATTGTATTACACATGTACAAGTATAAGGAAAGAAAATACATCATCCTGAAATGAACAGGCCATGAACTGCCAACAGCTGCGATTGATAGAACGTTGTGTGCAGCACATTTTGAGAATCTGCTGATAATTACACATTTCATATTGATTTGTCATTCAATATGGGCATGTAATTGCTTTCTATTTCTCATCAGCTCATCAAATATGATTTATCAGAAATTTGTTTGCACACTGAGCTGCTTTACCGAGCTGCAAAAGAATCGAGAACAGTAGGCGGGTAAAACGTGACAAACAAATGTTTTAATCGTTGGTACTACTGTAGAACACACAGAGAAAACTGTCAACATTGTTATTATGAACATGAATATCATTTCTCCACCATTACTCTCACTAATCTCTGAATCACCCATCCATGTTATTTTCTCCGATCTCATCTAGGCAACACAACAATGTGAACTGATTCTTACTTGCAAATGATTCAACTAAATAAAATTATACTATACGATAAAACCTTTATTAATCTCCTTTTTTTAATCCCAGAAAAGCAGGTGTCCGGGAGCAAACATAAACAATGCACAACCTTACTCAATAAATAAAATACGTAAATAACAATGATAAATAAAAACAATATCAAACAAATAATTACATATAACTGTGAACAAAATTAATGTCTACACTGACTAATATTTGAGGTACATTTGGCTTACATTAAGGATCTCTGTTTATGGAATTAGATTATGGAACTCCATTTCCCACAAATCTCAGCGGCACACCTTATGGGTTCAGCTGCATTCAATCAGGCTGTGTATTAATAACTTTGTTTATTCACTGGATCCTGCTAAGTATTGTTATGCATTCAGTCCATAACAAGGTGTTATATTTCCTGTTCTGACAGTCAGACTGTTTTAACTTTGTTTTTGTCTCTGCCATTAAAGTAGTTTTTTTTTTACTTGAGATTTGATCACTTTATTTATTTATTTATTTTCAAAATCTGAGCTATTTGTTACAAAATTATAGATAGTTTGAAAATTGCTTGATAAAATTAATTTGTGAAACTATAAGCTACATCGACCAACGGGATCTTATCAAGAACTGAAGTCAAGAAAAAACCTCAAAAGCCAAAATATACACAGAGACTAAGACAAAGAAAATTATGAGGTTGAGATCTGACCAAAATATTTTGTATTGCAAAGCAAACTGAGGTCAAAGTGTTTGCCCTTAGAACATGGTTTTTGTTTCAAACAGACATTAAATTACAAGTTTAAAGGCTAAATGGTGGCCAGAAAGAAAAGTGACCCCCATTGCACTCTCATGTAACTTTACAATTATGCATGGCCTGGTCAGAACATGGTCTTTCAAAAGAATACATTTTCAATTACTGTGAAAACATTTTCTCAAAAAAAAAGCAAAAAAACGTTTTAAGCAATAATTTTCCAGGAAAAAAGCACAGATTGAATTTAAATTGATTGTACTGTAAAAGTCAATCTGTATAGCTTTAAACCGTACAAAGTTTACTAAAGATGTGTAAAATGTGTTTGTGACGGTTACTGTAATGCTATTGCACCATCATAGTCATACTGTATACACACACACACACACACACGCACACACACACACACACGCACACACACACACCCACCGGCGCGTACACACACACACACACACACTGAGAGTAGGCTGAGTGACAGTGAGAGGGAGTAAGAGGTGGGGCGAGGTAAAGGTAAATTGGAAAAGTAAAAGTAGAACATTATTTATATAACATGATTGTTTACATTCTCATCATATACTACATTTTTGCAATAGTGTGCCTGAAATGTACATGCAAAATATATTTGAAGGAGATAAACAAAACTGTAACTTACACTGATTTTGCCTGCGTTTATTTTCATTACAATACAATATTTACTGTAATCAATACTAAAAAGAAAAGACTAAAGAAAATGAATAAAAATAACAAAATGGATACTTTGATGGAAATGGTAATGATCCCAGGTTGTGGTTCTCTTCCTGCCCAATGTTTTTCGCATCTCCAACCGTGATTGTGGATGAGAGTATATGCACCTTTACGCGGAGTTTTAGGGAACTTTTGAAGCCATCATCAAAATGGGCGGATCTTTTCCAAGAGTTCCCAGTGATTTCCCTCTGTTGATTTCTTTTCCCTCACGGTTCAGGTTTGGTCCACACGTCCAGCCCCCCCACAAAAAAACTTGAGCTCTTCGGAGAACAAACGGGATTCCTTTTTTTTCCATGAGATCCCGTTTACCTTCAGTCCGAGCTTACTGGGCGGAGGGACGGATCAGTTTGTTCACGAAAAAACCGATTGATGCGCTTCGCTCATGGCAGTGCAGAAAAGATAAATAACAATAACCTGGATTGTGGAAGCGAATTGTAAAAGAACACACAGCGGAGGACGCCGGCCATGGATAAGGAAAGGTGGTCCAGCAGATGGAAAACGAAACAGTGGCTCGGAAACTCCGCGATAAGCGCTTTCATCGCTCTGACTTTTGTGCTCCGCGCCTCAGGTAAGAAAGGTGTTCGTGGTTACCAGACCTCCAGTGATGCTGACCGGTACTGTTTATTACGCATAGTATAACCACAATGGTAAATATTTACATTAAGTCAGCCCTTTAACTATACGCGGTGACAAGTTTAGAGAGTGTGAGAATAATATATTTGCTCGCCAGAAGATTTGAGGCTCGCAACACAAAGGGTGTGGGTTCGAATCTCGAGATAGGTTGTTCAATTTATATTAAAACAAATAAAATCCATTGTGAATTGGTCGAAGACTTCCAAATGTATTTGCCTAGTTTGGATTGGAAAGGAGATTACTGTTTGGTAGAATTCAGGTTTCTCACACAGGCTGATTACATGTGTAAATCTACAATGAGTATCAATAACTTAGTATACATAGGTATATATCTATTTACAGTATAGATATAGTAACAGTACTATACAATACATAATTTTCTGATTCAATATTTTTTTACTTGGGACTCTAAGGCAAAGAGACCAGACAGATATTCCACAGTGTGGTTCATTTGCGTCCAAATGTGGAATGCACTTAATGTTGTGCTGTTGGTGGGAAACACCCTTTAGATAATAATACACAGAAGATAGTAATTACATTCAAAGTTCAAAAATACCATTGGAAATGAATTTGCATAATTTGCTCTGACTAATCATTTCAAACAGATGGTCCATATCCAAAATAAAAATAACTGAACATAACATTAAATGTTGGCCTAAAGTACATTGCACCTGTGATGATGGCCATTTCAGTAACATACCACTTTCAAAATGGCTGCATGATAATGTCTTCACCACATTGCATTCTTGCAGGCCAAACCTGAAGGAGGGGGTTGGTTTGAAAGTGAGCGTCACAGTGTTGATAATTTCGACCAACAGCCCTTCTCATGCTCGATAAAGAATTGTTCAAATGGAACTGAAGGCCAAATTATAAACATTGTCTGTATTTAATATTCCAAAATGGCAACACTTTGAGCTGCCCTATCACCATTCAAGGTCACAGAGGTCATTTCAGCTGACGTTACAAATACGTATTACAAAAGGGGTTTTCTGAAATTTTGCTTTGGTTTAAGTTTAAGTTTAAGTTTTCTTATGTTAACATTATTTTATAGAGCAAATAACCCATAATAGGCCCAAAAGATGATAAAGCTGTTCCTCAACCAAATTCTTTCGTCATAATGTGTGTGGAGTCTCAGCCATTACGTTATCAATGACACAGAAAGAGATTAACAAGAATCATGGCATAATACATAAACTCAGCACATGGTTTAATTGTGCTTATTTACCATATTGGTGGATTCTTCATACTTATATTTTTAAGAGCTTCTGTGAAAGGGTGTCCTGCTCCAGCCAATTCTCCACATCTGGAATATATGAGGTCTTTAGGTATGCAGTAATGCTGAGACATTCTGAAATGCACAAAGAGACCTTTAGAGTTTCGGGGAAAAAAACAGTAGCATTGCATTTTGGAAGAGTATTATAAGAGTTACAGATTATTGCTCTTTCCTTTATGGGCTCATATGTCTTTTACTCTTGCTGCTTCTTTCAAGCGATAATGCAGAAAGCTGCTTGTTTTTTGTCAGTGGGGGGTTATACTGAATGGAAACTCTCGACAGTCTGATTTGACAAACCTACATTAAGGCCTCACCGCATCATTAAAGCTCACAAGCATCTGCAAGGATGTAGACACAATCAGCTTTATTGTGAGCAGCTGTTTGAATATTATCAAGAAAACCAAAAGGTTTGAGGTAGAACATTCCACTGTGTCCTGAACACAAACAGAGCAAACTAGCATGTCATAAATGTATCTTTCATGGTAGAATAACATGCATGTATATTTACATATGGCTACAGCGAGGCACAAACCTTTCTTCTAAGTTATCTGGAAGCCGTGCCATGCTGACACCATAATGTGTTCAGCATGTTCACTAAAGCTCCTGCTCCTGGTCACATATGTGAAAGTGGAACTACCGGGTCAGCACTTCCTGAGTGCTCCATATGGCAGAAAGACGGAGAAAAACTAGTAAGACAAAGCTGAAAGATAGTTTTCATTTAAACTTCATGTGCCAAGTCACACTTTTGTTTACCATTCTGTTTATATTTAATATGAAGTTTAAATGGACACAGAGACACACTAATACACACTTCATTTATTCTCTTGACTTAGCAGTAAAAAAAAAAAAAACATTATGAAAAATATGAAATACAGGAAGTATTGCGCAACATTTTTTGTCCTTGCTAGGTTAAACTGCTGGCTTTTGTAAAGCTGTTTCTGGAAAATGATTTTAAATGGTTTTTCCAGGCTCAGATGAGTGTCTCAGACATGGAGACAATCATATGTAAATAAAATCCTACTCGAGTCCAAGTTAGAGAGAGGAAGAATGAGTAATGAGTCTGAGCAACAAGTCCATCGTAGATGTATGGTTTATTATCTTTAGGCCTTTGAAAGAGATACTTCCTGTCTGCTGCCTGACCAAATGTGTCCATTTGACGTCTCTGGTAGTGGGGGAGCGTTTTTTTATGGGAAAGATCCATTCAGCCGCCATTCCTGTTTCTGTCCACTTCCCCGGGTTTTAAAGTCCTATTTTTGAGCTTTTTACAATTCAGAATCTTCAGCCATTCTCCCGATAATGGTGGTGATGACAAACAGATGGGCACAAAAGTTGACGTTGACAGATGTAAGTATCCCGGCTGATGCTCTGAAAGCCCTTATCTCCTTGACCTTGTGTGTAAGCACATTTATCAGTCTCGGGAGAAAGCGGAACTTTTCCTTTTGAAGGGATCAAAGACAAATCCGTACTTTGGTAGACCAATAGATCAACGTGACGTTACATTGTTGAGTCTGTGTTATACCACCAGCCTCTAAATGGCCATTTCAATCATATTGTAAATCTCTGCGGCTATTTAGGCATTAGAAGTTTTACGGATCATTAAATACGGGCGGTTTGTGAGTGGCTTGGAGAGCTAATTTGAAATCTACTTTAAGTGTTAAAGTATTTTCTTTCAATTCTAAGAAAATACCAGTGATTATTCATTTTCGTGTTGGTTTTAAAGCATAGTAACTAAATATAGAACATTTCGCCAAACTCAAAAGGATTGGTGAAGTAATTGCTTGTTGTTGCAAGATGTCAAAGTTGAGGAAAAAGTTGTAATAGAAAATTGCTTTGACGCCAGCAGTAACTTTGGCAAAAAATCAACATAAACACATAAAGAAAACTGTATAGACTCAACTCCCTCATGTTTACTGGATCTACAGAAATGATTTACTTCAGCAATGACATACCTAAGAGAGTTGTGGGTAGAGCTGTCTCCTCAAGGTCAATGCCTGGTCTTGGCCTTTGGAGTTTGGATGGTCTCCATTTGTTCACAATGTCAAAGAATGTCAAAGAAGTACTCCAGAGTATAGATTGGAGACATGTTTGCAGAATGAGATAAATCAACATTCCAATATAATTGGATGCTGAGATTGGCTTCCATGAGCAAGAAATGTAAGAAGTAGTTTAGATTAATTAAAAAAACAAAAACTTAACAGTTGGCTGCTTTACAATAAGTAAACTCGCCTTTTAAATTTTTACAGTGACCATATTACCTGGCAGAGTGACTGAATGGAACACTCTTCTGTTGTGCCGCTTGTAAAGTCAAAGTCTTGCTGAGATGCCACAATTCTACGGTAGCAGTGACCGGCACCACTGACTTTTACTCTTGGAATGTTTGGCTTTGTAGAAGGTGGTCTGCAGGGGGTGCAATTATCCCTACTGGATATTTCCTCACATCTTTGCTCGAGCTTCTTGTAAAGGTACAATTGCTTCATTGACAGTTACAACCCTCGTACAATAGCTGGGAATTGTGCATGGTATAAATGTCACTCAGCATTAGCTGTGATGGAAAATGAAGTGTGCTGCATTAGCCATGCTGAAGTAAAAAAATGTGCCATGCTGAAGTCAAGAGGCTTGGGTAAAAGAGGTCTGATTAGGGTTACTACGTCTTGAATTCTGTTTTTCGATTTACGGGATTTTAATACATTATCAAAATAGTCCAATGCAGTCATTTAGATTTTTTATTTGTATTTTAGCATCACAAGTTCATATTCTCAATCAGCTCTTTAATAAAAACATCTCGGATTTGTTTTTTTAATGTTTTGGTTTGCAGGAAGTATTTTCATTATTTTCACTATTCATATTGGGTGCTAACAGAAAAGATTTGAATAAACAAATGAAATTGACTGACTTTTATATTATGTTCAAAATGACAAATGATATTTTATGTTCAAATGACAAAATGTCTACTTCTGCTTTACAGCTGAACCAGTGGACGTGCTCAAGGTCTTAGACTTCCAAAGCTCACCTGAAGGAGTGAAGAAAACACAAGGCTTCTGCACAATCCGGCGAGGATCCAAACCAGATGTTGCCTACCGAGTGGACAAACGGGCTCAACTCAGTGCCCCAACCAAACAGCTCTTCCCAGGTGACTGTACATGACTAGTGCTGATTCCATCTATCAGTTTGAAACAGATCAACCATATTTCCTAACTAGGCTGTAGATTAGATCTAAATGTTGTACAATTCCTGCTTTTGTTTTGAATGAATCCAACAAGTAAAGTAGCTTGATCGTCACAGTTAAATGCTTTTGGACTGTTTACAGCCGCACAAAAATGATGCCCAGACTGTAATGAGGGAATCAAAGCTTTATTTATTGTTTCAGGAAGGAATTCATGAGAACTGTTGATTCAGTACTTTGGCTTTTTCGTGTTGCACTCGGATTCATTTTTAACTAAAACAGTTTTAAAAAGCACCAAAACAAATATAAACAACAATTTAAAAGTCACTTTGAATCGTGGATTAATAACAATAGTTACTTTTTAAAGATATTATTACACTGTAGTAATGTGATAGACATGGTCAGCAACAATACTCAGGTAGACTGTGGAGTTGTACTGAAGTACCAAGAAAATATCTTCCGCACCATAACACCAACCGGCCTGAACTATTGATTCAAGGATGGATGGTTCCATGTTTGCATGATGTTCCCGACCTAACCGTCCCTACCATGTCGCAAATCAAGACTCATTACACTGGAAAGGTTTTTCCAACCTTTTGTCTATTATTCAACATTATTCTATTTTCCAATATTGGTGGAAAAAGCCTTTGCTAATTGTAGCTTCAAGTCGACGAGTGATGGATAGAAATGGTTGTGCATAGATAAATCCTAGTAGATCAACAGCAACCGGACACAGACTCACATATAAGTCCGTTAAGTTAGGGTTAGGGTTAGATCTAATGTCTAAATGCGCTAAGTTGCTGACCTGTGTTTGGCTAATTAGAATTTGCATTAACAAGTGACAGGTGTATCTAATAAAATGGCAGGTGGGTGGTATGCAAAAAAATACATTCTTGTCATGCCAGAAAATCTTGTATTGAAACAATAAATCTTGTTTTTTTTTTCCTCAAAAACTAATTTTTCTCATTTGTTTTTTACTATCTTATTTTTTCATGTGGATTTGTTTTGCAATGCATACATTACGTTTAATGCATACTTATACAATTTATGATGCTTTTAACTTTTTAGAATAAACAAGCATATTATATGTTTTTAGAAAAATTACTAAAAATGAAATCTGAAGATCTCGTTTAAAAAAATATGGTTCTAGAATCTATAACAAAAGTGGGGTTCTTAGCTTTGTAACATTTTCATGACTTCACAAGGATGGGCAAATCATTTGAGAGAAAATAAAACCCAGAATGATCATGTATTAGTTGGAAGCTCATATTTAGTGAATGTTTTAGTGTATTTTTCTTAGAACGTCAAACATTTTTCTTAGCTTGTCTTCTGAAACTATAACATAAAATGCAAACTATTCTGGACCTATTAACTGACAGTTTGATCTGTGTGTCTGTATGTGTTGGGTGTGGTTCAAACTGGAAAGTCTGCTAAAGTTAACATTACAAAATAACAGGATGTAAAAAGAATGATTTGCTTTTTGTAGTTTTGGGCCAAAATCAAAAGGCTTCCAAGCATTAAAAAAGTGTGTTCTGATTAATAGTGTGTTTTCGAGAGAGGAAACATAAAACACTCCCTAGGTTTGTGTTGGAGAAAAGTTTTGTTTGTCTCTCTGTAATGTGATAATTTTTTCCCACATACTAAGGAAAATGTGTACATACTGTATAGTGTGTATACATATGTATGTGGACATACAGAACAGTAAATATAACTTAAAATGCAGTTTTATTTCCAACAAATGTTGGATACTTCAAAGTGATCACGAGGTGAAGATTCATCAGATGATGTTTAACCTGAATTACTGTATTTTCAGGAAGTGCTTTCCCGCAAGATTTCTCCATCCTTATGACCATCAAGCCAAAGGCTGGATCACAGTCCTTCCTCTTGTCAATATACAATGAGCAAGGCATCCAGCAGCTGGGTGTGGAGGTGGGCCGATCTCCAGTCCTCCTGTATGAAGACCAGCATGGGAAACCCACTCCTGAGGATTACCCTCTTTTTCGTGGAATCAACATTGCAGATGGAAAGCAAGTGAATTTAATTGTTACCCTGCATGCAATTCAAGATGATTGTTATGAACAATAGGTAGTAAGTAAATAAATACAGTAAAAAGTTAATACAGTACAGTAAATCTAAAGCAGAGGTTCCTTCTGTCAGTGACTTAATGTTGTGTCTAGCACTGACAATAGGAGAAGGCCCATTGAGCATAATTTATTTCTGTGCTTTCTAAGGCCCAATGAGAAGGTTCTGTTTGGCTGCACCGATTTGCATTTGCTGACCTGTTAACCCAAAGAAAGAAAGGATATGATTTTATGAAAGTGTTTTGCTTACAGAAGATAAATCTAGAGCACAGTTTAGCTGCTTCAATCACTCAAAAGAGAGAACCGTGTTGTTAGTTTATTAAAATATTGTGTGCAAAGTGGCAATTTACAACAAAATGAAAAAAATCCTGAAGTTGCACTTTTTTTTAAAATACATGAATAAAGCTTGTTACCTGTAAATTTAAATCATGTTTTTATTAAGTACTTGTACTCGCACAAATAGAGAACCTGAAATCATACTTGAGGAAAAGTACTTACTGTAAGCCTTACTCCGTTACAAGTTATCAATTTCAAGAAGACTTGAGTAAAAGTTGTAAAGTATCCAATTTTAAAACAAAGAACCTACATTTTACAAAATGTAGGCTCAAAAACACCAAGAAATTGGAAAACAAGAAACTCTTTATTTATGAGGTTTTATTTCCCAATATACAAATGCAATTTAACACCTTGATGTTTTGAATGGGTTAAAATATAAATAGATTAAAACAATTCTGTCTCAGTCAAACTCAAATGTGCAAAAAAGGTTCTTATTCACGATCACGTGAATAAGCTCATATATAGCATCCAGTACCTTCAGCACCCTACGATATTTCCTCAAAAATGTTGTCAAGTGGAGAGTAAAAGCTACTTATATTTTTGATGGTCAGAACAAGTACAAAGTAGCCAAAAATACTCGAGTAAAGTAACAAAGTCTATTTACTCAAAAACTTTACACCACTGTTCTCCCCCATCTGGCATCTACCCCCAGACCTCTGCAACCTTGTCGTACAAGATTAGTAGTTCTTCCTAGACTCACATGAGGACTATAAATTTTGCTCCTGTCTTTTTGTCACTCTGAGATTTTAGAATCCAGACACAGTCCTACCATGGAATTTGATTCTCTAGAGACAGTACTCTACCCAATGTTGAGTGTACTGACAGATTGGAATTGGATAGGTTGCTTGCCTAGTTCCCTGAAGAAGAGATTTTAATGAATTCACATGCTTTTCTTAATGTGGGTTATCTGAGGTAAAATGTCACAAACTCATGTAGCCAGTTTGAGTCTTCATTGGCTCATTGAAAGCACCGAAGCAAATCAGGTCCACTGGGCATTGGCAAGCCTCTTTCCCTTCTCTCAGTTAACTGGGCTTACGCAAGCAACCAAGACAATTCTTTTGTTCTTTGTTCTAATTGTTTTAATGGACGACCTTGAGCTGTTCCATGTTTTTCTAGTTGTAAACCAGGACAAAACATTGGTTTAATGATGTACAAAATGTATTGTAGCTATTAACACTTCAGTTTGTGCCAAAGCTAGTTTTGTTTTCTTTGTCATTCCCTTCTTGACTTTCTCATCTGTGCCAAACAACAGGTGGCACCGTGTGGCCATCAGCATTGAAAAGAAAAGCGTCACCATGATTGTGGACTGTAAGAAGAAGATCACACGGCCCCTGAAGAGAAGTGATGATGCTATTCTTAACACAAACGGCATTGCTGTTTTTGGCACAAGAATCCTGGATGAAGAGTTTTTTGAGGTAAGCCGAACTAATGTTTTGAGTTAATGTTTATTGTTATTCATTATAATGTTAATGTTTTTCTCATACCCACAAATACTTGTGTAATCTGGACGTATTGGACATAACACAGTCACTTAGTACTATTATCAATTTTTTTTGCAAAATTTAAATTTAAAATTAATAAGATCAATTGCAGAATTACCATTTTCAATGCGTCTACACAGAGATTACGTAGGTCCAAACTAGCCTTTAAGTTAGCTTCAAGTAAGCATTCAATCATTGTTGGCGTGTGGTTTATGACTCTATAAAACCATTAAGCAATTGATGCTTGATGTGATTTATTGCCATGGTCAGATTTCTGGTCAGTTGATGATGCTCCTTCAAGATCCTTTTACTCCACTAACAAACAAGTGGGAAGGTTTTCCTGTAGCTCAATCAGTGATTCGTGTCGTTTGGAAAAAAAATTGTGGTCAGTGATTTGCAGTGAAAGCATGCAATTGTCAAATACAATGTTAAAAAGTGCCTGCTAAATGCACAACACTTTAGCCTTCTAAAAAAGAAGAAAAATGTAACCTTAAGAATTCAGATTTTAGAGCTGACACACTATGTAAAAGTCATCACTGTAGTTTACAGTGATGACTTTTGCATACTGTGTCAATTCAGGTGAATTTCCTCCACAGGATTTAAAAAAAGTTATTTAGATTGGAAATGCAACTTTATTTCCTGTTGTTTATGCTGTTTGCAATATATATATATATATATATATATATATATATATATATATATATATATATATATATATATATATATATATATATATATACATATATATATATATACATTATCAATGGAATATGCAAATCATAGATTCAATTCTTAGACTTATTAGATTATTTAATAGAGAAATAGATTATTTTAATAGAGAACTCTTAAGTTTCTTTGGATGAAAGCATCTGTATTTTCAAAAGTAGAAATTGCTAAACAGCCAATTTCATCTTTTTTTAAATGCAACCTGCAGAGTTTTATCTATGCTAAACGTAGTTCAAGATTATTGTGCTCCATTGATAAACGGTTCTTCACACGCCATCCTGTGTGACTCCAAATGTTTGATAGTGAGACAATATCAGTAGTCTTTCTTTGATGCGAGCTGAAGGAATGTTCTCTAATACGAACAGCATGCTAAATATAAGCCTCAGGTTAGAAATTTCATAGAGTTTAAAATTCTGCGCCTGGTTCTTCCTGGACTTTTGCTTCCTTCATTCCTTATGCCAGGATTGTGATGATCATGCTGACTAATATATAAAAGAGTAAATCTGCCATATTTAATGGGATAATTCATAGCATTCACTTAGGATCTTCTCCTTCAGTGACTTCACTCTTAGCGTGATTAAACAGAGCGGGTTCATAGTTGAGGTGTAATTATGATGAAAGCTTTAGTCTATCTGGAGCTTTGCGAATAACTTTTAATGAAATTGACATTTATTAATTATTTATTAATAAATATTAAATAAAAAATTGACCCACTATCGCTCTATCAGTCTGTCTATCTATACATAAGTATGACATGTGTGTCTGTGTTTGTGTCTGTATAGTAACTTATTTATAATATTAAGTTACATTTATTTTAAATTCAGCTCCAGATTTAGATACTACTTGACAGAATGTTATTGTTTAATGAAACATGGAGAAGAGTAGGCTGCACCCACTAAATAACATTAGTGGGCCGAGCCACCTTCTCATATGCATATAAATGTTGCTAGCAGATATTGAAGAGGTTTGAGATTTACAGGCCAGAACTCCATGAAGAGCTTAAATTAGTTCCACTTTGAAGGACATATGTAAGTCATTGAGTGCATGGCGGAAAATACGAAAAGATGATCACGCTGGCTGTTTACGTGTCCATTTTCTCTGTGGTTAAAGCGTAAATTGGTGACTTTTTGGGCAATGTTGTAACTTTGGCAACGTTTTACGTAACTTTGATTTAAGAAAAGATGTACAGTTTTGTAGATTATGTGTTAGTTTTTTAGTGTTCCTAAAACTAATTTTATCAACTGTTCTAGCCAGCGCAGATAGCATTAGCAGGTGTGAACCTGGAATCATTGTCCGAGAGGAAAATATTATATTCTAAGTTTGGTATGCATTGGCCAGCTCTTCACAGCTGCTTAAAAGATATTTTCAGCTTTAACGCAAGTTTAGTTCTGTTTTTTTACACAAGTCTTTTGTTAAACATTCGTTTCAAATCGAGTATTTTAATAGCTAGTTTCTTATTAAAATGGCAACGTTAACTAAATTATTAACCAAAACACACACATGTTAGCTTAACATAAACAAACTTTCAGTTGAAACCAAAGGACAAATGAATCATTGATAATAGAATCACTCAAAAAATGTGAGATTCTTTTTGAAAGAATATTGAAAGCCTGCGCCTTACTGCTTTGTGGTGTGATACCATACTGTACATCTACAATCTGAGAAAACAGCTGGAGAGGGTTCCATTGCTGTGGAAAACATCTTGTCTTGTAGCTCTCGCTTTTGAAGCACTGTTCGAGAAAGGTCAAATAGACCAAAGAAGCAGAAGTATCAGTGTGAATGACTGGACGACGGGGACATTTGCATAAGGGGGAGTGTCTAATTTTCTCTCCAGGTGTGAATTTTGTGAATATTCACGACCATTGTCCCTCCCACGCATACACCAGTGCTGACACAAAAACCGACTTTACCAAATGTAAACTATTTTAATCTTTCTGTGAATGAGATAACATAAATACGGTCACATATTTGTGAAATAAACGCTTTAGCCTAGGTCGCTTAAAAGTGGGTTCAGGACTCTGCAGTATGGTTTTTATGGCCTTATTTCTGCTACATTTTTTTTTTCTAAAATCTTAAAAAGCACGCATATTATTTTTTTTTCTAAAAAATTATAGAACATACATAAATTTTGCTCACATACAGTTTTATTGTAGCACAGCTTGTGCTGAATACAAAAACAGTACTTTTTGGCCAGTAGAATGTTGTAGATGTAGATGAAATAGTTACAAATATCAGAGCATGTCAAAACACCTCAGAAGCCCAAAAACAGCCTCAGACCTCAGAGAGTTAACTTTTCATGTATACTGTATGACATAATCAGCTGAACAAAAATCTACAACAAAAACAAATAAAACCATTTCCCACCATTTAGTAATATCCTGTGTTTTCAAATACAGAAAAATATATTTTCAAAAACATTAAATATAATGATCATTATACTGTATGTTAGAGATTGTACATGAATGTCATTTAAAATGTATACAATAGACTTGTAGCATATGGGCAGAGCCGTGATTCTGTGATTACAATTCGTTCTCACTCTTTTGTGGCTTCATGTTAGAATTAGAATATTGTTATCTTGGTGTCTGGGATTAAATAATAAAATACACCAGTGTGTACATCAATCAATATCAATCTATAAAGAATCTTAGCAGTGCAGTTTTAGTTCATGTGAGACAACTCTGCTGATTTTCATGGTCTTAAATTTGGATTGGATTTTTTGTTTATAAATTACATATATTTTGTTTATAAATTACATGTTGTGTCTCTCTTGCTGTTTCTTCTTTTCCCTTCGAATTATCTAAGTTCTATAATTTTCTTAAACATTAAAACATCTTTTACCGTTTAATCTCTATAATGATGGCAATAACATTGGCAAGATAACATTGGAAGACTGCTTAGTCTGTAGTATTGTCACGGAATGTTTAAGCTTTTACTTAATTTTTTCAAAAGCCCCATCATTTAAAGGCACCGTTTAAAACCACTGTACAATAGCTGCACAATAACTTTCATTTAAAGGAAAGATTTTTCCAGATTTTGCCGCAAGTATGGTATTTAAAGCCTCTCCATTTTCCACTTTGGTATATCAGGGCTTGCTCATACACTTTTTAAATGATCTGAATTTTCCAGGATGATATTCCAGACTTTCCAGCACCCCCTCCACCCCCTACTCCAAACCTTCCTGCTGATTTTTAAGGTTAAAGTGTTAGTCTTAAACAATGTAGCCTTCAACTAAAATGCAGAATTAAAACCTGCTACTGGACAGTTAAGAAAATATACATTATTATGAATCACCGCTTTTATGTTATATTGAGCATATGAAAACATTTTAGTGACCATATATAATCTTATGTTGGCTCTTTGAATTTCAGTAAGGTCACCAGGCAGGTCATAGTGGCTGGCTTGAAAAGATGGAGTTCTTTAAGTTATAATTACAGAGTGCTGACAGTGGTAATCACATGAACTGAGGCAACCCTGGTCTCAGTGCCTATATAATGAATTGACTTTCTTGGGGTTTTCTTTCGGGTTGACCTCTGACATCTGAAAGGCCGAGCGGCTCGTGTCAAGTGACAAAATGGGGAAATGCACCATTTTAGAAAGATTAATGACGTTAGCATCAATGGTTGAAATTATTTTGCTTTCAGAATAAGTGAATTTCTTCTCTTTTTTATCGCTAAATTAAGAGGATAAAAATAGCTGTTGATGCCAATAATATCTTTACATCACATTTTATAACACTGTTGTTTTATTTGTCTTTTTTTCTGTTTTTTTTTTTTGTTTTTTTTGTTAAAGGACTCTTTACATTTTTAAACGACTCTGCTATTCCTTCAGTTCCTAAACTTTTTTTCCTCACATCTGCTTCATATTTTACATTTTTATATAGTTTAAGTGTGTAGACAGTTAAGAACTTCTAAATATTATTTTGATTAACACAGTAAGAATGGAGAACAAAGTCTCGTGCGAACTTCTGGTGATGATTCTAAGCGAAACCTTTCTTGAAACTGCCTCTGAACTTTACAATTTGGCAGAAGTTGTGTAATATTTTATTAGTATAATGTGTCAGCACAACGTTTTTCTTCCAAAAATTGCCCTCTGCCGTCAGTTGAGGTGCCAGAAAACAATCGGATTTGCAAGGAAAATACATCAGATGTGAATTATCACAATCCTTTCACACCTTTTTTATTTTTAAGACGGGAGGTTTGAGGATATTGCCAGTTGTTTGTTGAAATCGGGGGCTCTCCAGTGTGTATGAAGATTTATTGGTCCTACTTGCAGGAAGCATCATCTCGGTACCATAAAATGTCTCCCAGCGCCTTAAGCTTCTACAGATGTAGACCCTGTAATTTTATGTCGTCTGCATGTTAGTCTTTTCTTCCCTGGGCCACCCTGCTCGACTCACCCTGCTCGACTCGACTTTATGCCGAGATTAAATCAAAGACATTTCAGCATTTATTTACCCCTGCACTTTTACGGACTGCTTTCACTGCATTATGACTGTTTCGGCAAGGCGGCTCAGAACTACCGCAGGTCAGACGAGGTATTCTGAGTCTCCACAGAAGTAGTTTACATTCTCAGGAAAGACAGACCGTTCCCGCTTGAAACATTCTTCGGGCTCAGCTCGTGCACAGAGCTGTTTGGACTTTGTGCCGAGGTGGAAGAGGAGATCTTATTTCCTCTCGATATTTTCATGAGAAACAGACGGCCTCAGATAGTTCACATAAGCATGGGTGCTGGTTATTTTTCTTGTCATTCCTCTGCCGCTCTGAGAAATGTGACTCACAGTGGAGCACAATGCCTGCTTTTCTTGAATGGGACACAGATTAGAGGCTTGGGGTCATGTGATGCGCATTTCTGCCTTGTTGTTTCAGCTGAGGAGTGTGGCAGACCTCTTCCTCTCAGCAAGTGGCTTTCAAGGAGAATGATCTTCAAACAAGATCGGAATATGAGCTTGACATGACAATGTAGCTGTGATGTTAATATCAGGAACAATATTAGGTTGTAGAGGTTTATTCCACTAAATCTTGATTATCCCAAAATGAAAACGAAAAGTTTTGACATGTAAAAAAAATGAGACAGCATAAATTGTTTTAGGAATTTACTAAGTTTTTAATTTTTTTGCAAAAATCAAAAGTGTCTGTTTTTAGGAAACAGGTGTCTATCTATCTATCTATCTATCTATCTATCTATCTATCTATCTATCTATCTATCTATCTATCTATCTATCTATCTATCTATCTGTCAGTCTGTCAGTCTGTTAGTCTGTCTTTCTGTCTCTCTCTGTCTTCAAGCCCACTTTTGTTGTTGCACACACTAACTCTTCTGATTTTGTCAGCATAAAGCTGCACTGCTGTAGGAAGGATTGTTTGAACTCTCAGTTGTCATTGATAAGCCCAACAAGTTCCCTGGCTCAAACTCAGATATCTGAGGTGCCAGATTTGGTGGAACAAAGCAATAATTCATGGATGCTGGATGTTGGACCACTTGGATGTTGAAAAGGCCCACATAAATCTTGCAGATTTTTTTGTCCAAAATAATGTGTAATCTCGAGTGTGTGTTTTTTTTCAGGGGGATATCCAGCAGCTACTGTTAGTGGCGGACCCTCGCTCAGCATATGACTACTGTGAACACTACAGTCCAGACTGTGAAACGCCTCACCAGGACACCCTACAGGCCCAAGAGCCAGAGGAAGAGGTCAGTATCTGCTCCATGTTTATTTGTGTGAGGATGTTCTGATATCTAATGCATAAACATCAGCTCTGTCTTCTCTCATAATTGTGTCAAAGTATTATTTTTCTCATGAAATGAGTGTTTGACTAATTGAGTTCTTGTTCTGTGCAAATACAGTTTGAAACCTCTGGAAACTTTTTTCCTCTAGTGTTTTTTTGCCAAAATGTTCCAACTGAATGTCTTGCATGTCACATTGTTTCAGTGGAAAGCAAATACAGTTCTATTCAACATACTTTTCAATTTTTTTTTATCAGTCTTTTTGCGTCGGTTGAAGTCATATTGTACGACTGCTGTAAATGTTAAACATAAATTAAATAAATATTCCTTTTTTTGGCCAACAGGTCTAATTTAGTGATTAATCTTGAAAACCTTTTTTTAATGTAAAGAAAAGTAAATTCTTAAACAAGAAGTACAAATCCAATTTCCAAATGTATTTCTCATTGATTTTCCATTCTAAAGAAGATAAAACCTTGACCTTAAATTTGCAGGGTGGATCCATTTCGATTTTTGGCTTTTTCGGTGTGTCAATATTTTCCAATAATATTTCACCAAATTACCAATGAGCTCATTGTGGAAACTATTTTCTCCATCTCCACAGAGCACGAGGCCATACTTTTGAATGACGTGGAAGTATTTTTTTCCATTAATGATTCTTTCATACATTTTGGGAAAGCCTGGTTTGTTCTTCTTCAGCTAGTTCTGGAAAACCTGGAAAATTTAAGTTGTGTCTCAGCTGTTAAAGAGCTTCTGATTGTAGCGTGATGATAAATCACACTAACTGCTGTTTGGGGCTTTGAGAGCCGCTCCACAACGGGGGATGGAAAATGAAGCTTCACGTTTCACGGAAGAAGCCAGAGCTTAACCAATATCACACTAGAAAATGCAGACAGTTGTAAAATAGCATTGCATAACTGTGAAATTTCCTATTTTAAACAGATGAAATGCAGAATTCAAATCGGCAAAAAAATTCAAAAAAACTTGCTAGTGCTGTAACTCAGCCCAACGTCAGCCATCTAGCATCTACGTATATCTATTAGGCAGAGCATGGCGTTTTGGACTTAGGCCGGATCTTTTCCTCTATTAGCAGCTCCCTTAGTCCGAACCAAATTCTTTAAGGCGCGTGTCGGAATCAGAGACATATTTTTATAGTCCCAGGCTGATATTTCTACCTTTCTTCCAGCTATCTGGCCACAGCAAGGCAGCTCCAAGTCTGGCAAAATTGGTTAATTCTGTAAACTGACTAGCAGCTGGGTAATTCTTCCTCTACTTCAATTCTCCAAGCAGTGGAAGGCAGCCAGTCCGCCAGGCCTCGGCTCTATTATCTTTATGAGCTCAGCTGTTGCCCTGGGACTTTAATTCCTTCCTTTGAGGAATGTGCATAACAATGCCTGTTAGCTTAATCTGAGCATCTCACCTTGTGCTTATTTATTACAATCGGACTTGAAAATAAGCTTGGACTTGAAAAACTGAGGCTTTTTACAGTCGACTCCTGGTAATCATCAGGACATGACCATTTTGCCTCAATAAAGGGGCAAACAAGGGGCATAATAAAGCAGCGGCCCCCTTTAACCGACGGCCCAATTAAGTAGAGTCAATTATATATACCGTATTTACTCGACTATAAGTCTAGGATTTTTCCTTGAAATTTCGGGCTCAAAGTAGGGGGCTCGGTAAACGCGCGGTCTACCGAAATAGAACATATTTTACTCAGAACAGTGCGCAGATATTTCACCCTTTCTCACAAAACATTTATGACGCGAACTAAATACATCTTTCAGAAAACGCCACTAGCTGTGCAAGATCGCCGCTGCTCCGCGCTCTCACAGGCACACACACGCACGCACACGCGCTGTCTCACTCTTTCAGCTCAGCTCTCTTCTGACTTCTGTGTCTGTCTTTGGCGTGGGGCTTCACAAATAAACGAGTCACACGGTGGATTTCGAACGTAGTATTTATTCCCAAAACACGAGTTACCATTAGCCGTCCGATTCTCGGGAAAACTCAGACCTGTTTGATTTCTCTTAAAGGGGCAGGGCACTTTTCCCAGAAATCTTTAATATTATAATGCAACCATACCAATGACAAATTAAACTTAAACATAAATTAACAATAGCTTAAATAGATTAATACCAACATAAACAAACAGGGTTACTTACATTTTAGGTTACCTTTACCACCAAGGATGTCTGAATACTTGTATTATTTCTATAGTAAGGATTAAAAAGCATCTGAACAGGTGTTCTATCATTATTTCCCTGTGCCGCTTTAGTGTCTCCGTGAGCCCCAAATAACCTATATTGACTTTCTATGAAACCAAAAATTGGGTTTCTACTCATTTCTACCTATTCACTTTTCTCTCATCTCTTTCCCCCGACTTATAAGGGGGTCTAAACAGAATACCACAATCTCACAGCTGAAGTGGGGGGTCGACTTAAAAGCGGATTGACTTATAAGCGAGTAAATACACACATATATATATATATATTATATATATATATATATATATATATGTGTGTATATATTTGTGTATATGATTTAATCAAATTGTATTTGAATATCAACTAAAAATATGAATTTGTTTCTCCATCAGTATAATAGAGGGGAATATACAGATTATGAGTTCTATGATTACAATGAGGAACTGACACCCACTGAGAATCCCACTGGCACCGTTGTTACCGGTACAAAGGTAAAACTTGCCCATGTCCATCTTTCTGTGTACCTTTTTAACCCTGTATATGTCATTTAAGCCTGTATTGTTGTATATGTCAGTGTATCAATCTCTTTATCTGAATGTCTGTGTGACTCTTAATTACCGTATGTAAATATCTATTTGTCTGTCTGCCTATCTTAATCTTTTTATCTCTTTGTAATCAATCTGTTATTTATTATTATGCCTCTGTGTCTATCTATTTTAACAGTTTGTAAGCTTAAAGCTGCCCACTCCTCCTGGTTTGTTTGTGCTCCTTTAACTGGATTGGTTTATTTCAGAGAACACTTTTAATATGGTCCCTAGTGGCCATGTTGTCTCACTTGCTCACTCACTCACTCACTCACTCACTCACTCACTCACTCACTCACTCACTCACTCACTCACTCTATGGATCTATAATGGATTATTTGGTTTGATTTTGTTTCTATATTTTTAGCCCAGCACATCTGATGGAGACTACGGTGTTGAGTCACACTATGACTCTGAGCTCCCTTCTGTTTCAATTCCTGCAAAGGAGGTAAAAATGTCCAACTGCTAAAAATAAATATTTTGAAAGAAAAAAAATAAGATTAAATACAGGTCAGTCAAGATCCTTGTGAATTTGACAATTTTCACAAAATATGTGAATGGAAGTGTGCCGGTTTCTTTGACAGCTTGCCTACTACTATCCAGTTCCATGACATGGACATGACATGACAGTTGTTTAAGATTAATGCATATTTAAATCACATAATGTGAGGGTTATTCTATTGTAAGAATAAAAAGGATAAAAAAGGAAGGATGTTATTAATTGATGTTGGCATTGAAAAAACTTCCACTAATTATTTTCACTGTCCTTCTAGAATCCAGTGAACAAGGAGGAAATAGTAGATGATTATATTACCGGCATCGAAGATGTTGGAGTGGATCCCACCGTCACCACCAATGACAACGTGGAGAATGTGGAGGAGTCCAAAGGCGCTATAGGCACAGAGACCTCAGATTTTAAAGAATACGATATTAATGAATACAATCCAAAAGAGTTAGACCCCAGCACATATGATGATTCGTTCTATGATTACAACACTAATGAACTGAAGCCCACCAGCTCAACCTATGAGGATGAGATTGGGCCTGGACGGCCTGCGGAGACTGAATTTACAGAGAGTAATGTGAGTCACAAATACATCAATCTTTTTTGATTTATCACGTCTTCTGCTATTCAGACAGCAAATATAACACACAGTGTAAAAAACAAAGTATTTGCTTGTGGGAAAGTGAAAATTGAATCAATTGTGATACAGCTGATCTGTTGTTACTACAGGCTATTTTTATGGTTCAACCAATTTACTTTCACACCCACATAAAGGCAAACACACAGCATATTATCCAGACACACATTAGCAATGATTTTCTTTTATCACCTCAATGATTTACAACAAAAACAACAACAACAAACAGAAATGTACAGCATTTCTTGAAAATGTTTGGTAATGCAAAATGTCAAACAATGTTAGATTTGTTGTAAAATCTTGTAAAATCTTAAGCTCACATGGCACTTTCCCTGTTGCCTTACCTTTACAATAAAATCTTTTATTTTCTAATCACACACACAGACGTCACCAAAGTTGTTGGGCACTTAGCTTTATAGAGTGATGCAGTGTGTTTCAGGCATTAGCTGCAGTGTTTAATGTGCTGTTTTACTGGTGTTTGGTCTAGAGAAGTAGTACTTCCTCCACCATTAAATCCTCATTTGTTTGGCCTCCTTTGTAGGTTGGTGGTGGCTATGGTGGTGAAAAGGGGCAGAAAGGTGAACCTGCAGTCATTGAGCCGGTGGGTAAACTCTCTGCGTGGAGCCTTTTTACAAGAAAGAAAATGAAATGCAACTTCAAAAATGCGTTTCGCGGCATCTCATGTCACGACAGGAATGAGAAGGAACAACGATTTTATCACAATTTTGGTTTCACGGTCAGAAATGGTTCCATAAAATGTTCACATCAACCGTTTTAAGTAGTGGAAAACAGAAAGTTGTCGGAAGAAGTAAATGAGCCAGATCTATTCCTCTCCATCGTTCTTATTCCAGCCTGCTCATTCTCCAAGATTTACAACCTTCCCAGCATGCTACTGTACTGATGTTTTTCTTTCTTTCTCTACTTTCCTTCTTTTAGGGGATGCTTGTAGAGGGACCCTCAGGACCATCGGGCCCTGCCGTGAGTATCACCTTTTCCATCGCTCTCCTACCATATGGAGAGAGTCTATGAGAAAAAAAAATTGGAAATCAGCCAGTGTTTCTCGTGTAGATTTCATTTTGAGGTTTTCCTGTGCATTGCTTTGACTTTTGCTCTTGCTTCACTGTTTTTTAAAAGGGACTTCCTGGAACTCCGGGTGTACAAGGCTCCCCAGGCCCTCATGGAGATCCGGGTGAGAGGGTAAGGTTTGTCTTTTATTTAAAATGCATATAGTTTATATACTTGTATTGATTTGGCTATTTTTGTAATAAAACAGTTAAAATTGTGTTTGCGACACCAAAGGACATTGGGTTCGAATTCTTGCAAAAACATGTCATTGCTTAATTGTAAAAACTGTAGAATTGTGAGCAATTAAACGCCTGTCTCCAAAAGTAAATAATAATGTATGTATGCATGATATATATATATATATATGTGTGTGTGTGTGTGTGTGTGTGTATATGTATATAATAAAGAATAGGATGAACAAGGTAGGAAGTAAAATAAAAAAAAGACAGAAAGGGTTATTGTTCACTTAACTCAAGATGTCATGACATGTGAAAGTATATTTACACAACTGTAAAATAACGAATGAATGAACGAATGATTGAAAATGTATTTATTTTGCATACAGTTGGGAAATTGGATCTCACAACAGCAGAAAATTATAAAGAAGAATAAAGAATATATACATAATTAGAAAATATGCATAGAAGTCAAAAAATTAATAAATAAATAAAAACAACTTGTATGAACATAGACATAAACAACTTCACACATCATATTAAACATCCTCTGCACCTTTCGCCTTCTCTCACTTTACCCAAGACCCACTCTAGTATTAAAAATGCATTTTGTTTATAAAGCACTTTACATTTGCGGACAAATCTCGAAGTGCCACATTAAACAACACTCTAAAAGCAATGCTAACAATCACACTGCGAAAATGAGCTAATGACTAGCAGCGTGTTGTAAGAATGTGAAGCAGCAGATGTGGGAGGCCTTGGAGAAACCAGAACTGCCTGTAAATCCTCACTCTAATAACACTTCCAGAAGAGCAGCGGACCTTATAACCCCTCTTACACATTAGCACATACTCGTTCAGCCGTAGATCTTTAAGTCTTAAGTGCCTTTCTCACTTTTTGGAGATTGTCAACACTGGCACTGGATTGCTGTGTAGAGAATACGTAGCTGCGTGAATAACAGTCTTTCTTCCATCTCTTCCTCGTGGATCAGTCCGGTTTCCTCTTCTCCACCTTCTGGAGCTTTAACTCTTGCAATGCATCCTGGGCAGGGCATGACAGTCGGAACACAAAGAGCTTTGTGTCTGAGGGAGGAAGCAATTTCCCACTCTCTCTTTGATCTCCGTCAGTTTCTCCATGTGAAACAAACTCCAGAAAAACGCATAATTAAGAATGACCACCACTTCCGTACGCATGCTTCCCGCACGGGATGTCATCGTATATGCTATATTGGATGTTTTCTCAGCTCGCAAGTACACTCTGCCAGTTACTTTCTCATATGGCAGCAATTTAACGTGAGGCGTCTTGTAGAGAAGCGTAACATGTCTGCTGAAGACATCTCGACTCCTGCAGCCGTTTGTGTAGATGCTAAATGCCTTCACGGCCACTTTTGCCGATTCTCTGCTTCATTACGAGCTGATGTGCAAATAAACAGTGATATAAAGCACTTAAAAAGACAAAGTTCTCACATAAACCTCAGTGCAAATATAAAGGCGAATGTATCATTACAGCATAATGAATGGCTTTGAGCGATTTTGGGTGTAAAGAAAGAAAGTTTAGATTCACACAGGGTTGCGGACGTCATTGTGTGACGCACACTCTCTCACACACACACACACACACACACACACACACACAAACACACGCTCACACACAAACGCCCATTAGTGCCCATAGGGCCCCACTTTAGAATAAAAACCTAGCATTTGAGGCCCACATGACCTAAATGTCTGTACAAACACACAAGCACACAACAAACAAACACAAGAAAAACTAAGACACGAAAATTCTTCCAAATGAATTTTTTGATTGTATAAAAAGTTAGTAAAAAATTGCTTATTGCTATATCAATATGCTTTTCAAATCTATGTTGGACTAATTGTAACATTTTAAATTAATTGTTTTTCACTAGGATAAATGTTCAAAAAGAGTACATCTTTATTTATTAGTTTTCTTTCATGTATCATTTCTTTTCTTCTTCACAGATTTATTCCATTCCACCAGTTTAAGCTTCGATACACATCAGGATTAATAATAATAATAATAATAATTGAACCTTTATTAGTCCCACTTACAAAATGTGAAAAAAATGTGCACCTGAAAGCTAAAAAAAAATTTTTTTTTAAGTCCTGAATGCTGATTCAAACGAACTGCATGGCATTTTCCATCAAGTCATTGTTTATTTTAAGTAAAAGAAAAGCATATTTGACCTTATTTCTTGCCTTTAGTTTTCCGTTTTGTACCCACCCTTTTTCACATTCGCTTCCCACACACTTTCTGCCTCATTTCCTTCGGCTCTCCCTCACTGTTTTCCCTCGGCTTCTTTTTTAGGGCCCTGCCGGTCGTCCTGGGTTGCCAGGTGCAGATGGAGCTCCGGGCCCCGCTGGCACCGTCCTCATGCTGCCGGTAAGACTGTCCACTGATTTTGATTAAGGGCTTAACTTTTCCTTGCCTAAAAGCAAAATCGCTGTTTGAGATCAGCCTAAAAGTTCTAACTTCCTTAAGCTATTGACAAATTACAGTCATTGTAAGTGGCTTAGGAGTTATTACAGTCATAATGATCCCACCGTACCCTATAACTCTACAAAGTGGCACATTGCAGGTCAGACGTAAACCCATAATGACCTAAGCGTCATAGTCTCCACGTTGCAGGGATTCCTAAGGCTCTGCATTGTGGTTAAAATACTAAAAAGAAACGCTTTCAGTGTTTGTGGGTGTTTCTCTAACAGTTTCGTGCCGGTGGGGAAGCCATGAAAGGTCCAGTGGTGACGGCACAAGAAGCTCAGGCCCAGGCTATTCTCGCCCAGGCCCGGGTAAGTTGTGTTTAAGCTAATTTATTCGACATATATAGTGCATTTCACTAGTTTTACAGAGATTGTTAAAAGCAAGAGACAGATTTATGGTTCTCATAATACTGTTCGGTACATGGAGTTTGGGGTTGTTCTGACGAATTGCCAGGTTTTGTATGTTATTTATTTTTTTATTTTTTTACTTTAGTTGACCATGAGAGGAGCACCAGGTCCGATGGGATTAACCGGGCGTCCTGGTCCTGTGGTGAGGGTTTATCTCAAAATGATTTGTGTGTGCGTGTGTGTGTGTGTATTTTATTATATATTATATAATTATATACACTCAGTATACTCTTAAAAGAGCACTATTTTTTTTGTTTTTGTTAGTTTTCTTTTTTATTTTGATAATATTTAAATGTATTCAATTGGTAATCATCTTGCAATTAGTGCCACATTATAATATTTTTATATTTCAATTAAAATTATATTTGAAACATTTAATGTATAGTAAAATTACACTTATTTGTGAGTTTAATCAAGACAAAACTATCTTCCTCAGAATTATTTCAGTACTTTTAATGTGTTTACATTTTTATTGATTCTACTTCTCAATGTCTTTTAAAAGTGACTGATTTATTTGAAGAGCACTAAAAGAGCATGTGCACAGGCATGTGTTTGGGTGGCCAGTGTGAGACTTAAACGCAGCTTCATGATTGAGATATTAAATAGGTGTGTGTGTGTGTGTGTGTGTGTGTGTGTGTGTGTGTGTGTGTGTGTGTGTGTGTGTGTGTGTGTCGCTGTGTGTTTCAGGGTGGTCCTGGTACACCTGGAGCTAAAGGAGAGCCTGGTGATTCTGGACCACAGGTGAGTGTTTACACTAACTAAACATCTAAATGCCCATTTTTCTAGCTGTACTGTAGAACATTCTAGTGAAACAAATAGACAGTAGTTAAAAAGTGACAAATCACCAAAACATCAATTTGTGTATCTGTAAATAATGCTTTAATATGTCATGTTTGAACAGTAATGAGAAGTAAAAAATTTTTCTGGGGAATTCACTGTAGGACTGTTTATATGGACACAGAACATATTTTGTTTTTTATATATTTATGTATTTATTTTAAGGGGCCGAGAGGACTTCAGGGTCCAAATGGATCTCCTGGAAAAGCAGGAAAGAGGGTAAGAATTGATCCTCTCGTCCTGACATGTCTTATTTGTATCTCAATCACTGTTAGGGTTCTGTTATGATTGCCAAACTCCATCTCCCATGATTCCTCCTGTTTCTTGAGGTCTAGTGTGTTTCATCACATGAAGTTTTGGCTTTGTTGTTCTAATTATGCTGCTTTACATGTTATATAATACATAATTATTCTCTAATATATACATCTAAATAAGAGCAGCATGGCACATCTGCTGAAAGGCCCGGGCACTTTGAGTCTGAGCGGCACATGCCAGTTTCCATTAAACGGTCTGTCTCTGTAAGCTGCGACCTCCATTTACAGAATAAAAGACCCGTCATGTATTCTCCTCCACATCTGCAGCTTTTTTTTTTGAATCAGCAGAACCAAACTTTTCTCACATTCTGCTTTGACATAGTTTATTCACAGCTTCGTTATAAATGAGTCCAATTGCATTTATAACTCAGACATAGTGTAGACTCAACACAGCGTATTTGGTTTCTCTCTGCTAAAAGCATCTCCTGACCATCTCGCATAGAGTTTGACCGTCTCGTGCAGTTGTTTCAAACATATGTTGGCCACATTAACCCTCGCACAAGGCATTGGGCTGATGATGCGACCTGGTTTTCCAGGGCCGGAATGGAGCTGACGGAGCCAGAGGAATCCCAGGAGAAGCAGGAGCTAAGGTAAACTGTAGTTTTGGCTTAATTTTTTTGTAACACCATTGCTCTCACATATGGTGTATTAAAGATTCCTGGTTATATTTTGCGAAATTTGACTCATTCATGATTTAATTTGGTTTTTAACTAATAACAATTAAGGCTGGGTGATACTTTGGATGCTTCAGGTGAAACGCATTATGACCTTCTTATTATCTACATAAAAATAAAAGCCAAGAAAACATTTAAAAATATATTAATATTATAATATATTTATATATCACAAATAAGCATAGACTTTAGGCAATGTGTATATTGTTTTACTTACTCATTGTATTCCAATATAAAACGTACTGTTGATTACTATCAATTTTAGTTATACATAGATTTAATCACTTTTGCCTTGTTGTATTGTATTTAAAAGGGTGATCGGGGATTTGATGGACTTCCTGGTCTTCCTGGTGAGAAGGGACACAGGGTAAGACTTCTAAAAAAATCTATACTCAAATACACAATACATATAATCTTAAATCATTCAAGTTGTGGGCCTAAAAACTGCAAAATGTAGAATAAATTATATTTGTTAAAGCTCACAACAAATATTCACCCTGTCTGATAGTTTTGTGACTTCAAATAGGATTATGTTCAGTTTTTACAGCTTTAATCTATTGTCTTTGTCTTTGAATGGATCGACGTGTACATGTTTACATCATTCCATGTCAGCTTCTGTGTATATTCTTTAATATGCCGACTTTCCCAGTGGCAGAGATGTTTAGACTCAATTAAAGTGGTTGCTGGGATGATCTTAAGCAGGATGGTTTCTCGTGCTAGAACACTCTCTGGCAAAGAGAAATGGCCATGGCTAGAAAAAGCAGAATGTGGCTTGCATGGCCTGGGCTGTAGCTCAGAGAAGCAAGCGCGCAGATCACAGGAGCTGTGCTTATTTCCAGCCAAACTGCTGTCCTTCTAATCCTGCCCTCTATAATTACAGGCCCTAGTGTGCAATAGGGATGCAGTATTATAAATAGTGGTCATGGGCCCTAACAATGCACATAGCTAAAAGCAGGCAGGCAGGGACGATAATCATACATTTACTTTTTTCTCTCTCTGTCATTTTAATCCGATGAATATGGTTTGTTTTCTTCAGGGTGAAGCTGGTACCATCGGCCCACCAGGCTCTCCGGGAGAGGACGGCCCAAGGGTGCATTATTGCAGCTAACACATACATGCATGATGAATATGGGTTAGTATGTGTGTGCTGGGTTTCAGGGATGTTGGGAAATGAGTCTGTGTTTTTGTCTGTAGGGCGAGGATGGTGAGATCGGACAGAGGGGAATGCCAGGAGAAAGTGTAAGCTTCTCCGCTTTGGTTTAGACACGTAATGACACTACTTTACGTAAACATTTAGAATGAGCACCACGCCCTGCAAGATTTTCTCTGGATGGAGACTCCATCAGTAAATAAGTACCATATGATGCAATGCAGTCCGATATAGTGAAATCAGGTCGGTAACATTTTCTAGAGATGATGCAGTAAACCCCACAGTCTTCCGCAAAAGAGAAATACAGTATGTGTTTGGTTTGATTGTGATGTGCTTTTGTTTTATATTTCTCGTTGGCCAACTTTTTCCTAATTAAAACCGTGTTACAAATATAATTTAAACCACCCATGTTTGAGAAATTGGCTAAGATGGAAAATGTATTTAAAAAATCGATAAGAGAATAATACATGTTTTATAAATTATAATTATATAATTTATTTAAGTGAATAAAAACTATAGTTTCTAAATAATTAAAGCCTGGCATGTAAAATACGAGTAACCTTTCATAAAATATATTTAAATTAGAATATGTTGGTGTGTGTACACCTGTGTTTGTGCGTGTGATGAAATACTGTGATTTACTTTGGTAAATATTCCATTAACGTTTAAATATTCTTTTCTAAATATTTTTTTAACAAAAGTTTGAACCTGTTTGGTCCAAATATTTTGTTCAATTAATTCCTTTTATTTTGAGTGTAAAATCATAAAGAAGTACCTAACTATACATATATATGATTTAATCCTCAGGGTCCAAGAGGTCTGCTCGGCCCGAGAGGTTCTCCTGGTGCCGGTGGTCAGCGTGTATGTATTTCAAGTTCTAAACCCTCTACTTTACACCCCAATAGCAAAAACACTTACACAACTAACTTTCAATTGGTTTATACAGGGTCTTCCTGGGTTAGACGGACCTTCTGGCCCTAAAGGGAATATGGTAAGATATATAATAAAAAAAAAATTTAAAACAAATAATAATTTGTTATAATACGCATTTGACTTTAAATGATAAAATGGCTTTGTGATTTTTGTCCTAAGCAAAGGACAATGCTAAACAAGTCAATTAGATGAGAGAGACGAAAGCTGCGTAATTTTGAACTTTAACCCTTGCACTTAATTCAAGAAATCAGCTATTCAACTATTCAGGACCGGAAGTCTTGAACCATTCTGGCCTGGGAGATTGGTATTAATTAAGTATAATAATCTGTGTAAAGTCTAAAAATGTAAATATTAGTTATAACTGTCTAAAAAATTAATTAAATATTGTCAGTATTCATGACTCGAGACAAGATTTTTTTGCAGAATTTATGATTTATATTGGAGTCCTAGCATATCTGGTGTGACTTTTATAATTGAAGAGACATATTTTGACAAATTGGTTTGAATTGGCTAGAACTCTGTAAGCTAGAACGCAGCTGTTTGTTGGTTTTGTCTCATGTGGAGTTTATAGCAAAACCTATTCATCTCTTCAAAAATTCTATCTGTCAATCTAACATTGCTGTTACGGGTTTTATTCCGCTGGGCTGTACAAGTCAAAGACTAGTGAAAGATTTAGCAGTTTACAGACTGTCTGAGTTGAGGGCTTTTGGATTCTGTGGTGTGGAGCTGTTGCAGCAGAGCCTGTTTTTCATATCTGTATAAAAAATCATGAGATCACTAGGAGCAGGAATTTTAAAAGTTCTTACATTTCTTTGTTTTGACAGGGTCCTCAAGGCGAACCAGGCCCCCCCGGACAACAGGGCAACACAGGGCCACATGTGTGTATTCTGCGCTTTTTTGGTTTTTAATCAGATTTTCTCTTTTGCATTTTCCTTTTCTCAAGAAATCTAATTTGTTTTACGGGTTTTGTTCTTTTAGATTTCTTTTTTCCTTCTTATTTAACGAATCTTTCAAAAGCAAATTATGTCACCATGCATCTAATAAATCTTAATAAACCCCATAAGGAGCAAATTTAAATCACCACTGGTGAAAATTTTGATGTAACGATTAGTCAACTCTTATACAAAAGATCTCAGGAATCAACAGCTATTTTTTCAAGATTTTCAATTTCAAGACTTTCAAAAAGGAACTTTTTTCCTTAAATAAATAATTCACAATTTGGCAGCTTGTCAAAGTAAGTTGCCAGTTGCTTCTCCCGTTGCTTTTCAGTTGTCCTGCCTGATTTGCTTCTGCCGTTTCTAAGTCTATGGCGATAATTTGGCTGTATGAAATTGCAAGGTGACATTTTACCTCATACGAGGAACACGGATGGATTGTATCTGCCTTCTACAACATCTATATGGACCTGACTTTCTCTAACACTGAGATAACAGCACAGATCTTCCCATGTTTAAGCGTTAGTCTTATTAGCACTATAATGAATACCGTATAAGGGCAGGTCTAAACCTTCATTCATTTAAGACCGTCCTTTGTTTACCTCCCCAAGCTAATGTGCATTTGCCACGAGGTTGTTTTGAGGAACGAACTAGACAGAAAACAAGCTTCCAGCTTGATCATTGTACATCAAGGATAACTACGCAACCATCCAATTTTGAAAAGACACTTGTTTAGCTCCTCAGATGCAGTCACACAGAGAAATCAGAAGTACTTCTCAAAGACACACACTGGATTCTTAACAAGCAATACACTTTCCATGCATTCATATAGTTCTTTTTTATGGGATAACTGAGGTAAAATGTCACTGTATGCTAATGTATTTAGCCCTTTCGAGTGTTCTCATTGGCCCGTGGTGAAACTCAGAAGCAAATCAGCATCAGTAAGAATTGTGACTTTGTTCACACCATTGTGAATTATAAAGACAGAATTGCACCGTTTAACCTTGCCTTTTTTCCTGCATTTGATAGATATAAAATCAGAATATCAGCTCTTTTTTTCCCCTCACAATTTATTAACAAAGTCACACAAATGTCGTAGTTCTGACTTTATGACCTGAAATTGTATTACGAGATAAAAAGGTCACCATTCAAACTTTATGACTCTCAACTGTAAGAAATACAAGTCCATAATATGAGATGGAATTGTCACAATTATGGCTTTTTATCTCAAAGTTCTGTCTTACATCCTTGGAGTTTTTTTCTGTATTCCATATAAACCCATGTCTGATTGAATACATTTTTTCTTGCAGGGTCTGCCTGGTCCTCAAGGCCCAATTGGTCCCCCTGGGGAGAAAGTGAGTTTTCTGAACGAGAGCCGTCACCAAACTAGCCTTTGTTATTACAGACGAGGTTTTTCTGCCCCACTTTCTAAAGGATTCTACAGACTTCTTGGTTTTTAGTCTGTAGCTTGTGAGCAGATCACTGCTGACTGGAACACACACGCACACACACACCCCCACACACACACATACACACACACACACACACACACACACACACACACACACACACATGCACGCCTAAAACCTCCCTAATGCTTGAACAAGCAGGAGATATGCTTACTTGCACAACTGTCATTGGTTAGTCTCTCAGACATGCGTTTTGTCTGGCTTCTAAGAGGAGGCCAGAGCCTGAAACATGACCTGAGAAGTGGTGGAGTGTTTCCAGACCTACCATTTGATTTGATCTGTTCCTTAGCAAGGAGTAAAAGATGATAATGAACTGGTTCTAAAAGCCGCCTAGATAATCACTTGGGCAAACCAGTAATCACAGCCATAATTTGAAAGATTTTTCCATCCTTGTCTTTCCTTACTTGACTTTTCTGTCTATGTCTTTGTCATAGGGTCCTGGTGGTAAACAGGGGCTTCATGGACTGGCCGGGGCAGATGGGCCTCCTGTAAGTACACTTAACATACACCTTTCTGTTGGATGGCAGGACTTGTAAGATTAAAATGAATTAATTTTGGTACTTGGGAAAAAACTGAAAGTAACACATACAGTATAACACTGTATACATTTACATGGTCTATATTTACAATAAAATAAACAGGATGTTACAGATAAAACACACACATATATAACATTGTATTTATTGAATCTATGTTCATGGTCTACATTTACTATAAACATAAACAGGAAGTTACAAATATAACACAGAAACAACACAGGAAAGGTACACATATAACATTGTAAATATTGTTTATATTGTTTATACAGTATCCAACAGTAATATATTGAATATATATTTAAGTTTATATTAAAAAATAAACAGGAAGTTACAGATACACACACATGTAGCATTTTTCATGTTACGTTAGTGCTGTCAAATGATTAAAAATTTTGAACTAGTTAATCACACTTCCCTGACCAAATGAATCGCGATCAATGGCGATTAAATGACTAAAGCTTGAAATAATGGATAATAAGGTGTAATATGTAAATTAATGTAAACTCAACACTGAATATACACTAGTTTAAATACTGCGATATCATTTAGAATAATTTTTGTTCAATTTGCAATATATTTTCTTAGTTTTTTAAACCTCAGAGGTCGAGACACTCTTTCTTCAAAATAAAACGCACAAAAAGTCAATTTTGGACTTAAATATAAGTGTTATACATCAATTGAACGTTTGAAGTGTCCATTTTTTAGGTTACACTCTTAATGAAAACAGGACATTGGCCTTTTTGTAAAAATAAATAAATAATAATAATAAAACTAAAACTTGAAGCACATTTTGCCTTCTTTTTGTCAGCTGAAAACAAAATAACTTAATAAATACTTATCACTCTAACATGAAACATATGTCTTAGAATGTACATAAAGAAATTACATAACGCTTGTCTGTTTTTAAATATAAGTGTAAGTAAATACAGTATTGTCTTTATCTAATCCCTATGAATCTACAGTGGCGGCTTGTTGAACAGAGATTTGACAAACAAGTTATGTATTTGCTGAAAAAAGGCCCTCAGTTTTAATCAGTACATTGGACAAGCAAGTGTCTGTCATTAAACTCTTTCACCTGCTGCTATTTATTCACAAAGTAATCACTCTGAGCTTCTGATCATTATCGCGGCCCTTGGGTCTATTCATTGCATTTTCACCAATCCGAAAGTGAAAAAAACTGCAACTGTGATTAATGGAGTTAATATATCTATCTATATATATATATATA
>CM051493.1:29299682-29386219 GCA_028031935.1 Paedocypris micromegethes
ATATATATATATATATATATATGCAAAAGTCTTTTGTTCATTTTGCTTGTGTTTTTAATCCAGGGTCATCCTGGGAAAGAGGGTCCACCTGGAGAGAAAGGTGGCGCTGTGAGTCCATTCTGTTTGTAATCATCAACTTAATAAAGACTTTTTGTTTTCTACGATTCTCCATAAGTGTGAAGTCATTATGAAAGCATAAGCTGGAGAAAAAAGCTATTTCTCTGTCTTTGTAATAAATTGTTTGACTCTTTTAGACATTTAAACTGGAGTTATTCCCCCTTAAATATGAATACAAATTTACCCATCGTATTTATTTTCTTAATTTAGGGCAACTCAGGTCCTCAAGGGTCCATTGGCTATCCGGGCCCTCGTGGCGTGAAGGTAAACAGTCTATTTCTCCTCATTTTGCGCACACATCACCTCGGGCTTCTTCTGTTCCATTAGAGCTTCTGTTCATTACTCGTACTTTTCAGGGCGCCGAGGGCGTTCGAGGCTTGAAGGGTGGCAAAGGCGAAAAGGTGAGTAAGTTGTTCTGTTTCCTCACTCCTTTCTCTGCTTAGCATTACTGTTAGATTGTTCTCGGAAATGTGGCTTTCAAATGTGTTTCTCTGAGGCTAAAAGCCATTTGCGCTGAGTGAGATGCATGGTATCAGAAATGCAAACTGCATACTGTATGGGCACAATTCACAACTTGTTCAAAACCAACTGAATACATTTTATGTTTGTATTTATTTTTAGCTTATTATAATGTATCTTTTTAATTTATTATTGAGCGCCTTGTCATATTGTTTCTTTTAAACAGACATCCACAAATGTGTTAATAAATAATACAAAGGTGTTGCACATTTTATCATTAGGTTCTCTTTCCATTAGTGACAAAATTCTGCACATTTGTAATCCCGTTTTTAAATTTCGTTTGATCTAACAATTTATATTTTGACCACTAGATGTCACCATTTCTTTAACATAAATGTTCTCAAATCACACATGGTTCACAAAACCAGTTCACTACCAGGATTGCTGGCTTTAATTCTTCATTACAATAAATAACGGTCCGCTTTACAAATGTTAAAATTTTAGGGAGAAGATGGATTTCCTGGCTTTAAAGGTGACATGGGCCTCAAGGGTGATAAGGTAAGACACTTGTTATTTCATCCCAAGTATCTTTGGTCATTAGGTTCATGGTCAGTTTTCTACGTTATTAAGGGAGAGGGTGGCGTGATCGGGCCGAGAGGAGAAGATGGACCAGAGGGCCCAAAAGGCAAAGCGGGTCCAAGTGGAGAGGCTGGACCAATGGGCTTGGCGGGAGAAAAGGTGGGTTTGAGATTCTAAATGTAACACAACTTAAGTTCTTCTCTCCTTGCAAATGGGAGGTCTCCAGGTCACCAAATATTTTTAAAAGAATATATGGAAAAAAAGAACATTGAAGGTCAGCTTCCGTTCCAATAAATCCTGCATATGGTTTTACTATCTCTGCAGGGATGTGATGATGCTGTTGGCATGTGAAGTTTTCTGAATGCTTGTTCTTGTTCCTTTTAGGGGAAGCTTGGTGTCCCAGGTTTGCCTGGTTACCCAGGACGACAAGGCCCTAAGGTCAATGCTAATTTTATGAGAATTTTTTAAAAATACAATATTTTAATATTAATCGAAAATGTTTAAATGCAGATGAGAAGAGAATAAGAGTTTGTCGCTATAAGACAGATATTTGCCAGCCTTTGCTTAGGCTGCAGCACATTTGATAACGCGTGTTAACAGAAATGATTGGACAAAGTCGTTTGCCGAGCACTTTATCTCTGCACCTTGTGTTCAGCTTGATAACGACCGGACACTGTTTATTCCAGATTATTTCGTTGGTTCAGCCTGTCCACATTGTCCAACACTTGTAATCTGTAACTTTGGTTTACCGGAATGTTTCTCGTGTATTGCCTATTTCAGCTGTTTATTCACACCATTTTTTAGGAAGTCTGATAAATTTAAGAAAGTCTGGTATATTTAGAACAGATTTTATAGGAAGAAGCGTTTGAAGAACACCAATGCTTTATTTTAATTTTATTTTATTGAAAAGTTTACTAATAACAAACCAGCTGTGAGAAATTTCTCATTGACATTATTGTGTACACTACTGCCAGATTTTTGAGGTGTAATAAAAAAAGCACAATACAGTATAATACAGTATATATACGTATATATAATATATTTATTCTACATAATTAACACTTTAAAGCTGGTTGTGTTCGTAGAAGTCTAAGAATTTAAAGAGAAGTGCTGATACCGTTTCATAACATTGAGCGCGAGCGTCTAGTCAAGATGCATGGGTTTTGTAGAATTCCCATAATGTCAATGAACACATGTGAGAAAAAAAAATGCCTAAAATAATATACAAACCAAACAATTTGTAAACCAAACCAAACAAGTTCTCAGCTTTGCCAGATAGCTAGCAAGCTGTTTAGCAGCTGTTAGCAAGCTGCTAAACATAACAGTGATAATAGAGGTAATGCTCTTTGCATCACATTCTCCAAATTCCCTTTTTCCTTGTGATTTTGCAGCTTATCACATATTTTGTAAAAATCTAATTGTTCAGGTCCATATAATGAAATAAAATTGTCGGTATTCCCAGTTTTACTTTCTCTCTCTCTCTCTCGATACAAGCAGCATAATAACTGCTTGATTATACACTTTTACTAGCACATTTAAATAATAACAAAACAGATCATCTCTTCTTTTTAAACTATATCTGACCATAACGTATTTCCCTTGAACCATTTCTTTACAGGGGTCGACTGGTTTCGCCGGCTTTTCTGGAGCCAATGGTGAAAAAGGAGGAAGGGTATGTAATGTGTGCTTCTTTTTACTTACTTTTTAGTTTTTTACAGTTTATTTTTACTACTCACATTGATTTCTACAACTTGCATTCTTGTCAGGAATCAAACATTGTTGTTATTATTTTATCCAACAGGGAGTTGCTGGAAAAGCAGGGCCGAGAGGACAGAGAGGTCCAACGGTATGTCAGTCAAGGTTTTCTTCCATGTACACAAAAGTAACGCCTGGCATTTTGGTCTCAGGGTCCCCGTGGTGGAAGGGGGGCCAGAGGACCAACAGGAAAACCAGGACCCAAAGTTAGACATCATTCAGTGAACATAATTATTTTTTGTAATGTGTAGTAGCACAGCGCTTAATACTCTTTTTTTTTTTTGGTTTTTTTATTAGGGAACATCAGGAAATGATGGGCCATCTGGTGGCCCTGGAGAAAGAGTGGGTGATGTTAATTTTATTTAGCAATTTCTGTTTTTTTTTAATGCAATGTCTTCTTATTATTTCTGATTATTTTCAGGGACCACAAGGCCCTCAAGGTCCAGTGGGATTACCAGGTCCTAAAGGCCCACCCGTATGTTTTCTATTCTATTCTATAAGACGTCTCCCTGGCAGCAAAGAATGACATTAGCATTAACCATGAACTAGTTTCACATTAAGCTAAAAAAAGCTGAAAATTACCAGAATAGGGCAACCATTGTTAAAAAGCTAGATGTTTGTCAAATCAACTTTATTTATGTAGGTGGTACATTTCGTATTGTTTAATTTAATTGTTTAATTAATGTTAACTGGAAAGTATACTAAAGTTATAGTTTTTTACTTTATTTATGTGTTAATCCAGCAAAATATCGGAATGAACAAACACTTTTCTTGCATTCTATTGTGTAGTTTAACAGTGCAGCAGATTTTTTGCATACGCATTGTTTTTAGATTACACTGCCTAGTGCCTTTATGCCAAGACCCACGTTTAGAGTATTATTAACATTAAAAAGTGGAGATTACTTTTTCAACTTCTTTATTCAAGCTAAATTAACCATCAAAGGTAATTACGTAAGCCATATATTGTACATAACAAAGACCAACAGCTGCAAAGTTTTTCCGAGTTTATTCACAGTGTAGCAAAACAAGAAAATAATCATTATTGATATGTTTAATGTTAAATACATTAGGGTCCAGCTGGAAAGGATGGATTGCCTGGTCACCCTGGACAGCGAGGAGAAACGGTAAGTCGTTTTTAGAAGACAAGTTGATGCAATTATTGTTAAAGTTATTGTATTGTTTATTGTAAAAATATAGTTGTTTTTTTTTTCAGCTCCATTTTTATCAATACAGTAGTAGCAATAATTACATTGACGCATTATTCTTTCCCTGGGATCGAATTGAATAAACTTCAGTTTGATGCTCAACCCAAAAGAAACACATTTTCACATTTCATTTCTAAATGTAATTCTATTTCTAACAATTATACAGTGTATACAAATAAATAAAAGAGGAAAAATAACAAAGATTTAACAAAAGTGCAAATTAGATTGTTCCTTGTCAAAGCATGAACATTTCTTATAGTAAACATTTCCTAGTAAATTATAACTAAGCATGACAATCAATTTAACTTGTAGTCTATAAATGTATTTTTTCGTGTTTTGAAATCTCTAAAAATAACTTCTCATTATTTTAGGGTTTTCAAGGAAAAACCGGACCCCCTGGACCTGGAGGTGTTGTGGGTCCACAGGTAAAGCACAACCACTGAAACAATCCATTCAAGAATAGTTTATTTCATTTCGGTAATTTTTAGCATTTTGCGCAATAAGAAGTCTCAATATTTGCCGCTGGTGTATAAATAAAGGGATCTACGGGAGAAACTGGGCCTGTTGGAGAGCGAGGGCATCCTGGATCACCAGGACCTCCTGGAGAGCACGGTCTGCCTGGATCTGCTGGCAAAGAAGGTGGAAAGGTATTGTAGCGTTTCCTAAACAATTTAATTACACGCTGATGCTCAATATTTAGATGAATTAACAGTTCAATGTGACAAGAAGTATTAATATTCTTAAAAATTTTATAAAGTGTATTTTCTTTCTCTTTTTAAGGGTGATCCAGGCCCTCAGGGGGTTTCTGGAAAGCCTGGGCCTTCAGGTCTTAAGGGGTTTCCTGGACAAAGAGGTCTTCCTGGAGCAGGGGTAAAAAAACAATACATTTGTTATAAATGGCTAATAGTTGTCTGGCTAATCCTAAACGCTACGTCTTGTAAAAAAAAAAAAAAAAAACACTACACGCTTTACTTGTCAACGGAAAAATACCAGACTCAACAAATAAGAAACATATTATTATTATTATTATTATTATTATTATTATTATTATTAGTAGTAGTAGTAGTAGTAGTAGTAGTAGTAGTAGTAGTAGTAGTAGTATTATTATTATTAGTATTATATTATTTGCCAGTGTAGCTCTGATGTAGTTCTCTGAGGGTCTATAAACATCTTCCTGCATAGATAATTGCCGCAGTTTGGCAACTCATAGTAAGGCAAGTCGATGTGACTTGGGACAAAATCTCCTGCAGTTTTTCTTCATTAAGGATATTTAGACAGGGGGTTGAATGTAATCGAATATTGTGTTTTTGGTCTAAACAAATAGCATCTGCCTTGATGAATTTCAGCCTCCGGGGTTTAGATTTGTCATGAATCACTGCAAGTTGAAGTAGATTTGTTTAAAAAAAAAAGCCAGTCATTTCAATAAGTTGATTTTACTCTGCTATTTCTCATATGTTTTGATGGCTCCCACATCGACTTGAAGACAGGAGTGTAGCATTTTCCTGGCACTGAACGAGAGTGCACTGGCATTGCTTAGAAACAGAGAATTGCCAGGATTATAAACACTCTGGGCGTTGTTTGCAGTAGCCAGATATTACAGCAGCATCACATGGACATTTTCAGAGACTTTCACCGGTCCACAAAGCCATATTAAAGCATACGATTTGCTTCTGATTTTGGTTCATCAGCTCATTCTCTCTCTCTCACAGGGTTTAGCTGGACTTAAGGGAGGCGAGGGTCCGCAGGGTCCACCCGGCCCTATTGTAAGTACTTGTGTTTCCATGGAAACCCTGCTTCTGCAAATGATAAAGCTTTTTTCTGCGACATCAGGCAAATTGTGGACAGGGTTCAGTCAGCAGGTGGTGAATTTAATGACCAGAAATATTGGCACGTAGAACGGTTTTCATCTGTGATCGGATCCCACCAGGTCCGATCACGGTGAAGGAGTCTGGCCTAGTCAGTGAGTGTCATTGCGGTAATTACAACCTGTTCAGACTATGAATATACAGAGACAATATGCGAAAAAGCTTTCCAGTTTTCAACAACGGATACTTCCAGCTTATTATCCACATAAGTGTTGGGAAAAAAACAACAACAAATTATTCACTAACTCATTCAGAGCGAATATCAACAGTAATGGGTTATTTCTCTAAAAGTCAAAAATAGAGACATTTGTTTAAAAAAAAAAAACTCATGCACCTTTTCAAAACAAAATATCGAGAAACAATTTTCCTTTCAGAATGGCTGCAAGCTCACAAGAAAATATTTAATTCCATGGAATTAATTTTAGTTAAATATTGGTTGCAGCAATATAACAGCAAAAAAAGCATATCAGTGTTTGCAGAGCTTACGCTAGCAATCAATTTGCTATACTGCTATTAAGTGAGAAACAAACGTCACTAAGCGAAAAAGTCTCAAATGACTGAATTTAACATTTCCACACACACACACACACACACACACACACACACACACACACACACACACACACACCTGTTGTCTAATTTTGTTCACATTTCATTCAAATTGCTACGTTGCTATGACAATTAGTACTTGTAATGCATAGGCTTGGCAGTTTTGTTCATTTATTTCGGATTTCTTTACAGGATGTACAAATTAGCTCAGAAACAATCATTGCTAGAAAAACAAATTGTTTAATTTTGCTCATCTTGAGTCTCCCTGACGTACTACTTCTGGGTGTACACCAACCGACCATGGGCTTAAAGTATTTTAGCACGATCTAGTAACCAAAATATTTACGGGATATTTTTTTTTACTACTGTTACAACTACTGTAAAAGTTATGTCTCTTTGTAAATGTACCTGAATTAAAGTGTAATGAGATTTGGTTCTTACAGGGGTCGCCTGGAGAGAGAGGAGCAGCTGGACCAGGAGGTCCAATTGGTCTGACTGGGCGTAACGGCCCTCAGGGACCCCCAGGCCCGGCTGGAGAAAAGGGCACTCCGGTTAGTCCTTTGGAGCCTAATATTGGTTTAAACACTTTTGAATATCTGCTGTTTGAGTGTGTAATAACCTGGTGGCTTCATTTAATCAATGACTTTTTTTCATGAGCAGGGTGAGAAAGGACCTTCAGGTCCTGCAGGACGGGATGGCATCCAAGGTCCAGTTGGTCTACCCGGCCCAGCAGGACCCCAAGGGCCACCTGGAGAAGATGGTGATAAGGTACCAGACTTAAAATTCAATAGGCAAAAAACTCACATTGTTTATATAAATGTAAAACAGTCATTACCCCAACAAAGCTGTAAAATTGAGGAGTGTGTAAGCATCGTCCAAGTCCCTGTGCTACGAGTAAACAGAAAAAAACATTATAGGTGAATTTATTCCAGAATCTATTATCGCCCTGTTATATTCAGAAAGAGGCTTTTTAAGATTCCTCACCACTCTTGAGCCACATTAGTCTTCCTGGTTGAAGCAGCAATGCTATTGTAAGGGGAACAACAATGAAATACTGCTAAAACACCACACAGCCTTTGTTTTACTGTTCGTTTAAACTGCTTTATCAACGGAGGTCACCTTGACAGATTTTGAATGACCAGGCTCTACATAGAAGTTTTCCCAAACAATTTTGTTTTATTTTTATGTTAAATCAGGGAGAAGTGGGTGAGCCAGGACAAAAGGGAAGCAAAGGAGACAAGGGTGAACATGTAAGTGTGAAATCAGAATTATTCATAAAATGGACAGATTAACATGAGCATGAATGGCATTTTCTAACATATGACTTTAACAATCCTTGATTGTCTGTTGTTATTATAGGGTCCACCCGGACCAGGAGGACCTCAAGGAGTAGTTGGAGCTCCAGGTCCTGCTGTGAGTTACTTCTGAGTTTACAACCCGACTTAATGGATTTTATTCACACAGGCATTGTTTCAGAAAAAGAATATGGCATCTGTGTTGTCTTTTTATGTTATCTTCGAAAAGTGAATAGTCTAGGAAATGCGTATTTGTTCAGAACTGGATCGTTCCCCATATTGCCTCCATTACCTACTTGTGTATATATTATTTTGTTTTGTCGCTTTGTTTTTCAGTGCTGTCCAATGTAGCCACCTTCATTACTTAAGTAGAAGTGTACATAGATACTAGAGTTAAAAACTACTTCTGTGGAAGTAAAGTAACAGCCCAATATTTTATTAGAGTCCAAGTACTGTTACTAATACTTGTAACTATTAATACTGGTAATACAAGAACATTAATTACTTGTTGTTAAGCATTAACTATTGTTTCATGTTATGTGGGTTCTCTTGTTGTTTTTCTTAAAAAAAAAAATATTTTTCTAGATTTTTAGATCTGACTTTTTAGGGGTCTCAGTGGATTAATATGTAGTAAATGTAGCATTACTAACCTGGGAGGCTTGACTGATTTAAGAGGATGACACCTCCAAGTTTAGATCTTGTGATGACAAATGACAGTTGGCAAAGATTTGTTATACTTTGCTTGTTTTTCTTGAGCAGGGCAGTGATGGAGAAGCTGGACCCAGAGGTCAACAGGGTATGTTTGGACAGAAGGGCGACGAGGGTCCCCGTGGATTTCCTGGGCTTCCTGGACCTGTCGGCCTGCAGGTATTTGGCATTTGATAACCCTATCCAACATGTTTAGTTGGATAACTAGATGTTGGATATTACTGTAAATGTGAAACATAACAGCTGGCATTGGTCCTGGGATAATTGCAGATAATCCTGGGATTATTGCAGAATTCCTTTTACATTAAGATGTAAAAAGTTTGATTTTTGGTTTCAAGGACACGTGACTGATGCAAAATGTTGCTAGTTGATCTTTCTTCCAGTGTTTCAGTCACACTTTGCATTTAAAAAGTGTGAGAAAATCATTTATTTCCAAGACAATTTCAATAAAAGGCATTTTGGCGGAATTATTGATGCATTTTGCTGTACACAGCCAGAAATTGGAGCATAACTACCGCTCTTAACCGGGGTCTAGCGTAGTTTACTTCCCACCAATTGGAAAAGAGGAATGTAATCTTTACTTCTCCACCAGATTTCCCTGAAGTATTCATAGCTTCATCTTAAACATCTGGTGACAATTCAATAAGATATCAAAATGCCTGAAGCATGTGCAGTGGAAAACATTTTTATTACTGAGGGAACACATCTCAATTCACACAAATGAAGCGACAAATGTGCACTTTAAAGAGCAGACACACTCACCCAATGAAAGCAATATGAAGAGTGGTCTATCTCAACTCTATCCCCTCGGAGAAAATCTGGTCACTTTCCACATTGTGTACTTTTCTTCAAATATATTAGCAAACATCAACAAGTTAAATAATACATTTATACGAGATGCATCAACAATTGCATTTAATTTATTTAAAATTTTTCTTGAGCCAATATTACATATTAGAATCATTCTTCACCATTCACAATTAAATTTGAAGTACAACTAAAAATAATTTTTCAGGTTAAGATTGGTTTAAATAAACTAACTTGTGATGTAACTTTGTTTATTTTTTTACATCTTCTGTAGGGTTTGCCAGGACCACCGGGGGAGAAAGGCGAGAATGGAGATGTTGGCTCAATGGTAAGTTTCTTGTTTAAACTAAAAGACTAAATGAATAAAACTGACTTTCATTAAATCCATGTAATAACTTCAATCAAAATTGTGTTGTGTTTTTAATGCAGGGTCCACCTGGTCCCCCAGGCCCCAGAGGTCCTCAAGGTCCCAGTGGAGCCGATGTCAGTTTATTTAATAATGGCCGTTTTTTAATAATTTTGTTACATTTAAGCCTTAGAGTGAATCAGAACTGTGAAATGGCAACTGTATTGTGTGATTGACAGGGAGCCCCAGGTCCTCCTGGAGGTATTGGGGCAATGGGTGGAAATGGGGAGAAGGTATGTAAATAATCTATTGAATCTCCAAATAATGCATGGTTACACACTTTCCTGTGAGTTACTTCTCTTGTAAGGTTTCAAGTTTTTTACGTGACTCATAGTTGCATTATCAGCCATAGACTCATAGTTGATCATAGTTGTTGGTGGTGGGTTAAATTCTCATGAAGTATATTTAATTAGCACAATTCTCATGGAAATATATGTTTTAATAATCAACTAGATTTTCTGATAGATAAATTAATTAGATTTGATAAAATTAGATTAAGTTTTAATTGTATGGGGTTTGAGAAAATGAAACACATTTACTAAAAGTTGATCTGTTACACATTCACTTCAGGGTGAGACCGGTGAGGCTGGAAACCCAGGACCACCTGGAGAACCTGGTACAATAGTAAGTTTAATTTTGTTAATTATTACTCATCAGTTCTCAAGTCAACTCTGACTAGAATCTAGATATGGTTTTAAGGGTTTTTTTTTTGTTTGTTTGTTTTTTACATTAAACAGACATTTACGCACACTCACACAGCTATATACATTTTTTATTCATACAACTTTAGATTTTATTCTGCAGCGTATTTTTTACAACTTGAGAACACTGAAAAACTGTGTATTAGCTTCCCATTCTATTTAAGTTTTGATGCTTGTAGACTAAAGAAGAGACGGAACAGTAAAAAAACTGAAAAAAGAAAAGGTAAACATAAAGAACTATTGGTTTGATGTCCCTGAGAGCACACAACCTTATGTGTATACACTTACAGTCCACTTGCAAGTCATCATGGTGTCGCTCACCAGGAACAAAAACTCTCTAATGGCCCTTTATTATTTGATCTGTCGCAAAACTATCCGCTTAATGAGCTTAATTATATACCTTAGAAAAGTGGGGATGCTATTTTTTGTTTATAGGGACCAAAAGGAGAGTTTGGAGAAAAGGGGGAAGCTGGCCCACCGGGAGCAGCTGGACCTGCTGGTGGACGAGGACCACCTGGAGATGACGGCCCCAAAGGAAATCCAGTCAGTCTACCTATATAAAATATAGGACTTTGGACTAGGTTTGGACTAGGTTAGTAATATTAATGGCTGGCATTTATTTTTTAGGGTCCAATTGGGTTTCCTGGAGATCCAGGTCCACCTGGTGAGCCTGGTGTTGGGGTACGTTTGAGAACCAATTATTGAATGCATTTTGTAAATATTATTATCAAGTAAATATTTTATGTTTTGTAATTATTCATATTTAATAATGTCTTGGGTTTTTTTGTTATTACTCACTAACACATAACATAGGCATTATGAAATTAAGAAATATGCTTCAGAAACATGCTTTTGTGAGCAATACATTTTTTTAAATTATTCAATTAAATGTTCACATTTTTTGTTTAAAAGTTATAGTGTTAAGTAAATTATCAAATAAGTTGGAGTTTGTGTTTGTATATTTCTTTTGAATTATTTGTGATAATTTATTAATATCAAAGAGGGGAGCTTATAAATCACCGGTTTCAAATATGCACGTAAATATAAGTGCCCATTTTTCCATATTTCAAGTCAGGAGCAGTCTTAATTTAATGAAAACGCGTAGCCAGAAACGTAAAAAAAAAAACATTTAAAATTTTTTTATGTGGTGTGTCAGAAATGTTTTTTTGAAAGTCTCATATCAGTACAAAATAATGTGTTCACACAGGGACTCGATGGGCTTCCTGGAGACAAGGGAGATGATGGAGATGCTGGTCAGCCTGTGAGTGGTGATAAAAATGTTTAAGATAAACCCAATTAATTTTCTAAAAATACTGGACTTACCATGATGTAACGTTTGTCCACCACAGGGCCCACCTGGTCCATCGGGTGAAGCTGGTCCTCCTGGACCCCCAGGAAAAAGAGTAAGTAACATTTTTTACAAATGTTTACAATTGCTCAGACTACACTTAATATGCGTATGTACACTTACACTTCTTACTACATTCAATATATGCGTACAACATGACATAGCATGACAACATACTATAAATAAATAAATATGCATCCATGTATAAGATCTATAGAATCCAGAACCAGCTTGTTTACAGTATACACACCTGTGCAGTCCTGTAGTTAAGGTTTGGGTATATATTAGCTAATGAGGAATTATATCTTTTTTGATTTTCAATGATTCTGAGTTTAAGGTCTGAATCTTACAAAAATTCTTGCAAAAAATGTTTATTGTTATAAACATATTTGTGCCCTAACTGAATATTTTGCAATCAGAAGCATTCTTGAAATGAAGTTTCTACTGTTATTTTTTTGTTTGTTTGTTTCATTTTTCTACAGTTTTGAGTTGCACCTGGTTTCGGCTGTCACATAACAAAACTAAATCTTTTTTTTTCTTGTTTTATTTCTGTATTTGTATGCAACTCTTATTAAATGTGTGCAGTCATTAGCAGTAAAATATTCAAATTAAGAGTTTTTTTCTTGTTTAAATCTATTATTAGGGTCCTGCAGGTCCAGCTGGTCCAGAAGGCAGACAAGGAGAAAAGGGAGCAAAGGTACGGTCATCTCCACTATTTAAACCACTGCCCAAAGAACCAAACAACGCGATTGTTATTTGTATTCCTGCGTAAGTCTTTGACCTCCAGTCTTGATTTGTTATCTGGCCGCTCTTTTGTTTGTAGAATTCAATCTCTCTCTTGTTCGAGTGGTCCTGACATTCAGAATCCCCATTTAGAGGTTTTAGCACAAGAAAGACTAATTGAATGCCAGGAGAAGTTAAGCTTGTGCTTCAGGTTCAGTCACAGGAAATGACATTAAATCTATGTTAGTTTTTGTTGTTATTTGACTCTTCTGTGCCATCTAATGCTACTGTGGTTGAGTAATTTTAATTTTGTTAAAATGTTGGTCTACACAGGGAGAGTCTGGGTCTGAGGGTCCGACGGGCAAAACCGGACCGGTGGGACCACAAGGCCCTCCTGGAAAATCTGGAGCTGAAGGCTTGCGTGGAATCCCAGGACCTGTGGTAGGCATTTTGGAAGTTTATGAATTGAATCCTATTGGCAAAGCAGTGCATGTGCATGCCCACTCCAGTGGTGTAAAGTACTTGAGTAAATATACTTTGTCACTTACTCTGTACTTAATATAAGCATCTAAAATGTAGAGTATCTAAAATATAAGCAACATTTACTCTCTACTTTACTACATATTTGATTGAGTATATGTACTCTTTACCCATCTACATTTGAAAGGACACAGTCCGTTACTCGTTACAATGACCTCCGTGAACTTGGCCCCCCACCCAACGCCAAAAAATGCGAAAATAGTCGCATTCGTTTGTGCTTCGTTTGTGCTCGTTTGTGCTGCAAAAAGTTTGATTTCTTGGGCAGGCATGGCGATATCAAAGGTATCTGGATGCTGTTTATGAGCTTAATCACGTGAATTAGTGGTTGCACTTTTTTGCACATTCGAGTTTGACTGAGACTGACTTTTTGTTTTGTCAGTTTTATCCATTTTATCCATTTTGTTTTGTCAGTTTGAAACATTGAGGTGTTCAATTTAATTTCTATATTAGTAAATGAAACCTCATGAATAAAGAGTTTTTTTTTCACAATACTTGGTGTTTTTTGAGTCTAAATTCAGTACGAATAAAATATTTAACTTCTTTTAAAATTGGATTGTTTACTACTTTTACTTAAGTCTTTTTTGAATTGGTGACTAGTAACCAGCAAAAGTAAGTAATCCGTTCTTTTACTGAAGTATGGTTTACACCTCTGGCCCACATCAATTTAAATTCAACTCAAATAAGTGTGTGTGCCCAGATTTTATTTGGCACATTTAGGTTGATATAAATTTCTCTAATGGTTTGTCTCTTCTGTCCCAGGGTGAGCAGGGACTTCCTGGAGCTGCGGGCCAGGACGGTCCTCCCGGACCACTGGTAAATATATGTTCTGTAAAGTCTAATGTTCTCATGGCATTTGTTTTAGTACAGTCTTTTTAATAATGTGCGTTTGGACTGTTTAGGGACCTCCTGGTCTTCCAGGCCTAAAAGGTGACCCTGGTTTGAAGGGTGAAAAGGTGACATTTTGTATCTATTTGTTTCCCACGGAATGTTTGGATAAAAAAGCAGAGCAACTGAAACTGATAGATAAGCCCAAGTTTTTCATCAAGTTGGTTTAACAGAATAATTCAGATCTTTCTAATACCTGCAATAATGAAAGTTATGATGTTCCATAAATCAGACTGAGGAAATTAATCACAAATATTTTGTTCAGGCTGTGAATATCAAGTGTTGAGTAAAATTGAACTTCCTGTACGTCTTACTGTGCAGTAATAATGATTTATAAGGAGGGAAATAAAAGAGCCTGATTTTTGTGCCAACATTTGTGTGAGGAGATGTTTTGCCACTGAAGGATGCTTGAACTGTCAATAAAGTGAATGTATGGTTGTTCTGAACCTCAGGGTCACCCGGGTCTGATTGGTCTGATTGGTCCTCCTGGCGAATCAGGAGAGAAGGGTGACAGAGGACTGCAAGGCCCCCAGGGAACGGCTGGTGGCAAGGGTGATTCTGTAAGTGCCAGCTTTACTGTACACACAATGTGTTTTATGGTGTCTTAGATAATTGTGTGTGTCTTTGTGTATGTATTAAATGTAAAATTCTTAGTCATTGTGTAACCACAAGGTTTTAATCAAACCAATTTTATATGAATCTCAATAGCCTCCGTATTAATAAAAAATAATTAAACGATATATTATTAACTATACTTTAATAATATGTAATAATGATATACTTTTCATCAAAACCTTAGGTCAAAATAGTATTGTTAATTTTGAGGGTTACTTAAAATGGCTAAAAAGTTAACTGAACAATTAATTTCTGGATGTAGTCTTGGCCATTTCAATTGACAGGGGTAGGTCTACAGCAGGAAAAAAAACGTGTTTATTAAATATATGTTATCCATATTTTTCTATAGCTGGAGAACTTTTTTAATGTAATAAATGTAGCCTTAACCAAATTAAACAAATTGGCAAAATACAGAAAAAAAATATGTAAAATCAAAAGTTAGTATAGATGACGTATTACATTTGTGTCGCAGGGTGTTGGTGGAGCTCCGGGCCCTCTTGGTCCTCCTGGACCTCCTGGTATTCCAGTAAGCTTTTCTTTTTACGTCTGTTAATAGATCTTTTTTAAGTTCACTGGACTGACGTGAAAACCACTTTATGAGTGAAATATATTCATACACTTTTCTTTTAGATTGTCTGAAACACTGAATTTTAGATCAGAAAATGTAAAGGCTTGTATGTATACATGTTTTTGTGTTTAAAAAATTTTAGTTTTTGCTTTTTCCCTTTTTAGGGCACACAAGGACAGAAAGGTTCCAAAGGATCATCAGTAAGTGCTGCAAATTGTGAGAGATTTGCACAATGGTTTTGAGAACTTTGCAATAACCCATTTGCTAAATTCACAGGGTCCCTCAGGCCAGAAAGGGGAGCCAGGCTTGATTGGACCGCCCGGTCCTCCAGTAAGAAAACAAATAGATAGAGAAGTTATTCCTAAAAGTTCCCAAATTGTCATCTAAGCTTAACCTGTCATAAAACCTAGGGTCTAGCTGGTGATGTCATCCAGCCCCTCCCCATCCAGAGGAATAAAAAGAGGAGATCACCCGATACACAGGACGACGAGGCAGCACCAGGAATGGATTATGGTACAGAAGGAATGGAGGACGTGTTTGGATCCCTCAATAACCTTAAGCAGGACATTGAACGCATGAAATTTCCTCTGGGAACCCAAGACAACCCTGCCAGAACCTGCAAAGACTTACAGCTCAGCCAGCCAGACTTCTCTGATGGTGAATTTACATTTTGAAGGTTAGGCTCTACCCTTGCGTTAACCCGGTTAATAACCGTGTTTTTGATTGCAGGATACTATTGGGTCGATCCAAACATGGGTTGCATAGGAGATGCTTTTAAAGTGTACTGTAACTTCACCGCAGGAGGAGAATCTTGCATTTATCCAGACAAGAAATCTTCAGCGGTGAGACAAACCTCAGATCTGATGAGAAAACAGATTTGAGTTGTTTAGTAACACATTGCACTTGTTTTAGGTTAGAATATCGAACTGGCCAAAGGAGTCTCCGGGATCCTGGTTCAGTGAGTTCAAAAGAGGAAAAATTGTAAGTTCCTGTTTGAGTTTTTTTTTATGTAATTAGGCTTAATTCAAAACACAGAAGGTTATTCATTCAGTGACGGTGTAAGGCCCAGATCAGGATTCGTTGTAATTCATCATTGTATTGATGTTTCTATTTTATTTTCCTATTTTCCTAAATTTAATTAAAAAAATATAAAAAAAACTTGAAAAAAAAATTTGCAGGTAAATGAACTTTCCCTTGTATTTCCTCTTTGGTTTTCAACCTAGGAACAATTAATGGAGATTTTGTCCAAGCACAATTATTGTTATTTTACTGAATTATATGTAAAATATTACATATAACCATTGTAACCATGTAACCATTATAACTGTGCAAAAGAGACTAGGTATAAAGAAAGTGAAAGTGAAAAGTGCAAAGATTGTTTGATCGCTTGAATGTAACATTTGAACTCCAGTTCATAAGTCAGTTTGTCTATCAAATAAGCACAAACAAGACCAATCAGAGATAGTTTGGAATGGAGCCTCTTCAGATGGGTCTAGATTTGCTTGTTGCACAAAACTTGATTTAATTTACTAAAACCAATCAAGTTTTCAAAGCAAAAATGTATGTATATAATTGCAGTCTGCAATTTCCAAAGATCTGAGAACGGTTTAGGATTTTGACACAATAATCAATGAACCCTATAAACATCATGAATACAGTACAGGGAGTTCTGAAAAGTTCTGAATTGCAATGACAGAAATCTCATTTGTTTCTCATTTTTCATTACTAAGCTATGGCTTTTTACTTTGTCTGATTGATCTTTTTCCTGTCTCAGTTGTCCTACGTGGATGCTGACGAGAGCTCGATCAACTCAGTCCAGATGACGTTCCTGAAGTTGCTCAGCTCTTCTGTCCGGCAAAACTTCACGTACATATGTCATCAGTCAGTGGCTTGGTATGATGCCAAGGCCGACAGCTATAGCAAAGCGCTGCGCTTCTTGGGCTCAAACGATGAGGAAATGTCCTATGACAACAACCCCTTTATCAAGGCCTTATCAGACGGCTGCTCGGTAAGACTTGCGATGACCCGAGGGAGTTTATTTCTAACAAATTTGAGGGGCTCAAACTAGGATGATACTATTTTTGGCTCTGTAGTGGTTCCTGATTTGACCCGTGGGACAAGATATGGAGGATGTTGAACAGTAAAAACTTTGAGCTATTGGTTTTTTTAAGAATATACTATGTGAAATTTGCAGTAGAACACACACACACACACACACACACACACACACACACACACACACACACACAGTGTGTCTACGACCTAATGCTGGCAGTGTGAAAACCCGAATACACCCATATATGGACATAGCAAGTGGAATCATAGCACCCCCTACTGGAAATATAATCTGCTACATTTAGATATAACAGGGGTGGCCAACTAGTCAGAGACTAAGAGCCACAGTTTTTTTATGTTTTACTGCAAAGAGCCACATCATACACATGGGCTCACATAAACATCATCCCATTCCTTAATCTTGTATGCACGCACACACATACAGACCTCTGCTCAGCCTGATTTATTGAAAAAACCCACAACCAACATGATCATATTAGTTATTTTTCAACAGTTAACATTGTGTGAATACTTGACTCATGTCATGTGAAAGCTCCCGAAGAGCCGCATGAAACTAGTTAAAAAGCCACATGAGGCTCAAGAGGTTGGCCACCCCTGAGTACTATAATATAATATCTAGGGTTAGTATGTTTCATCTATTATTCAAGTAAAAGACTCACAAGTTAGGTTTGTTAAAATAAATTTTGTTGCAAGAAGTATTTAGCCACAATGTAAGGTTTCTGGAAAGTCAGATCACTAAGAAAGAAAAGAGGGGATTATGTTTGCCTATTAATAAAATTTTTATTTAGTGCCTGAAAAATAAATACGATATATTTGTGTTTGAAAACAAATCATATTTTCAATTTCCTCTAACATGTAAAATACTTCCCTGTGCCCAAAACCTGTTTCCGTTTCAGACAAAGACCGGATATGCCAAGTCTGTCCTTGAAATGAACACTCCTCGCATCGACCAGGCGCCTATCATAGACGTCATGTTCAGTGACTTTGGGAACTCGAATGAAAGGTTTGGCTTCGAGGTGGGTCCCGTCTGCTTCCTCGGATAAAGGAAGCCCTCTTACGGTTGAGAATTGTGGCTGGACGAGAAAACACCCACCTTTGCGCCACAAACACCCACAACCCACCAGCTCAACTCAAGCACTGTGATGTTTTTAACGGAGAATTGATCACAGTCCCACAATTCAAACCTACTATTGGAACAAAATCAACTAAACAGACATGTAAATGAGTTGTAAATCCTGGTGGGCAGTGGTGCTCAGTCAGGAGGCAGCGAACAAGCCACTTCTTTATCTTCTCACTACCATCTCAGACCATTTCCAGTCTTTTTTTGTTGTTGTTGTTGTTGTTGTTCTCTACTTGAACTCCTTTTTTAACCCCCTGGGAATTGTAATACGAGCAGTATTCATGTTTTACCAGCCTTAATTAAAACTATCTTTATCTCCTCAAAAAATAATTCCTTCTCATCTCTGTCATGTTCCTGATCTTTTAATACCATGTGGATCCTTCTTCAGGTGCTACTTAATGAAAGATCATCACGGTGGTCTTGTCGTACACACCCATGCTAAAGGTGCTAGTCAAAGTGCATTTTTGCTCAAAATGTAATTATTATTATTTTGTACAATAGTGAACTTTCTCAGTTGTCTTTTAAGTATTGCATGTGTTTCGCAATGAGTTCATACAAGCTTTCATACGTTGCTGTGATGCGGCGTAATTTTGCAAACTGTTGATCTATCAAATGTCCATTTCTTCTATAAAATAAAAAGCATATCAAACCAGATTTGTAATTAAAAGGTATTTTTATTGTAAATACATTACAAATGCAACTTCATTCAAACCATAACCTTCATGTAACAGAGGAATCACTGTGTCTGGAGATTTCTACTTTCTTTATTCCTTTCAAGATTTTTTACTTTAATGATTAATTCACAAGCATATAAATGGTGCTGTGGTGATTCGACAATTCAGTGCAAACTAACTTGATGAAAACAAACTTGATGTCAAATTGAAGCTTTTGACATGTACCTCAATCTCTTCAAACTCAAGTATGACTAATTTAAAATGATTTTAAATTGATTTATTGGTTTTTTTTTTTTTTTTTTAATAAAAAGCAAGTTTTTAAACATGTGTTGGTTATTGCAATAATCTCTCTACAATTACCCCTAAATACAAAAATATACAGAATAAGTTTTAAAACACTGTGCCTTTTAGAAATTATTTCATTTATATGACTCCAAACTGTGTAATTCAGTTCTCTATGTTTTTAATGTGCTTTTTGTTTAAAGTTTCTGTGGTAATTTCTTTTTCAGGTGGTGTAGTTCTGTATTAATAAGTCTGTTCTTTCTTTACTGTTTTTTGCAAACATGTCTGGAAACTCTTTAAGTATATTGCAGTAGAGTCAGAATTGCTTATAATTTATGTAAAACTTGGAATAAATGAAACTTGTATTTCAAGTAGTTCCTCTGTTTCAGTTTTTCTCAAATTCTGTACTCTCATGTTTACTGTCTTTGCAATTCAGAACTATTAAATCAAAATGCAAAACAAATTTGGGTTTGTGGTGTAAATAAATAAATGTATTAAATAAATAATAATGAGCATTTGTAACGAATAAGTGAAGAATCGGTGAAAGATTGATTGGAGAAGGTGCAGAAGGTGGTGGGGAGGATGGTGGGATTGTGACAGTACTCGTAGTCTCTCACCATGGACTCTTTACATGGGTCATCGAGGTCAGGCTGATCTGGATGGCCCCAGTGGTAGTAGTCCACAAGCCGGGAACGTCCACGAGAGATTTGCATGTGCACCCCTGCATTTGAAAGCATGAAAATGGACGTTGAGCAAGAGGCTGGAATTTTTTTTCCGTAAGTCTGATACCACAACGGTCACTTCCCAAAGCAAGTTTTGGTCAGCTATGGCTTCCCAAACCACAGCAGGAAGACTGTTAGATCCAGAAGGACCTACAGCCTCAGTTATTTTACCAAAGGAGACTAATTTAACCAAATAAACACAAGACACTTGATTCAATCTGGTTCTTCCAGTTGCTAAGCTAAGGAGATAAGCTAAGGAGCAGAGAGGCTCTGCTTCTGCTGCTTCCCCTATATCATGAATCTGTGAGAGTGTGTTCGCACCTCAAACTACATTCATTTATAGTCTACTACAAACAAAGGAATTCCACATTAGATTGTCCCAGGGCTGGGCTGCGGACTTGTTCTGACCAATCGGATTTGTGATTGAATTACAATGCAGGTAGAGGCAAGCTCCAATCATGTGGCCAAAGACAACGGGAACAGTTCCACACCCCAACCAGAGGCAGACAACATTCCACACATTTCAAAATGGATCATGAAATAAATGTCAACTTAAAAAATCAATAACAAAGACAAAGGGTGCTCTTTGGGCAATATGGTGGATGATGCCTCATCCCAAGACATTGACAATCAAGCCTGCTCAATAGAGCTGTCTGGAAAAGTAGCTGATTGCTTGTAGAATTCTTTGCTGGATACTTCTAGGGACAAATAGCCTTCGGTGGTGGAATTGGAGAACAGACGTGTGGAAAAAAAAGTATCAACAGTTCAGTGCAATGGGGAGTGTGGAAAACAGGTGAAGAGGCGAGTGCAGGCAGGGTGGAGCGGGTGAAGGAAAGTGTCAGGAGTGTTGTGTGACAGAAGAGTGTCAGCAAGACTCAAAGGAAAGGTGTACAAGACAGTGGTGAGGCAGAAGAGATGAAGATGCTGAGGACCTTCTTAGGAGTGACAAGGTTGGACAGAATAAGGAACGAGCACATCAGAGGGACAGCTCACGTTACCTGTGTTAGTAACAAAGTCAGAGAGACCAGACGGAGATGGTTCGTCATGTGCAGAGGAGGGATAGTGAATATATTGGCAGAAGGATGTTGGAGATGGAGCTGCCAGGAAAGAGGGCAAGAGGACGACCAAGGAGGAGATATGTGGATGTGCTAACAAAGAACATGAGGTTGGCTGAGGTCACAGTGGAAGATGCTCAGGATAGAATGAGGTGGAAAAGGATGATTCTCAGTGACAACCCCATATGGGAAAAGATGAAAGAGGAGTAGTAGTAGTAGTAGTAGTAGTAGTAGTAGTAGTAGTAGTAGTAGTAGTAGTAGTAGTAGTAGTAGTAGTAGTAGGAAAATAAGACTTAGCAAGAGGTGCTAAGAAAGACTAAGAATGTGTTTCGTCTTCATTGGCATTAACAGCATCTTGTTTCACTGGTTACAAACTTCTGTTAGAGGTTTAAATTGTATGTGCTTGTCTTTGTGTCCCCTGTTTGTGGGGAATCAACATCTAGTCATTTGGGAAATGGATGGCTCCAATAATACAAACAAAACTGGATTTACAGCTGACTGTTTCCATAATCTTTGGCTTCTCTGCTGTCTCCATGTTTGATGTGCGTATGTGTTCAATATAAATCAGCAATGTGTATTTGTCTTTATCAAGATGCTCCTGTCTGAGTAATGAGTACAGCTCATGAATAGCGTCTGCTCATGACTGTTTCGTGCCGCTGGAAGCAGCTTTCATTTGGAGCTCCAGCAGCTGTGGCTGGCTTCCAGAAGCAGACCTTCATTTCATTCTCGTTCTTTTTTGTCCTCCTTTACAGTCCACTTTGTTGTGAGCCATTATCCATAGAACAGGACATGGGTGAAGCCAATCTCTTCCTATAACACCTGTGAAATTCAGCGTTATTCAGCACTCGGTACCAACTGTTCTAAAGAGATTTGAGATTTCCTACAGAATAAATACCTAACTAACCTATAATTCTGCTGAACATTAGACAAATCTTTGTAATTTTCTTTATGTAGTCTGTCTGTCCGTCGTTCTCTCTCTCTCTCTCTCTCTCTCTCTCTCTCTCTCTCTCTCTCTCTCTCTCTCTCTCTCTCTCTATCTATCTGTCTCACTACGTCCGTCCATCTGTGACTAAACTGTTTGACCCATCTCTCACCCTAACAAGTAATTCATCTATATCTAAAAACATCTAAAATACATACTTGCTTTTAAACGTTCTAGATTCAACTATAAGCTGGATTATAAGAAGTTATTGAAAATGTCAAAGTTGCAGTCTAAAAAAATGACGGAGTGGACCACTACAGACATTGAAAATTCATATGGTTTAATATGAGGTTTTGACAATTCACAGACTTTCATTGAGTTGATTTGTATGGTCAAGCAATAGTTTTTGGGCTGCGTTGTGACAAGTAATAATTTTTGAGGAAGTATTATGCTGTTGGGATATTTTTCAGAATAATAGCGCGACCCCTTAGTTTCACCTAATTGGCTAACTTCAATCTCACAATTGTGTGGGAAGTGTTTAGGTCGCATCTTCCTCTGCCATGATTGTTAAGGGTGGATCAAGGTCACAGTTCACGCAAATGGATTAAAAAATAATAAGCAAGTCAAGGGAAGCTGAGCAATACTCATGCCATGTATCAATATCTTCCATATACTATACTGTGTTACATTGTAACACTGTTTTAAATGCTAAACATGTACATCATAGTTTGCAATCAACACCATAAAATAAATATAAAGAATAAATGATGCTTTATGATATGTTGTTCTGAGTTAGTTTATTGTAACGTTTATTATAACCGCCGTGTTTACAAACACTGTGTGAACTATGTTTCCGAAAATCTATAATTAAAAATAATTTAAATAATGTAAATAATTAGGCTTCGTTCCTAAAAATGTCTTTTATAAATGATGTCCAACGAAACCGTCTTATTGCGCTGAAACTGTTTAATGATGTAACATCCGCTGAAAATCGTCGTGCTGCTCAAACTTTTCATCCCCCGTCGCACCAGGAGCGGCGATGACAGCGCACTCGTGTTCAGCGGATCCCTCGAGGGTCTACGGGGTTTACGGCACCGAAATACCGACTAGAAGCTCAGTCTGAAACCCCCGAGATTCAAGGAGACCGAGAGCTCCAGACGGAGTATAGCGGCAGAATGCGGTCGCTGTTCGTGGTGCTGAAACCGCTTCTCGTTCTTGCTCTGCTCGTCTCCTGCCCGTCCGCGGTGAGTTCGGCGCTTCTTGTTCACTTTACTCGCAGTTTCACGCATGTGACTGTAAAGCTACTCACTACAATAGGTGTTTAAAGTTGGCATAGCAACATTGTAAAATAAATATTAATAATATGCATAATTTGTAAACAAAGGCATCCTTCTCTCTTGTATGGTTTTGTAAAAGTCAGAGAGAGTCCCGATTTTTTAGGTTCCTTTTTTCACCATATCCAATACACTTTCTCACCATATCCATTTTTTGGGATTTATTTCTCACCATATCCAATACAGATTCCTAATCCTATACTGTACTTACAACAACACACACAACACATATATTGGTAGCACCAGTATAAATGCTAAAAACATTTGTAAATATGCTTCCAGCCATTTGAGGCTGATAGTTGGCTGAATTATGTTATTGCTTTTTTTTTTTTTTTTTTGTGTTAAAGCATTCTATAAAAATGCTACATTCTAACAGTGCATGATTGGTTCAGATTGGTTCGAGAGGCTTCATTAGCTTTAGTCACTTAACGTCCACAAAGATCTGCAAAGCCTGAGCTTTGAAACTCCCTCCTGAGCCTGAAACTCCCTTTCCCGCATTCTAATTCATAATGATGTACAGTTGAAATATGCAATGTCTAGAGTAGAGCTTTTTGTCTTAAATTCAAACTTTGTTCAAAAGTTGTCACCTCATCAATGTCTTTTCACTGCCTTTTCATCCTACATCTTGTAAGGATTGTCTTTTCTTTTCTTTTCTCTAGATCTTCAGTTGTCACTCAGGTTATCACCAATCTTGAATCTCTTCACAGCATCAGAAATGTGCATTACGTTTATACATTTAGTACAAGAGTTTAGCTCGTGAAGTTAACGTTTTTAGCACCCTTGGGAAGTGAACCCACCACGCTTGATGTTGCAAGCACCACTTCCACCTATTGAGCAACAGGAAAATAAGTAAAAATACTGGATAAAAGTCCTAATGTTGTTTTGCATAGAACAGTTAATGCATTTTGGGTTATTGCATATTTACATTTTATGACACAATCTGTAAACATCTGTAATGATTGCTGTATAGCACCATCATGCACCACTCAGGTATCTACATAAATCATGTGTCATCTGGAAATCTATAGTATCTGGGAGATTCTCATTAAAGATGAAAATCTCTCAATTAGTCTTAATAAACCCAGCTGCGGGTCTTATTCGAGGAGCAAAATCCCTCTGCTCATATCTCATACTGCCCATGAAAAAACAGGAAGTTCCCATCCGACTTGGATATGTAACAATTTGCTGAAATTGCAGTTATTTGTTATTTGCAGCCGCATGGGGAAGTGTGCCAGAGAATGTGGAGGACTTCTTTTTTTTCCTAGTCTGCCGGTAAACGACGAGTCCCTTGGGCCTTTCACAGCCTGCTGCAAGACTAGAAGAAATTAATGTGGGTATTTGCAAACCCTTCTCATTGATGTGGGCAATCTAGGAGAAATGGAGAACAATACGCATCAGGCAATTTCAAGAAGAATTTTGGATCTCCAAATGTTTGACTTTACAGTACATTTAATTACTTTTTATGCTCATTGTGAAAATAAATCTGAAAATATTGGAAATCTATAGATAATGGAAATTTAATTTTTTTCAAATAAAAAAACATGGAAACATATTATAGTCAACTCTGAGATGATTCATCTATTCTTCCATTTTCTGAACTGTCCTCCAATGAAGAGTCTTGGGTCTCTGGATCTAAAGTTCTGGACGTGATACATTCTCTGTATTGGTGGCCAATTGCCAAGTGGGACACACAGACACACATCCACAAACAGTGGACAATTTTCCAGATGCCAATTCTCTTTTCCACATGTTTTTGGAAAGTGGAAGGAAATCGAATACCCAGAGGAAAGCCACACAAACAGAATTTGCTATCAACAATAACGTATAAGATTGGATTCTAAACTTGAGTTTTGTTTGGGTCATTCTTGCTATGAGGCAAACGTGTCAACTACTGCACCACCATCTCACTGTTATGGTTGTTTATAGCTTTTAATTACAATTGTTCAACTTTTTCTTATTTAATATAGCAGACGCTTTTTCCCCTTCATTATGTATTTACCAAGCATTTTATTATACTGAACCCTTAACCTTAGTGTGGATGTGGAAAGATGTAAAAGTTTGTTTTTATTTTCAATCCAATTATTAACATCATCGAATCCTTCCTTTCTTTACAGGAAATGGTTCTTAAGTTCTAACTTTCAGCATAAATACACACATTTCAAATGGCTGGCAGCAAAATGCTGAGGTTATACGTTGTAAAGGTTAAAAACCAGTAATCAAAAAGATATTGCATTAGCTTCAAGTACGTCTTTCTTTTTTTTTCTTTTGCTAAACCACACAGTTAAGTCAGGCTTGTATCTTTGTCTTTGTCCGCAGACCATTCGACCGAAGGAGGGTTGGCAGGTTTACAGTTCGGCTCAGGACAGCGATGGCCGGTGCGTCTGTACTGTGGTGGCCCCAGAGCAGAGCCTGTGCTCCAAAGATGCCAAAAGCCGACAGCTACGTCAGTTACAGGAGAAAGTGTGTTTTGCAGAATACACACAAGAGAAGCATAACAGTTCTAAATGGTTGCGATTCAGATGTGATGACAAAAGCTCTCGCTGCAGTGATAGCATCGTGAAAGCATTCTGCTCCACATTATCATCTGTTAAACATGCTATGGGCTCCTCTGTAGCTGATTGTAGAGGAGCATGAAGACAATGGTAATGCAAAAGGCCCAAAGGCTGTTTCATAGCCTTCTTGTTCCTTTTTTTTAACAGTACTTATGGTTTTGTCTGATAAGAATGTTCTCTTTGCAGGCGATAGGGTTACCATATAAAATAAGAAGATTTGCACTTTAATTTACCTTTCAAATGTCTCACTCTAGTCGCAGAGATTTATCCATCATTGGATGTTTTCATGGGAAATGTAGAATACCTTAGTGACACAGACTTGTCAAGACTGATTTACGCTGGATGTGAAGGATGATTTCAAATATATCGCTTCTCCCTTTAGCATTTCAAAGTAGATGAATGGATGCTAACTTCATTTCCGTCCATCTTCCTCTCTTAAGATTCAGAACATGTCGCAATCCATTGAAGTCCTGAACCTGCGGACTCAAAGAGACTTCCAGTACGTCATGAAAATGGAGAGCCAGATGAAGGGACTGCGTTCAAAGTTCAGACAAATCGAGTCCAACCGGAGAACATTATTGACCAAGAACTTTCAGGTGGGCTATCCCTAAACCCTGAGCTAAGAAAAAAATTGTATTTTTTTCATTCCCGCAGAACAGCTGAAGAGCCACATTCATGCCGTTTTTTAGTATGAAGAAAGAACCAAGTTCAGCTTAAAAGCTTGTCATGAGTCTTTCAGCGGCATTCAATTACGCCATATGCACTTTTAACATCTCGGCAAATGTCGCTTGAAAGTTCAGCGCTTTCTTCATAATCAGAACAGCTTTTGCACTCTTCTTTTGATATTTGGGTATTGCACCTCATCTAATTTCTTCTCTAATACATTTGTATCTGTTTGCGCAGGAGCTGAAGGGGAAGATGAATGAACTGCAGCCCCTGATTCCTGTTCTGGAGCAATATAAAACTGATGCCAGACTCATTTTCCAGTTCAAAGAGGAGATCAGAAACCTTTCTCTGGTGCTGACTGCCATCCAGGACGAGATAGGAGTGCATGATTATGAAGAACTCCAGCAAAGAGTAGTCGCTTTGGAGGGAAGACTGAAGAACTGCATGAACAAACTCAGTGAGTAGTACTTCAGTTGGCGTGTCTGTTCGGGATTTGCTGTGGTTTCCACAAGGTTTTTGGGTTTCTCTCACAGCTTCAAGACAAGTGAATTGAAAATGCTAAATTCACTGTAGATGTGAATGAATGTATTCAATACACCTGTCTATTGAACACTGCAGTATCAGCATTTGGTCTATGTTAATACTAGAACAAATACATGTATCAAACATGCATGAAACAGGATTCGGGAAATTGAGAAGCTTACGTCTCCATAGTCATAATTCCGACGAATGATGGACACTTTTCAAGTCTTCTTTTTCATTTAGCACAGCAGCTTTGAGACAGTCTTGAACGTTTTTCTGTTCTCTCTTTATGATCTTTCACACTTTTTTTTAACTTTGTAGAACCTAAACTCTTTTGTCAAAGCTGCTGCAATATACGTTTTTCTCTGATCGTTGAATTGTGGGTAATTTATGTGAGAAGACACATGTTATAGCAGTGTGTGCTAGTGACTATCACATGCACAAAGCACATTTGTAGACAAAGACCTTTTTGCAGTTGACAATTTCACTTTTTTTTCCCACAGATTTGGGAAATATTTTGTAACCAGATTGAATTTTGTCAATGTCTATGTTTGCAATTCCAAAGATCTAGATCCACAATAAAATAAATGTAATTTTACATTGAGCAAGCCAAAGGAAAACAAAAACTTTCTAGATAGGATAAAATCTGAGCTGTGAACCTTTCTCTATAGGAGATGATTTGTGTCCATCTTGAAATTGAGAACCTAGGTGCTCATTCTAATCTCCATATTATCAACAGTAATTTAAATAAATATCAATATATACGTATCTCTTGTTTCAGCATGTGGCAAATTGATGAAAATCACTGGGCCAATGACAATAAGAACATCAGGAACCAGGTTTGGTGCGTGGATGACAGACCCTCAGGCATCGTCTGGTGACAATAAGGTTGGCTTTTTTTTTTATAGCATTGCCGTTATTGCTGAGGTGTAAAGAGTACCTGAAAACCATACTTGAGTAAAAGTACAGATAACTTACTGTAACAATTACTCCTTTACATATCATCAATTCCAAGAAGACTTAAAAGTAAAAGTCGTAAAGTGTCAATTTTAAAAGCACAAATGTTCTAAAATGTGCAAATGCTAATTCACGTTCACGTGATTTAGTTCATAAATAGCATCCAGAACCTTCAGCACCCTGCAGATGGCGAAATTGCCTCGTCCACCCAATAAATTAACCGTCGTAAAACAAAGATGGGAATGGAGTAAAGAGTACTTAAAATTGTAGTTAAGTAGAGAGTAAAAGTTGCTTATATTTTTGATACTCAGTACAAGTACAAAGTAGCCAAAAACACTTAAGAGAACTAACAAAGTTCATGTTCTCAAGTTCTTTACACCACTGCGTTATACACACACACATAACCTCTCAATTGTTGGGCAATGCCTGCACAATTCATTAATCCCACATGTTATAATCTGATGTAGGTATGGTATATGGACAGCTACACAAACAACAGGATTGTCCGTGAGTATCAGTCGATGAGTGACTTTGCTGCAGGGAGTGAGTCAAGAACCTACAGCCTTCCCTTTCAATGGGCCGGAACTAATCATGTGGTGTACAACGGCTCCCTGTACTACAACAAGTACCAGAGCAACATTATTGTCAGATACAGCTTTGAAAGCGGCCGTGTGATAACGCAGAGAGCACTGGAATCAGCCGGCTTCCACAACGTCTACCCTTACACCTGGGGCGGATTCTCCGACATCGATCTGATGGCAGACGAGCTTGGCTTATGGGTGGTTTATGCAACCAATCAGAATGCAGGAAATATAGTCATCGGCCAGCTAAATCCTCTGACCATCCAGGTCTTGAAAACCTGGAACACGGAATACTCCAAAAGAAATGCTGGTGAGTCCTTCATGATTTGCGGGACTCTGTACATCACCAATTCTCATCTGACTGGGGCCAAAATCTACTATTCATACTCCACCAAGACTTCCACATATGAATATATGGACATTCCAATCCATAATCAGTACTTCCATATGTCCATGCTGGATTACAATGCAAGGGATCGTGCACTTTATGGCTGGAACAATGGCCACCAGGTTCTGTTCAATGTTACACTGTTTCACATTATTAAAACAGAAGATTAATTGTGATTATTGGACTATCTAGGTTCTGCAACCTCTTGCCTTGAAGTTGATTAACTTGTCTAAGTTCAGTCAAAATGTTTAGAGTTAATATTACATCAGATTTACATAGCTTAGAGTTGACTTATTTTTAAAATACATTTTAAAAAAAGTGTACGACATGGAGGTAAACTGGGAACTGTTGCATTTGTTTTGTGTGTAATGGTTTTCCTCGCATTTCTGCGTGTCTGTGGTGTATAGCTGTCAATCTCAAAAATGTATTGAATACAGTACATTATATGTAGCAAATAAATTGTTTAGCAAACAAATGTTTTGGATACAATTGTTTGTATGTCTCACTGTCTACAGTATCTCTCTGAATCACTTTCAATCATTATAGAATGTAAAATACCGGTATTTACAAAAGTTTCATTTATAATGGTACTGTAAAAAATATATGAACCCATAATGATGTTATGTACTTGCAAAATTTAAACTTAAACTTGATCTGAAAGACTATTCTCAACCTATTCAACAATAAGATTAATTAGGGCAGTTGTGCTCCAGAAATGTGTGCGTATGTGTGTGTGTGTGTGTGTGTGTGTGTGTGTGTGTGTGTGTGTGTGTGTAGGTGTACAGTAATGCACTGGTAAATGGTTCTACTCTGTGACTAATAGTGGATTAATACTACAGTATATACATACTATTTTTCCTTGAAGGAAACTAAATGAATGGTAGAGTTTTGTAAGGCCTGGAGACTGCGTTTGAGTGACAGATGAATCCGACAGACGCTCACCCCGTATCAGAGCTGGGGCAGGTGCCGGCTGAGACAGGCCGACACTAAAATTAACTTTCTCAATACCGCTCTCAGCAGGCAGCAAAAGATGCTCCTGTTCAAAATGAAGGTGAAAATGAAAAGGATGAACTAAGGGAGAAGGACAGATATAGGGGCCTTTTATATATATAAAGAGGGGGGTCTTTTAATTCATCTATCCATCCATCAGTCGAACTGACAATCTTTCTATTTAAAAAAAGAAAAGTGTGCATCTTTTTAAAAAGCTTTTTCTTTGTCTTGTATCTGTCAACAGAAGGAAAATGGTTTGAACACATTTATTAAAGGACAATTGCCTGCCTGTCAGTCAGTTCCCTTAACATTCTCATTCAAAACTGACAATAGTGTACCGAGCATAATGAGGAATTCCCGAGAGGAATGCCCAGAGAGCCTGATTCACTTCTTTTACTTTAAAATCAAATAAAAAATCCACATAGGTATCCATGATTATACAATGTTTGTCTTTGTTAATCCCTACTTGCACTAATTACCTTCTGAAGTTCTTTAATCTCAGTGTTGGATTCTGCAGCACGTTTCTGTGGCTTCTTTCCATTTTAAAACATGTTCAAAATGGAGCCTCAAATCAACTTTCTCTGAAAGAGCTGCTCACTGAAGCTTCTATTTAAAAATAGATGATCCTGTGTCTATAATTCTGAAGGTTGTGGTAGGCGACTATAACCACTGTTTGGGTATGACAGATGAATACAGAAATCAGGATGAGCTCCTGCTCCAGATATTTGGGATGAGCTGATGTAGTTCTATCCCCCCGCCACAGCTTCCCTGTTACAAGGCTGCCCACTGCTCCGAGTTTTTGTGCGACACTTCACTGAGCGTGTAAAACGTAATTGGAAGGTTAAATTAAATTAAATGTTAAAAAACTGTAACAAAAAAAAGCACAATTACATTGTGGTACCTAGTGGCATGTTAACAAACTCACTTGCTAACATAAGGTGAAGCAGCAGGTTGCTCATAGTTTAAGGCACAGTATTTCTGTGTGAAGTTTTCATGTTGTTCATGTGGATTTTTCTTATTGATTCTCCATCGGCTAAGTGAAAAAAAAAACATTTTCTGTGTGACTATCTGTCTGATTAGTTGGGCAGATTTAGGGTGTATATATCCTGCTATCTACAATAAATTCATCAATCCCCTGTCAGGTCAAATCTTGAATTATGATTGAAATTGTTTTTTTAATTATTACTTAATTATTTGTATTGACCAGTAGCAATTGTCTCTGCATAATGATCTTTCAATTAATTTACAAGAAATCGTTTCAAGTTTTGAAACCTGGTGCCCCCTACTGGTGTGAGATTGCAAGACTTTGATTTTTACAAACAAATAATCTTTTGTAGCTATGTGGCTTTGCAAATGGTTAAGTGATTATACATGTTGAAGGTATTTGTGTTAAAATACTTTGGGTAGACAAAATAAGTGCAAAAGATCACCAATCGCTCAAAATATGAGTTTAAAACAGGAATGTTCAATATGGCCTGTCAAATTCTCTATTTATAGATCTATTTTGAGTACTTTATTGTATTAATATTTTATTTGGTGTAAATTTACAATATCAGTATTGTTAACTGCAGTATTTAATCAGACAGTGTCATTGATCCTGTAATTATTAACAGTGTGTCGGTCATGCTGTCGGTTCATTTACAGGTGTATAAATAAAACCTCATAGTTTTTTGTCACATTTCTTGGTGTTTTTTTTTTTTTTTAACTTAAATCCAGTCCATAAAATACGTTAGTTTGTTTTAAATGATACTTTATGAGGTGGAAAAAGTAGATATGGAAGGTAGATGTACCGTGTGTGCAGGAGACGAAGTAGAAGGCCAGCAAAGCACATAGTATTGGAGCAGAAAACAAACTGTACTACCATGGTGTTGATATGAAGAGAAACGGGGTAGGAGTGATCCTGAAGGGGGAGCTGGGGAGCAATGTGCTACAGGTAAAAAGAGTCAGACAGGGGGATGTGCTCAAAGCAGGAAATTGAAGGGGTGAGGGTGAATGTAGTCAGTGGGTACGCTCCTTAAGTGGGCTGTGAGTTAGAAGAGATGGAGAGATTCTGGAGTGAGTTTGATGAGGTTACAGAGAATAGATGAGGAGGTGATGGAATGGTTTGGTGTGAAGGAAATAAATCTAGAAGAACAGATATAGTCTTTGCTTTTTGACTTTGTAGAAACTGATTATTTGTGTAGAAGAATAAAGAATCAGCTGGAGCTGATCTCATGCAGTCAATTGTTTTGACTTGACTTGTTTTGAATGTCTTGTGAGACGACTGAAAAAAAGTTGTCTCTAAAAGTAGTTTGTCGTCTTAATTTACTATACATTGCTATACTTTACATGTGACTTACGTGTCATTTTTTATAGTTTGTTATTCTTTAGTTTAAGCTGTATGTTTTGTGTCAATTCCTTTCAGATAATATCACATTATATACGTCAATAATGTTAGCTATTGTAAGATTATCTGCAGATTATTTTATGTCTGTTATTGTTTATTTATGTTCATTTGCATATCTGATTAGTGCAAGACTGGGCAGTCAGTTAAAAGATCCTCAGCACCTGATTCTGTGCAATTATCTACTGTATTGATTGCTGGAGACAGCTGTCTGTTCACTTTTAGCATTGAAGAGCAGTTTGTCTCCCGAACAGCACTATATAGTGTGCTGTCTTCTGAGAGAGAACATGAGGAGCGTCAGCGAGTTCTGCTCCAATGGACACGCTGGATGAGAATGATTCCCTGCGAGGCTGGGAAACTATTGTGTGGCATGGGTTTCACCTGGACGACTGGAAGCGGCGTGGAGCCATTAACAGAGTTGCTTATTTTGAGGTAAATAATATTAATAATTTGAAGCAATAATATTTAGAATTGTATTTGTATTGTAGGCCATTTTAGGGTTACTTAAATGTTACTTGTTATTCTGTTACTATAGAAAAAAATAAATCCCAAGCAAAGCTATTTGTTGTTTTTATATACAATTTAATACAAAGCAAAGCACAGACATTGGCTCAGACAAACTATTGGATGAATTTTTGATATGGGAAAGGAATGTTGGAGGAAGACTCTGAACCTGATTTGCTCCCTCAGCTCCAGGTTTGTCGCACTGCTCCTGATATATTATGAAGAGACGGAATGATGTATGAAAGGCTGCGACTACAGAAGAATTGTTGTTGGTTCTCCAGGGTGTTTTGAACATCTACCAGCTTAGTTCCTCCTAAACGGTGCAGCTTTGTTTTATAATGTGCAGATTTCATAATTTATTTGATATAGATGTTAATTTATCACGATATGCAAAGTTATGCACACTTCTGTTTCTCAAATAATTCTATGTTTGAATTTGAAAGCATTCAAAGGGCTAGGCTGGCCTCGCCAGGCTGCTGATGAGACTGAGTTTTTTGCTTTGGGCAGACAGCATCTGAGGACTTTCTTTGAGACTGTGGTGGCATCAATAGTTTTAAATTGCCGTGTGCTGGTCATGGGTCAGTACAGGTGGACACATGAAGAAGCTACACAAGCTGGTGAAGAGAGCTGGCTCTGTCCTAGGTTGAAAACTGGAGACTGACAAGGAGGTGGCGGAACAGATGGATGTTAGCAATGTGAATGTCCATCACGGAGAACATCTCCCATCCCCTGTATCAGACTCAGAGCAGCTCCATCAGCACCAGTCTGCTACACCCCCAGGTCCTTTCTCCACACTTTCACAAGACTTCACGATGTAGAAATGCAGTGGCACGTTTCATTGCTGTATCACTGCACTGTTGTAGTTTGCACCAATATTTATCGTTGCTTTTCCTTTTGCACATTTTTTACTGTTGGTGTTTACTCTTCTACTTGTGCTTTACTAGTACAGTAGTAACCTGACTTGGGAAATTTAATCGTGGCGAGAGCCGTTACATTCAGAGAACATTTCGTTAGCTAAGCTGCATTTAACATGTAATCCAAATATACAAAATAATTGTAATCCGTGCCATGACTTCAAAAATTCAGACAAATATTTTTTATAATAAAATATTGGTAATAAAGGTATAATAAACATGTTATGTAGCAGTTGTTCAGTTTGTTCTTTGACAGATGTTTATAAAGGTACAGTATATGATGATATACGAACAATCTCACATGAACGCTTACCGCCATTTGGAAAGGACGTCATGGACATTTTGGAAGCAAGATCTCTGAAACCAACTAGTATTTTTGTTGTTTTTTATATATTTGACGTGCAAAGAAGATGAAACAACAAGTTTTATACACGTCTGGACTCTGATCTTAATGTATGCTAGTGGTAAGAGAAAGAAACGCTCGATATAGTAAAAATATTTCGGAACTCGGGACGACACTTTTGAAGCGACGCATTTTGTTACTCAGGATTTTTGTTATCTAGGACATTCGTAAGACAGGGTACCACTTATTCTAGTAATCTTTACTGTTGTTGTTCTTTTATTGCGCTCATTATCATTTCTTTTTTTTTTTTTACACAATTTTTTTCTACTGCTTGTGCTTTTACTTATACTTACAATATTGTTTTGTGGGATTAATAAAGCCGTATCTTATTCACAACATTTTAATTCTCTAATTTTTAATCGAATAAAAATGCATTATGTATGCAGTATGTACTCCATTTTTCTTCAGAGAAATTCTCTATTTTCAAAAATTATAGACCGACAGTCAATGACGATGTGAAAGCAAGTTAAAGGAAGAAACACTGAACTCTTCTCCCTGAAAGGCTTCAACATCCAGCCAGTTGATGATATGATAGTTGACAGAGCTATGGGGTTTCAGAGGCCAGGCCATAGTGCAGAAGAGCTGATGAATTGCCCCTCAGTGTCACAGTCAAATTTAGACCAGTCTGCAGCCGAAATTTCAAAACAAGCTTCTCACGTCTCCTTCAAGAGATTTAAGGCTGCATTTATGCACTTTGTCACTTCATGAAGAACTCTCGGGAAAAAAAGTAGTAAACATTTCTTTAATATGTTGTTCCGTTTTGCTCACCAGCCCAGGATCTAGATGTACAGTAGTGTTGTCCATTCAACCGACAGTACTGTCCACAGCATGCACAACTGCACAATGACCTTGTTTCAAACTCCTCAATATGGAAACTTGAGTCAGATTATGTAACTATGTCAACAAGATCCTCTGTAATTCTGAACTCAATATGGTTGTGAGGTCATCGTGAACATGCCATCTCACACCACATGGTTGTGAGGGTCAGATCTCTCTTCACTCAATAAAAAAAACAAAAAGCATCTGCCACAACCTGGGCTCACCTTCAGCATGAACTGCCTGCAGTTGAGGGATCTCTTTACCGTAGCACAATTCATAAAGGCCCGGTGTGACCACGGCCTTAAAGCTAGCGTTTCCAATGATAAGAATTATGTCTTTTTTGAGGTGGAGATACTGGATTCCAAGAACAAGGCTCAGCTCTGCTATCTGGATAAGGTGTGTTTTTCTTACCAGTTTTCGTAGTGATGCATGGAAAATCGAAGAGTGGGGAATTTCATCAAAATGTTGAACTCTATTGTCCCAGGTGGAGCCCAGTGCAACCATTGCGGAGATCAAGCTAATGCTGCACAAGATTTGTAAGTGACCAAGATTTTATTTCTTGTGCGTGTTTGTTTTTGTAATCGCTTCATTACGTATTATGAATTTAGATACTGTACAAGTATTTATTTTACTTTTTTTACAGACCCAAAGTTTTATCCATCACGACAAGCTCTGAAGCTGCACCCACGTAAGCCCATTATAAATATTCTTTCAAACTCCAACGTTTCAGTAAAACCAGCAAGACCTCAAGTTAGGATGAAAAATGAAATATCTTTAAATATTTATAATAAGAACGTAAGCATAATATTCGGTAGCCAGATGCTTTTTCAATCTTGGAACTGTAGCAGCTGTTGCCAAAATACAACTCTGCTGCCAAAATATCAGGCTCTAGGAAAGGCAATAGGGTAAACAGAAATATGAAAAAATATTCACTCAGGAAATCAGGTAAAGCAACTCCATAAAATAATCCAGATTATTTAGAATGTTTGTGAAATATTTTGGCTTCTTTCTCAGAGGGAAAGGCCCTCGGTGATGATGATGTGCTGGAAGATCTGCCGGTCGGCACAACAGCCACCATGTTTTTTCAGGATCTCGGCCCACAGTTGGGATGGACCATGGTACTTCATAATACGTTCTTTTTGGAACTTTCTAGATTTAGTATAGAGTGTTTCAATTTTTTTTGGATGGTTTAGGTTTTCCTGGCAGAGTGTCTTGGACCACTTTTCGTGTATCTCCTTTTCTACTATCGGCTTCCGTACATCTATAGGCATGAGTTTGACTACACTCAAAGTCCTTTTAAAGTCGTCAAGTGAGTGGAAAGCCTTAACTATGGATTTATCTGACTTGTGTCTGAAACTGTGAACTTTTGCTTTTTGATTGAGGACAGATTGGCTTGCTGGTGCCACACTTTCCACTACGTTAAGAGGTTTCTGGAGACTATTTTCATCCATCGTTTCTCTGATGGCACTTTACCACTCCGAACTATAACATTGGTATGTTTTAGAATGTTTTCATTTGTTTTTTATCCTCTAACTTTGAGTAATTAAGTGCGAAGAGAGCATTTAAAATTCATTATTTCAACCTTTATTTAATGTTTTACCAATATTAGCGCTTCATAAGAGTTTCTTTAGTGGTTGTGAAAACACCAGTTGACTAGTGACAGGAAGCATTAACTCCTTAAGAAGAGCTTTAGGGGGAACGTTTGGCTTCTTTCCATCCGGCTTCCTTCTGCTTCATGGTTTCAATTATGCCCTAGTGTTCAGTATCATTGAGCACACGGCTCAGAAAGCACATGGTTCCTCCATATGGAACGATCATTCAGACTGCTGTAGATGCATTTCAATGAGCAATGTAATATAAAATAATATAATATAATATTCTTATTCTTCAGCTGTGCCTGTATTACTGGGGTTTTGCAGCATGGCAAGCGTATTACATCAACCACCCGCTTTATACTACACCATGTGAGTGTTTCTGTCTCACCGACAAGAATATGATCGCTTTGAAATTCTCATGTTATTATCTGTCTGTTTCACCAGCATACGGAAAACTGCAGATCTACTCTGCACTGCTTGTATTTTTGGTAAAGGTTTGGCAAAAGTGGCTTGGATGGAGGAATAGATTTTTTTTAAATAGCATATGTTTTATAGATCTGTGAGTTGGGAAACTTCTCGGTTCATTTGATTCTGAATCAAATCAGCTGTAATGGTGAGTAGCATTAACATTCATTTCCGTCTTAATGTTAAAATCAACCAGGTATAAACAAGACAAACAACACAGGTACATTTTCTAAGAGTTGTTTTCTTCCCTACGTGAAATGACTTGTGGACCAGGATTTGAATATTCTCTGAAAATTATTTATAAACCATGTTGTTTAATCTGATATCTGATATTTGTCTGTTAAAAACAACAAAGCAAGTAGGAAATAAGTTATATCTGTTTCAGCAAAACCTCACAATTTTTTACTGACAGGATCCAGACCGACAGAGATTCCTTATCCCACAAAGAATCCGTTCACTTGGCTCTTTTTCTTCGTATCCTGCCCAAACTACACATATGAGGTTTCTCAAAGTTTAATGGACATTAATTAAAAAGAAAAAACTGATATGGTATATGATATATATACATATATGTTATATTCATGTATACAATATACATGTGTATATGTCTTTTTATGTTTTATATTTTTGTCCAAAATGATGCCTAAAATTTATATGATGGTGAATGTGTTTTCAGGTCGGTTCCTGGATTGGATTTACCATCATGACACAGTGTGTTCCAGGTACAAGGCATGTCGTCATTTACGATATTAATCAATAGTAGAATTCAAAAGTCTAAGATCACAAGACAAAATGTTATCCTTTACATCTCAGAGCTTGTGTGCAGACAGCCAGATGTTTTTACTTCTACCACAGCACAAGAAATTCCCTGGATCATGGACAAATTACAGTTGATAACATCACGGGGTTTATATCAAAAGCATGTGCAATGAGAGTGTGGAGAATTTAAGCAACAGGAGATTTAACAATTCACATAAGTAGTAGTGTGCTGGTGGAGCTTCATTAGTGCTCTCAGACTTTCGAACCGTACTGTGAAAATCTAAACCTCATCTTCTGCCAGAATCAACACACCGATCGTTCATATTTTCACAGTTGGAGTTTTCGCAGTCTTGGGTTTTTTTCAAATGAGCATTTGGGCTCGAGCAAAGCATGAAACCTACACCCAGGAATTCAAGGACTACCCTGAACTCCGAACAGCCATCATTCCACTGTTCTTCTAGAAGAAACCACCGACGCTGTGGAAATGGACGGTCACAAAAATTGATTACCGTATATCATGTTAGAATCATTTCCATCATTATTCAAAATTACTAATGGAAAAAAGAATTATACAAAGTGATTAGATTGAGTCACAAAAGTGTATGAATACGTGTAGAAATAAAAGTTTGAAGAATTGCAATCTGAAATGATTAATGACATCAAAATTAAGGTCATGGTCATGTAAACAAGAGTATATTACAGTAAAGCCGCATTTTATATTGACACTAATTGCCCTTTTTTGTAATTCAATAAAACTCCTTTGCAAATATTTTTTTCCCAAGATTATTTTTATCATTATTGTTCATCTTATTTGGGTAGCTTGAGATCTAGAAGTATAGAGTTGGACCAGGATCAAATCTCTAAGCTTAATGCTGCCCACTGTTCCAGGTTTTTGTTTGTTCACTTCACTGTGTGTGTGTGTGTGTGTGTGTGTGTGTGTGTGTGTGTGTGTGTGTGTGTGTGTGTTACTTCACTGAACAAGGCCAGGTGGGATTACAAAACCTGCTCTAAAATATAAAAATATTTTAAAATTTTAATATTTTATAAATATATATCTTTTTATTTCTGGGTCTGGAAGCGAATTACTGAACTTGGAGTCAACCATTTCTTGAGTGAGACACACACTGACCTATGGTCAATGAACACATCTGAATGAACGTGAACGAAAACGGAAGACAAAGTGGAAAATCTTGTAAGACTGGGAGAACAAGCAAAGTGCATCCTTAATGGAATAGAAAACAACTAGATACTTCTGCTAAATGGCTCCTTAAATCCTGTTTGAAACCAAGATCAACTAACCAGTACAATCATTTTATTCAGTCGGGAAGATGCCATTTTTTCATCTCATTGTCAAGATATAACACTTCACATTGACTACCAATCTATATGAAGAAACTTCCGGAGATCAATGTTTTGGTACTGTCTACCATACTAGTAAAATGCAATTATCCAAAATGTCAGCAAATCATTTGGCGCTTCATCCACTGAAAAAAAATGGAACATAACTGATTGTTAAACTAAAACAATAAAATTGTAAAAAAAAAAAAAAAAAAAAACATTGAACCTACTTTTATTGGCATGTTAAATGACAAAATACTACTTGTCATAAAAAGAATGCATTACATATAATAAATTTGTAACTTCGATAATTTTATTGTTTTGTTTTTTCAAAATTGCAACGTGTTAAAAAAAATTCGGAGAACAGATACTTTCCAGATATTTTTCTACTTACATATAAACAAATATTTTCTAAGCTTTACCACCAAGCTTTATTTTGGAACCCAAAAGAAACACAACACAAGTCTTCAGCTTGTTTCAATGAGGCATCACTGATATTTACAAACGTAATTTTATTACAATGTAAACATATTGTAGTAAAACCAAAAAGCATCGCTCAACACATTTGTACACAAAACTATAAGCCAACTTGTGCAAAATCTCTAGTATGGAGTTCAGCTGATGGTGCTGCCATCATTTGAATGAAATTTATTTAAAACAGCCTACTGAGTCAATCTTGAACAGTGATGAGTATAAATATGTATCAAAAGGCTTTGTGAAGCTTTGTCATGAAGAACATAGGTTATGTGCCATCAACCAGAAGTTTTCACTCGTTTTTATACCTTTTTCCTCACAACTCTTTGGAGCGGAGATACTTTTTTCTCTCTTCTTGGCGCTGATGTTTTGGGCTGAGGTTGAACATTTCCTTCTTCTCCTGACTGCTGCTTGGCAAAACTCACAAAAACCTGCAAAGCAGTTAAAAATATTCAAAATTTAAAACGTATTTAGTAGCATAATACAGGGTGGTCCAAAAAACTGTCCCTTTCTTGAGAAAAAAAGAACTTGAAATGCAAAATCTGTATTCAGTCTTTATACAAAATGCTAGAAATGATCTCCTTATGTGTAAAAGGAAAATGCATTTTTGGTGGTATCTTAACATGATGTAATTTACATTAATTTACATTACTACAAGAACTACCTCTTTACAAGAAGGGGGACCGGAGGGTGTGTTCCAACTACAGGGGGATCACACTCCTCAGCCTCCCTGGGAAAGTCTATTCAGGGGTACTGGAGAGGAGAGTTCGTCTGATGGTCGAGTCTCGGATTAAGGAGGAGCAATGTGGTTTTCGTCCTCGACGTGGAACTACGGACCAGCTCTATACCCTTTTCAGGATCCTGGAGAGCTCATGGGAGTTTGCCCAACCAGTCTACATGTGTTTTGTGGACTTGGAGAAGGCATTCGACCGTGTCCCTCGGGGACTCCTGTGGGGGGTGCTCCGGGAATATGGAGTACCGGAGCCCTTGTTACGGGCTGTCCGGTCTCTGTATGACCGGTGTCAGAGTTTGGTTTTGCCGGTAGCAAGTCATTTCCATTTCCAGTGAGAGTTGGGCTCCGCCAAGGCTGCCCTTTGTCACCGATTCTGTTCATAACTTTTATGGACAGAATTTCTAGGCGCAGTTGAGGCGGAGGAGGGATCCGGTTCGGTGACCTCGGGATCGAGTCTCTGCTTTTTGCAGATGATGTGGTCCTGTTGGCTTCGTCGGGATGTGATCTCCAGCTCTCACTGGATCGATTTGCTGCCGAGTGTGAAGCGGCCGGGATGGGAATCAGCACCTCCAAGTCCGAGACCATGGTTCTCGCCTGGAAAAGGGTGGAGTGCCCCCTGCAGGTCAGAGACAGGGTCCTTCCCCAAGTGGAGGAGTTTAAGTATCTCGGGGTTTTGTTTCATGAGTGGGGGGAGGATGGAGCGGGAGATCGACAGACGGATCGGTGCTGCGTCCGCTATAATTAGGACGCTGCATCGGTCTGTCATGGTGAAGAGAGAGCTGAGCCAAAAAGCAAAGCTCTCGATTCATCAGTCGATCTACGTTCCTACCCTCACCTATGGCCACCAATTGTGGGTGGTGACCGAAAGAACGAGATCCCGGATACAAGCGGCGGAAATGAGCTTCCTCCGCAGGGTGGCTGGGCTCTCCCTCAGAGATAGGGTGAGGAGCTCAGCCATTCGGGAGGAGCTCGGAGTAGAGCCGCTGCTCCTTCGGGTTGAGAGGGGCCAAATGGGGTGGTTCGGGCATCTGGTAAGGATGCCCCCCGGACGCCTTGCTGCTGAGGTGTTCTGGGCATGTCCCACCGGGAGAAGACCCAGGGGCAGACCCAGGACGCGCTGGAGAGACTATGTCTCCCGGCTGGCCAGGGAACGCCTCGGAATTCTTCCGGAAGAGCTGGAGGACGTAGCTGGGGCAAGGGAAGTCTAATTTTAAAAGTTTATATATTAAATACTAATATATAAACTAATATCTATTAAGGAACAATGTTCTTAAAATTAATAATTGGTTATTTTCTGATGCTTAATTCATTTTATACCCAGTTTTTATAACCCAGTTATTATAAAGGGCTATCTAAAAACCTATAAAACAGTAAAATACAGTAATTGTTGAAAATTGTTAAGTAATTGTTGAGTAAAAATTTACTCTTAAATAAATTTAAGAGAAGGATCTATAACTTTACCACGCTAAATGTTTTTTTTTTTATGTTCTTGTGAAGTCACCTGGTCTAATGTTGTTTGAGACACCGAGTAGTCTTCAATGTTCAGCCTCTCTTTGTTGGTCAGCACCAGCTGGAATACTCGTGCAAGAGATGCAGCGGCGATTTCATACTGGAGAGTGTTGTAGTGTTTCTCACGCTGTATGCATCCTGGAAAGCTGCTGTCCATAAAAGCCTCAGCGGAGTCCAAGTCAGGACACAGACCTGGTTTGGAAGCTCTGATCTTCATAGTCACCACATAGCCACCTCCAAACCTGGAAACAAGAAAGATCATGAGAAGGTGTGGGTTTCATTATGCTGGGTAATTAAATTGTCAAGTGATCACCATGATTTATCATCTCAGACTTTTAACCAGACATTTCTGTAGAAAACTCACTTGTACTTCAGATGCTGGATTGTGCCAAGACACTTAAATGTTCCGTTGACCATGATGGCCAAGCGAGTGCAAAGGGCCTCACACTCTTCCATGCTTTAAACGAACAAAAAAAGTAAATGACAATTTTTAGATTTTAAGACTTCAAAATATCAAATATCTTGATTTTGAATTTAAAAGCTCTGAATAACTAAACCACCAAATTTGGGAGGAAACTGCAAGTCATTGATTAACATCTCAGTTATCTTAAAGACCTGTTCAAAGTATTTTAAATTACCATTTTGCCTTAAATTTTGGACTGTCTTTGGACTAAATCTGGACTGTTGAGTAATCCATACATCCATTTTCCACCGCTTACTTCATTTCTGGAGACTTGATTGGTTTCAACTCGATTTTAAAGCCACCAGTGCTCATTGTGCCAACCATAATAAATAAAGAATATTATTTACAGCATTAATTTATCTCTTGCCTGTGAGATGTCAGGACAACTGCTCTCCCATCACGAATGATGCTCAATATGGCGTTCCACAGGAACCGGCGAGAGTGAGGGTCCATTCCTGAAGTGGGCTCATCCTGAAGCATTACAAAACTAAATTAGTCATCTTCCCCAATGTAAAATATACGCTTTAGCAGAGAGAGTTAACCAAAGAGGGTTAAGTAGACAAACCAGAAGTACTAGTGGAGGACAGCCAATCATAGCAATTGCAGTGGACAGTTTCCGCTTGTTGCCCCCGCTGTAGGTCCCAGCACATCTTCCAGCATACTCAGACAGACCTAGCTTCTGAATGCCCCACTCTGCCACCTACCGAAAATAAACAGCACATACACTCTCAGGCTTGGCTCTTCCACCATGTCTTTGAAGAGAATTTAAACATAAAAACCATAGTTCTACAACCAAGTGTCCTTGGGCAAGACACTGAACCCCACAAGCCCCCCGGGCGCCGCACTGTGTGGCTGCCCACTGCTCCGAGTTCGTGTCGGATGGGTTAAATGCAGAGAAAAAATTTCCCCACTGAGGGACTAATAAAGGTTGAATTATTATTATTATTATTAAAACATTGACTGTGTGCCATAAAACGAAAAAAAAAATAAATAAATAAATAAATAAAAAAACATGTGCTTTACATATTAAAAAAATACTGTATTAGGAAATATACATTTGTTAGTGATGGCCTTAAAATCTGGTTCGCCTTATACAGTAGTTAAAAAAAGACGGCACTTTGGCCGATCACTTCAATGTTGTTTTTACTGAATAATACCGGTGGTTTATAGTCTTAAAAACTCGAATAGGCCTTAGGCTCCCATGAGCCGTTGCACGGCAGCATAAAGCTAAGCCCGGTTTCTGTTATACGTAAATATAAGAACATTATTGTTTTCCTGTGCAACAGACAGAGCGATTTGATTGTGTTTGACTCTGGTTTTCTTTGTTTTGAACTGTAATCTTTCTGCTCCAAAGCATTTGGGTTCTTATGGACTTCAAATAATAATGATTGTATTTAGTTTTTTTTTTACTTCTTGCAGTGTTATTTTGTCCCTGTTAAGTGTCACTGTGTGACCAATGTTTCTTTATTTCTGTTATTGAGCCAATAAAAGCTTAAATGCATTTCTGCCTCCGGAACCATTATTTAAAGAAAAAAATAGGACACAGCGCTCACGCACCGCTGCATAAAGACTCATACAGACAAAATTCAGCTTATTTGTGATTGCTCCTGATTTGAAAAATGGAAAAATTAACGCTTATATTTACACAAAGTCGGCAATTATAAGCACCCCCCAAGTTTTTGAGCGTCTAAAATTCGAATTCGAATTTAGTTATATATAATATTTATGTTTGCGTGAATATGGTACGTATATTATTTGTGTGTGTCTGTGTGTAATTTTACAGTTGCGGCGAGACTAACTATAAGTAACTCAATATAAAAGTTTTGCATGAGGCGTAAAAAAACACAGTTAAAAAAATACAAATAAATGAATATTAAAGACTTACTCTTCTGATTTCTGATTCAGGAATTCCCCGGAGTCGAGCATACAGGTACAAATGTTCTCTCCCTGTCAGTAAGTCGTCTATGGCATCAAACTGAGGGCAGTAGCCCATGTTCTGGTGAACATCCAGTATGCTGGAAAGTATACTAAATAAAAACACACACAGTTTGTCATCACATCACGTTTCTCTGTACTGTTTCCTTGATCTGAATCATTAATCTCCTTTATTGTTTTCTACCTGTATCCAGCTACTGATGCTTCCCCTGACGTCACATCGGTGTCTCCGGTTAGCATTTTAAAGGTTGTAGTTTTTCCCGCACCATTTACTCCAAGTAGCCCAAAACACTGAAAGACAAAGCTTATGTTCATTACGGCTTTACAGTTCTTCAGTGATTCATTTTAATTAGAAAAAAAAGTGTTGTATTTAAGATGTTATATGGCACCTCTCCAGCTGGAACGCCAACACAGATTCGGTCCACTGCCGGTCTTCTTCTCTGCCTATATGTCTAAAATTAGAAAAGGGTATTTACACAATACAGTATTGATTAATTATGTAGTATTTTTGACCTTTGAATTTTTGACCTAGTATTACCTTTGTCAAGTCTCGAATTAAAAGGATGTCATTCTTGTTTCCCCCCTTGTAAATACGTTCCCTTTCCTGAGCAACATCATCATCTTCGTTTGGAACAAAATGCCTCCCAAAGTCTGATGCCCTAAGTCAACAAAACTCAACATTTCACGCTGCTTCAGTCATGAAAATGAGGCATGAATATAGCCCACTTAAAACTCACTACAGATCTTAAATAGAAATTGTGTTTGCGTACCAGGGGTGAAGGCAAAATTTGTACTGGATGATCAGGTTAACGAGAAAATACACAAAACCCTCAACAGCCATACAGAACAGGTTTTTCCCCACAAAGTTCCATCGGAATGGATCCATGGAAAATTCCTCTCCTGCAGGACACCAGTGAGAAAAACAGTGGGGAGAAAATCCATTTTCACAGTGAGAAACCAACGTAAAAGATTGTAAAAGCACACAAACTTACCGAAACGTGCGTAGACGTCAGTCACAGCCTGATTCATGGCCATGTCAATGAGACCTCGACCCAGACAGAAGTGAGGGAAAACCAAAAGCATCTTCTTCAGAACCTCATTAAACATGAGCAGTGACTGGAGTTTTACAAGAGAAAACAGAAGAGCAAATGACACTTATATCCTTAAAACTTTCTAGACGCATTGGTGTGAAACCACTAAAAGAAGAGTAAAAACTAGGGCTGGGCAATTAATTAATCTAAATGTAATCGAAATCGATATTCAGAACTTATAATCATTTAAATTTTTCCAGCTCAATTATTTAAATTACTTTCCCTTGAAAAGACACTACAGAGTGTGGAGTCACGTGATCCTGCTCCGTCACGTTACGTTATTCCAACGACATGTTGAGCATGGAGAGCTTAGACAATGAACAACAATAGCCTATTAAAAAAAAAAAAAAACAATGCAGACTTTGTCGTTTGGACACATTTTTACTTCATGAATTTGTTTATTGTCTTGGTGAAAAAATTATTGTTCATTAATTAAAATTGTGTTAAAACGTTCAATAAATCGAAATTTAGATTTTAGGCCAAATCGCCCAGTCCCGGTAAAAACTAAAATAAGAAATCTAAGATAATGAAAAAGCATTGCTTTACCCTATTGTTCTCAAAAAGTTCTAAGATGAAGGTGATTGCGCTGCTGTTGATGCCGATGAAGAGGTTGATGCAGGACAGGGACACATAAGCTGTGCTGGGGACGTTGAACATGTACGACATGGGATACATCATGGGTGTCACTGACCACCTGTGCATAATAAAAGAACATTCACGGCAAAGTTCTGCAGATGTTCTTCCATTGCACGTCATCAGACATAATACAGAAACTGACCCATAGAGAAAGAGCAGAGCGATCAGTGCTGGCAAGTTTGTGGGTGATGTATAGCACTTCTTGTCAAAGCCCACAAAAATGGCCACAATCATTGCTGTGCTGAAGGAGTAGTTTATCTAGAAGGCAGCATGTGCAGAAAATATGCGCAATCAGGCTGCAATCCACGACATTTTTTGCAACAACACTGATATTTTATAAAGCAGAGCTCACCATGTCCCAGAAAAAGTTGGCAACCCAGTAGACCAGAGGACTGACTCCACTGACAAACTGCAGATGTTTGGCCTTGGTGACACGTTCCTGAATGAGGTAGAGCACAAAGCTGGCGGGAATGAAGGACATGGCGAAGATGACGCAGATGGCCACCACAGCATCTACCGATGTGGTGAGACTGAAAATGAGAAAAGTTTCGATTTTTATTTATCATGCTTTGATGATGCGACAACAAAAGTGATTTCATTTGATATAATTAGTAAAATGTAATACTGTATTTAAAAGTTGGATACGCACAAATCTGCATTTTCACAGATTTATGTGTTGTAGAAATATTTTTAATAGCTTGCTTATTGTGCATTACGTTCTGTAAATTGTAATTCTTGTATCTAATTGATCTTGAGTCTAAGTGACTCCTTCCGTCTTTCAGTCATGCTTTATGTTAAAAAAAAGCACAAGAAGATATATTTATATTCTTATAATATATTTCTGCATCACGGGGAGCTGACTTAGCAATTGACTTGATGACTGAAAATGATAAATATAATTAATTTATGAAACAATTTTTTTCTTTTCTACTCTCACCACAAAACAGATGGTGTGAACGAAATGAAGATTCAGATGATTGAGTTAATATATTAACAGCAGGTCAAGTGAGTTTTCTACAGTATGTCACCTCCAAGCATTTGAATGTGACCTCTGAGACTCACACAGTGACTTCTGAAAGCTGCTCTTTGGTGAGGTTGAGCGGGTGGTTGATGGCAGTGATGCCGTATTCGGATGGGTTGGCATGAGGTGGCAGGAAAGCTCTGAGAATGCCATTGTTTGCTACATTCATGAAGGACACCATGGCATGCCAGCCTTTGTTATTGTACCAAACCTGCCAGACGTAAAAGGAACAGATACAGACACACAAATATATTCAAACGTTTCAGACATCTAAAGAACTTAAATAGGTGAAGCCTGCTATACACAAACGTACATCTCTACATCAGTGTAATAAAATTACAAGGAAAATAAAAAATCTTTTTTATTATTATTTCTACAAAATAATCTTTCATTTAATTCACATAGAAAACAATGTAATATTTTGTTCGAACTTGTACACATGTGTAGTTTGAATCATTCTTTCTGAATCACTTCCTCCATTTCAGGGTAAAAGTGAGATGTTATCTTAACATCTTTGTGTCAGTAAGATCACATCCAAACTAAAATATTCAGCTTTACCTTTGATAAATAGAATATGAATAACTCGAACTGCTAACAGAATAATCATTAACATAAAGACAATGTGAAGTGGTGGACTAACAACAGTAGTAGTAGGGAGTGGGACTAGAGGCCCAAAGGAAACACATTCGAATCCCAGACAAATTCTTAAGCAAGACACTCATTCCAAGCTGCTAATTTGTGACTTCTGTCAATGTCCCTTTGGATAAATAGCATCTGCCAATTACATGTTCTGTAAAGTATTGTGCTTTAAAAACGGATGTTCTCCTTCACATTGAAAAGTTTAGACAATTCAAATTTAGTTTTGGACTGTGGGAGAAAGTTTGATTACATGGAATGAAACCCACGAAAGCAACTGCCAAAAAGCAACCATGTAAAATCAATGAACAGAGCTAACGTACCTTAACATTGTACTCACTCTCCATGAAGTGTAAAAATGTATCCATTTCACTCATGGCTGACTTTGAATAGGGTCCCTAAATATTGAAATTAATATTTTACGTGTGAGAAGGAGAAAAATATAACATTTAAATGTGAGTTTAAAATAGTGGTTTACCGCTGTGATATTCAGCATTCGTCCAAGCTGCGATAGAATATTTCGGATCTCCTCTGTGTTCACGTCTAGAATTGGCAGCTGTCCACCAACAGAGAGTCCACCATACCTGACGAAAAAAGTCATAATGTAAATGTTTGAGTGTAAATGTAAAAGGTTGAATTTTTTTCTTAAAAGAAGATTTATCTAATTCTTGAAAATACATCGTATTTTTGCGGTAAGTTTCAATACGTATTTGTATTTCAAGGATTTGTTTGGAAGCCACTAATATAAAATATTCAGACTTTATTTTTCGAAATTGCAAAATTATTTATTTATTCATTTATTTATTATTGTTTCAGAAACAACACAAAAACGCTTACCTTTGCTCATTGACCCAATATTTACTCTTCAAGCTGCATTTGTTCAAAATAAATGTTGAATTCAGTTACTTGAATTTAAATGCAATTAGTTATACTAATGAATTACCAATGAAATTCAGACTACATAGAAGCTCACCTAGTCTTGATGAGCTTTGGGTAGGTCTTCACTAAGTAGTCAGAGATGTTTCGCTTTGTCATGTCAAGTAAAACATCGCCCGTAGGTTCTTTTCTCTACGTTAAAGAATCACATGCCTCCTTAATCATCGGTTATATATTTTTAGATGCTGGATGTGAGTTGTGTTACCTGGGGTGGAGGGAGTCCTCCAGCTCCATCAGGGCAGACAGGCAGCATGGTCAGTTTATCATCAGTACTGCACTGGCATGTCGGTGACAGAGTCGACATATTCCACTCAGACGTCAACACGGTCATCGTGATCTCGGTGGGCAATGGGGGAACTTCCCAATCAGAAGATGTGTTCAAGCAGTTAAAGATATTTCTGTACGTACAGTATACACAAGCAGTCAGTGTCAAATGAATACATTTCATTGCCACATGTACAAAATGTTTTATTGTAAATAGTATGCATTTTTCACAATAATCACGAAAGCGTAATTAAGCATAATGAAAAAATTAAGTACATCTTTAAATACAGATCTTATAAACTCACTCAAGTGGTTGATTCACCATGCAACGTGTCCCCATACCAGGCTCCTTCAGCAGTGTGTGTTTAAAATGTCTCATCTTTGGATGAAACGGTTGTTCATTGCTAAATTTGCAATTAAATACAATTAGAAATTCCATTGCATGATCAAATGCTTTCAGTCCGTCACAAGGAACGTATATGAGGATTGACCTACCTGATGAAGGTGAACTGTGGTCCATACATCCATGGAGTGAGGGTCAGACTGGGATACTCTCCAAACGGTGGGACAATCATGGTGAAGACTAAAGCAATTAAAACAAAACTGGCGGGCAGAACAACCTAAAAAAAAAGAATCAACTGCAGAGTCAGGAAACTGGAAAGATATGTTTCTTTACATGTGTAACAATCAAAAATCAGATCACAATGTAACAAGTTACAGTAAGTGTCCATTGAAAAGTAAAAGAAGTAAAGAGTACAGATACTCGATCAATAATGTAGTCAAGTAGATTGATACTCAGTACAAAGTTGCAAGAAAATATCTCAAGTAAAGTACATGTTCTCAAGTACTTTACACCACTGAGAGAATTTAAGCTCGACATTACCTGTGCAAGAAAGTCTTTGTGGCTACGTGTGGCATGGTGAAACCTCTTGACCAGAAGAGCGTGGAACTGTTTCAGCACAAGCCTGAAGCCTTTGATCTGTCTGGAGGCTCGACCAGCATCACTGTCCGAGTCTACTGGGTTCCCCACACCATTGGCATCTGACAACCAACAGTATAAATAAGTCAACTGTTTATTATCTTGCGAATAGCATGTTTCTGACGATCATAAGCAGCTAATATGCTTAAATTTCCAAACCATCATGGTCTGACTCATCCTTTCAGCCGAGTGCCCATGCGAGGCTTCATTAACTTTATAGCTAAAGTAGCGTAGCACCTCTTTTTAGCACAAGCGCTAAGCAAAGCCAAGCTTTAGGCTCCTAATTCACCTTCAGGCTGATCAATATTTTTTGCAGTCTTCCTGTTTCTCAAGCAACCATCTGCATTTTTCCTCTGCTGTAGCATCCACTGCTCTGAAGGGGTTAGTGGACAATACAGTCGGACAGAAGAATCCATAGTTTAAGACTTTAAATTACTGAGAACTGAGCAGCGCACACTCAAAGAGTTAGCATTAGCATCGTGACTCCTTTCATTCGACAACAGATTATGGTAAGAAGTGTCCTATTGTTTATAATTTTTCATTCTACGTACACACACCCACACACACACACACACACACACACACACACACGCATAAACAACAGCAAAACATTTGTCAAAGACAAACAGCATTTGGGAGAAACAGAGAGATAGACAGACAATTAAGAGGACCAGGCAGATAAATGATAGAAAGACACGTGAGAAACAGTATATTACAAATTAAATTCTACAAATTAATTAAATTCTACAAGATTATCTACAATAATATACAATAAACAAGACTTCCAAAGCCAATACAGTAAAAGTGCGGGTCTTTAAAATTGTGAAAGGCTGGGACACATTACACACCTGGTGTGACAGCTGTGTTTCCTGCTTCTCCATCCGCTGTTACTTTCAGAAAGATCTAGAAACACACATTACAGACACACATAAGAAAACACACATGTACAAGCAAACATTAATGAACTTTAGTAAAATACGTTTTCTGAATGCAAACATGATTGTCAAGACAAAAAGTTAAGTACGCTACATCAGCGGTCTTCAACAATACTGAATTGCAGATTTGCCACCAAACCTACATTAAGCTCAACTTGAACCGTCATTGCTGCTTACGGCTGGATTTTTATAAGCAGTGGTGTAAAGTACTCGAGTAATTGGACTTTGTTTCTTTACTTGAGTATTTTATGACTGTTTTGTCATAACTTTTCTCTCTACTTGACTACATTTTAGATTGAGTATTTTTCGTCTTTAATAATAATAATAATAATGAGTATTTGTAAGGCGCTTTTCACAGTTTTAACTGTCTCAAAGCGCACATGTTAATATTTAAGGGAAATGATGCTTTTTATTCAATTTGTCGTCTGGATTGTTGGTGTTGACTAAGTGGCTGCGGTGGAGTACTGGTTTACTCCAGTACATTTGAAATAGACAATTACCGTCGCTAGTTTTATTGTGATTTTGCGCAACAAGTCGGCATCTTTTTCTAACGTGGTTAATTTACTGAGCAGACGAGGCGATATCATCTGCAGGATGCTGAAGGTACTGGATGTTGTTTATGAGGTAAACGCGTGAACATAAATTAGCAGCTTTTAGGTGCCTTACATTGAAATTCTTTATTAAATTTCTATATTGGGAAAAAGCCTCATAAATAAAGAGTTTCTTTGTGTTTTTGAGCCAAAACTATTGGTGGCTTGTATCTTTAAATGGGGTAATTTTACAGTAACGTATCACTTTTACTCAAGTATGGTTCAGTTACTCTTTACACCTCTGTTTATAAGTGATTCCTCCTAACACACAGTTGTCCAACCTCTTCTAGAGAAGTGTCTGATATGCCGAAGCTACTGAGGCCCATGTCTCCCAATGTTTCCTCCAGTTCACGAAACAGACTGGCATAGGCGCGGTACTTAAATCCCTTGTTCGGCAATAGGTAGGTCATTTCCTGACCAATCATTTCAATCAGCTTGGCCTCAGGAACATGATGATGAATCAGAGTAGTGATGCTCTCGACATTTCCTGCCAAGATCAAGCACAATTTTATTTAGTAGATGCTCAACTGAAGTACCACGTATTGAGCTTTACATACCATCAAGAACTCTATCCGGTGGCAAGGTTTGACTCTCCTCCTTATATCTGGTGCAGATGGAGCACGAGCAAGAACATTCGGATGCACAGTCGCATTCGTTCTAGAGGGCAAAGGCCAGCTTTTAGCCGCATGATGAAACAGTATAAATGTTAAAACGAGACAATCCGTCACAGTCGTCTGACCTCTTTTTTGCGCTGGTCTTTCATGCGGCGCACCAGTGTGAGGTAGAAACCTGCTCCGAAGCAGTTCTTCAGAAAGAGTGGAGAGCCACTGCAGTGCAGCTTTCCTTTGGAGATGATGGCCACCCTGTCACTCAGCAAATCTGCTTCATCCATGTGATGAGTCGAAAGTATGACTGTGCGTTCTGGATCAGCATTCAAAGACACAGTTAGAGCAAAAAAGCTGTATGTTTAACATGTCATGCTGTGCTTGGCCAGAAGAGGGCAATACCGGAGCGATACTTCAGCAGGAGATCCCAGATAGAGCGTCTAGAATAGGGGTCAACACCAGATGTCGGCTCATCCAGGATGACAACTCTCGATCCACCAACAAAGGCCATGGCTACTGACAGCTTCCTCTGCATCCCCCCTAAAGACCACAGTCACATTCATTACGAGATCAAACCCTGGATACAATTTGGCTCAGGATCTGCAAATCTACTTAATTTATTAATTTTTGATATGTGTATACACGTTAGTAATTTCTTTTAAGCATTGCTTGGACTGTGGTGCTTAATGATTAAAAATAGTAAAATAAATAATGCAAAACAATGCAAAATAATGCAAAAAAATAAACAAATATCAATTAAAAAAAATGTATGCATATATATATATATACCTTGCTGTCTTCATATATACTGTATATAATAAGGCAAATACGTATAAAAAAGGGAACACATTGTACAACTGAATATTACAATACTGACACATTAAGGTAAAACAAGTGGAATGAGATATCACTGTTTTATGCCATTTTTAGCAAGAAATTATTTTGCAGAAAGTACAGTTAAGTGCAGAAATATACTTCATTGAATATGATTGTACCAAACAGAATTTTACATAGTAAAAATATAAAATAAAAATGAAAATACTGTACCTTCATGCAATTAGAATGCATGATTAGGTTAAAAAAATATTTAAACTGTTGCCGTTTATAATTCAAAAAAGTATACAATGCAATAAAACATTTCCCAATAAATTGTTTCCTGAAGGTTTGTTTTTACTTTATAATGAATAGATTAATTTCCAAAGTATAATTTACTACATTTTCAAGTTTCCATGTTTGTCTCAAGAGAAGGTTCGTTTTATCCCTAAACTTTCCTGCAGATCAGCCTCAAATAAGCAGTTTATCCTAAACGCCCCTCCGTCTAATTCTGGTTTTAAAGCATTGTCTGAACCACAGATCCTGAGCATGCAAACTCTAAAACCCCTTACTAACAGATTACACATGATCAGATTATCTTCTCAACGTCACATTCAGGCATACCAGAGAGGTTCTGGGCTTCCTCGTCTCTCTTGTGAGGCAGTCCCAGATCTTCCAGCATGTTCTCCACCTCTCGCTCGGCCTCTCGCTGATCACGGCCTTTCAGCAGAGAGTAGAAGAGAATGTGCTCCTCCACTGTCATACTACCAAGATATACACCAGAAGAGCAGGATGTGCATATGTGGTCAATATCGCATTCCGAAATACACAATGTGAAACAAAAAGCACTGACTGATTGAAAAGGATGTTGTACTGAGGACACATTCCCAAAGATTGCCTTATGGTATCCATCTCTGTTCGAATGTCTCTCCCATATATGTAAGCTGTTCCAGAAGTGGGTGGAAATAAACCAGTCAATATGGATCTGTGAAAATGAAAGACAGTGGCATCACAAGGCGGATTATATAAGTAATACATTTTTCAAGGTTGAAATCCAACGCACAGAGTGGTGGTTTTTCCGGCTCCGTTGTGTCCTAGGAAAGATGTGATCTGGCTCTCGTAGAAGTTCATGGTGAGAGAGTCCACTGCAGGCCTGGTGTACCTAGAATACATTTTCACCAAGTCCTGCACTGAAACCCCGATTGGCAGATCCTCCGGCTCCGGCTCAAAGAAGGGATTCCCTGCAAGAGACAGACCTGTGAAATTATCTCAACTGCTTCAAAACAGAAGGAATGATGATTACAACAAGCCTAGATTAGAACAAGAAATCTAGAATACAAGATTGCAACAAGTTAACTTATGTATGTACAGTATAATTGTTTTTTTTTATACCTAACATGTGCATATGCGTATATACAGTATATACTTGTGTGTCTGTGTATATATATATATATATATATATATATATATATATATATATATATATATATATATATATGTATTGAAACATGTAATTTAATAGAGAGTCATTTTAAGACAGTTTTATCGATTTTATATTATCAGTTTCAGACGACGGAGAGAATTACTCGTCACATAAATTTAACAAAGCAATCTTGGACTCTTTGCTTTGGATCACCGAAACTGAAGCCACATTCAGTATTGTTTCTCAAGATGAATGTACAAATCTGAGAGTGAAAGTGCACACGGTGTCATTTTTACCAGTGTATTCCGGCCGTATGTCTTCCTGGTCCGGTTCCTCTTCCTGCATTTTCAGCTGCTCCTCTCGCTCTCGCTCTCGCTCCAGCCTCTCGCGTTTCTCCCGGTGTTTGCATTGCCTGCTGCTGCGAGAGCCATTACAGGCCCTGTGCTCCGGGGTCACGCCGCCGTTCTCCACATCCACTTGCTTCTCCACATTATTCACCACTGGTTTCTCGGGATCTAAAGATGAATGAAGGCAAATGAATGTCCAATCCAAGACCAAGTGAACTTTCCGTGTTTAACATCAATACCAGTGGAGCTGTCCACCCTACCAGGATAAGGATGCTGTGAGTAGGAACGGGTCGTTTTCACCCAGTATGACGGCTGCAAGAAGAAGTAAAAAGGCCGACTGATGCCATACTGCCCTAAAACGTTAAAGAGAATCTATATGTTAGACATGTTTCGATCCAAACGGAGAAGATCATGTCTTAAAATAATTACCTGGAAATACATTGTCGAGATACCAGGCCAAAACAGCATAGATAACCGCATCCAGCAGCATCATGTAGATGGAGGTAAAGAAGGAGAACTCATCCCGCTCGAGAGGACTGGTCCGAATGTTGTCCCACTGCAGCCCAAGGCCTTGTTCCTCATAGCGGGACAGGTACTCGGTCCCAAAGCCAAAAGCCACAGGAGACAGAAAGCTCTGGAAAGCACAGCTATGGAGTTTCAGATGCTTCCTTTTGAACGTGGATCCTAGCAGAAGAAGAATTACTGACCACAGCTAACTTCATCTCCTTGGTAATGCGGTCCTGCCAGGCGAAGCAGAATATGTGAGGAAGGTAGAGGGTGAAGTAGATGATACCACTGCAAGCCGCAGCCAGATTGGCCTTGTTGAAGAACACGCTCATCAAGAAGCATTGCATGATGGTTGCCACGGTGAAGGTCATGAGAAACAGGAAGAGGATGATGGGATTGCTGTAATTGAGCACTTTGCCGAACTACAAATGGAAATAACAAATATTTTTATTATCTTTGACCCTTTAATGCCTTAACAGAATGTGACCAGCAGAGGTCAGAGTTATGCTAAAACGTAGCTTAAGAAGAAATTTGTAGATAGTTAAGATCACCAGATCCCCTCACCATGATAATGCCGGTTAGCAAAGCAGTGCTGGCGGTCATCATGATGAAGCTGTCGATGAACCAAGTGTACCATATGACTCCATTTGAGACACCCATTGCCTTCAGTGTCTCTTTAAGACGCATTTCCTTCTCCAGTACAATGCTCTTCACCATCATGGACACAGAGTAGATCCAGGCCAGCACCATGAAGATGGGGAAACATCGGTTTAGAGTAAGCATGAACCTTAAAATGGACAAGAAAAAGATGTTCAATAAAATTGTATAAAAAAACATTGTATTGCTTTAACTGAACTTTTGAAAGGAAACAATTGGAAAACCATCCATGAAAAAAAAAACAAGCAAAAAACAGGAAAATCAAACAAGAAAAAAAACAACAACAATAATTGGATTTATTATAAACACTTTCTGTGGAATTTTATGGATTGTTTTCTTTCAAATTATAACTAGAACTGTGGAAATGTATTGGTTTGATGGGCTTCATAAGTCGCACATTTTCATCAGATGGACACGTGTCAGATCTTAGACCATTCATGTCAAACGCAAGGCCCGGTGGCCGCATGTTTTTATCCATACATATTTATATGCAGAAAAAGTTTTGTATTAATGTGTTTATACCTTTCGGCCCCTAATTTAAAGTGTGGTTTGAATTTTGGCACCTGTGCAATTGCATTTACATGTCTTGAGAAAATTCATAAAAGCCAAAAACAAATCATATTATATAAGCATAATAATGTTCTCTGGGACTAATGGCATGAGAAAGAAGCACAGTGTAATGCTTTCATTTATAATAATTGTAGGTTATTAAAATAAAGATACAAAAAATAAAGGTCATATTGCCATTTTGATTTGCAACAAAACAGGCCATGTTACAAAGATGCAGTAAAATCACTTTATTGGGACACATTGCAGCCTGATGCATCCCAATTAACCAGAATCAACAGCATTGGTCCTCCACTCACATGTCGTCCACATAGCAGGGGTAGGGCATCTGCTGGAGATAAACACCCATGGGCCAGTCATGACCGGTCTGTAGTTTCAGGATGCCGTGCTCAATCATGTCCTGCAGGTAGGCAAAGCCACCCCAAATATAGCGAAGGTCTTCCACGGGATCCGCCCTAGGACCTGGATCCCAGTATCTAAGACAGCAAAAATGAAAAAAATGAAAAAAGTTCAAGTTCAAGAAGCGAAAGACAGAGAATCCATCATGAGTAACATCTCACCGGTCTTTGATTTTGTTGGTACGTTCGACAGCATCAATGTCCATTCGGATCTTAAACTTCACATGGCGCGGCAGGTCAGTGGTCCAAGGGTACATGTCCACGAAGACCAGGCCAGCCCAGAACTTATTCTTCTCAAGCAGATGCAAGGCCTGATGAGTCATTATATTCTCATCCATGTAACCCTCAAACTTATCCAGACTTATGCACTGATGAAAGAAAAGATTGGGATAAAGTATATTGAACACTTTTGAACCATTCAAAGTCGTAGCAGGTTATAAATAACAAGCGGATTCCATTTCTTAAATGCATTTTTAAAACAAAGCCCACTTATTTGTGAACAGATGAATGGTGTTGGAGGTTGTGATGGTGATGTGTGGCCTCCACAACTCAATGCACTTCACTGACATGGGAAAATCACACGGCCTGAGTTGGCACTTCACTTGAGGACCAAGCGTACAAAAGACAAGAGCACGGACTGCTCTCACATGCCACCAACTCGAGGACCCCTACTTCATGTGCACATATCTAATGGAGCATTCACAGTGTTCTACAATACCACCCGAGGTCTTGAATAAACACATGAAAGGAGAGACTCGACCAGACCCCTGTGAAACTCACATGGGCACTACATGTGTTTTGTCGATCTGTAGTCTCAAATATGTTTTGAGGTAGAACTGAGATCGCCATTTTAGCATTCTTTCAGAGGTGTTAAGAATACCTGAAAACCATACTGTACTTGAGTAAAAGTACGGACAGCTTACTGTAAAAAGTACTCCATTACAAGTTACACGTCACCAATTCCAAGAAGACTTGAGTAAAAGTAATAAAGTTTCCAATAAAAAAATCCCCTCTCCTACTCAAAAAAAACTTTATAAGGTTTTAGTTCCTGATATAGAATTGAAATTTAACAACTCAGCGTTTCAAAATGGCAGAAAATTTTGATAAAAAATAATCTAAAGTGTCTTGGCCAAACTCAAATGTGTCAAAAACATATCACTTCACTTAGACTTAGACATAAAACTACAACTAAGCTAAAATAAATAAATGAAACAATTAACGCGTCTTACTTGCAGTGTTGTCGTAGATATAATATGGAATATATATACCTAATATAGAATTGAAATTTAACAACTCAACGTTTCAAAAGGGCAGAAAAAAATTGATAAAAAATAATCCAAAGTGTCTTGGTCAAACTCAAATGTGTCAATATCGCTAAATTAACAACGGATATTTATCAAGCTGCCGATTCAGGCTCTCGTAATTTTGCTCATAAGCAGCAACCACTACCTTCAGCACCCTGCAGATGGCGCTATCACCTTAAAAAGGTCCGAAGTGAAAAAGATGCCAACATGTTGCTCAGTCACAATGTAACGAGTAATAGTAAGTGTCCACTCAAATGTAGTGGAGTAAATAGTACATATGCTCAATCCAAAATGTAGAGGGTAAACGTTGCTTATATTTTTGATACTCAGTACAGTAACAGGGTAGCCAAAAATACTTTACACCACTGCATATTATTAAATACGTAAAGAAAAAACATTTAGCTTAGCAGCTTTGTGATGCGCTCTCCTAGACTCCCATCTCACTCCTATCAGGAAGAGATGGAAAAACAGGTTCTCAGAGTGAAACTGAGTCAACGGCCCCTCTTGTTCCTCAATGATGCCCCCTGTCCACAAAAACAACACCCGCTCTGCACTTAATCACAGCCGTACAAAAGAAAGACCTGCATGCTGTTGACAGCTTTCTTCTTCTGTCCCTTTCACCCATCAGGCCCTTGGTGGGCTTGGTCGAGCTGTGCTAAGTGGTCTCTCTTGTGGCCGTGATGGGGAGGAGTGCTGAAGTGCTTTGCGTTAAAGTGCCTCTTTTGGTCAAGCTCTGTTTTGAGGAGACAATGTTCTTGGATATCAGACCCAGACTAAAGAGGCTGGGCTGGTCTTTCAAGACCAGATCTTGAATGAGGATTTACTGCAATAGTTCTCTGTTTTATTTATTGTGTTTTTCTTTTTCTTTATATTATGTCTAATGTAAAATGTATACAAGCGTAACTAACAGGAAAAACTGGTGCATCATGTCGGGCCACCAAAGCTTTCTAAGACATTACTGAAGGTCTAAATAATTCTGAATCACATTTTATCGATGACGTTTAATTAAATAAACTGAACTGCTTTATTTCACTGGTTTTCCAATGGAAACGCACTTTACGCTACCAGGACAAGCATTTTTGTATTGGAAACGATTCAGGGCCTGTGTGAAGGCCTGTCACATGACACAATATTCTGATGCAATAACTGTACTGAAGTGCTGGATTATCTGTAGGACAGATTCAATTGATATTGAGGAGAAGGAATATTTTTGGTGAGTGAACTTTTTGATTTTTCAAAATAATATAGAGACATTGACGTTTGTATGCGTGTATAGAGACGTTTGTATGCGTGTTACCGCGTTTGTGTATTTGCATTTATAGAAAGCTGGAAGTTCTTGTAATCCTGTTCTGGCAGGTTTTAACCAATGTAAAAGTTAATACGTCCTTCACTGAATAATCGAGCGAAAAATCTTGTGATATTAACAGTCACATCTGCAGTAGAAACAGTTTGTCTGTTCAATAAAAGCATTTCTAGTGGATGTTCATAGTGAAGTTTTGCATGTAAAATTTTTTTTTAAACATACATAAACTGAAGGCCCAGCTGTGAAAGCACGGCCCGCCCCTTATTGAACTGTATGAGAAAATCAACAAAAAGGTTCAAGATGTGGTCTAAGACGTAGACGTAGTTAGTCATAGACTTTACTGGTTAGAGGCACAATAGATACATGTCAAAAAACTAAGTGTAATTTTGAGAATATTCATCAACAGAGAAACAATTTACTTGAAGGCTCTGTTAGTCGTTATTATAAGAATGTGCTTGAAGCTTTAATACAACTAGTAAAACAAGTAAAACACCACTGAAAGTTTAATTTTTTGGAATATTGCCATGTCCTCACCTCACTAAAGTGGTTGAACGTCCGAATGGCCTGATCAGCCAAACTGAAGATGTTCCTCCAGTCGAAGCTGGTCATGTTCATTAATCTGTCTTCGTCTGGGCCATTGTGCAGGAAGTTCAGGATGTCATTTGTCCTGAATTCTGTGTCTTTAAGATGTCTGTCCAAAAAGTCCATCACTGTGGGGTTTCTAAGCGTATCCTGCATGGTGAGAGGAAACAACTTATGAATAAAGAGCAACAACACACGTTTTAACTAAACAAAACAAATATGTTAACACATGTTCAGATTATAATAGTAATCAAACGTTCCAAACTGAAATAGTAAACAAACAAATAAATAAATAAATATAATATAGACCAATTTATTAGTTCCTCCAGGTAGACATTAAAATAATTATTCTTGTTAAAAAAAAATTATAAATAAATAAAAAAATAAATATATATATATATATATATATATATATATATATATATATATATATATATAACAATACAAAATACACACATTTTTAGGTCGGTATAATTGGTCATGGTTATTTTTTTTCCATGAGAAAAATGAGTCATCTACTTTTTCACTATTTTTATTTTGAAATTTAGAAAAACTGAATTTAAAAAAATAGAAAAATAATTATTAGAATGAAGAATTGGCTAGAACTGCGACGATGCAGTGAACATCTGGAATGAAAATAATTAGAGTTCTTACTCTCATCATGTTCATTTGAACACTGTTCTGAAAGAAATTCCAAAGTTGAGGTCCAAGCTCTTCCCAGATCTTCCCTATTTTACGCAACCTTTCCAGCTCTTCGAAAGTAGTGTTGGCCTACAAAAAGAACACAAAAACACTTTCTAAAAAGAAGAGTAGTAACAGTGTAGTAAAAAAGTATGTCATATTCCACTTCTAGCTAATATACAGTGATCTCAAAGTCACTGATGTAGACTTCACGTTCTAGATGTCTTTGGTAAGCTGAGCAATGATCAGGAGTGAGATGATGAACTTACACTTTTCAATATCTTTCTGACAGCAGGGGAGTCTGGAGTGAACAAAACCTTTCCCATGACCAGCGGCTTCACTGTGTTCCACACAATTTTTGTCACTGGGTTTGACTCCAGATTCTGCATGAATCCGTTACAGAACGGAGCTGTGGATTGGGAAAAAAAAAAAAAATAAATAAAGGAAAGGTTAAAAAATAAAAAAACAAAGGAGCAAAACAATTGTGTAAAACTACAACCATATGAATAAAAGCAAAATGAAAGGGAAAAAAAAAATCAACACATACATATTATATGTATCTTATATATGTATATATACACATATAATTAGTGTTAATGAAAATGATGTAAATAAAAATAAAAAATATTAATCTATTAAAGTAATGAAAATACTGAAGTATAAAAAGTTAAATATCCAGAAAAGAAAAAAATTGCCTTTGAAGAAACTATCAGACACACACAAAAGAAAAACAAATAAAAGCTTATCACATACTTAAACTTAGACTTAAAACTATAACTAAGCTAAAATTAATAAATTAAATAATGAACGCGTCTTACTTGCAGTGTTGTCATAGATATAGTCGTCGTGTCCTCTGGAGTTATTAATGCCTAAGAAAGCCTTGTAGTTGTTGTCCTCGTACCAGTTGAAGGAGAAGACCCGGGTGACCTCACCCTCAGGGTAGCCACAGAACAGGTCCGACAGTGTGGACGTCAGCTGACTGAAGGAGGACGGACCGCCTGGCTGGAAGATGGAGTACAAGGCCTTCATCAGATCCCGGGAGCTGGGTCTTTCTGCAAGCTGAGAGACACAGTGGATGAAAGAAAAATAACCAATCACAATCTGTCAAATGGTCATGAGAAAACATTTAGTTGGGGATTTCTAATTTAGATGATTCCATTAGAAATAGACAACATCGAGCATAACCATAACCATACCATAAACACTACAATATGTATAGTTTAAACTCATAGTAAAAATTATTTCGGACAGACAGACAGACAGACAGACAGACAGACAGACAGATAGATAGATAGATCAATGAAATATATTTAATATCGAGTTAAAACTAATTTCCACAGCAAAATAAATATTTGGATGAATAACATAGACAGGCAGAAGAGCAGACATGAAGAAGAAGAAGAATTGAACTTTATTAATCCCTCAGTGGGGAAATTCGTCTCTGCTTTTGACCCATCCGAACGAACTCGGAGCAGTGGGCAGCCACACGGTGCGGCGCCCGGGGGGCATGTGGGGTTCAGTGTCTTGCCCAAGGACACTTAGTTGTAGAACCAGCCGTAGGGGGGATTCAAACCGGCGACCTCTTGGACACCCATGCAGTTGGACCACACTCCCCACAACAACATGCAGTGAAGACGTAATAAAACATTACTATATCTTTAATCAGCACTTTGTGATGACATTACACATATTGTACAGTAAAGTGATGTTCATTCAGGAAGTGTAAATCCTCCAGTGCTGATGAAGAGAATCTCACTCATAATAATCTTCAGACTGAAGCATAAAGCTGCATTACAAGAGCTTTACTCGTCTCCGATGCGTCTCACGGCAAAGCTGAGATCCAGCACTTTTCTGTGGGTCAGGAACTCTAATCCACACCTTGATAGCAAGGAGGTCGTGACAAATGAAGGACTCATTTCTCCAGCACAGCTAAACTAACACTGCAACTCCCAATGTCCCACTGATACACTTTCAGAAACACACATCCACTCCACCTACAGGATGTGATCTCAGTGGAATGTTCTTAAGACATAACTGTGATAGAGGAGTGATGATGTGTGTGTGTGTGTGTGTGCGTGTGTGCATCCTGTGCAATGCAAACAGAACACACTCTACGTCCCACGCACGCAAATTCTGATTCTGTAAGGCACATCTTGAACAGGAAGTCACGCACATTTCTGCCATCGCTCTCTGACATAGCTAAGAAACTAAAGGGAAGTGAGGAACTTCCTGAGCGCTAAAACAAGAGTCTCGACAGGGACACACTCCAGCAGACCCACCTCTCGAAGCTTGTCGGACATTGCTGAGAGCACTTGACCCCAGAACTGCAGGTCCATTCCAGTTGTGCGGTTGTCCAGAACCACCGGCAGCTTCACGAGTACAAAGCAGAGAGACGTGAGGGAATGTGCACACAACTTTTTTTCATTTCTACATATTGTACATGGTTATCACACTCAATTATGTCATAGTGCTCAAACTGGCCACTGTAATGGTAATACTGTTTTTCGTAATACCATACTTATATTAGTCATTTCACTAATAACTCTCATTAATAAAACCAATACTACTTGTTCACACGCTTATCTGCCAATACTTAGAATAGTTATTATACTATTAAAACAATTAAAAGTCAACCCTTTAAAACGTGACTGATGTGGTACAACTCAAAATTGCCAAAATACTCACGTTAGTGATAATATTATTTATGTCCTTAATACTAGTTAAACAACTCATACTGGTCATTTTACTCATTACTAGTTATTATACCAAAGTACTTTTAATAGTCATACAACTCATACTAGATATTGTATTCAAATATTTAAATAGTAAAATAATAGTAATAATAAAGTAAAATTAGTCGTTCTATTAATACTATTCTCACTAATCATACAATTGTATTTATATACTGTACTCATAAATAGTACTATATATTTGTCATTATATATGTATGCAAAATATATAGAAATACTGCCTATTTAGATATATAAAGCAGCATTTTTATGAAATTGCTAGAGATTATAAAATCACGCTTCAGAAAAAAGAAGCAAGTAAAATTTTCAGCAGGTGAAACAGACACCGCTCACTTCCACAGTGGTGTTCACTACCAGAGAGTGTGTTCTTCTTAATCTGATTAGTAAATGAGGCCAAGTAGTGTGTCATCTGGCTAACACTACCATCTGCTTTACCCTGACTGAACCACGCAGAGAGAAAGAGACAGACAGTCAGACAGAGAAAGAGAGAGAGAGAGAGAGAGAGAGAGAGAGAGAGAGAGAGAGAGGACAACGAGACCAGAGATAGAGAAAAGTGGGAATAGAAAGAAAGAGAAGGGAGAGAAAGGGTGAAAGAAAGGGTGGGAAGAAGAGAGAGAGCAAGAGAACTAAAGAAACACAGAGAACGAAATTGAAAGATAAAAAGAAAACAAGCTACAATAGCGATCGAAAGGGTGCGTAAAGGTGACATGTCAAAGAGAAATGAAAACAAGACACAAAAAGATACAAAAAAAAAATAGCTAGATGACAGAGGGAGAGAGACAGAGAGAGTAATAAAACGCTGTTTAACAAGTGGTGTTGTTCCAGCAGAGGTATTCATAGTCCTTCTTAAAGCTGACAACAGCTAAGAATGTCTGGCTAAAGAACCAATATCCTAAATTAGCACATGCAACTGACACTTGTGATCTGCTCTTATCTATTTTTCTAAAGCATGTGAAGCTGAGGACACATTTAGCGTGTAGACAAATGTTTACATGATCTGAATCGAGAGTTACGTCCGGAGAAACATCACACGTGAAAGGAGACTTGAATATGTAACCAATCTACATTCGTGCTACTCAAAAGCATTTTAGATAAGACAAGATACTTTTTTTTCAGCAACAGAGATTGACTGACCAGTCGAAACAGCTTGAAGAAGTCGATGTTGGCATAGAGCATGTCCTCGATCTCCTGCAGCCTCCACTGGGACAGTGCACACATGGCGTTGTGGACCCCGTGCAGACCCCTGCGGCTGGGGAAGATGAGGAACCGCTCCAGCAGAGCCTGACTGCAGGCGATCTCCTTCAGTGTTAGATCTGGGACGCCAAACGCAAACTGAAACCAGGATAAAAACACGACATGTTTCTGTAATGTATTGTTCACTTTTCAGGTTTTAGTGTTGGCTTTGTTGACATGGCCAAATTCAATTTTTCCTTTTTTTTTTTTATTTAAAAAAAATGCATATTGTATGAATTGTGTAAACAAGAATTACATTTTGACATTTGTTTACATGTTTAAAAAAAAAACTAATGTTTACTGTATTTTTATTTTTCAATAACCTATGTTTCTTGTTGGTGTCTTATTATCAGGCAGTTTGTAAACAGGGTAGGTAGGTAGGTAGGTATTATCCTTTCAGATTTTTTTTTCAGAGCTTTGATTCATAAAAAACAAAAATAGTATTTTAAAATTGCATTCTGTTCCAAGAACCACCAACAATTCCAAATCCAACTCTGTGATCTGAGAGGTCGACAGGGCATTGAACTGCACACGCACACTGTATTTAACCAGTTGAAGGTGATGGCTTAAAGAAGCATTGCAGGTTCTTACCTGCTCCACCCGCACTAGAGCGTTGGTTAAATCATCCACCACCCCCGCAGAAAGCCCAGCATCCCTCAGCAAAAATGATGTGAGGATCTCGTCGTCTTTGAGAAAGTATTCCACTTTTAAACCTTTACCTGAAGAATCATATAGTTACTTGTAATTTCCGTCAAACTTCATTTTATTTTTCATTGTTAGACAAAAAGTCATAAACACAAAACAGATTTTTTTGGGTCAAGAACTATTACGCCGCTCAGGTTCACACCTTTGCAAACCTTTTGTCGCAAACCAAATCCAATCAAAAACATAACCTAGTTTGGGTTAAAGTCATTCGATCATTGAACAGAAATTCTAAAGATGAAGAAAAGCGGGAAGTTCTACACCAAGATTTCCTGCAAGTTTTCCTGCAACACCTTCATCAGAAGTTTGACAATCTTGATTTTTACATTAGTAGAAAAACTTCCACATTTTAGATTCTTTTTCATATTATTATGACATCTTCCAAATGTTAATAAGACTGGAGTACCTTGTACCATAGATTGTTTTTGGGCGTAAAGAGCAGGCACAAGCTGAGAACTTTCCATTAAAAAAACCCAAACTACAGATAAGTAAGGAAGTCCAACGCGCAGTGATTCCAAATTATGTTTGTATTTACACCTCAAGGAATGATAGTTGCTTTTATAACCAGGAAGAGATAATTAATTAAATGTTGAGTTCACACCTGTAAAAAATGTCTACACCAAAACATGAAAATTTGATTTAGTCAACCAAAAAAAGCTGGTGGAAATACATTATACAAAGGTACCTATAAAAGGGGACTTTCTATAAAAAAGAAAATAAGTGGTGGGAAGCAAACTATAAAACAAGTATTGACTCTAAACTAAACTAAACTATAAATGCTGACTCGATAATAAAAAGGGTTAAGCCGCATTTGAAAATATGGACCTAAACAATGAAATACCTGCCACCAGCTCAGGATGTGTGCGCAACGTCTCCATGAAGTTGCTCATGATGTTTGCTTCATGCCACAGACGACCGAGCTGATAGAATTCGGTGTCATTGAACAGGAGCTCCTGAGAGTCCGAGTAGAACCGAGCCAATCTTAAAAGAAAAATGGGTAAAAACTTAGGCACATAAAGCGATAGTTTTCATGACTCTGAGCTCAGTTGCACACACTCACATAGAGTTGTGGTAGTTGGAGACAACTCCGGGTGACTCCCCTCGAGTTTGATAACGAAAACATGGGTTATTAGCATTACAGAAGATTCCTTGAATCCAAGGCAGAATTCCAGTAGAAGGCATTGCCTTGCTTGGAAAATGACCTGTGGAAGAGTATGATAAGTACAGTATGTTAGTATCTCGAGTAGTGTGTGCAGAATGAGTGGTGTAATGACTAGTACCGTATAAGTATTATGGCTAGAATGAGTGTGATGACAAGTATGAGAACACCAACTTTTATGAGTTGGTTTGAGTTACATTAGTTGTAATGAGAATAGTTTCATAAAATGGCTAATATTAGTATTTCGATGTCTAGTATGAGTTGTATGACTAGTACAAATATTTTTGAGTTTGAGTAAAATGACCAGTATGAGTTGTATGACTAGTATTAATAATAGCATTAGTATTGTGACTAATATGAGCAATTTAGCCATTTTGAGTTCTGTTTCAAAGGTGAGACTACTAATAGCTTTAATAGTATAATGAATAGTATAAGTACTTAGAGTACTAGCAGAAAAGAGTATGATAACTAGTCTGAGTTGTTTGATTAGAGTGAGTGAAATTGATTGCAAGACTAAAACATTATTATTATTATTATTATTATTATAAGTAAAATTAGTAATATTGTATAAGTATGCTGACAAAAACAGAGTTGTTATAATGGCCAAAATGAGCACAATGACAAGATTGAGTATGTTAAGAGCATTGTTAGTATAATAAAGACTAACGAGTAGTAGACTAGTAAGATTATTATTAGTATAATTACTAGTATGAGTATGATGGCAAAATTGAGCATGATGGCAAATATGAGTTGTAAACTTGTAAGTATTAATACCATCAGGACTAGTATGTTCAATGGCTAGTATGCATTGTATGACTAGTAAGAGTATTATTACTATAATGACTAGTATGAATACAATGTTTAGAATGGGTTGAATTGGTAGAAAGAATCGTATTAGTATAATGACCAGTATGAGTTGGTTGACTAGTATGACAAGAATCAAGAATATTATTATACAATATTATACCATACTAAGTTGATATTCTTACATTCATGTTGACGATAAAGAGGATTGGCTCTTCGTAGCCATACAAGTCCAATGAATAAAACCACAGGCCACAGGATCTCAACCAGGAAACGAATCTGTCAAAGAAATCACTATTAGTTTATTAAGACCAATCATGCAGAGACTGTACGCTTCATACAGCTAAAAAAAATAACAAAACAATTTTACTGCAGTGCATTGTGTTGCTTTAACATTGTTATTTATCTAATTCATGTTCAGATGGAAAATAAAGAGGAAACATTATTGTTATGTACCTGACACCTAAAATCAGTTTCAAACATTTAAACCTCCAAATAAACACTTGTTTTCATTTTTAGAAAATTAAAAATGTACTATTCTTTTTTAAATTATGAATGAATGAGACTTTATTTATCACTCTAGGGGAAATTTATGTTATGAATTATGTATACGGCTGCTTTTAAATCATCATGACACAATATCGAAAACACAAATATATGCACAGTATTTGATAAACCTAACTATCGAGTCTCTAACTATATAGAATAGAATATAAATGCCTTTAGAATAGAATAGAAGAAAAATATCTATAGAATAGAAATTTTCCTCATGTTTTCTAATGAGAAAAATAACAGTTACTAGTAAAAAACTGTTAACTGTGGAGAAAAAAAAAAACACAAAAATAAAAAAACTAAATCATCGATCACATGACAGGAAAGGAAGTGAAAGCAAAGTGGCCAGAACTGGTCAAAAACAATTTCTGTTCTGCAATCAACCCATTCATGCAGTGTTTTGTATACACACAGTAAAGTGAACACACACACAAACACACGCGCGCACACACACACACAAGCCCGGAGCAGTGGGCATCTAAGAGCCATGTCGCCGGAACACTCCGTTGTGAAACCCACCGGAGCGGGATTTAAACTCGCGAACTTGAGAGTTCACAAATTCAACTCTCTAACCACTAGGCCACAACTGCTCTAAAAAAAACAGACGTAACCAAAGTTAAAAATAAAGGTTTCAGAGACATGACGATGACAATGGATGATTTGTGTCTAGTTGGTGGAGATAATTGTACCTTTTGTCGCTTACGAAGAGTCCAGTTCTTCCAGAGAAGCAGACGAATGTGGCCGCCTTTGCTCATTGCTCCAGAACTTTCCCCTGTTCAGGGGTCACGGAGCAGTGACAAACCTGAGAACGTCCGTCAAACATGACATGATGAAAAAAAACGTCCACTAAATTGTTGGGTTCAGTTTACACACGTGCGGTCACGACTGTTTACCTGCTCAATGACTACGTCAAACCGATTCATGTAATGGGGTTTTAGTCCACCATGGAGATCTACCTCTCCAAAACAAGGTTGTTTTTACAAAATATTACAAGCTAGTCAACTGGAAATGGCTTTAAAAGACTTTGCAATTAATCACCAGTGTATTTCAAGCCTACAACACACAGTCTGAGAGTGTAGAGTCACACACAGTCACACAGTCTGTAGAGTGTTACGGGCCTCTATTGTTCATGGTCATTAATGAACGTGGATTAACTATCTTCAAATTCAGATTCCTAAACTTCACACGGTTTCTATGATGATGCAGCTGATTACTTTCAAGTGAAATATTTCCTAACAAATAAACATGATTATATAACCAAAGCTAAATAGACAACAAGAAACACTAAAAAAGACCAAAGCTGCTGACATAGAAATGATAGTTTTAATGAAATGCGTACTAACCTCAGTGACGGAGTCAGTTGAGTGTTTCAACATTGATGAAGAAAAGTAAATAATCACAATCCATGACAGTCGGTGAAACACTAGCTGCTCCAGACCGAACCAAGTTACTGAGCTAATCTGATTGCCTTAATCTGGAGGGTTAACATTGCCCGCAGCAAAGCCCTTCATTTTAAACCGAGGGCTGCCCATTGATTATTGTGCGAGTTTGACCGGCAGAAATCAGTCAACATAGTGCTGGAACTCATGTAGAAGGAGAGTTTAGTTCATTGTGCGGTTTAACTCTTACGGTGTGTGTGGACCAGACTCAACACAGCAGCTCGGGATTGACGCTCCAGTGACATCACTAATAAGGGATGAGAAGGAATCTGTCACAGTTACGTATGGGCACGCACAAACAAACACACACACACACACACACACACAGGAACGATAATGCATTAACCAGCAATACAGGGCAATTAATGAACTAAACAAGGACGCACAATTAGACTATACATCACACTTTTGTTTCCCCTTGGAATTTTGTGGACAAATTTGTGAAATTCCTCATTTTATCCCAGAAATGACGCTCTGTAGAATGTGGAATTTCTGCTCATTTTTCTCTCGCAGAGGCCCGTGATGCTGTACAACTTTTAGCAAAACTGAATACTAACTATTAATTTGTATATATTTGAACTTACAGATATTATGATAATTCATCGTATTCCAGATGCTCTGCAGACTGTGTAATCTACAGTACACACTTTTCTCAGTCAGCTTCACTTTGTCTTCTGCCGCAGCTGCCAATGTGCAATTTTTATCAAATCTGAGTTTTTTTTTGTATACGTATTTAAAAATTTTAATTATGTATTAAAATTGTATTATTTTGTACACGTATTTTAAAGTTTACATTTATTGTGAAAATTCACGTTTCGCAGGGAGAGTTGAAACTGTAGCTTCCACAAGAAATACATAGAGTGTTATTTTTTTTGCACATTTGGGACAACCAACTGAACCCTGGATTCTCTGATTGCAAGTTCAAATCACGAACCACTGGGCCACAAATGCTCTATACAGCCAGACATAAACAGAGGTTTTTTTTTTATTGACTGTGATGAAAAATGGTTTTATTGTGTTGTCATCTACTGTATAATGTTGCATATGTATAATGCACCATATACAGTAAATGGAATTAAAAAGTATTATAATTGTGCCTTTTGTCACTCAAGAAGTCCAGTTTTCCAGATTCCCGATCAAATCCATCTCACACACACACACACACACACACACACACACACATTTACATCATAGTGGGGTCCCACCGCTGCCTTACAATATTATACATTCTCTCCCCCTGACCCCACCCATCAAAATACACACCTCCTTAGTGAAACAGTAACCAAAACTCTACTGTAACCTCTGCTCTAAAACATCTTCCTGACCCTCAAACAGGCCGTCATAGTCATGGGGCCCAGACAAAGGTCCCCACAAGTGACCATTGGGCCTCATTTTGTACCATTGAAAAGTATCAGCGGCCCCACTTTGACCTAAATGCTTGCACACACACACACACACACACGTTTATGCACACACATAACTTATTAGGACAGTTTTGAAACGTAGTCAAAAGTAAATATTTAATTTGAAACACATTGCATGTCTAAGTATTGTTGGTATAATGCATATGGCAGCAGGTTATGAGCTTAAAATGTAAACAAATGCATATAACTGAGAAGTCACACAGAAAGAGACGCCGGTCCTCCACAAGACACGAGCCTCAGCAGCGATAGATTCAACAATCAGTCTGAGAAACCGCAAGTGGCTTGTGACATGAAAAGTTTAAACTTTCGTCCATAAATTCATGAATTTCACTTCACAAGTGACTGTAGAAAGTGTGTTGGCATGTATATACAGACAATACCTCCAATAACGTTTACATACAGATCATTCACAAACAACTAGGATTTGTTTTACATCATAGAACGATTTTTCCTGAAATCCCGCAATGGCCATTCACAGACGGATTCACGGGCCGAGCAGCAAAAAAAATCTCACACATTTGGCATAAATATAAATAGTGCTCACTTACGAATAAGCGAATGTCGCAAATGTTCTGGACCTTTCCGCCGGTTTCTCTGGCTTACAGAAGTTTGATTACTTTTGTCGGGGTCTGCGTGATTCCATCTCCCTTAAAACATATTTCACCCTTTTTCAAAGGGATATTCATACAATTTCCTATATACAGTATGGCACAAAAACAACAAAAAACAACCACGGTTACGATTCTACAGCCTTTCCAATACATGGTGCAGAACCTCATCTGTAGAGGAGTCAGTTCATGGCTGGTGGACAAATACAGAGAACTGTGTACCAAGAGATCCCCATTTACACAAAGTGGGCTTCTCTCTGCTCTGCTTCCTGCGAGCGGCGAGAATGTCTCTGATACAGGGGCTTGGAGTCGGTGGGACTGAGCTCCTCTGTGCTGGAGCCAGGAGACTGAGGAGGCGAGAGAGTGATGGGACTCACAGAGTTGTCCTCCATTCCTCCAGAAACAGCCGGTTTACCAAGAATAGCTACGGTAGACGTTGTTGGCGTCAACGGAGGTGTCGATGCGGTTATGGAGACAGTGCTGGTCGATGTTGAATAAACAGTCGCACCTGACGTGGTGGGTGGAGGTCTGTAGAAGGTTTCTGGTGGAGGTCTGAGCATCCGTGGTGGTCTGAAGGATATTGTGTCCCTGCTGGACTGCCCGTCAGATAAGGTCGCGCTAGAAGGAGGGAAGTTGGCCACGATCATCGCAGTTCTGGGCGTCACATCGTAATGTCTGTACTGTCTGTCCCAGGTTCTCCTGAGAGTCTGAGTATCGATGAATGGGCTTCTGTAATAACTGCTGGCTCGCGAGGTGGAGGGCTTATCTGGTTCGGTGGTCTCTTGGATGGTGGGAGTGCCATCACGGTCGGTGTTGTTCCGGATGTTGATGTCGTTGAGCAGTCGGTCGACAGGCATGCTGATGGGCCGTGCGGCCGGTCTGGAACGCTGGGGACGAAGCTGGACAACCTTGCTGCTAGCACCAGAGCGGCTGAACACAGACGAGGACTTCTGTAGGTCTACTGAAGCTGCAACAACACCGTTGTAGTCTGTGCTGTCGCCTGAGGGAGAATTAAAAACAGTAATTCATCTAAACCCTAAACCCAATCTAAATGCAGGGTTATATTTTATTCTTTAATAAATAGCTAGACCAGTAATTTGACTGTTCATTGCCCTTTAAGATTTGATTAGTCATCTATATGGGGACGCTATTTTATTTGTGGCAGTTGTGACTCAAGACCAAGCAATACTCAAGACCAAGCAATACACGTTCGAATGCCAGTCCGGTGGTTTCTACAAGAGTGTTCTTGGGCAAGTCATTGAACACCCCATGACCCCAGAAACTACGAGTTAAGGATGCCCACTGCTCCGAGTTTGTGTGTAACTTCACTGGATGGTTAAAATAAGAGCACAATTTCCATATGGCCCTGGTGGTCATATTGACAAACTCACTCACTTTACTGTACTTTATTTTTAATTATGCGTTCATAAAACATACTTAGTGATTTTAGTCAATTTTTTATGAAGGATTATTGACTGTACACTAATTGCCGTATTTTTCGGACTATTTTCGGACTACTTTTTTCATAGGTTTTGAACCATGCAGCTTATATAAAGGTGCGGCTATTCTGCGGATTTTATTCCACTGCTAGGGCCGCTCTAAGCAGATATAATTTTTAAAAGTTTTAATCAGCAAAGTTGCTGCCGTGTTAAAATACTGGTTAGGAAAGGATCTATTTAGTTACATACATGTACATTTACAATTCAAAATCGTTCTGTTCCTGTAGTAAATACAGTGAACCCTTGTTTATCGCGGTAGATACGTTTCAAGCCCGACCGCGATAGGTAAAAATCAGGGAAGTAGAGGCACAACATTTACGTATTTATTTAAGGGTGCTTTCACACCTCCCTCTTTTAGTTCGATTCAATCGCACCAGAGTTTGTTTCCCTGTTTGGTACGGTTCGTTTGGGCAGGTGTGAAAGCGGCAATCGAACTCTGATCCGCACCAAAAGCGGACCAAACAAGCGTACCGAGACCAAGAAAAAAGCTGGTCTTTACTGTAAGAGGTGAATTGTGGTCTTCTGAACTTTCTTTAGTGCAAAAAGTTTTTTTTAATTAATAAAGCACTGATTGAAAAGTTAAAACTTTTTTCTCCTAATAACTTTAGACGGAATGATACTAACCAAGCATTTGCAGTTTATCTTCCTTTGACTTGGTTTCCTCTGAATGTGTGTGAGGAATCATAGCGGAATGCCTCTTGTAGATCTTTGCATTCTGTAAAAAACGTGGGGAATGCATGAATAACTGGGAAAGTGATAAACAGGTCCAGCGTGTCGGGGCGTCTCACTTCTTTAATATCCATGAGAGAGCGGGAGTGTCTGCTTAGTCTCTGCCCTTTGTCCTGAAAGCTAGATGGAGATGGAGACTGTGGAGACGTTGGACTGGCGGGAGAGATGGGGCTGAGGGAAACATCAAAAATCATCTGATGATGCCTGATTAGCAGATCCACCATGCAAGCCTGGTGCGGGTAGTCCACCAATGAAGACAGGGACATCTCAGCTTCTAACTGTCTGGGCTTGATGAGTGTGGGGCCGAAGATGATGCCCAGGTTACTGGAGGTCATCTTGTTCTCCTCGGCTTGTTCCGTTACTCTGAAAGTGCAAGATTGAGTTGAGATGGAGCAATGACAACATAGTTCTTGTAACTGAAGCATACGGGTGTGTACCTGTGCAGATGTGTGATGAGGAACTGCAGTGTTTTATAGTGAGCAGCAGGAAGCTGGCGAAGAAGGTCTCGGATTCTGAAGAGGACGCGTCTCAGCTCAGTGCTGAGGCAGAGATGTTCTTCTGACGAAGTTTCTTTAGCCGAGTCGACCTCATCCGTCAAAATGCTCTGAGCCTCTTTTGCAAGGCCAATGATGTCATTATAATAACGATAGAGAATCAGTGGCTCTGGCAACTGAAAGAGAAGTCATGTCAATCCAGAGAAGACAAAAACATCATCATGACAAAAACACCAAAATCATCATATGAAACTGATATTGTGTGCACATAAAACAATCTTCAGACCAAAACACTAATCTTGTCCGAGTTCTGGAAGAAAAGGCTGATTCTCTTGCTTCACGCCGTACAAACCCCTCAAACTAGGGGTGGGCAATAGGAGTTAAAATTCATATAACAATATTTTAACAAAGCGTCCAGATGGTGTCATCACAATATAGTAAAAAAATGGACATTACATTTTAATTTCCCAAATACGGGACAATTCCGCATTTTAAAGAATCAAAATTATTTAATTTAAACAAACACAAAAACACAATGTGCATAGTACTGTTAATCGGAGATTTAAAAAAAATAAATATAATAGAGGAGCCTTCCTTCTTTTTAACCAGTTCTTCAACCAGACTTTCAGCATGTTCGCTCATCTTGTTTTCACTTTTCACTTACTAATAATTTAGCGTGTTACAAGGCTTTCTGTGTTCAATGTCTCAGTTATTCGTATCAGCGTTAACTGTTGTAACAAAACAAGTTCGTTTTATGTTTTATATATATATAAATATGTATATGTATAACTGTTTATAACGGTATAGTGCCCACCACTATCTTAAACTGGACAATTGTTTATCTCTACTTTTGAAGTGATTCATGTCTCTAAAATTATTATTCAGATAGTTTCAAATCTGCCAGAAGTTGTCACTGAAACAAAGATGACTCACAAGAGGTTAAAATACTGCATGTTCCACTCACCTGTCTGAGGTAAAGTTTGAGCACATTGCTTATGTCATGTGGGTGTAGATCAGACAGCTCCACCAGGTCTTTTCCATTCTCGAAGGCCTGGCACAGCTTCTCAACACGTGACTTGGCCCCATTTACCCTGTAAATGCCCTTGAAATGTAGAAGAACCAGGCGTTACATGTGGCAAATTCACCAAGTTTCATTACACCAGCCTTTCTTTACCTTGATGTTCAGGGCACGACTCTCGATTTCCGAGGTGCATTTTTTGATGATGAAGGGGATGCCATCTGAACTGTTTTTAGCCACTTGGACAAAGTCGATGCCAAAGAGATGAAGTCTGCCCTGGAGCTTCTTATGGCCACACTGGATGGCGAGAGTCTCCAGACACTTCTTATGACAGGCCAAAGAGCACTGAAAAAAATGTCAGTGGATCAAAACTAATACCAGAACTTTTGCCAAGTGAAGTGTGGACTGCTGATGAAAATACCTCCTCGCATTCCGCACCATGAAAGACCACCAGGCTATCACACTCCCTGCATTTGGAAGGAGCTCTTAGTTTCCTCAACTTGTGTGTTTGCGCTGCTTTGGACATTTGTGCATTCCTGAAAGGGCCTGGGGAACTAGCTGTTTCCAGAACCATTTCAGCAAGTCCTGGGAAGAAAGGAGTCAAAGTTGTTTCGGAAATATCCCAACAAATAAAAAGACCTGGTTTGACAGTGGTCTTAAAAAGATTAATCCTTTTAAAATGTTGGCACTTTTTAGAAAAAAAGAAAATAACCTCTCTCCATTTCCACAAACGCATTTCCTTATGTCTAACATTTATTTAGATTCAGCAAATACTACTGACACGAACACATTTGCTGGATACACGGGAACTGTTAGCAAAGGCGTATTGCCAAAGTCAACACTGGGTCGATGTGTGCGGCTGCAGTGTGCAAAAACAAGGGTGCGAGCACTTCTGCACTTACATAACAAACCAAAACTTGTGGTCTGTCTCCACATGTCTATAAGCACAAACGCCCTAGGTTTTAAACTACCAACCATTATGGGTCGGGGATGGCGGTTCCCTGTCGTCCAGGTCGTCTGCAGAAGACATAGTGCCGGTGGAAGGAGTTCTGGTAAGCCTGTGTTTAAAATGTCCTACAACATGAACACAAACACAGAGGTTAGCTTCTCACTTGAATGTTGAAAGGCATTTCTTCATCCGTCCCAGCGAGAACTGTCAAGTACATTCCAAGAAAAAGTCAAACGTTTGCCTTAGCCACCTTTTCCTCACAATTGACATTCAATACCCCAAATAACAATGAAAAATTCCCAAAATATACAATTCCAGCGCCAGTTGATCTATTCATTGTTATATGCAAACCGTTGGTTATTCTTTTAATATACAGATGTAGACAATAGTGATGGAAGTTTGTCAATTGAACCATTCTGAAATTGTGCTCTGCATGAAACCAACAGTGAAGTTCGACACACAAACCTGGAGCAGTGGGCAGCCTCAAGCCGTGGGTTCGGGAGTATGTGGGGGTCAGTGTCTTACACAGAGACAGTCCGTTATGGAACCTTCCGGAACACTTCCGGAAACCAGCAACACTTGGGTGCCAGCAGTAGTGTAGGTTCACTAGCTTAAGTGCTTGTTTTTATTCTAGATATTTATTGTTGTAACGTCACTACACTTGAAAAGCAAATATTATACCTCTAGCAGAATTTTCAAATAAAATATTGTATTAAAATGTTTCAAGAACATGATACACTCCTCCTCAAGCCTGAGAGAGCATACAGTAGTGTGTTTCATTTTGGCTGACGGTTTAAAATGATCACTTACTTTGGAGAATGTAGTTTTAATAAATGTATTCTCTTAGATCCCAGATTTATAGACAACTTGTTGCAAAACGTGTATTCTTTTGAACAAAATACCTAAAACAATGCACCCATAAAGTATTTCACATGTACGCTTTTAACTTCTGCTTCTTTTGAAACAATGTCCTTTAGTAGTATTACTCACAAAAACACAATGTTCTTGGGATGTGACCGATAGTCTTGGCCTTTACTCTATAGTTTTATCTGTACTTTCCTGCACAACTTGAGTTTGTCCACTATATCCACCCCTCCTGATAAAATGGGATTGTCTTGGCACTTCATGTATACAAACGATAGACATTGCTGGCCATAATTTCGTCGACACGACTAATCTAATCTTGTGAATCAATGTATATTTACCTGGACTGGCAGTGGGAGAGTCCATGGAGCGAGACTCACTACTTCCTCCAGCACTCTCCGAGTCACTACACATCCCTCCTCCACCGACGCTGCCGGAGCTCCAGACCTGCTGGGAACCCTGCAGTCTCAGACCTACAACACAGAAAATGACCACAGAAAATTTTACACAATACGTGTAAAAATGAAGCGTCATTTTTTTTTTTTTGATTTAATGTTGGAGATATTACACAAGTTATTACTATATATTTACTTGTCTTTTTTATTATAAATATATTTTTTTATAATAAAATATTCTTTTTTATATAAATATTACATCTATCTTTTGCGTTCTAACAAAAGGGACAAGTCTTACCTAAACATCGCACTCATAAATTTCCATAAATAATACATTTAAATACTTCCATGTAAAGACTTGCGTCTCGCACTGCAGCCCACAGAACTTCAGTTCTAATCTCTACCATTTTTGATAACTGCAAAATGCGCTTTGACGATCGGAGACTACTAGGGTGTAATGTAGGATCACTATAACATGGCCAATCGTTTTTTTACTTGAGAAATATTAAACAGCGCTTAGAAACCCCCTGTGATGATATGTGACCTAAAGAGGACGCCGGGTCTCAGGAGGTTAAATTTAACTGGTGCGGCTGCGGGACATTAATTTTAGTGGACACGAGAACGCGTTGGCCAATTGAATGTGAGTTGGATTGAATCTCACGTCGCCAATCGATTTTGTTGATCACAGGGGGCAAATTTTGCAACTGATCAGTGGAAGATAGTATAAAAAGAGAGAAAAGACAGAGAGACAGAGGAGAAAGGGAGAGAAATGTGGACAGCAAAAAAATATTTTTAGAGAATATGAGCCTCTAAAACTGTTCTTAGGATATGTTCGGATTTTTTTACCCGTTAAGGTTAAAAGTTTGAGTCCAGATGTAAAGTGAGACATTTTTTTAATGCAATTCCATCCTTTATCTTGTCTTTTTAAAACTAAGCACTTCATTAAAACATTTTGTTCTAGCTGTCTTTGTTTTTTTAAATCAAATTGTCTTTTTTGTCTGTCAATTAGTACGTTCCTCGTGTCTGTCTTACTCTTAGTCTATTGGACCTACTTTCTGCAACCTTGGCTTTGTGGGGCTTTGTGTTTCCCTCGACCTCGTCTGCGCTGTGATTTTCTGCCGAGCCCTGGGACAGGTTCCCATGCGAAGAGTGGGTGTGGCTTATGGATCTCTTATGAAGAGACAACCTGGAAATGACAGACACTTGTTAAAAAAAAAAAACACTGCAGCTATGGCGGTGTAAAATGTCCACTAATGTGACTGGACAGGCAGGTGTGAAAGCTTTAATGCACTGTGCAGACATGTGATCGGATGGGTTATGTGTGGATTTCTCACTCCACATAGGGAAAGCGGACGGCTTAGAAACAATGTGCAACAGAAGCGTTGTTGCATTTGTCATTCTTCCTGAGGAAGACGCAAACAATGCGTCTCTCTCGCCTGTACGGAAACATGAGCGCTGATGCGGTTGCAGACTAACCCCGTTTTTGAGGAAGCGGTGATGTCGTGAGACAGCGACTCCAACCACACACGCTCTTTGGGCAGGCTGCACACAAACTCTGAGTAGCGCTGTCCTGGCTCATATCGTTTGGCTTGTTCACTGAGAGCTTGGTAGTTAACAGACAGAGGAACGGTCTGAGTCTGCTGCATCTGAAACCAGTTCACTGTCACCTACAGTTTGAAGAGAACAGCATTAATTTCTGGGGACAAGTAAAGAAACCAATGCTGAAAAAAGATACTGACCGCTTTGAGGGTCAGATCACACTGGAAGACCAGCTTCCGTATCTGAGCGAGAATTTCACTCTTGGCACTAGACAAGCTAGCTTTCTTCACCTCCAGGTCAGCGACAGAGGCTTTATACTGCTCCTGTGCTTCCTCTGCCTACAGTCACAAGGAAAAGCAGCGTAAGGATATTTATATCACCGTTAAAATACTTGGCATTAAACATTACAATAATTTGTGTTGTTAGGTTTTCTGCTAAAAGAAAAAAAAAATCAATTACAGCAGTGCATCCAACAATTTACATGTTTCTGCATTGTAGCTTACTTTTATTAAATATTTTTAAACAAGTGTTTAAGCTTAAAAATGATCAAAGTCTGTATAATATTTGTAGATTCAAACTTTGTAAAATGTCGAAAGAGTTCTGTCATTGTTGCTAACAGTAAACAAATCTAAGCTTTGGAAAGTGTTGCTTACAAATACAAAATACCAATACAAATTTAACTCCTTTCTCCACATTTCTCATTTCACTCAGATGCCAGAAACAAGCAAATAAAGAGTGTGCATGTTTGTGCAGCCCATAATGGTGTTGGAATTTCATTTGGAGCTTTAAAACTCTCTTTAGTGGGGTTTAACCTTCTGCAGGGCCTCCTCCTCAGCTTTCCTTTTCTTCTCCAAAGTTCTGCCTCCTGCTCCTGGCTGCTCCTCCTCTGTGCGGCTGGTAGAGCTTCTTGCCTTCTCATACTCCTCTCTTTTCTGCATTTTCAGAAGTCGGGCTTTTCTCACAGCATTTTCAGCTTCGTTCTACAAAGCAAAAAGATGTTACTAACTCTGAACAAACCTCAATGGATGTTAGTATCATTCCTCCACAGTACCATTTTCTTTAGTTCTCTTTGCCACTGTTCTTTTATCTCCTTCCTCTGCTTGTCTAAATCATTCTTGCGGACTACCAATGGCTGTGGGAATTGTGGGTAATGTGATGGGTTACAAAGGGTTGTCCTGGATCTTGTATACCCAAAGTAAACTGAATCATACCTGCATGAATTTATTGGTTTGTAGAGCTGCAGCAGTTTGGAGTAAAACCTGATTGTACTCAATCTCATTTTTAAAGGATGAGACGTAAATATCCCGGAATGGCATATAGTCCTTCAAGACATAAAAAATAGGATTAAAGGTAAAGTAAAGGGGGTATAGTTTTAGCGTTCTCTTATACCGTAGTTATGCAAATATTTGCATAAAGTACGCGCTTACAGGTATAAGCACTATTAAAATGTCTAAAATTGAAATTAAAGGGTGTAATATTGTTATCTAAACTGAAAGACCATCACCTGTTGACTCGCCACAGTCTTTGCAGATTCAGCCATTTTGACAAAGCTTTTGGCACATTCCATATCTGTCAAAAAACAATAGATCATGAGAGACCTTCAAACATAGCAGCCGAGATTTCCCCGAGTACAAGATTCTGAGAAGATACAGACCCAAGCTGAGGCGCTTCTCCACCCAGGCCAGCATGTCTTTGGTGTATTTCGACCAGGCTTTGGCGTAGAGCAAAGCCGACTCAACACCAGTGTCATTCTTCAGCAGGAGAAAGTCAATCTGCTCCACAGTGGACAGCTCGGTGGGGAGAGCTATTAAAACGACACGTATGAAACTTTAACGCACAACAACGGCAACAGTCACGTCATTTTAAAACACAGCATCCTGGTGCTAAAACATTTATAGATCCTCAACTCCACACTCTGTGGGTTTAACTGTCCTATTACATTTGATCAACAACTTTATAGCCCAATTCGGACAAGCCCGATTTTATGTGCTATTCTTGTTTAGGCAAACGACAGGCTTGGAATTGGTGGCAGGTTGTTGTACTCAGTTCTAAAGTTCTATTTACAAAAATAAACACAGATCTGACAAAAAAATAATACAATTGTATTATGCACATGGTTTTAATGATGAAGTAATCGTTTGTGATTCTCCCAATGCACAGAATGGTGTAGTTGCTGTGTAGAATCTCACCGTACGCCCAGTACGCCACATATGGTTCCCATTCCACATTAAAATTCTCCAAAAAATTTGTAAGGAATGTCAACCATTTGGCATACAAATAGAATACCGAGGTTTATGAAGGCCAGTAAGAAAGAAAGGACTTTTGCTTTCTGTGATGAATTTCAATGCAAAAATACCTTGGTAAATACTAAATGCATTTACTAAACATTTAGGTTCTTTGAAACACATCTACTTTGTAGCAAATAACACATGCTAATGTGTAATAACGTCGCTATAAATGGTAATACCTGCTTATTGTAGCATCACAGTATGGATTTCGCAATATTGTGAATTCTGGTTTTGTTATCTGCTATCAAAACACTTTTATCAGATATCTTTTTTTCTTATATTGTGATATTATATCAGTACTGCCTGGTAAGTGACCTTCATTTGAACTAATCTGGACCCGACTATGTAAACACACTCACCTGCTGAATCCTTTTGAACGCGGCCGTGTGTTTCCTCAGACAGGTTTTCAAAAGACTAGGAGATAAAGAGAAGGATGTTCAACACTAGATGAAAAGATGGTAAACTGTAGATCTAGTCTATATGATTAAAGCCAGTTCAGAACACCTTGCAGTTTAAATCTGGCAGCACGTGGTGATTTAGTCTCCTGTACGAGACAGCCAAGCTTAAAGGAATCATTCAAATAAGTACAATGATTCTGTGATTCCCCAGAACTGGAGCACGTTTAGCGTCTGTATTCTTTCGTCTAAATGCACGGAAAAGCTTCAAAATGATTTACAAGCCTGTAAAAGTAAGCCATAGTTATTATCTTATATACCAAGTCGTCTGAAACCATTTTCAGCAGTCTTATAGTTAGTTCTTTTGTCAAGGCAAAGTTATTGCAGAAAGACTGCAGAAAGAAAAAGAGCCACACAAGTCACATAAACTACTTTTATGCTGCTTTATAGAGCGTGACAGATGTGGTCACTATAAACTACAAAAGCAACAGGGTGGCACGATTCGGAAAACATGTCATTTTGCGATTAATGTGGTAAAAAGAGATGTGTGATGGACTTAATGATCAAAATCATTGTTCTTGATTACAGGAAAATACACACAGTGAAAATCCTGTGATAAGCACTTCTCAAAAAAAAAAAGTCATGAAGGAAAAGACGTTTTTTGGCAATGACTCTGCCGTGCGTCTATAAAAGTCACACGACCACAAGCCCAGTCTCTGTCTGCCTTCTTTAATTAAATCACAGTCATGTCCGAACTCACAATTGTGGTTCGAGTCATTGTACAGGCCTAATTTATGGTGTTTTCGAAAAACTACAAAGAGACAAATAAAACGTACAAAACTTCGTCTGGCTTGGGAATCCCCCAACCTGGAGCCGCCGTCCACATCTCCCATAAGGAAGTCGGACACTCTAAGGTGAGAAAGAGGGGAAAAAATTAAACTTTTGAGTTCTTCCAAACCAAAAAAAAAAGAAAGATAAAAGGAACATTTAAAAAAAGAAAGCATAATTTTAAGCTGAAATGTCAGTGTTATTCATTGCACAAACATACTCACACATTGCCAAACGTGAAAGCCAAAGTGTCGATGGCGGCGTCTATCTCTACAAGTGTTGAATCTTCACTTTCTTTCTTGATTCCTTTGAAGGTCACACCTGTGGGAAACGAAAAAGTGATAATTGGGATGAAACATAGTATGTAGAAAAACAAACCATTGTGACTATCCCTGCAATAGAACGCACAGAAACAGAAATATAAATGCAGTCTGGATAAACATGGAATAAAACAGAATACCTCCTTCTCCTAACAAGCTAATTCTTGTCAGAAGAAAAAGTCACAGGACCCTTAAGGACCCATTCCTAATATAGAACAGGACGACACCACATGCCAAAGCTGCTTTGTACTGATGCCGAACCTCGTTGATCTCAGTTTCAAGAAGGTCAGAAGTGTGTCAGCACATGACATCTTCAAGAAGCAGCAAACTAAGTATTTCCCAGCGGCTTCCTGTCTGCTCGGTAGCTACGACAATCCTTACAGGAAACACTGACAAAGCATGAAACCTCAAAGCAGTCAGAGAACTTTCTCCAAACTTACCAAATCCTTTGCCTTTGAACTTCTGTTGCCTTGCAAACCAAGTAAAACAAAAAACGTCTAAATAGATACTAAACTTCACACAGTCCCATCATAGTGCCTCATAATTCACACTGACTGGCGGATTTATCCACTCTTTTATCCTCCACATAAATGCCTTTGTAGAAACCGAAGCAGCCATGATCTTCAACATCACCCTTTGTCTCCAGAACGGAGGCATCTACAAATGCAACGGCAGGTGAAATGTCAAGAGTGTTAACCAATCGTCAGCCTCCGGTGTGGCCCATACTGCCGAGCGCAGACGGTGCTGGAGAAGTGTTCCTGCTGAAGGACGGGCGCAGGCTGACTGGGCGTGCTGGAGGAGGCTCATTGGCCCCTGCAATGGAACGCTGGCTTCTTCCTCAGGACATCCTGCACTTCCACAACAATGCTTCTGCCGCCTTCGCAGTAATGGCTACAGCAGAATGCCTTTCTGTCAAAAAGTAGTCCTTTGAAAGCCTCCTTTCACTCATCCTTTTTGAAAACTAAATTACACAACTAAAAAAGGATGCAATGCCATTTTACTATTTATGGAATTTTATTTTTCTATTACATGATAAATGAAATATATATTTATGTATTATACAGTATTTGTATATGTACATACACACACACACACACACACACACACACACACACACACACACACACACACATATATATATATATATATACACACGTGTGTGTGTGTGTGTTTGTGTGTGTTATAAAACATAAATATACACAATGTGATATTTAAATTAAATACAATGCAATTTTTTTTTTTCAAAGTACTGAACAAGTTGGTAAAATTTGCCCTACCTCATGTTTACACAAAGCTAGCACTGTAAAGACTGTAAATGTCATGTTTAATTGATTCTACCAGTGCCTTTTTATTTATTTTGCCTTTTACAAATTGTATATTTTTACTGCATTGTTATATGTTACCTGCTTATTTGTACTACTGTTTAATTACTGCTGGCTTCTGAGAGCTACCAAACTAATTTGGTTGTATTAACCACAATGACAATTCTCTTATAAAAGAATAAAGTCTCTTATGTCTAAATAACATAATCTTAACGTCTCACCGTTTTTTTAAAACAGGGCAGATGCATTTTGAAGAGTAAACATTAAAACACACACACACACACACACACACACACACACACACACACAAACACACAAACACACACACACACACACACACACACACACACACACAGGTGTCTGAAATCGCTATAACTTATTACAAAAAAATACTTTGCAGCAGAAAATATAAACATAAATTAGGGGGGTTGATCACTTAAAACAAAATCAATCCATGACGGCTGCTCAGACTTCACATGAATGATGCAGCAAAAGATCGACAAATAACTGAGATAACAAAGACTCCTCCAGATCTGAAACAAAGATCAAACCACGATGCCACGACTCACTCTAGACATGGCTGGGGGGAAAGGAATTTCAAAAACCTGAGATATTTGACACGTCCATTGCTGCGCCCCATGAGAGACATTTTATCAAAACTATGCGCGAGTACAATAATGGAAAAAAAAATAGAATAAAAAAACTGTTTCTTCAAGAAGGTCAGGAACACTGGGTGTTAATGCTCAAGCAGGAAGAACAAGTTGGAATGTCTAATAACCTGAGGCTCTTTTTTAGAGGAATTCTTCGCAAGGTCAGGAAATAAAAGAACGGCTAAAAAAATCTTTGCATGAGGAGCGTAACAAAATACTTTAGTGTGACTCCCTAGATTTCCTTTCCACAGCCACAGATTGACGGCTTTATAGAGCAGATTGCAACAGTGGTCAACGGCCCTCTAGTGGTAAAGGACAAAGTTAACATTTTCTACCTGCACTAATAACACCAAACTGAATATTATTTTAATACAAATGTTTTTGTTTAACTTTTTAATCTCAGAATGTGCCGATATAGTAAGACTTTAAGCTACTGTGGTTCCATGACATTTGCGTTTATTGTAGTATGACTTAATCGGCCAATTTGTGATGGTTCTTGTGTTTGGGTTTTGTCTCCCAATTAGGAAAGTGCTACAGATACTGGCGAGAAGAAGATTTTATTTTACCGAGAAACATGAACAAAATGTGAGATTAAAAGACTTGGTCATGCAGTATGAAAGATCAATAACTAAAATCTGAAGCATTTGAAGCAGGATGAGTCGCTCAGGGTTAAATAGCCAGCAAAACACTGAAAGGACATAATTCTAGCAATCTCCACACTTGTGGAGGTTTATCTCAAGCCACCTCATCTACAAAGTAAGTACCATACACTGTATAAAACCTTAATATGGCTTCATACGGTACTCTACTTTAAATGTTTGTTCTGAACTTGCCGGTGTTTTATCTTCCATCCGTCTTTAAAATAAAAGTAATTAATTACAATTTTAAAAAAATGTTTTACCATGCTTTAACAACCAATAAAAGGTTTGAAAATAAAATCTAATTCAAATTATAATATAACAATATCAGTTATATAAGTTTTTAAACAACTATAAAACCATAATTTCACTGTTCAAACAGTAAGTTTGTAAGGTCAATTATCCACTCACTTACAATTATTGCAAAAAATACCTTTTGTAAGGGAAAACTGCAATTTAGAAAAAACAGTTTAAAGTACACAAGGCGCACACAGATAAGCATTACAGTTAAATAATAGTCATACTATAGTAATACTACAAATGTCATAATGAAATGCATCCATTTAATGATGGAAAATTTACAAAAAAGTATTTGTTTCATTTATTTCATTTTTGGCCAGGTACTTTCACATCTGTCGAAGCTTGATTTTGACCAGTTAACTTCCAGCAATCTCAGCCATCGCGGACACTCACCTTTAACTTTGGCAATAACAGTTCCTGCCGCACCAAGAATTTCCGAGGAGTTTAGTGCCTGGTGCTTGCCAATGACCGTCTTCAGCACACGTACCAGCTCACCGAGACGCTCCTCCACAAACTCTTGCTTCTCTAGAAGAGAAAATCACAACGTCAGTTTTTCAGAGGGATGCCAGATTAAGCAATGATAGTTTTGAAAGGCATAAAAATAAACAGAAGACTCAAAACAGAAATCCTTCAAAGTGAAAATAACATGTGTGCTAATAGACAAAGCAATGGCTAAAGTTGCACAAGATCATTGTAGTTGACAGGCCGAGAAAGAAGCTTGCGATTGTGTAAGACCTTGAGGTTAGAAGGAGACGTGATGAGATGACAACATAGGAGAAGTGCAGACAGCACTGCACAGACAAGATACAACTCCTGAGACAAACACGAGAGCAGTAATACACAGCTATTCAGACGTGCTGTAATGTTTTATTAAAATTACTGCAAGTCCAGACCTATTACTGACGACTGACAGAATTGACTTCTTCCTAGTTGTGGTGATGCATGCATGATTAAACAGTGTGACTGTGTGTGTGTGCGTGTGTGTGTTTCACTGAAGAAAGTTTCCACAGCATGAAGAATGCCTCTGTTAGCAGGCACTTCTTATTTAAAATTATATTAAAATAAAAAATAAATAAAAAATAAAAAAATAATAATATATATAT
>CM051493.1:29386236-29423404 GCA_028031935.1 Paedocypris micromegethes
TGGCCCAACTTGCCAATAAAAAGTATTATTTTGGCAAAATCTGAAAAAAAAAAAAAATGAATGAGAAGTTGCACTACATCCAACAACACTGTTATAAAGTGAGTGAAGTGATTGAGTGCAGTGGTTACAAACTTACAAATAATATGTCCATGTTATTTGACTGTAATTACAATCATTTACCGAATTATATTTGCATTTGGATTGTAAAGTTGGAGTGGTAAATGAACAAGAGAATACACTGGCTTGGTTAATGTACAGTGGAGTCATGATGGAAGCGTCTGTTTGTTATCCTGTCTTGCAGATGTAGATCATGCCAGAGAGCTGAGATAGACACTGCACACACACATACACACACACACACACACACACACACACACACACACCCCTTCGGCATTGTATGCAAACACATAAATGTGTGTGTGTGTGTATGCTCAAAGAAAGACTCACTTCTCCTTCATAAAGAATTAGGAAGTCAAATTTAGGAAACTCAATTCTCATATTTTCTGGAATAAAAGATGCTGCATTTGGAATGGAAAAAGTAAGTATTTAATAAAGAGTTTAAAAATACTCACAGATATTTTCCGAAAGTTGGCTATTTAAAAACAAACTAAATGTTTTAAGGGTTTTGGGCCCTGCAGAAGTTGTAAGACTATATGGTTAGGGTGAAGATTTCATGGTAAACTGTGCATCGTAATCTTGGAATAAATCTAGATGAATCAACAGGCTTTCAAACTTGTGCCCGAATTGCATGATGCATTAAAAAATTATTTAAGAACAACATTTTGAATGTCAATTTATAAAACGTGTCGTCTGCCTTAACGACCTTGAAGTTGAAGTGACCTCTGGCTCTTACCCCTCCTAACTACTAGTGAGGGTCCATTACCACTCCGGGAATCTTAGGGAAGACAAAATGTCATTGGAATTAAATAGGTATGAATGATGGGGTTTTGCAATTTATGCAATTGGGGTATTATTTATGCATAAACGGTCTTGGTGCGTAAGCATTACGATGGCGTTGCATTATGCAGTGTCAAAATTAAACAAAACAATTCAAAGTCAAATTCATAACCAGAGATGAAAACTGTTTGACAACTATATATCTACAGTAGTACCTCAACTTTTTTTAGTAAACCCATTACTACAACAGTTTCAAGTTACGAAGCGCGTCTGAGAAATATCATCTCTAGTTATGAGATATGTGAAGATACGAAAGGTACTGCGATCCCCATATTGTGCTTGGAATATGATTTGTACATGCAGTCCTGACTGAAATGTTCCAAGTCCTTTTGGCATCTAGACATTGTGAAATCAAAGACTGGCAAAGATTCCCAAAACATGGATACAGCGTTCCATCTGCCTAGAGGGGCCCAAAATACTGGAGAGCATGTCATGTGTCAAAGCTGATTGAGGTTCCAGGATGTCTTTATGCCAGCGAGGCAGCCAGTGCCTACCAATTCCGCTTTCTCTCAGTTCTGAATAATGCATCATCCAGGCCTCCAAAAACTTCAGTCCCGTCAAAACAAAGGGATTGAAGAAAGCATGCATGAAAATTGCTCAGGGGGAACCGAGGGGCACGGTTTCAGTGGGGACACCACCAGAAAGGAACACAAGCATTGTTCAGGATGAGCCCCCCCACTGATGGCCCTCCGTCTAGCGTCCATTTCACTCTATTTCCAGTGGCGATTTGCTGTCCGTCCCACGCTCTGCCTTCATGCTGTGCCAGCCATGCTTCACGCTCAGTCTCTTCATGTTACTCTTCGCCCACCAATTCAAAGATGTTTAACATAATCTCACCCATCTGCCAACGGACGTCCACCATAGTGTGAGAATGAAACCTGCTTATGGCTGTGGCTCCTTTCCTGTGAGTCTGTCTGGGTGACTTGAAAGTCAATCATATGACTTGGATCCCACCATTGCCATGCATGATGCCAACCTACATTGGTAATTAAAAGTATGCATTTTTTGCAAATTAAATGCGTTCTCATTTAAGCTTCTTTTTTTTTTTTTTTTTTAACCTATCTGGACATGAGAAACAGTACAGACTGAACACAGGTCAGCTGTATGAAGATGATTCCATTCATCAATAATTATGCATGTTGAAAAAAATCATTACAATCATTTATAACTATATATAAAATGCAGGCAATCATTGTAGCAATGAATCATTGTGCAAAGAGCTAACAACAAGTGCGCTATACTGCACAATAATAGTATACAATAATATACATACAATACAAAATATCATAAGGTGGTGGTTTATTTTGAAAATTACCCCAAGAAACAATACAATTGCATTATATGCATGAGCAATAGACATCACAGGTGTAAAAAAAAAAACTATTGATGCACCGATACTAGCATTGAGTATCGAGCTCGTTAACACATTTTCTAGTACTCGTCAAGTCAAGTAATCGCACTCGTTAAAAGTCTGCCAATACCGGAAGTTAATAAATGTCTATGATTAACCCTTTATACGTCGCTCAAACAGAGGCAAATTAGATAAGATAATTCCTACTGTTACTTACCGAGTAACTCTGTGTCCATTCAAATGTAGTGAAGTAGAGAGTAAAAGTAGCCAAAAAAACTTAACGTAACAAATTCCATTAACTAAAGTACCACTGGTTGACAATTAAAGCAGGTCAAATTGTTTGGCTAAAGATTTCACGGCTGAAGACGAAACTTGCTCGTCTCCTTCCAGTTGAAAAAGGTTTTAAATAGATCACAGAAATATTATTCTTCATAAAGAGATAACCAAGAGACAACAAAGACAAACGTGTCAACAGTAGGTGTGAAAATGTGTATTTTAAGACGTCACAAACCACATTAACGGCTAAAAATAAAGGCAAGCACGCCCCAAATTTAAAGAGCAGCAGAAAGGAAAACAGCTTGTCTTTTTTCAAGCTGCATTTTATTAGTTTGAGCATGTTACAAATGCTTCCTGGTAAATTACACTTTGTCACTGTGTACTTCAAAGCTTTTAAGAAGCCACTGCTGCTAATTCCTCAGTTACTAACAACAGGTAATCAATAGGCACGTCTCGACCTGCCCTTTGTCTCGATGTTGCGCTTTCACCTAAGCGGCGAGCTGAACCACGCTCTTATGATTCATCCAGACGAGAAAGAGGAACTGCATTTAGCCGTTATAGCCGCTGGCTTTCCTAACACCACCCCTGTTTTATGCAACCAGATTAAGGATTCTTTTCAAAATGACCAAAACCCAAAGCATCACAGCATAACAGGCAAAAAAAAGGTCTCACGTAAAAACCATGCGGACTTTACACCTTGGCCATATTTTTTAAAAATCGGATTCGTTTTGTCCAGCCAAACCAAAGCAGCCTTAACGAAACAGCTTTGCTTGACATGAACTCTAGAAGAACACGCTCCTCTCTGTTTTCATGGGCCAACTGGCACATCACCATGACCAATCGGCTAAACTGTGGCTGTAAATCCACACCCCAGGAAATGCTAACCAACCACCGGCCCACACAAAAACATCCCTCACCTTCAGTGGGAAAGTAACTGCCCAACAAATCTCTCTTCTCCACTTCACAGGCGCACCCAGCCATTATATTACCCACCACGGGGTCTTCTGCAATATTGCCACCCGCAACACCCTGTGAGGCATTCTCGTTAAACAAGGGTGGGACGCCCTTTCTCCACATTTGCAATTTGAGGGGCTTTGTTCATATCCTCAGATTAACACTACACTACAATACAGGGGCCTCCAGCAGTATAAAAAAACATGCCGGCGAATTCAGGAAAGACCCGTAAAAGAGCCTTAGATTTATGCGGCAATCAACATAAGCGCTAATTAAAAAGTAAGAGAAAACATTTTCTACATTTCTGTTGGTTTCCTCCATGTCAAACAGATGCAAATTGGAAAGCGGATGTGATTTTACCCAAAATGATAATTTGAGGAACTTTCTCGTCAAAATTTAGCTGACACTCCCAAATCTTTGGTGTGGACGTGGCCCGTGTGTGCAATCTTTCCGAGCCATAATAAGAGGTCAGCAGCAGAAGGAAAATATCTCAGCTGCAAGACTGTATTTTAAACCAGGTCTAAGAAAAGAGAACCAACACAGATATTTTTAAACCAGAAAGCATCGTTGCCACTTGTGTGTAGATTCAGACTATTCACGATTCCCACGTTTCAGTGAGAGACTCCTATAAAACCAAGCCTTTTCATTACGCACTAAAGCTTTTTAAAGGATCTCACAACATCACGAATATAAACTGAGTTCCCAGCAAATAAAACAGGAAGTGAGAAAAAGAGAGAACATGCCAGTCTGAGAATCATACCACATATATCCAACATGTATCCATTTAAACTGCGACTTACTACAATAAAAAAAAAACACTACAATAAAAGAATGGTTATACAAATGCTTGATTTTGCTTTTTGTTGATCTATGTTATCATTACCAGGAACTCAATTTTGAGTAAAAAAAAAATATAATTTGAGTAGCGGCAGTTGCTCTTTATTTCAGCATACTCTATTATTATTATTATTATTATTATTATTATTATTATTATTATTATTATTATTAATACAGGCGAGTTACGAGTCATTTACCACCAGATTTGTGCGAACAACTCACATTTGGCTACAAATTGCCGTGATTTATTTTGCATTCGTCACGCTCATTTCTCATCACAACTAGGTAAGCGTATTACAATTAAAATAAATAAATAGTCATAATTAAAGCAGATCAGACAAAACATGCATCTGAACCTGCACATTTTCACAATTTTAATAGCATTAATATTATCACACAAAAAAGAGAGAAATCTCACTGCGATCAACCAAACAGTGAATGAATAGTTGTTTAAAGTGAATTAATTTTGAATAGTCGAATATAGACTCTAAATGAATTTGGCTTTTACAGACCAATCCCAATCTTTAAAAATCAAATTAGGAATTCTAATGCTTAATAATTATTGGTGGCATATGAGAAGTTGTGTATAAGAACTGTAATGAATGTTAACACTTTGAACAAAGAGGCTAAAAGGCGAAAGAAAGGTCACATGGTCTATTCAGACTCAATTCTGTATGTTCTTTCTGTAAGGCAAACAAGAAGCATTGGTATTCAAACTATGCTTAATCAGTCTAAAGACTCATGACAGAAAGAGAGACTTCCTGGCTGTTATCACCACACTTCTCAAACTCAGAGCACTTAGAAGAAATCTTGAAACTTTTCCTTAAAACAGAAGAGCACATTCCTTCGCTTTACCTCGAGATGAGTGTAAACAAGCCGCACTGCACTCTGGGTGTGCACGAGGGAATTATTTGATATGCTGAGCTTATGATCAAAACACTCCACCCGTCTGAGCTCAACATTATACTGAAAACATATCAATTGTGCATTCAACGATACCAAGCTGGCTTCGGTATTTCAGGGTATATTTGACAGAACAAATTAAATCAGTTGTTCCACCTTCATCCAGAACATAAACAGGCTGAGCTCTACTGGGAACTGTACTGATCAGATCAAGAAAAGAAAAAAAAAGACAAAGAAAATATTGGAGCATTTCTAGTTGATCTCTTGAGAATTGTTTTACATGAGGACAACAAATAAAAAAAAAACATAAAAATTTATCAAAATGAGTATTTTTTTCCACATATAACACCTCACACCAGCCAATCAAATCCACCATAGCAACAAGCGAACATTTGTTCTGAAGGAATGTGGGGTATGTGGGAGGGGAGGGGGGTGAAGAGGAGGACTCGTGGACGACAAGGATTTTGTCACACCAATCAATGTGACGAGCAAAGCTAATGAAGTATTCAACATCACAAGCTTTATTCATTTAAAAATGTGCAAATATTTCTTTGGACTGGTAAACATTTCCCAACATGGCTAGAACAGGAAGGTCATCATATAATTTAAAATGTCATCATATAATTTAAAAAAGTTTATTTAAAAAAAAAAACAATAAATAGATATATTTTTATACATATATTATTTTAGTTCCTAAAACGAAAGATTTAATTTCCATGAGGTTTTTGGAATTCAGTCTGTTTGTGATATGCAGCTTCACATACGTTTTCGAGAGAAAATTGTGATTTATTCTCAGTGGTACGGTCTGATGCTGTAATCCACCGTCTGACTGTTTTCTTACAAGAGCTTTTTTTTTAAAAAAAATACAGCATACAGCAACATTGCCTTTGTGATTAAAGTCATTCCCTTATCCATCCAGACAGATTTTGGCTTTTATTGATAATAGTGCATTTTTAGGAGATAATAATTAGTATAATATTTAAAATAATTTTGATAACTCGATAATGTCAGAAGGTATCCAATATAAAAATGTTCATTGCTAGAAAGAATGAACAAAAACAATTGGGATAACACTGTGTAAAAAGATGTTTAAAACCAAGTCACGTGTACAATTCTTTATTAAATTAGGGTATGTACTACTCTATATATGAATCAAGAAGTGTAAAACAAGTGCAGAAAATGCGTTTGGTCAATAATTTGTATAGCAATGCACAATTAACGTTTATATTCATTGTTAATTTTTTACTATTATAATTTTACTTTTTTATTATAAAATTATATTATTCTGGTCTATGTGTACATTTTGCAATGTTATTGATTTAATTTATTTTAACATATTTTTATAATATTTTACAGACAGATGCAGGCGATTGAATATACTCTTGGATAAGATATACTTGATTAAAACTAAGCATAACTGCCATTTCTAACATTTTAAGCTTTCAAAATGCTATACCCTGGCCAACCACTCAAAATGATCTCTCTGCTGAAGGAATGTGACTTTCGTCCTAGCACCGACAAGAGAAACACGAGGAGTCTCTCCTGAAGAAACTAGAAAATGAAACAGAAACATCTAACATGCCAAGCCGGACAATCGATATCCTTCTTCATATCTATTTTGGGAGGAAAATACCATGGGAAAGAGAGTTTCACAAAGGCTTGTCCAGCAAAAAGACACTTTTTCAGCAGGCTGGTCAGGATTTTATCCATGGTATCTTGACAAACATGTCACTCCTCCATTGAAAGGAATGAAGTGCAATAACACCATCGCAGTTTTATTCACAACGACATAGTCCTTCACAACAAACCCAAAATAAAGACATAACAAGAAAACACAAGGACAAAAATTTAAAAGAGAAAAAAATAAATCATACCAATGGAGTAGAAGGCCTCCTTAAGGCTCAGCAGCACATCCGAAAACCTGCGAACATCATTCACCAACTGCATAATGTAGTCCGGGTCACATCCTGGGAGGTTGATGGTCTGATCCAGACTCATGGTACCGAGGGGATTCGTTCTGGAGCTGCGGCCCATGTCTAGTTTCTTGGTGGATCCCGGGGCCAGGGGGGCAATGCTGGGGTGGGAGTGTCGGGCACCGCTCATCAAGCGTTTATTCCCACTGTCACTGCCCTGGTGGAACATTCCAGCAGCCGCTCCGCTGTTACTGAGCCGCCTCAGCTGCAGATCTGCGGCGCAGGGCCGAGTGCACTGTAACGTGATGAGACAGAGCATGTTATTAACTATTGGATAATATATTGAAAAGCAAACTGGAAGTTTAACTTTTAAACCAGTCCCTGACTGTCAGCTCAAACATGTTATTCAAATTACTTCCTCAACCAGTTATCTACAAACTTCTCCATTCTCAAGTAGCCCATTGTCTTTTGGACATTGAGTGTGTGTGTGTGTGTGTGTGTGTGTGTGTGTGTGTGTGTGTGTGTGTGCGTGTGTGTGTGGCTTACGTGCTCGCTTGTATGTACAGGTGACGTATTTTGGCTGTAGAATGCGAGTTATGCACAGATCCTAATCGTTTAAAGAAAAAAACGAAGCTAGACACCTGCTATCACAAACAATGCACCTCAACAACATTTCAGTACGTACTTAAAAAAGCTGTAACTGTAATTACCGCTTAGCATACAGTAAAATAAGCAGACAAATGTAATAGAGCGTTGAGATGGAAGTAAATTAACAATTTTGACGCCACGCTTATAAAAAAAAGCAGATGCTTTGCAGCTTATGAACCTGATGAAGGACGATCGATAATTTTATTTAGATTAGGTTTTTCTTCACATCTAAAATATATTGCAATTTAGCTCCGACTGCTAGCAAAATCCGACTCCTCTCAAAGCATTTTCAGACGCGATGCTCGATCGTGTCGCGTGAACAGTACTTACTTGAACAGTTCGTTTTTGACATCATATTTCTAAGCTTTGAAAGTCATCCATTGAGTAAATCCATACATAGAAGTTAAACAGACGGACACTGAAAGGAGCCGCTCTGCTCTTCTCTTCACTACACGACTGAACTGAACTGATGAGAGCAAACTTACCGAGGAACCGAGTGACTCGAAACTCGCCCACGTGATCGAAATTCAAACTTCCTATTGGCTAAGAGGGCCCTCCAACACGCGCTTCTTGTTTTCTTCTGTTTACATTTTCAATTAATCTATTCATTATATGGTGTCATTATTATTGTCGCTGTTATTTTTTTTATTTGTTTTTTCATCGTTACACTATGAAAAAAAATATGAATTTGTTGTGTATTGTGCTTTTATTGTAGCACGTGTTACAGCGTCTTGGCGACATCTTGTGGACATCCATTTTATACGTGTACGTATTTAAATTTCGTGTATCATATTTCTAAGGCGTGTTTGCGTGTGCGTTGTGTGTGTCTACCAACGTGCGTATCTACGCTTCCTGATCAAAAATGCTGTTTTGAAATTAGACCGAACATTAGGCCTGGGGCCCAGCTTGGCTGCCGTCGCTTCCTGATTGCAATCACACGGTGAACATGGCGGCTGTTAGTAAGTATCTGACAGCCGGTAATTCCTCGATCGCAGGTGCTCTGCTGTTCGCCGTGTACGTTTTAAAGCAGAGATTCTCTTCTGAGTCCCACAGGTGAGTGAATTGCATCGTTTGTTCATTTACACGCAGGGTTGCATTCGCTGCGTCCGATGTCACCTCTACGACATTGAACTACCTCTGAATGGAAGTTCACTCGTTGGAATGTGTTAATACATTATTTAATGTGTGCAATGTAACGTACTGAATGCATCAATTCAGACAATTGCTGAATCTCAAGGTTGTTTCTTTTAATGTGTTATTTAAAGAGAGAAGAGACCATCAACGCCGTTGTTTGACTGCGGGGTTAGTATCTGTGTGTTTCTCTATCTCACTATCTCTATCTTGTCTGTCTGTCTCAATAACTGGGTTTATTTCAGTCTGGATTTGTCTGTGTATAGTATGTTCAATAAAGATAAATTTTTAAGATACCATACCATTTAATCAACTTTTGACAAGTTGTGTTTAAGTGTCTTTCAAACCTGATCAAACCAATACTGTTCTTTGGCATTTTCAGAGGGATGGGAAGACTGAAAAGACTGCCGTGGATAAGCTGTTCTTCAAGCGGATTCACCATATTATGAAAATCTTGCTGCCTCAGGTGTTTTGCAAAGAAGTGAGTAACTTTGAATTAATTCTCTCAAATCTCTCAAAGTCAAATCTACTGAAAACAATAGATTTACGTATATGAATACTTGTGTTCTTCCTGCAGTCTGGATTTTTGCTTCTGATCGCTGCCATGCTGATAGCAAGGACCTACTGTGATGTCTGGATGATCCATAATGGCACCATGATTGAGAGGTACAGATCACTTGCTCCTGAGATCCGGATCTCTGGATAGTGGGCTTCGTTTGCGTAAAAAATAATTTGAATGGCTGTTGGTCACTATTCTCAGTGGTGTGATTTCAACGTGTTGGCGCCAGTCAAACCTGTTCTGTTTGGAGCAGTTATTCCTGATTTTCTTGTAACACGTGTGGCAAAAAATGACAAAGTGTGTGTGTGTGTGTGTGTGTGTGTGTGATTTGCAGCGCAATTATTGGACGATCGACAACATCTTTCAAAAGATACTTGGTGAACTTTATAACGGTCATGCCTTTTGTAAGTAGACTAAACATTCTACATTCAAAAACACATGTTTTTATACTGTGTTTAATAAATGTATGTATAATGAATGTATGACTGTTTTAAAGACAGTTGATAATTGTTTTGTATTTAATACTTTATACATGCATACATGCATGTAAACCATACATGCATACAATCAAACACTCACACAAATGCATACAATTTTATTTTTCTTGTGTTTTATACATGTAGTTTTATTCTTTGTACTGTATTACGTAGTAACACATACGTACCTGTGTTTTGACTTAGATTTCACTAGTAAACAACATCTTAAAACTGGGTCTCAACGAACTGAAGCTGTGTTTTAGAGTGAGACTGACCAACCAGCTTTACAATAAATATATGACGTAAGTATTGTCCTTTTAAATAGACTGTTTTAACAAGTCAAATACATTCCATTTACGTTCAAAATGATATAACCATATACAGGTTAAATGACTGTTGGATTCAATTCATTTTTTTAAATCAACATGAACACTTATCACGCCTGTAGTATAGCTATGTTGTATGTTCTGCTGAAGGGGTTTCACATACTACCAAATTGGGAACCTGGACAACCGCATTACAAACCCGGACCAGCTTATAACCCAAGATGTGGAGAAGTTCTGTAACAGTGTGGTGGATCTGTATTCCAATGTCAGCAAGGTATCGCTGCACATGCTCCTTTAAATGTTCATCTCACCTCTTTGTTTCAGATCCAATTTTGTAGTTTCACTTCACTTCACATTATATTACATTTTATGTACTGACGTGTACCGTTTTTTTAAATTGCCCATGGAATTCTAAACATCGTCTCTCTGTGTAGCCTCTTCTAGATATTCTGATATACGTCTTCAAGCTGAACACAGCCATTGGGTCTCTTGTAAGTGCTTATTTTTTTAAGACTCATGGACTCCTGGCTACTGATTGGAGTGTGTAAGGTTCATTCTTCTGGCTGCAGGGTCCTGCTAGTTTGCTAAGCTACCTGGTGCTGTCTGGATTAATCCTGACGCGACTGCGCCGGCCGATCGGCGGGATGACTGTGACGGAGCAGAGATGTGAAGGAGAGTACCGATATGTCAACTCTCGTCTCATCACAAATAGGTTTCTGTCGCCTTTCTGCAATTCACCAAGCTTACAATTTGTACTTGCATGAAAGTGTCATTACAGAAGTACAATTCTGTTTTTCAGTGAAGAAATTGCATTTTATAATGGAAACATGAGAGAAAAGCAAACAATTTATGGGTCTTTTCAGAAATTGGTAAGACAAAGTCCATTTAAAAACGTATTTAAAATAATGAATGTTTATTGAATGATTATGGAAATTTGACACACTGATTAGTTACATGTTTAATCAATTGTATTTTTGTTTATATACTTTATGAATGAATTCATACCGCCAAATAATAATTGAATTTTCAGCTTGACATTTTATTACGTTATATGTGGAGATTCAATGGGAAATGAAACCTCTTTTTCATTAGCATATACTGTATTGATCATAATTTGATACATTACCGCAATAAAATCTGGCCTTCCTATTTTTCTTTAGGTGGATCACCTGACTCACTTCATGCATTTCCGGTTCTCAATGGGAGTCATAGACAGCATCATAGCCAAGTGTACGCAGTGGGCTATAAAATTCCTTTTTTTTCCACTCTTAAAGTCTAATTGGACACCTTGAATCATATAACCACTGGTTTTCATATCAACAATGCAGTTAATGTGACATTGATTTTCAGATATTGCAATGGTGGTGGGATATCTGGTTATCAGCCGGCCATTTCTGGACGCCACAAACAAGCGGCACCACAACAGCACAGATTCTGAGCGTCTGGAGGTGAGTCATTCACTGGAGCATTTTGCACCAATTATTCTGTTTTTATGCACTACAGCTATTGATTGAAAGATTGTTTTTTTTTACTTGAAAGTAGGGCTGGGCAATTTGATCTAAAATCAAATTTTGAACATGAACATTTTAACACAATTATGCTTGATTGAACGATTATTTTATTGTTTTTTTTATTTTATTGTTTTCCAATTAAAATAGTTAATGTTTCCACCTGAATCTGATGAGAAGATGCAAAATTGTCGTGTCACCTTTGGGCTTTGAAACCGTTTTTCTGCCGTGTCTATACTTTTTGTTTAACATTTTGTTCTGTGTCATCTTTCCTGAAGACAAAATGTGCCCAAACGACAGAGACGGCAATGTTTTTTATTTTTTTATTATTTTTTTTTTTAATAAGCTGCTCTTGTTACTCAGTGTCTAAACTCTCCATGCTCAACAATAATAATAATAATTATAATATGGGTGGAATAACTTAACGTAACAAAGCGGGGTCATGTGACGCCACACGCCATAGTGTTTTTGAGGAAATGTAATTGAACTAATTTACCAGGAAAAATTTGATTGATTATAAAGAATGTCAATTTCGATTACTTTTCGATGAATTGCCCAGCCAGTTGATGAATTGCAAGTGATTTCTCACTGCTGTTTTATTGCCGACAGCATTTTTGTGAAATCACTTTATAGAGGCAATAAAAATTACGAGCTGGATATTTGCACAAGGGATTGAGGTTGCGCGCGCGTGTGTGTGTGTGTGTCTGTGTAGGACTATTACCAGAGCGGTCGTATGATGATCAGTCTGGCTCAGGCTCTGGGACGAGTGGTGCTGGCTGGAAGAGAGATGACCAGGTTGTCGGGGTGAGGTTCATTTGCTCTTCCTCATCACTTGGGTGTTGTTTTTCTATCAGTGTTTGTGGTCGGAGGCTGAATTCCTTTCTTAGGTTCACAGCGCGAATTACTGAAATCCAGGACGTTCTTCACGAGCTGAACTCTGGCAGATTTGTGCGTAGTTTGGCATCACTTAAAAACAAAGGTCTGAACCAGTTTGAAACATACTTTGTGGGAAATACTGCTATATGTTGATGCAAATGTGCAATGTTGATTTCGTCTACACAGACTGTGTGGAGAAAGACGCCCCAGTCATTCCTGGGAGTGGAGAAATTATAAATGCTGATAACATTATCAAGTACGTTTCTCTTCCAACACAATTTTGTGTCAAATTATAGTTTCAGTATAATTGTATTGTTTTTTTTGATAACTAATACACCAATTTTGATTGGTGGAATACCAATGCGTGTGAATGTTGTATACTTCTGTAATTGCCACAAAAATAAAAATTGAATGCATTATTATTATTATTAATAATAATATTTTTATTAGTAAATTTTGTTTACTGTGGCCAGTAGGAACATGTCAGCAACACCAAAAGCCATTGGTTCAATTCCCACTAAAAATTTCCTGCATGCACAATTATAAATCTAATTGATTATTTATTTGCCTCTATATTATTGTATTTTAATAACAAACATAAGCAATATTTAACCATGTTGAATTGTGTTCTTTCTTTAAGGTTTGAACACGTACCATTAGCAACTCCGAATGGAGACGTTCTCATCCGTGACTTGTCATTTGAGGTAAAAAATATATTGTTTGCAGGTTTTGATTTGACACAGAAATGTCATTTTCCTCATGTTTTTTTTTGGATGACTTTGTGTTATATCGGTACTGTAGGTTTCATCTGGGACGAACGTGTTGGTCTGTGGTCCCAATGGCTGTGGGAAGAGTTCGCTCTTCAGAGTGCTGGGAGAGGTGAGAACTGCTTCTTAAAAAGAAATTTGAAAATCCACTTTCTACTACTCAACTAGAATATAGTCGCACCAGCCTGAGGAGCGATACAGCACAACCAGAGGTATAAAGAGTACCCGAAAACCATACTTGAGTAAAAGTATAATGGAGTTCTTTTTCCAGTAAGGTATCCATAAGTTACAAGTCACCAATTCCAGGAAGACTTGAGTAAAAGTCATGAAGTAGCCAATTTCAATAGAGAAAAAAAATCTTAAGAAATGTGAAAAACAAAAAACTCTTTATTCATGAAGTTTTGTTTCCTAATATAGAAATGAAATTTAACACCCCAGTGTTTTAAAATGACAGAGCAAAATAGAAAGAAAACAACAAGTCAGCCTCGGTCAAAATCAAATGTGCAAAAAATTGCAAAAGTGCTAATTCACGTTCACTAGATAAGTGAACTCATCATGAGCTCATAAGTAGCATCCAATACCTTCAGCACCCTGCAGATGGCGACGTTTTAAAAAAATAATATATTTCCTGTTTGTGAATAGACATGTAAGTTGTCTTTCACTGGAGCAGTGTTGTACTATATTTTGTAAAGCTTCTCTGAGCTTGAGGTCTGCAGCTATTGGCTCCGCCTGTTTTGCCATAACTGCGCACTGCACTGGCCAGTCACAGCAAAATTGATAAACATGGCAGGTGAAAGTACATTATTTCAGTTTTGTAACAGACAAGGACAGTGGTGTAATGTCACCTCTGTGTAAACGCAAAAGAGTTGCACTAGCAATGAAAAAAACACCTTGAGAAAGAAAACAGCAATGACAATGACCTCTGCACTTTATGGCCAGAAAGCATGACAACATTGTATGGTAAGTCATTCAAAATGAATAAAATGGCACTGAAGTTTACGTAGTCCTGTTGTGTCATATTACAATTCTGAGACAATATTGTAATGTAATGGATAACTTTTTATAAACCGTAATAAGTAATGTATTACAATTTCAAAGTAACTTGCACAACACTGGTAAGGAAAAACGGTAAGAATTCAAATGTAGTGGAGTAAAGAGTACAGATTCTCAATCAAAAATGTAGTCAAGTAGAAAGAAAAGTTGTTTATTTTAGATGCTCCGTATAAGTACAAAGCAGCCAAAAAATACTTGAGTAACAAAGTCCATTACACTGAGCCTTACCCTAATCTCCCTCAGCATTTTCTCAAGCACCGCCAGCCCAACCTGGAGGCGTTGACCATAGTGTCCTATGATGGCACATGTCTGGAACATCTCCCTTGTTCATTTCTACTCATGAGACCAAAACTCAAGACCATACTTTTACTTTTATTTTTAGAGCTCCTCTTCTTGTGCAATACCATTATTTGTTTCATACATTTCATGTCATTGTTTTTCTTTTATTTATATATTTACGTTAATATCTGCAAAATTGAGGGGAAAAGGCGGAGTCAGACCAAACTCAATTCCTTGTTGTCACTTGCAACTTGGCCAATAAAGTTGATTCTGATTCTTTCCTCAGCTGTGGCCTCTGTGTGGAGGACGCCTCATAAAGCCAGAACGTGGAAAGCTCTTCTATGTTCCTCAGGTAAGCAACCCCAGACTCTCAGAGGTCTTTTTAATTCATAATTTAATTTTCATTTTAATTTAATTATTTTTCAGAGACCCTACTTGACTCTGGGTTCTCTCAGAGACCAGGTGATTTATCCGGACACCATTACTGAACAAAAGAAGAAGAGAATTTCAGATCAGGTCAGTCAATAGACACATTTGTAGACACTACTTGACTTTCCGTACACATATTAATGATGCCATGTTGGCTGGTGGATTCATGAAACACTAAATGCAAAGAAGAAGCTTTAGAGTCTGTAAATGGATCCGTAAGTGTTGTTAGATCCAAGCTAATGGCTTGGTTTATCACTGCTCCACTCAAGAGTCACTGTGTCTGTCAAAAGGTGCTGAAGGAACATCTGGACAGCGTCCAGCTGGGACACATCCTGGAGCGGGAGGGCAGCTGGGAAAGTGTCCAGGACTGGATGGATGTTCTCAGCGGAGGAGAGAAGCAGAGGATTGCTGTGAGTTCAACTACTTGCTTGTCTTTGTTCACACGATCCAAGTTTTAAAATCCTATAACCGATATTTAAATGTAATCTTTTTTCTTTTTCTTTCATCTTTGAATTGAAGTTTTAAATACAAATACATGTGGCAGTTTATCATGCAAATATGCAACCAGGAATGAAAATTAAATGTAAATGAGAAAGAAAATGTATCCATATGTTTTGGGAATCAAATTATGAGTCAAATGTCTAAACAATGAGTAACGGTGAATAAAACATGTAACACTATATTTTGTAAATGTGTTGATAATGGCACAGCATGAAAGACCTGTTCCAGACTCTTAATAGAATATAATAATAGAATATCAATATCAGAATGAAGATCTAGATGTATTGGGGGGGGGTGCAATGATTGGATGGATTCTTTGACATGCATCAACTAAATAATTTTCACGTTTGCCAAACTAAAATCACATGTGTAAGACAAAAGAAAATATAAAATGATTAAAAATGAATTTTTTTTTTTTTGCAGCTCTAACCTGAAGTTGTGGACTGTAATTCTGTATTAATGTGTGCAGATGGCTCGTCTGTTCTACCACAAGCCTCAGTTTGCCATTCTGGATGAGTGCACCAGTGCCGTGAGTGTGGATGTGGAGGACTTCATCTACAACCACTGTCGAAAGGCAAGTCTCCTAAAGGCTTGCTCAATGATCATAGTCTTAGACTAGAGTCATCAGATTATAGATCATTTTGAGATTTGTTTTTCTCTTGAATTTAAAGCTTTGTATGATACTTGTGTTTTCTGCTTTAAGATTAGTTGATGTCTTTGTGATCAAAAAGCAATGCCTTATTTCGCATAGGATTAAAGGAAAGCCAAACGGCGAGAGAATCCGTATCCTCTTGAGAAATCAAGAAGTGAATCTTAGAGGCTCTGGAGTTTGAGCTGAGCTTTTTTTCTTTCAGGTTGGCATCACGCTGTTTACAGTCTCCCACAGGAAGTCGCTATGGAAGCATCACAAGGTATAAATTAAAATGTTTGTTAAACTTCAATGAAAAAATGTTTATGGGACTTAAAAGGGTGATTTGTTCTTTTTCAGTTTTACCTGCACATGGATGGAAGAGGAAACTATGAGTTTAAACCAATAACTATGGAAACCGTTGCGTTTGGGTCATAAGTCTTGGGGTTTTTTTCCTTCATGTCCCCAGAGAAATATTGAGATTGGGGAGTTATTTTACAAACAAGACCTAATGGAGCTAAAAACCAAGATGAAGATCCGGACCGATGAAGAGACCATCACCGGAATAATGGAATAAACTTGGATTTATTGTTTTTGTAGGAATCACGTATATATTTAAGAGGTTTAAGATGTTATATTTAACATCTCACATACTGGAAAGTACAAAAATGCACTATGAAATCAATACACATTTAGTCATTAGTAGTTTTAGTTATATATTAGAGGAAATTCATATAGAAAAATATCATGTGGGAAATCTGTCATCTGGAAATGTGTATGAATGAAAGCGGATTTGCAATCTCAAAACAAGCACATGAAAAGTGCCTTGAGTGTTTAATCAACGAGGACAATTATTTTTGGTGGCTGGATACACTGCATTTTAAAACCATTGTGAATTTTAAACATTCTATTTTGTAATTTATCTAACCATTTTAATCATCCTTTTGTCGGCCCACGTGAGAGTAACTGGAAATTACTCAAACTTGTTTTATTTATAGACTAAACTGCATTGGTTTTATGTCGGTTGTTTTATATTAATGTACATATCACAGCATCCGTGAAGTATTGTCTCTGCCATTTGTTTCTTTGTAAAAAAAGAAAAAAAAAAGATTATTATTGTGCAGGATTGAATTTGGCTTTTCGGCATTTTCGTTTTCCATCGCTCCCCCATAGTGAAATGTTTCTATCAAGTTACTGTTCTCGATTCAATCTTCCAGTTTCAGTCATTATCCATTGCTTGTGTTGGAAACGATGAGGCTGTAAGTCACAGGCATGCAGTGACCACAAGGGTGTGCCAACCGCACAGTTCTGATGCATGTCATGCTTTAAGCTCTAGTGAGTTTGTCATCAGTGAGCTCAAGTCTATATTGGGTCCAAGAAAGTGCTTCTTTAAATGGAGCAAATCTTATAAATGTATTAAAATAATTTCAAAAAAAGATTAAGAAGTTTTAAAAGTTTTTATTTAACATTTATACAGTTATACACATTCAATTCTGTACCTCAAAATGAAACTATCCAATTCTCTTGTACTTTAAAAAACAAAATTCTATAAATTAAATGTTCATCCATTACAAAAAAAATAAATAAGGTCTGATATGTACAACATATCATGAAGTGTTGACGTTTCTTAGAAACCAGAGCAGTTCCGCAAGGCCCAAATGAACTCCAGTCCAGCTGTTCCGGGCACAATCCGTGCTTGACAAGCAGAACGTGTTTGATTTATTGCTGTAAACCTGAGTCTAGACTGTAGTTTCCTTCGTTGTTGGACTTGGTCTTTGCTTTCGTTTGCAGCAAACCACAATCGGGACGATTACAGCAATCAGCAAAGCTAGGGATATGGCCACAGCGCCTCCGATCACAGGAAGTCCGTACTCTGCAGCGGAGACAAATGGGTTTGAGAATAAGTGTGCATTTATCTACCATCATTTAAAAAAAGTTATTTAAATAAATTTGGTGAACCAAAACGTGTCAATTTTTAAATACTGGATTTGATTTTTATTATTTTCGAACAATCGTTTCATAAATCCCATTTCTTTCTGTAAACAAAACGTTACCATATACAATAGTGACTAAACTGTAATATGGATGTATGTATGAATGATTTTTTTCATTAGTAGATCTAAATACACACATTACCCCAATACATTTTTTTTTTACTTTTTTTGTAGGCGCAATGCACATTCTTTGTAAGTGTACTGTGTACTTCGAAACGCAATATAAATACTGGCATACAAAGATATGTTACATAAGCAAATGAAAAAAATATTTAGGCAACACTCTAGTCTTAGAACAAGTATCAACTGTGCAGAATAACGTTTATACAAGTTTGGAAAGACTCTGTGCAAGTGCGGATGTCAAATTCCCCCACGCCTCGACCCAGTGAGTTCAGTACAGCTGTTTATACAGGTCAGTGTCCAAGAAACAGCATGTCATCTGTCCATCACACTGTAGCGTTCCTGTGTTATAGAATTCAGGCGATTAACTGTATTGCTTTATAAAGAATTTTACAATTTGCTTCACACACACACACACACACACACACACACACAAATCCCATTGTTTCTGGATAGGCCAATTCATCACAGAACAATGCACATACATGTTTACACACTGATATATTAGTCTCTAAAGCAGTAAACTTGGAGTGGAATTTGGAAATCTCAAGTATGTGTCCCATGTGACTCGGTTCCATGGGAAATTGTGGAAAACAACCAACTGACCTAGAACTTAGTACCTTCTCACTGTGAGAAAACCGTGCCAGTCACTGTACCAGACTTTTGCAACAGTATTCCAACATCATCCAACGCCATCTTTTTGCAACAACTGAATCCAGTATTGTTTGAGGTACTGTAGATGTTTTGTCCATTTCCACAATTTCACAGCACAAGACGTTTTATAAAAGCAGCGTAGAAACAGTAACTAACCAGTTACTAGTCACATCATAGGAATGACAAACCCACAATGGCAGAATTATCACCAGAAAGGCAATATTCAGCTCATCGAATGAATTCTTGATGGTGCGTACCTTCTAAAATGCTTCCATGTTGATGAGGGGAGCATTTCGGGAGACTCCACTGTCCCAAACTCTTCTCAATTTTCCGGGAGGGGATGTAGGCCGCCACGCTAAAGCAGTAACTCTGATCCTTGTCTAGGCCGTTGAACTCCACTTCACTTTCATCCACAATTTTAGTTTTCTGAAAACAAGGCAGCATGTGAGGCTGTTTGTGCCACAAATGAGTTTACAGTAAAAGCAAATAAGAATTGATTAAACAGCTGGATATTTGATAAGCTACTATGTTTCCAAATACCATTGCTGCAACCCGTAAAGAAAATAAAAATGCTTAGTGCTAGTTTAAATTAAAAAAAGTTAAACAAGTGTAGACAATATCCTAACAATTCAGGATTTTGCTCATGCCTTTATCCAAAGTGACTTGATTTCAGTCTAGCTAGATGAGTTATTACTTTTTATTGAGATTCGAACCCAGTGGTGCGGTTGTTGCCATGCTCTACTGATAATTATTTTATCTTTGTCATCTGACAGTGATTCTCACCTGTCCCGTGCTTCCTGCCTTGTTGAACACTATCTTGTACTTCAGGTGTTTCTTAAAGACATCACGGATGTTAAGAGATCGGCCATCTTTCTGCAGAGCGGTGATAGGGTCGCGTATCCTCAGCTTGATACTCTGGTCTTCTCTCAGCATCAGCTTGATGTCAGGTCTCCCAATTAAAGCTTCAAGACAAGATCAGGGCATCAGTTAGGTAAGGTTTATTCTTTATGAAACAACAGCAAGCTGAGAATCCACAATGTCATACTCACTGTCGTTATAAGGGCAGAAGAGCTTGGATTTTCCAAACGGAAACTCCACCATGTCTGAAGACTTGCCGGGCAGCGGTTCGGACAGAACTAAAGCAGAATAGCAGCCTTTGAGATCCACCAGTTCATTGGTGAGGTCACATTCCGTCTCAGTGCTTTGAATGCAGTGAGGATTCCTCTGACGGTTCCGCTGAAGTCTGTCTGGACACAGAAAACTCTGATTACACTGATTTAAAATCATGCACATTCATTTATGTTAATCAATGTTTAATGTTTAAGTTTTTATTAACCACATACACATCATACAAGAGATGTACTTGCCTTGAGAATTCAACAGTGTATGTGTAGTTGACAGGTTTGGGTCCCCATGTAAGGATGGTTTTGAAATTGTTGGACGACCACGACACATTTCTTGCTCTGGGAAGACTGTCAGCTTCCAAAATTGCTGTGGGGGGGGGTTAAGAAATCACTGAACATTGCTTTGAGAGATTATCTTGATCTAATTTCCACATTAAACTGGTTAATTAATGCACAGCACTCACTATCGCATACTAAAGCATTTGGAGACTTCGTTTATTCAAAGTAAACCGCTTGAGTTTACAGAAAACCAAACACGCCGTGTTCCTACCTGGAGATCCGTTAACGACAACGAGCAGAGACAGAAAAGTTAGAGAAACTGTCACAATCTTGATATCCATCGTCCTCGCCAACAGACCATCAAAATCCATGTGTGCTTTAATAGTTTTTAGAACAAACTTGACGAGGACTTACACGGATGCGCCTTTAGCTGTGTATCGTGCAAGCATTTATAGCCCGTGAGCCGCAGCTCGCGCCGCTCGTCGTCACGAGAAGCGCCCCGCCTCTTTCTTAATTTTGGGGTTTTGTCACTGGCTGGCTATGCGTGGATTTTTACGTAGAATCACCATATATGGTCATCCGGGGACCGGCTGAAATCATTATTCAAAAATCCAAGCATGCAGCTTTATGGTTCACCTGGTTTAGAATAGTATTGGCAATATTGTGTGGCAAATTGAACTGACAGGGTTTGAAGTTATTTTTCTTTTAAAATGCTCCGTTTCAGTTTATATAGGTTTTTGTGTATTATGTGTAATGCAACTGAATCTGGAAATGTCATTATCAATACTTAAATTATTTTATTATACTGATAATCTAATTTAAATTAAGTTTACATATTTTTGAATATTGTAAAAGATTACATGGTAGAAACAGTTGTGACATGGCTGAAGCTAATTGTCATTTGTCACACACACACACACACACACGCACACACACACACACACACACACACACACACACACACACACACACACACACACACACACACACACACACACACACACACACACATACATAGAGTATAATCTGACTCACTAGATAGAAAATAATCTCTGTAGAATATTACGCTATACTGTATTTCTATGAGTCATTTCATTCTCGAGACTGTCATTGTTCATGGTCATGTCACATTTTCCACTTGTGCCATGGTGCCGTCATTGGCTTGTAGTTGTGCGGGAGCCATATTTCTGGGGGTAATTCTGTTCTTCTCGTTTCTGGTTTTACGTCATATGTCTGCAGGATTTCTCCGGTGTCTGTTTCGGGGGAAACACGTCATTCTGATGGACCAGGAGGAAATCCTCTTGTCTGCCAGGCTGAGTGAAAGGAAAAGCAGCAGCAGTGAACATTTGATTCAATTATGACATATCTTTTATGATATCTCAGTTTGAATTCGTGATTTTGATATCGTTTGTTTATGTGGTATGTATGTGAATGTTTAGACTGTGTCGCTTTAGATTACGAGAACTCATTTTGCAACTTGTTTCGTGACAGCTTAACCAGAAGTTGTAGTGTAACGTGATCTGACACTTCAGGACTGTGGTTGTGGCTGTTTTGTTCATCATATTTTTCGGAATACACATAATACATAATATATTCATAATATATATTTTTCAGAATACACAATTATTAATGCAACCAATGAAGTTTTCAAAAAAAGAACAAAATATTAATACAAGACTAATCAGTACATTTGTATGATATTCAAAGCTGCAATTATTGATTGTTCTTAATAAATAATAGAGGCATTAATACACTTGTAACAATAAACTCTATACACTAAACGGTACTACAGTAATATTCCTAGCATGTTCATTTTAGAGTTGTTAACACTTATCAGTTTAACCCTTAACACTTATCAGTTTTAGAAGAATGATCAAATTGAATAAATAGTGGAATATTTAGTCATTCCCCTCAAGGAGTTTTATTTTTTACACAGCATTTACTCATCAGTAAATGTTTTTCAGAATGTTTTAACTGCTGAAAGTAAAACCTTCAAGGCTCACATAAAAGCCATTTTACTCTGCAAGTCCTGGAGATAATATAACAAACGTGTGGCAGATGTTTACTCGCTTCCATCTGCAGCCCATTATTGAGAGCAATTCGGTGCGGTTGCATTGGCCATTCTCCCCTCCTAGATACATTTTTAAAAGCTTGAGGTGCTTCATCCTTTCACGAGACTCAAAATAGTTGTAGTAAACACATGACCAAGAGTCACTAATGTTTACTTCTTTGGGAACTATGAAAAAGTTTATTCTACTGAGAAAAACAGTCTAGAGGGATTTTAGTTCTTAAAATAGGCTTAATCGTTCCAGACATTACCTGTCATGTGACAAATCTGAGACCTCAGCACTACAAATAAGTATTTACCAAGTACATAATTATGCAAAAATAGGATTTCCTGGATTGAAGATTCACATTAACAAACATTGTTTTAACAAAACCTTTGTGCTCATATACAATCAAGAACATAGTTCATTATGTTGCAAAAATTAAATAGCTCAGAAATCCAAACTACACTTTAAACCAGGAGCAGAAAGGTGTAAACTAAATGGTGAACGTTTCCTGGGCATAAATGTAGATTAAAAACAGACAGCAATATGTTTGTCTTCCTGTTGTAAGAAACGTGAAACAAAAATGAATGAAAAAGCAAAATAAAATTATATTTTTAAGAAAGTGTTACAAGCAAGTACTAGTTATAGAATGCACGGCAGCTAAAGCACTGCATTGTGGGATCTGTAGTCTGTGTCTCATCAGTGCTTCTTATCGCCACTAGTAAAAGCTTCCCCTCAAAAAGATTTAGCAGACCTCGTAACTGTACAGTGGGCTGATTGTGGGCCCCATGCCTTGAGTTCGACACATATGGCATAAATTAACAAATCAGGGACATATATATTTTTTATCGCTTCTAATACAATATTACAAAGGTACATTACAAATAAGCTAGTTGAATGGATGGGTGAATGAATGGAAATAAAAGAAATACAAGAAAAACATGTAGACAGCATTATGAATTTACAAAGAAAACGAATGAAACAATTATGCAAAAGTTAAAACGTAATTTTACTTCAAATTCCGAACTGTGAAATACTTTGATCTTTTCATCATTTGACCTTGTCATTTATCAACAAAATTATCTTTGTTCATCACAACATGAACAGAATCGAGTGGTCAATTGGGGACTGGGTCACTTGAGAGCGACTCAGAATGAAAAGACGATATATTTAAGAGGTCATTCAGCACACCTCCACATACACAATTAGCATTCCTAGACAACTCTTAATACCCCCTACCCCAGGAACCCAGGAGACACCACAGTGGAATTTCACTATGGAGAAAGGAAATTACTACACACCAATCCATCCCCTTCAGCTCCAGAAATCCCAGATGTCTCTCAGACTCCAACCAGTCTGCTATACTAACCCAACATAAACACTCGAGGAGGATGATGATGAGGATCCGACCGGCGAGAAAGACAAAAGCTTGCCGATCCGGGCTTAGAGCATTGTTCTATGCTATCAGAGGAACTAGTCAAGATAACAGGAAACCATACAAGAGCATCAGCTCAGATTCAGAAACACTGAGTGTCTGACCTCAGGATATTACTGAGTAGAGCTGTCAACAGTGCCGGCCGGTTCTCTCCACTCGCCCACCATGTCTGTCTGCGCTAATGTTAATTCAGTTTGTTGAGAAAAAACTACAAAATGTTTCTCACCTACAATCAAACAGTTATTAAACTTGCATGCAATCACAAGTTTATTTATGCTTTTCTTTCACTTCTTTCAACTATTTGTTGGAAATTTAAACTGAAAAAAAAAAAAAAAAACTAATGAAATGTGTTTAGCAAAATCCTTATAGAAATTGCAACTTTTTAAGTAAAATGCACTTTCCTAATTTTGTTATATAAGTTGTATTTTATATCAGCATTAAATGTTGATACATTATAAATACACAAGATTTATAAGGTGATAAACCTTAGCATAGCAAATTAGCGTGGATGTTTTACATTGTGGATTTCAAGAATTGTGCTAATTTTAAATGAGGGTTTAAGTGAATTTTAATATTACTTGTTTTAATTTAATACCGGTAAATAATTTTTTCCAGTGTGTACAACATTATTTGTTTGTTTACATTTTTTTAATCATTCCTGAGCAAAATTGCTTTTAGTAAAACCTTTTTTGGTTTCATAATTTGGTTTAGAAAAACACATGTAATGCCTAAAATGAACAAAAGACGTGGTAAAATGTCTGATGTATTCATTACCTCGACCGGCTTCTATTCTAAATGTCATAAGTGCGTGACATTCTCAACAGCATGAACAGCCTGAAAACTAGGGCATTATTTTAAGATGTGATAACTCAAAGGCTAATGCTCAATACTGTATGGCACAGGCCCTATTAGCTATGTTTGACACAAAATTGTATAAAAAAGAAGTAGAAAAAGAGGAAAGGGAAACAGTTTCTGAAACAAAGTGATGAAACATTGCCCATGACGCTTGTCTGAAAATCTTACACATGTGGCCATATATGATTTATGCTGTGGTCATAATAATAGCATAATTACTGCTAAATAATAATCTTACATTAAATACAAAATATTTGTATTTAAAAAATTGTCCAACTATGTTCAGCTAAAATTTATTGTTTTCCCAAATACTTCCTAAGCAAATTTTAAAAGCAGGACAATTATGTAAACACATCATAGTGGAACACACTGTAGTGTTCGCAATCGTACCCGTAAGTCATTTGCTGAAAAATCTCAACAAAATTCAAGTCGAGTAATGACGTCCTAGTATTCCTTAGCCATTCTTTCAAGGTCGTCCAGAGTTGTTGGTTTTCTGGCACAAACTCTAGACTTCCAAGTGTCCCACAGAATTTATATTGGATTCAAGTCTGCTTTGTACATGACAGTCAAGTACACTTACTTTGCTCATTTGGAGGTATTGCTTCTCTGGCCGATGCTTTAAAATCTTCACATGGCCTTTCTTTTTCATGGTTTCTTCAATCATGACAAGATTCCCAGCACCAAAGACACAAAAACATCCCCTCAGCATTATGCTGTAACCACCATGTTTTACTGTGGGAATGCAGCACACCACATTTTTTTATTTATATTTGTCTTATTAAAAACCATGTATATATTTGGTTTTGTGTTAATTTGTGTTGGTCTGTTACATAAAATTATTGAAAATTATACATATAAAACATGAAATATTCAAGCTTGTTGTAAGGTGGAAAATTGTCCAGGGGTATGAATCGTTTTTAATGTATGAATTATTTTATGTCTCGGACAGGACTTACAAGCATCATGTTCTTCTGACTGAACTAAAGAGAATGTATTTTAATTGAATCCCACAATAATACATGGTAAAGCTTCACTTAACAGCCAAGAATCTCGCTTGAACTATTCATCGTAAACGCCCCCCTCTGAGTTTCCCATGCTCTTGTGAGTCCAACACACGCTCTCCAGACCTGCATTCGGCCCCTTTTAATAATCTTCACGTTCTTCCTCCCCAGACTGTTCTTTTAATAGGCAAGAAACAAGCTTTGAGGAAAAACGTTCAAAAATTTGGGGGGTTTCTATGTGATCTCTGAACCTGCAAACAGACTGTAAATCTTTTATGAGGGGGAGTAAGCGATGAATTCAGCTAAAAACACAGTCTGGTTCCACTTCAACATTCCTTTGCATTCAACCAGGAATCATTCTGCACCAGGGAGCTGCACCAACAAGTGAGAAGTAAAGCTGTGCAGGTTTCAATCTCTAAATACACCATAGAGCAATTGTTCTTTGATATACAGTACAGTATTTGCCATTTATCATCTGATGATTGTCATAGAACATCATTGATTTATTTATGGATAAAAAGATAAACATTTCTCAAGTGTACAAAAATGCTTTTCAAAATGTGTCCTAAAATACAAAGGTATTTTCCTTAAAAAAAGGTCTTCCAAAAACTGTTTGTATCAATGTATTTATAATGAATGCACCTCTGTTTTACGTTTTAGTTTAACCTGATTAACATTTTTCAGCTAAAGTAAATAAGGTTAAACTGAGATTTTGTTTCCCCACTAGTTCAATCTGTTAACCACGTCAAACCACATTTAAAGTAAAATGGCTTTCAGAATTTCTGCCTTGCTATAAGAGCGCCATCTTCTGGTTGACTGGGGTTGACACTTAAAATACAGAGAAAAATATAACTTTAAAAAACATGTACTCAACAACATCCATTCCCCTTTAACTTTTAAAAGTCTTTGAACAATTGAAATCGTTGTTATACATGCACCATACACATTATACATCAAATATTTTAAACAAAAGACAAAGATGCTGTTTAAGTATAGTGAATGTAAGCAGATTAGTTTTTGACAATTTTGTGAGGATAAATTTACTCATCATTAATTTTCACAAATTAATATTCATGTAAAAAAATAGCTTTTAAAGAATGATCAAAGAATGCCTGATTCTGATGCCCGAAACACACCCTTGTGGCAATAGTGGTTTTCATGGACCGGTGTCTAATTGGTTGCCAGTTCAAATCCCCCATTAGAAGGTTCTATAACTAAAACTACTTTTGAAGGAGTTTTGAGAACAAATGTATGGGTTGAGCAGATGCAGAACAGTCGAATGCTGTAGAGATTGAGTCGGAAGTTTGAATCCAGGCCAGCACTGCGTACACACATCATGGCAAACCCTCATTTACACAATTCAACTTTAGGATTGTTCAACAAATTAAATTTTTAGATTAAAGTGAAACTGAAAACTATTAACACACATTATACTACAGCTTATCTTTTGGTTGCTTTTTTTTTTTTATCTCATTTATAGTATTTTTTATTATTTTAATACACGTGCCTTTTTTTAAATTTCACATAAACTAGATCAATCCCAACATCAGACAAGCAGTAAAAGCTCAAACCAACCAATTACATTGCATTTTAAACCAATTACAAACAATGGGGGATAACAACCTCAAAATAATTATTTAAATTGAGCTTGTCTTTCTAAGCAACCATGACATTGATGTATAAATGAGCAATGAAATTGAAAAAAAAAAGTGGGAATGGTTGGAGAGTGTATCGGGAATGAGGACACTGGGAATGGTTGGAGTATGTGTCGCCTCAGGCTCAGAGTTGTTGTGATGGGCTCCAGCTCCCCATGACCCAGAAATGGAGTAAGCGACAAAAAAAAAAAATGAATGGACGGAGTTTGGCAAAAAAACTATTTAATCATTGGGAAAAATGTGTTTTTTTTATATTGTAATGTTAATTCTTCATGTAATGTACGTAGAAGTATTGGCGAATTCTATGTAGCAATCATTACTATCATCACACTTTTTCAGTACAAGTAATAAAAAAAAACACTATAATCTTAAGTGATTCACAGTCAAGTTGAACGGCGAAAACTTCAGGATTTCGTGCTTCATCCATGGAATCACATTCTGCACAAAGGAAGGTTGCTAAGGGAAACCTGTCAGACTGTCTAATTGAATCCTGCTCTATCAGAGCTGAATTCCACAGGCACACAAAGCCGGGATTATTCCCCATCAGTGTGTTTGCCAGAGCGGAGGGGGTTTAACTCAGAGACGTGGTGATTTTCTCACAAAGCCTTCAGTCCGTGTCCATGCCTGGGCTGCGGCTCTCCTCAGCTTCCTGTCCTGCGCCAACAACACGACATTGGGAACGGCCACTACCCCTGTCCCAAAAATTCCACCGTTGAAGCCCCCCTGGTTTTCTTATGCCAATATTCCATGAAAACCATAATCCGATTGCATAAGTGGAACTTGATTTATTGTGTTAATAAAATGTGTTTTGTTTTCCCCAGGATGAGAGCACACTTGCTTGGAAAATAAAAAGCTTTATTCATAAAAAGAAAAACTGATTTTACAAAAAGTGGGTCTCTAGAGAAATTTTCTTCCACAAACACAGGAAGTAAAAGTGGATGGTTCTGACAGGAAACATTAACAAAAAATATCAATGTAAAAATGCCTTCTGGTTGTTTTACACACAGCCTTGTGCATTGGCTTGCAAATATAGAACATTTAGCAACACTGCATAGACTAACACAAATGCTAAACACAGTTTAACATCCAAATCAATGAATCTCGCTCTGGTAATTCCCGTCTAGAACTGGATGTCTAAAAAGACTGACTTTCAAAATTACACCATCCTTTAAAATTACACAAAGACCCTACTGTCTATATAAAAGAAATGGAATGATGAATTAGGAAGAGTTCCTTCTTTTATACGACTTTAAAAAGTCAGCAAAAAGAAAAATAACTCGCTCTGTTGGTGTAAAGATCAGGAAATCTTTCTCTCACCAGTTTAATAGTCAATTCCGTGGTTGTAGTGGCCTCTGTATTCGTCGTGGTAGTCTGCCTGATACTCATCCTGATAATCGCCCTGGTACTCGGCCTGATAGTCGCTGTCGCTGATCTCGGAGCCGTTGGTCCCGGTGCCCTGGCTGCCGTTGCTGTGGATGGTGGGTTCGGTGGAAGTGGCACAGTATTTGGGGTCGTAAACTTGTCTGCCTAGGCCGTACACGCTCATGCCTTTTTGGGAGGCAACCTTGTTGGTTCCCATTTGCAGTGAAATGGTGGAGTTGTCCAGAGGTTGCACGGCCACTTTCTGGTCAAAAATATCCCTCCTGGTTCCGGGAGCGGACATGCCAGCCTGATGGAGGAGGAAGAATAAATGTTGAAGGAACAGACATTGATTTATTCTTAATCCACATGGAGGGAATTTGCCACAGTTCTGCTCCTGACTGACAAAATCTAATATTTCTGAATTGGTTACCCATTAAACACTGTACACAATTCAAGATGCTTCTGACTGTAGTGGAAGCCTTAAATGGTCAACAGCTCTTCTTAAGCGAGTTTATTAATTTCAAAGTTAGATTTAACTCAATGTCTTCAGTAAAGTCTGGGATTCGAACCATACTGTAAGCTTATGGTCACAAATCTTCTCACCATAGGTCGCAAACGCCCTTTAATTACATAAACCTAGTTACACATAAACACTGGCTAGATGTTCCAAAACCAAAAATCACTATTTTTCTATTAAACATTTTGTTCACAGTTGTAGCTCTCCAACTCATCAGACCATATTTCATCTTTGTTATTCTTCTTGCATTATTGTTCCCTTAACAAATAATTATCTAGTGCCTAGAGTTTGACACATTTTATCCCTCTTATTCTCAATTGAAATGTCCCTGTAACTGTAACTGTATTTTGCTTAAAACAAACTTAGTTAAAACAATGTGCTAAATTAATTCATGGGAAAGGAAAAATATGTTGCCATAACAACAAAATCACTGATGGCAATCTGACCAAGAGACACCAACGACAAACACACACAAACACTACACCTATAAAAGCTGCTGTAGTAGTCATATTGTTCTCAAGCGAATAGCATTATGCTTCATAGCACTTACAATTTCTTCATAAACTGCTTTTTCAATTATATTTCTGTCTTGTCTAGATGTTGCTCTGGTAGTGATGTTTGAAGATCAATGGCTACCCAAGGTACTCATATATAGGTTTCTGGACAGCTGCTTTGAGAAGGTCTTTGGCAATAATGAATAAATGGAACTTGAAACACATGCTGACCTGGCTTGCTCCTTTATTTGTGCCCATCTGTAGGCTGATGGTGGTTTGATCAAAAGGCTTGTCTGCCTGAGTCTTTGGGTCATACAGGTGTCTTCTAGTGCCGTACGCTGTCATCCCTGCCTGACTTGCACATTTATTTGTCCCCATCTAAAAAAACACAAAAGGTAAAATCAAAGATGGGATCTTAAGGCTTGTCTTAAGAATCCATTCCAGCAGGATCTTCAGAGCTCCCTACCTGCAACCCGATCACACATTGACCAGCCTTCATCTTCTCATCATCAAAGTTGCGGGTTTGTTTGTCTGCATACTTCACACCAATGTCAACTTTTGTGTTTAATCCCTTGGTTTTGGCCTGCAAATGAAGGATTAAACCGATGTATTGAAGTACATTAAACGTGAAAAGACAATAAAATGTATTATCTAATGACAGAAACCATGGTTTGACACAGAAACTATAGCATTTTTATGCGTGGAAACAAGGTGTTTACGTCAGAACCAGACAACTTTTAAGTAAATACATTTTTTTACCTTAAAACAGTACTGGTTTTCATCTACTTCCTGCTTACTAAAGCCAATATTATCACAGAATTTCAGGAGTAGACAATGGCTAGCTAAGCTAAGAAACAGAAAACCATCAAACGATTATTACATTCTATATACTATACTACATCTTACTTTATAATACTAAATCCTATTATGCATGTGGCTAAAACAAATTAGAAAGAAAAGATTTTATTACCTTTTTTGTTAAAAAAAACAATGTATTTGCATACCCTGACTATATTTTCTATACTAAAAAGCATACTTCATGTTTCTGTTGTTGCAATCTTCATAAGTCTAACCTAATAAGGGTGTTTTCAACAATTTCAGTTTCAAGTTTCAGCAAAGTTTGTTGCTTTATCATTTCTAATTTCTTTGTAAACTGCTCACCATGCTTGCCAGGGCCAGAAGTGTAGTCTGAACTTGAGTCATGTTCCCGTTTTCAAACAGATCGTTGGCCTCAAAGATGTCGTTGGGCTTCAGGCCATAGACGAGAATGGCTTTGATGAAATTGCCCAGGTTCTCAAGCTACAGTGAGAATTGCAACAAAGACACGTAAAAACATTTCCACATTAGCGATAAAACTCACTGGAGATTTGAAAAGCATCTCATATGAAAGAAGAACACCACTTCCTTCCCACCTTGTGCCAGTTTAGTTTAGAGTTGTTGATTTTCTTCACTGATCCTGGTTGAAGTTTGTTAATGAGTCTAAGACAAATACAAAAGACAACGTATTGTATGTTTTTTGTGGCTATTGTTTTTTCACAATGAAGCTACAAAAGCATCCATAACAACAAAAAAAAAACTACAAGCTTGATGGTTTTAAACTTACTCGCACAAAATGACGCCATCTTTCAATCCCACCTGGAAGTTTTCTCCTATGGGCATCCCAGTGACATCTTCAATCCAGTACCTCAGCTCCTCTTCTTTCTGAAGGTCATATTTCTGAGCGATCTACAACAGGCAAAAGAGAGACTGAAAACTCTTGCATCAATTTGCATCCATTTGTGAAATCTCATATTATATTCCTGCCATTCAAACCAATGAGTGGCTTCTCGTTCTCCATTCAAAGGAGAAACAATGCGATGCATGTGCTTTTCTTTCTTCTGAGTCTAACAAATCAGAGCAGAAGCAAAATCATTTGGCACAGCATCTTCCGTGTCTGGCTAGCTCGAGAACGACTGTTGCCAAGAGCCGAGAGCTGGACAGGAAATTACAGAGCGCTGACCTCTGTGTGAACTCTGAATACAGACACACCTGACAGATCTCAGACCTGCTCTTCACAATTAATAAGTAATGATTAATAATTAGCTTGAACAAATTTTCACATTTTATTTCGAAATGAGGTTTTGTTGTAATTTAGGAAACACTGTTGTGTTTAGATGAATTTATGTTTAGTTGATATGCTTTAGTTTAGATGAAATGCTTTTCCGGTTTGACAAGGCGAATGGATTTTGATTGTTCCGTTTATAAAAAGTCTTACCGAATGACTCAATTGTGAAGAATACATAGACCTACTATTGAAACTCAATCTTGGTTTGGAAAATAATTCCCCATTTATTATTTATTATTTATTTATTATAATTCTTATTTATCTTATTTATTATTAATTCCCCTTAATTACTTATTAATTATTAATAATAATAGATACAATTTCCATAGAGAGAGAAAACAGAGGCGCAAAAGAGGAGTACATAAGAGAATAATAATAAAAGAAAATAGAGGAGTACAGAAAGTTGGTCTGAAAATGAGAAAAAGAGAAATTGATGAAGACAAAAGATACACGCAAAGTGGAGTGACTTGGAAAAGACAGAAAATACATACCGTATTTACGCGAAAATAAGCACCCCCCTGATTTTTCAGGCACAAAACTAAAATTCCATACATTGAGAGGATGACATATATAGAGCGAGGGTTAATATAAATGGCATATGAGAGAGATTTTGTTTGTTTTTACTTCAGTATATATACAGGATGTACAACTTTGAAGCTGTATCCCGTTTTGAACACTTTAGGCTCCAGCTGTGTGTCAACATTCGGGCAACAGGAAATGGGTATGTGACAATGGGAAAACATAAAGCAAAAAGAGATTTCCTTGTGCCAGAATAAACACAGCCATCACTACTCAAGGTCTGCTGATGGATGACAAGCACAGCCCGCATGAATTACACTGCCATTGTACGGTACTTAAACACACCAGAATAGGAAAACATCTCACTTATCACCGGCACTCACAATCTGCTCATCTTTCACCACTAGATCATACGCGCAGAATTATATACTGACAAAATAACACCTTGGAATGGAAAAACATCCTCGATTTTATCCTGCCTTTTTAAGTGGCACACTTCACACAAAAAAGGGCTCGCCAGGACCCCAGATTCCCATCAGTCCAGCCTGTCACAAACCACTTTTAAACCGATGTCTAGTCTCTTCGAATCAAGTCATCCAGTTTCTACACAAAGCAGCTTGTGTTTCTGGGCCTTAGACCAGAGCATTTAAGGAGAAGAGGAAAATATGTAGGAGTACACAGATTCATTCCCTGACTTCCAGACAGAGACCCTTGTTGCTGCTCGCCCCGGAGCGCAGAGCGAACTTCCTGAAGACAGAGAAAACATCTGTATCTGGCCCTGTGAGAACATCACGCTGGGATTTCTGGTTGGCCCGCGCACAAAACATCTCATGCGAAGTAGAAACCTAAAAGAAGCTTTGGAGAACTTCTGCAGACACCATAAAGAAGCCTAACTTTTGTGTCCTGAACAATGGAAATGTTTCTGGGTGGAAATTATGTTTGAATTTAGTTCGGCGAATGAGCAAAGTAAAGAGCACAACTTCATAAACCAGTTATTATTCCTAAATAAGTATCTTGCCGATTGTTTTATTGTGACAAACTGGGAACAAATCCTTTGTGGATGAGGGACAGGTCGTCATAAATTGTAAAAAATGTATATTTGGCAAACTGGACCGTTGAGGCACAGTAGACTTGCTCAAACGGTTGCAGGTCAAATCCTGGTCCCTGGGCGCCACAGCTTAGACTGTCTACTGCTCCTGGCTTGTATGTGTGTGGGTACTTCACTTATTGGGTCAAAACATAGCATGAAATCCTCCATTTCCACAAGATATGGACAGAATCTACAATGTAAACCATTTATGTCCTTATTATATCGCTGATATTTGATTTGATAAAAATATCTTTCTTTTTTCGTCTGATTTTCATCATGTATGTTTTGCTAAATCAAGTATCGGTGTATTATTCGAGAAGCCACCGTCCACATTCCTCGTAATGGCCCTGAGAGAATTTCCTGCTGATATTTGCATGTCTGTTAAAGTGCTAATGAAATCAGCTGGAAGCAAATGTTCCCACACCTCTGCAGATAACATCATGACACACGCCTCTGTCTAACTAACAACAATACACTCACACGGCAACAGGAAATGGATAGTATTCCCCAAGCTTTATCTTAAAACAACCAACACACCTATTTTAAGAACAGCTTTTCTATTTCTTGGTGATGGGGAGCTGGAGACAATCCCAGCCTCTTATGGCCTGAAGGCGATAAACACACCCTGGACCAGCCACAGATTGGAACACACACATTTAACACTCTTGCTCATATGCATATGTGGGCAAAAAGATTTAAAGTTGAACTCCTAGCGGTGAGGCATTACCCCAGCACCATCACACTTAAACAACCAATCAACGTCCAGCTTTATGGTGTTTTACCCAGTGGACATTAGATACAATTAATTAGGCCACAGATAAAAAAAAAAGTGAGAGAATGTCAGGCCAATGTCATTGACATGTTCAACTAATCAATATTTACTAAATTGTCTTCATAATGCATGGTACATGTTAAAACAATAATAATAATAAAAACAAAACAATAAAGTACTTTAGGTCTGCTAACATTGCAAGTTGCACATTGAAGTGTACATACACGTACAAATGTACTGTACTTATCTACTTTACATACACGTGCTGGCTTTCTGGATTAAATAATCCCGAATTAAAAATGCATTTACACATTTTATAAATATAAATGTACAGTAATCTACCACAAATAACATTTGCCGCTTGTAATCGATTCCCGTGTTTTGAAAGTAATTTTTAAAGGCCTTTTCGTTTGTAACATTTTTTATTACAAAAAATGGATCATAACTGTATAACGTAAAGAGCCGATTGGCCAAACCAAAGTGAAAATATTTGTATAAAAAACATATGTAAAATGAAAGAAGATCGCGAGTAAATGTCGATGTGACGCACGCGCACACACCAAACTTTCCACAACTCGTCGACATTAAACATCACTAACCAGAACAAACCGCCATGCAAAACTTTTTACACCATTCAAACGCATATCTGTACGCATTAACGGTCCAACAAATGGGTTTGCGTTTTAAATTGCAGATCCTCGCGACTCTCTGGTTTTCTCTCCCACTCGAGCTCCACCCAAATCTCAACAAAAGACCCTCGACCGACCAAACCCACCCGACCCCAACCTGCGTGCGCTTCACCGCTGGTGGGGCGATTCTGCGGGAAACTGTCTCGACACGAAAGGAAAGATAAAACACGTGTTCTGTTCGGAGGAAATCAAACGCTCATTCATTTCAGAATTGATGCGATCCGTGTGCCAAAGTGTTAAACTGTGATTCTACTTTCAAGAATCTACTTTTCAGTACGCGTTAGTAAAATAGTGTGGCGTGTCGCGTTTTGTAGTTAAACCGGACCTTATTTTTGTAATACTAGACCGAATCTAAAACGCTTGCAAAATATTTAAAAATCTCAAAATATTTATCAAAATCTTCATAACTGCGCATTGAGTGAAACATTCTAAACAAGACAAAACCGTTGAAAAGTTGCAAAACGAAAGCTTACCTTACTTCGCACTTCTGCGGATAATCCATACGCAGGGCCCTTGTTGAACTGAGTCATTGTCTTTTTTCACTCCGATTTGTACAAAAGTTGCAAACAAAAGTCTCCCGGCTTTACTTGCTTGCGTTTGTTTACGAAATTGGCTATTTAAACGGTTAAAGAGCACCAGTGCATGAGTAAAGGCAAGTCAAATCTGACTGCCGACTACCCAACTGAGCGGATGCGCTGTGCAGCTCTCTCTGTTCGGCGGAGCAAAAAGTTAGAAAATGAGCTGCTGCGGTTGCGGTACCAGTTCGTCTTTACGAATTCTACTATGGTAATGGTAGATCAATGCGCAGAAGAATTGTGAGGGGCGGGACGAAATCCCAAGCGGTCACCTGGTTGGCTAAAGGCTTGTGTTGTGAGTAAAAAACAGTTAGTGCGGGCGTTTATCTCATGAATATTAATACATTTCCATGTCGGCCAACAGTCACAAATGTCTGACTTTATTGTCCCCATTTTCTATTTTATAGGCCACATTGGCCGTTCACATGCTAACTTTAGATTTCGCGTTTTTACCTTTAAATTAAAAACGATTATTCTTATTGAAATATTATTTTATACTTATGACGTTTTTACTTCTGACGCTGACAGCAAATCACTGTTTATCCTATTTTTTCCTGGTTGTCTCTTATCAGGAAATAGACGAAAACTTCAAGGCAGTAGAGTCACAGCTAAATATTTTTTTACTAAATATTTTTTTTTACATTTGAGCTAAATATTTTAATATTATTTTGTATAGAGCTTCGTTAAATACACAATAATTTTTGTTGAAAGCTTAAATGTATTTCTTCAGAGTCATGCAATTGCGTTTATTTCTTCTATGTGCTGATAAAATTACATTTCATTTTTTACATGACAAACAGGGAAAAGCTTTTGACAGACAAACCTTTTTTTTTTTATATAAAGTCAGTTATAAGAACATGTCTGACATACAATTTCTAATTATAGTTTTTGATTTTTGTCTTTTTGATCATGTCCCTTTACTGCCGAGGGCAAAACAACAGATCATTAAAGGAATTAGCTTTTCCCTCAGCAAGGCATGAGAAGGATAGGTTTGTCATCAACAGTGTCTGTTCCAATGTCTTCAGTGTCAACTTAATATAACATGTGACCAGACAAAAGACATTTTGAAACAAGGAATAAAAACCTAAAGACAGTATAAACATATAAACAAATGACAAAGGAGGTTGGGAAAATAAATCAATGTACACACATACATTCTAATGTTGCTTTACTTAATGTGATTTCCATTAAATCTAAAATTATGAAATGTAAAATATTTTGTTAAATATTTTTGGAAAAAAAATGACATTTGAGGAAATGGTTGCGTTTTTTTTTTACTGGGGATTTCTACTGGGGACTTGTTAGTCCCAAAGTTTAATGTTAGTTTCTTTTATAAAAAAGATAAAATCATTTTACATTACAGCTTTTCTTAAATCAGTTTTTCTGTTCACACATATTTGGTTTCACCAACAAAGTTCACCACCTAGTGGTGTTTATTTGGAATTGAGTAGAAATACATATCAGAACAAGTGTGTGTGTGCGTGTGTGTGTGTGTGTGTGTGTGTG
>CM051493.1:29423418-29453186 GCA_028031935.1 Paedocypris micromegethes
GAGAGAGAGAGAGAACAAGAAATATAAAGTGGGGACGGGGTGCGTTAAAGAGAGGGAGAAAAGCAGCCAGCGAGATGGAGCAAGCGAGAGCGTCCCCGACAGCCGCTCAGAGCAGCTGAAGTTCTCAGGGTTCATCCTTCTCCTGCTTCATTGTGTTCATGCAAACCTTCCATGGCCAGCTCAACATGGGTCTTTCATAAAGGAAAGGGTAAGTTTGATTGATAATCTGCTTGGCTTTACTGTATATTAACAAAAAATGTGAGTTCATATTAACACAGAAATGCGGTGGAGCAGTTGCTCATATACTATGATTTGAATACGCATAAATAGCTTGTCGCACATCCCACTCTTGCTCTTGCTTTTTTTTTTATTGTACATGTAATCAGAGCATTGCTAGATCTCCGATGGGACAAGGTCGTGCTGGCTTCACTTCCTGCTACTATCAGCTTCCAAAAATCATTGAAGCCTGATGCCTTTTCAAGGGTACCAGGGCAAAGCAGGGGAGGAGTCCGCTCTCAGCCCACCAGAACAATGCTGCAATGATCAATAGCATTGATTTTCTGCAGATTCGTTTCGATCAGCTATTGCAGAAACACGTAGCTGAGGAACCATAGATTCCCTCCTGGACATCTCAGCAGGGAAGTTTGCATCCACCATCAAAGCCGCCAATCACAAGCTCTCGGTCTCATCCCCCATTGAAATGGCGTGAAAGTCACTCGTGGCTCCAAGAAAATCCCAGATGGAGCAATCTGAGACGTGTTTGAAGTGCCTGACCTCTGGAAGATTGTGCGGCTGTGTCAGCACAAATGCAAATGCTTTACACGGGCAGGTTTGGCAGTGGAGAAGTACTGCGGCAGCACAGGTGGTGACTGGACTGTAGTGTAACTGTTCTGGAGTCGCCTGCGCCGTAATTCATCTGAGGGATTTCTCCACACAGGGCTTGGCAGGCATGGAGCCTCTCAGCCTACAGGTGCTGCTGCTGGTTGCCGGAAGCTTCCTGAGCTTCCAGTGGATGTTTCACAGAGGCAGCCCTTGGGTATCTCAGCATCTCTGCCAAGGCTTCCTCAGGCTCAGCCCTACTCAAAGGACAGAGTGGAACTCAAGGTGTCGGATGAGAATCTTCTGAAATGCTCTCTTTTGTTCGCTGACATGCTCTCTCGTGTTTTCTTTACTCCACAGGGCTGTTTCCACCGCACATGCCTTGGTAGTGGGAGCGTTCTGTCTTTACATTTATATCTTCGATGAACCTACTCATAAAGACCCAGTCTGGTGGGTAGAAGCATGGCATCTTTGGGGGGTCATTTTAAAATCCAGGCTGTGTTGTTTTTGACCGTGTATTGTGTTTCTGACTTCTAAATTGACATGACAGGGGAGATGCTACTCTGGTGAAAGTAAACGTGGCCATTACTTCCGGCTACCTGATCTCAGGCAAGTCCATCAAGATGCTTAACTGAATCACAGTAGCTGTTATGAACATGGTCTGGTCTCTTTCAGATCTTCTGCTCATGTGTCTTTCATGGCGCTCAATTGGAGAAAAATACTTTGTTGCACATCACCTTGCCGCTCTTTATGCGTACTATTACGTGCTGGTAGGTTGTGTGTTTGTCTGGTGTCGTCTTTTCAGAATTCACAGTGTTTGCTGTCTTTCTTCAGAGTCAGGGAATATTGCCTTACTTTGCTAATTTCCGCCTGCTCTCGGAATTCTCCACACCGTTTGTCAACCAGCGGTAAGTGGTTCTCTGTATCTTGATTTTTTAAAATAAGATTTAATAAACCTAGGACAAGAAATCATCAGAGATCTAGAAATATACAGTATTTACTTGTATATGTATATGTACTTGTATGTCTCAGACGAAAAAAATAATTTTATATTTTTCTTTACCGTGAAGTTGGTTTTTCAGCATGCTGGGATACCACAAACTTTCCAAAACAAGTCTGATAAACGGAGTTGCGATGGCTTTCACCTTCTTCCTGGTGAGGATTGCGGTCATTCCATTCTACTACAGCCATATGTACTCTGTCTTCGGCACTGATGACTTCTACCAGCTCCCTGTGGGGGCCCGGTGGGCCTGGGTCATTTCCAGCGTGTCTTTAGACGTCATGAACTTCATGTGGATGCACAGAATCATTCGTGGATGTCTGAAAGTCCTTTGTTCAGCTTGGATAAGAAACCCGGGCGATGAGAAGGAAACCAACAAGGCAGATTGACCAGAACTCCAGCACACAAACATTCCACCATGGCTCTGTTATCACCAGAAACACAAGTCTTTTCTTCCAGATTGTTTTCCTGCAACAGCAGTTTTCTTTTCAAACTCTCCACAATCTGAGCATTCTAAGATTCAGAGATCCAAGAATTTACAAAATGCAAGCTCAAGGCCAAACTAAAATATGTAATTTTGAAAAAATCAGGTTATCGATAGGCACTGATTAACTGTAAAGCTGCTATAACGTCAACCAACTTGCCTTTATGAATGCAAACAAGAAAGCAACAGCACATTTGAACACAGTACCGCACAATGTGTGCCTGCTGCTTATGACTTACGGTCTGCTGTTTGTATGGTAAAACGCTGGACTGTTTATGATGTCACACAAGACATTACGCATCACACGCTCATCACAAATGTTGTTTTCTCTAATGATGATTATCGGTCTAATGTTTGTCCTTAAATGAATTATGGTACTGTACATTGCAGCAAGTTTGCAGTGCAGTGTGTTTTCTGCATGTCCACTTCGTGTGGAGAGTATTATTGGGTATATGCTTGAAACAAAAACATATCCAGCTACATATTCAATCATGTTTTTAAAATCTTATAGAATTCTTGTATAAGAGAAAGACTGAGTGAAACGGAAAGATAGTCTTATATATTACTTATAGATTCAATAAAGCTCAACCTTGTTTATCATGGTTCATGTGTTATTTACAAGCTGTATGGAAAACAGTAAACGCACACATGTCTCACTAAGGGGTCACTTTTAGAATATTAATAAACATATACATTAAAAAGACAGCCAAATTACAGCCAAAAATACTTAGATATGGAATGTAACAATTATTAAGGTAAACAAAAGGTTTCAGGCTAATTTGAATTATTATGTTCATTTTTGTTGCTTGTTTGAAAAGCTACAAGTATGGACTCAACCCCAATAAAAAAAATTAATGTATTTGAAACTATAATACACAAGCAACCTGATCTGAAAGTAGACATGTACAGTACTTTGAAACGATGGCGGATTTAAATGAAATCTTAACTTGAAGAAAGGAAATTGTAGACGAGCGTTCGCTCCAATGCTCTAGATGGCGCTGTGCTATGACACGGGCGCCGCACAAAGCACGAGGTAATCCAGTTTCCTGGCATATGATGCGTGTTTCTGTTGGACGACATTGACTGTGGTGTCATGAAGTAAGTGTTCTGTTTGATTTTGCAGCTATAAATAAAGAAAATGTTTTCTCCTGGTAACTAATTCAGTAATTATTGTGTTATTCACGAAGTTTGAGTAATTATTTTTCATGTATGTGAGAAAGCGCGTATGTCATGTAACTAAACTGAACACTCACGAAATTCATTTTTTAAATAAAAGCAGATAGAAGACATGTCCAGTGTCGCAGGTACAGTGAAGGCAGAAGCCATTATGGTCCCTGATTTGAGCACTGTTCCTCCTCCAGGCTGTCCAATGCACCAAGATGTAAAAAAAAGTCAGACAATTATTTCTCCTATTATTTAGCAAAGCTAATTTGATTTGTCTTTAACTAATGCAGAGATGATTATTATCAACAACAGGTTCATCAGAATGTCCAATGCATCATGGTACCAGAGCATCCAGCGACCAGAAAGCATCCGATGCTCCGCAACATCAGGACCGGGCTTATGAGTTTGTGGAGTGTCCCATGAGGGGGGCCAGGACAGCTCCTTCTGACATCAATCCAGCAAACATGGTAAATCACAATGATTTCTGGGGTTTAAGTAGTGAACGTCTTCATATGTTTGCACTCACTTTTAAATTATACAAATGTTTAGGCTACAAATGCAATGTGTGTTCCCCGAGATGGCTAAATGGACAGAGAAGTCCATTATCTTTATCTAATAGTGAATTGTAGTTCCAAGAATAGTAGACTTTGATTGGGCAATTTAACTACATCTGCAGAAACGCTATGTTTTGTTGAACAACGTTGTAAGAACAACGTTGGGCCAATCACGCCCAAGCGTTTGCCTGTTGGCAGGTCTCGCCACTATAAAATGTGGTGTTGGGTGCTGACTTCCTCTGAATATTTTACTGAGCAGTAGTTGATGAAACTCTAAGTAGAGCACAGGCGTTCACTTGCTCCATGACTGAGCAGTCTGCGTCTTTATTGGTGGCTAGACACGCCTGCAGTGTTGATATGAATTGAAATGCCTTTTTTGGCCCACAGTGGGGAAATTGCATCTTACAACAGCAGAAAAGTGAGAGGAAAAAGAGAGAATATACATAAGACACATCTATAAATAAATAATTAAACATACACAATACAATGTCACATACATATACATAAGGCATGGTATGTCATGCGGGGGGTAGGCAGCATCAATGAGTAAAAAAATGTAAGAAAAGAACAATATGATAAATAAAATACAACACAAAAATAGAAATTAAAGTACAATACAATGAAATACAATATGATGCAATAAGATGAAAAAATAAAAATACAATAAACTGTAAGTGGGGGTAAAGTGATCAGTGTCCAGAGAAAGTGACCAGAAAATTAGTTACAAAGTGAGCAAGTGTCCATTGTATAAAGTGACTCAAAAACATAAGTAACGCTGAAAAGTTACAAAATGTAACTTAACAGACTGTTCTGTTTATTGAATTAATCTTGATTATTAGACATGCAACTCTTATTAGACAATGTATTGGTCAGTAAGACTCTGAAAAAGGTGTTGTTGAAAACTGTATTGATTGCTAAAAAAATAAATTTCATTTAGTCGACTTTTTTTTTATTTGAATTAACTTTGAAATTCATAGTTTCCCATCTCATGTACAAATTACAAGTTTTTCTGAAATCACGCAACCAAAATCATATCAAGTTATTTTTAATAGATGCCGCCACCCAATCAGCAACCCTCTCCCAATCAGCCTTTCGCTCTGTCTGTGGCCCGAGAGGAATCCACCATTCCTCGTTCTGGATCTGAACAGAACTGGGTTTATCCATCTGAGCAGATGTTTTGGAATGCCATGTTGAGGAAAGGGTGAGTTTTGGCATTCGTAATCTGCTTCTCCCATTAGAAATACTCTTACCATATTAGTAAATGACTTTTTCTCATCAGTTGGCGCTGGACCGATGATGACATCAATAAGAGCGACATGACGAACATCATCAGAATCCACAACCACAATAATGAGCAAGCTTGGCAAGAGATCCTCAGATGGGAGAAACTCCATTCAAAGTTAGACGAAGGGAAACCAAAGGCCCTTTCATTTTGAAGGGAAGTGTTGATGTTGTGTTTATTTGGTGTCTGCAGAGAATGTCCATGTGGGCCTTCACTTTTGAGATTCGGTGGTAAAGCCAAAGAATTTTCACCCAGAGCGCGGTTCCGCCACTGGATGGGGTGAGTGCATAACATTAAGAGTCAGTTTTCTCTAGAATTGCATCTCTATTTTGATACTTTCATGAGACTTGTTTTTCTAAATAAATGTACATTTGTTTTTATAATTTTACCAGCAGTAACAAATCATCCAATCACGAGGCTGCATCTGCTCTTGTCTTTAGTTGCTTTTAACTTTGTAAAATAACTTGATCTTTAGACACTTCTACAATCGCAACGTGTTCGTTCATTCATTTTAAGCTCATGAAATCCCAGTGGGCAACTGACCAGTATTTAGGTGAAAACTGGCATTACCCACTTGTAAAATATTCAATTCTACGTTTTCTGAAGTAGCATCAAGGCAATCAGCTATATGGTTTCAAACTTCATATAAAAAATGAATCAGTAGCTCATGTACGTTTTCTTCTAGGCATGATCTACCGTTTGACAGGCACGACTGGATTATTGATCGATGCGGAAGAGAGGTCAGATACGTGATCGATTATTATGATGGCCGGCAGACGTCCAGTCACACTACACTTGATGTGCGTCCGGCCTTCGATTCCCTGGGAGCGGTCTGGGACCGGATGAAGGTGGCCTGGTGGCGTTGGACTTCCACGTGAAGCTGCTCATGTTTGCTTTGTGTGAAAGAGATTTTACTTGTCAATAATATGTACAGGTTGTGAACGTCCAACTGATTTCATGCTGTATTTATGATTATTAAATTATTCAATTGTCAAATAACTGATTATTGTCATGACTGCACTTCAATATATATATATATATATATATATATATATATATATATATATATATATATATATACACACACACACACACACACACACACACACACACATATGTGTACACACATATACAGTAAATGTGTTTTATTTAAAGGAGCTATGAAATAGTGCTTTTTTCCTTAACTTAATTTTTACAGTAGTGAGTAAGATTTATTGTAGTGAGAGTTATTTTTTTTATATTATATACCTTACATTAATTTGTTCTTACTTTTTAAAATATGAATAAAAGTTATATAGTTCTATTTTTTTCTTTGTTGCTGTCAGTATGATCTTTATTAATTATGGTTTAAACTACATCTGAATATTATACGTTATCACGTAGACCTGAGTAGTGATACTGTATCAGAGATGTGGTTCCGCACTCCAAGACAGAAGGTGGCGGTAATGAAAATACTGAACTGTAGTTTTCAGTGACGTATGATATAGTTTGTATCAACTGTTTTTATGTCTCCAGAATTTAAAGGATGTCACAAGAAGCGCTTGATGAAATGTCTGTTTTATCAGCCATATATTGTGAACGGGATGAATTCGAGTTGCTGGAACAGTCCGGTAATATCTGATTTATATTTGTCACACCGCTGTTTTTACAACGCGAGAAGAAATATATTAGGAATAAAATGTTTCCCGAATTTAAACGGTATACATTACCTACATTTAGATTCGTTTTTCTTGTGTTGTTATCTTTAAAAGCAGCTAGAAACATTTTTTACACAATAAAAACATCGCTTAAATAATAAATAATCTTTGTTTGCTTTTTAAAATTTTAATTCCATAATCAGTTAATACAAATAGATTATTTGTATGTATGTATTTTTAATTATTTATTTTAAACACAGATCAAATGAGTAAAAAGTCAAAGAAAGATTCAACACTGGAAATTAACAGAGAAAATATAAACTATTAATAAATAATAAAATGTAAAAAATATATAACTACAGAGACAAATAAAAAATTTGATAACCCATTTATTCAAAATTGTAAAACGTTTTGTTGTTTATGGCCGTGAATCTCTGCAGAAAGCACATTTGAATTGTTTCATTAGAAATTATGTCTGCTCTCTAAATGAAAAAAATATGTATTGAATCAGATTAAGCCGCAATCATCTTGAATGGCGTAACATTAATTTAGGCTAAAATGTGCATTTCCGCTGAAAGCCCAGCTACAGAACTACGTAGAATATCTGTGAGAATTAACAAAAGGAAGCGACTGCTCTTAAATATAACTGTATAACTGCTCTGTAGATACACTGCATAAATAAAATGTAAGAGTTTAAAAAGAACTGTGTGGAAGCTGTGCAAATACATCAAATGCTGTATTTTAGTGTGTGATTGACTTACTGAGATAGTAACTTTTAGTATTAGATTGACTAATATTTTTGTGTGTGTGTGTTAAACAGACGCTAAAGGACTTGTGTACCGCATACAAACATCGTTAGAAAGGAACGGCGATACGTTCCCACTGAGTCTTCTTTTCCACATTTGCCCTGACTACCCCAACAGTCCTCCAGATGTCAGCCTCAGTTCAAGCCTCTTGTCAAGGACACAGTGTCAGGATCTGAGAAGCGCATTACTGGACACTGCGCGAGCACTTCCATCAGAACCTATGGTCCATGGCTTGATCCTGTGGCTTCAGGAAAACTTTTCCGACTTGATGAGATCTTTAAGTAGCTATTCCTGTGAAAGCAGATTGGACATGGAGGAAAAGGCAGACACATGGACAGCATTGTTGCATTTGGATCACATGAGAGCCAAAGCAAAATACATCAAGCTGATTGAGAAATGGGTTGCAGAATTAAATCTCACTGGGAGACTTTTCACAGGAAAGCTAATATTGATTCTTCTGCAAGGAACAAAGAGAAATATTAAAGTATGTGCACAGAATTACACAAAGCATTGGTCCTAAAACCCGAAGGTCTAAGTGTGTGTGTTTGTGCGTGTGCGTGTGTGTAAATACACATCACACACTACCTAATGCATAGGTAATGCAGAATTATAGTGTAAAATGTAAAACCACTTGATAGAAAATTAAGCACAGTTTAAAGAAATGCTGAATATAGTTAAAAAGCATAATATATCTCTCCCTATAAACACACTGTTATGTAAACCGAACAATTATAAAAGTTATTGTTTCTTCTCATGCAATAAATTACGATAAATTCTACCTGACTCTTACCTACTTTAGAAAAACACATTCGGCATTACAATGCTATATAAAATCAATAGATTATGAATATGTTTTTGTTCTGTTAGTATTTTCTTTGCATTATTCTATTCTGTGTAATACAACATTTTCTCTGAGCCACTGTAATTTTTACTGTAAAAAAATCAACTTCAGCACAGGAAGTTTTCAGCACTCAAACTATTTTCGATGTTTTCATTTTGAATAGTGTTGAATATAACCAAAGATATCTTTGCAGGAATACATTCACCTCCAGAAGTCTGTGAATGTCGATGTTGACTCCTCTGGGAAGCGGTGTAAAGAGAAGATGTTGAGTGTCTTGTGTGTGATTCCACATCCTGGGAAGACCATGTAAGAACAAATATATACAATACTTTCTTGTCAGTTTATACAGTTTTATACCAAAAAAGTCAGGTGTAATATTCAGTGGAACTTTAATCTTGCACTGTGGAATCGTTTTCATATATTGTATGTGTGACATACACACACACACACACACACACACACACACACACACACACACACAGAGTGATGTGAGCACACACAAACCCAGAGCAGTGGGCAGCCTTAATGGAAGAACCTGAACATTTAAATGAAATTAAAAAAAAAAGTGAAATCCTTAAATTCCCCCAGTGGAAAATTTTGTTTAACACATTGCGTAAAAAAATAAGGTTGAAACAAAAACGAAACATCATTTTAAACTTATTCCTGAGTTCTACAGTTGTTTTTTAGATGTTTGAGTGATCAAGGGTCACGTGGTTCTTGTCATCAGAACATGTCTGTGTTTCTGGCAGGGTTAAGGCACAAGAAGCTTCTTTGTGCTTCTGTTATGGTTTAAAAACGTCCAATCGTGATCTGGTAATTGTGAGGGCCTGGAATATTTGTTCGGTACAATCCTGGTGGGGACTGTTTTTTAGGATGGGCTGTGTATATAATATATAATGTAGGGCATGTCATTTGAATAATGTATGATATTGTGCACATTCCACAGCTGTGTTTGTGTGCTTTTTTTCAGGAAATCCTTTGATGTGAAAGACATTTCAGCGCTCGATGACCTCAAACGAGAGTTTGATGCTGTTGGATTAACAGAGCTGTATAATGAGTTTGTGAACTCGCTAATCTGACAGATGACAGACTTTCAAACGCATTCTGTTTTCGAGAAAGAATTAGATTCTGCATGGATTTATAATTTCATGCACACTATTTGAAGGCAAACATATCAAATATTTATGTACCGTGTTTTATAAAAAGTATATGCCATACATTGTGTTTAATGTGGGTTACAAATTAATTATTTGATACAATGTATCAATAATAATAACTAGTATGATAAAAAAAAAGTCTGTAATTGTTTTGCTAAATGTCAATTGATATTCATTCAAGTTTTAGTTCTCCTAAACTTTGTAAGTTGAACAAAATCAAAATGTTTTTTATTAAAATGTTCCATAAAAAGGCAAATGTAAGTTCAATGTAACAATTTGCACCCGACCTTATTGTGTCTAATTTTTACCAATGAAAAAACATTTTATGAATATAGTTTATAGTTTAATATAAGTTTTTTGAAAATATTACATTCTCACAAAACTCAACCTCAACACGATTGAGCTTTTTTTTCCTTTACAGCAATGACACGGATTAAACACTAGGGGGCAAAAACTAGCCACTTTTGGCTTTCCGTTTCATTCCAGGCAGCATCATTGATCCAAAATGTGTTAAAATGATCATTTTTATTGTGTATCTAAGGGGAAAAAAGTTAACCTCAATGTCCAGCCTATCTCCCAGTACAAAAAGATTCCTCAATATAATTATGACAAAGTGCAGGCTACTGGGAAGATGCTCTTTAAGTACAACTTGTAAATTGAATTTGGCACTCTCACTGACCTTAAACACGGCTTTTAACTTCCAATAAATGAAGACGCATCACCAATTTACTACTGCATTTCTCCAGGTTAATAACTTCTCAGTTTTACAAAACCTTTTGAATAAAAATAAAATCACATTTAATTAGGCAAAAGCAATCCATTCTTGTTCTGTTCTTGTTAGTCATCCGCGCATCACATGAGTGCCATCTGATGTTTTTCCATACACACATACACCGTACAGAAAGCCTGCGAGGGTCCAGAAGCAATTGACATGAAATTACTTTTTTTTTTTTAACATAATTAACAAGGCTTAATGAAAATCACCTCCTCGCCCTTTACAATGATCCAGTCTGAACTATAAATTCACCTTGCCTGACCTTTTCCCTGACATGTTCTTACAAAACAACACTGCTTGCTAAATGTCATCCACTCAGTGGCATTTACTGGTATAAAACCGGGCTTTGATCCGGAGGAGCAGCACACTTTCCTACCTTTCCCAGGCCAAGAGGCCGAGTTCAGCAGCCCTCCTACCTGTTGAATATTTTAATTACGCGCTATTAAAGTGAACAAAGGTTAGGCCAAGCTTAAAATGTATCATCCGATTGACATTTTAATTGGACAAATTAATGTTACATCCATTGCTTCTTGTTTGAAGCACTGATTTGGGGTTCAGCCTCTGTCTGTTGTAACTGAGGAAAAAATATGAATGTACACGACCTGATTGTGACCAACCTGTCGCGAAAAAGGTTGAATACAAGTTTGTGTGGGGGGGTATATACATATTCTGTATATTAACTGAAAATAAATAAACTAGAAATGTGAAATATGTAAACTAGAAAAAATTGAAAAAGGAATAAGATTACGGTATATGTTTTTTTATTATGTTTTACTTCTGTTTTTGGTATCAAAAAAAAAAAGACATTTTCTATACATTATAATTACTCATTTATAAATAAACGAGTTAATAGGAATAAGCTAATCTACGTGAGATTTTATGCAATTTTCTTTTAGTATAGTATAGTTAGTATAGTTTTTTTTTTATCCGTACTATCCGTAAAGTTTAGTGTCTCAAACATTCTTCTTGTGCAAGTGTGTTCTAACTTTTAAGTTATTTTACAATTATTTTTAGATAATTATACAGTGTGTGTGTGTGTGTGTGTGTGTGTGACACAACATCTGTTGGTTGTTAGGACAGTGACGGGAAGGCCACGTCAATTCTTTTCTGCAGTTCTCTAGTGTTTAATCATCTGACGGGTGTTATTGCTGTGATCCCTGGATCTAGATGTGTGTGTCTGTCTTTACTGGGCATTAGCTTTAGATTCTCAATTATTGAGCTCATGGTTCTAATTATGATAATAGCTGAGATGCACTGGCTTGTTTGCATGCACAGACACACGCCGGAATAATATAGTGCATGGAATTGACCACCCTGTTTAATTAAAAGGGAGTACCAAGGGTTTTGTTTTTTTTAAAGGTGAGCAATAACGTCCAGTTAATTATGTTAAAATTAGATTTAAAAAAAAACAACAAACAAGCAACAATGGTGGCTAAATTGATATTTGTTCCCGTATTGTGGTAATTAGTTTTAAGTGAGTTTTAGATAAATATTAGCATGTTGGAACATTGTTGATGCAAATTAATTAAATAGAATCAATTAATAAATAGATTTAATATGCGAATCTGTGTGTTGGCTGAAATAAATGTTTTTTTACTTAATTTACTGGCAACTTAATATTTGCGTCGCGCGCATTATGCGACTAAACAGCAGAGGGCGCTCTCGTCCTGTCTTGATTGCACGTGGTTCTCCCGCTCAAATCCCCTCATTCCTTTTTTAGCAACTGTTACAATTGAAACAGTGATCGACAGCTGGATCAAAATATCCCTCCTGACGCTTAGGTGAAGCAAGATTAGCGCATTGAAAAATGTGCCATACGTGCCCATATGCTCACGTAACGTTCGACTAAGCATAGTCGAATTCCAGAGTTCCTTTTCATTGGAATTTTCCTGATCCCCCTCTCTTCTGTTTCCACTGTCTCCTGGTCTTTGTGATCCACTGCCAAACTTCAAATCCACTGGCTTGTGCTGAAATCAGACTCCTGTCAAGCACTGGTGTGCAGAGCTCCAGATGGGCCGCGGGCTAACGTCCCCTACGGCTCCCGTGAAGCACCTCTGCCTGTGTGTAGGAAATTCAATTAGTCTATTAAATCTCTTCATCTAACTAGAAGGCAAGCCTAAAGACAAGTGACCTGACAGGGCTGGTATCAGAGGAGAAACTGTCAGTCTGTGACCGCTCATATCGCGCTCGCTTGAAAGGTCCATTCCGGTTCTTTTTTTTTTATAAAAGAAGTTCAGTTGACAGGACATTCTGATACTAGGTTCAAAGCACTTTTTCTTTCAAAGCAATTTTTTATGCTAAAAATACCTATATGAGTTTAATTGCATTTTGGTAACCTGTGGTTGTGTCGAGGTCATGATGAAAGGAGAATTCTTTCAATGATTCATAACGTCATGGGTCAAATGTATCAGCTGTTGAGTCTAGAAGCTGAAATGACTTCTTTTCTACAGCTTTAAATTAAGAATTTACCCATTTTCTTTTCTCAAGGTGTCTGACTTTCAGTACAACCTTGTCCTACTTTTTCTGTACAAATGAGAAATCAGACTGAATATTGACGAGACGTGACCAGCCAGTTGATCAATGTTGATCAATAACATCAAGTGACTAATCACAGTTCCTTGTTGCAGTTTAGATGTAAAGGTTATTTTATCTGAAATGACAAAGATTAGATAATGAAAGACGGGAAAGGAAAGTGTTGTACCCTGCTTTGTATTTTTGGTGCAGCATCAGTCTCAATTTGCACCTTTGGCCTAAAAGTCCAGTTGGGGTAAAACTGTAATTTGAAATTTTAGAAGGGAATAATCCACACTTTCTAGACTGCAATTATTTTGGCTCAAACATTTATCGTCCTCATCAAATCTGCTCAAGTTTTCAATCAGCAGACTGCGTCAGCGTCATCGGTGATTGTGTGGTAAACAAATGTTTGAAATCCAAGTATTGCTTGCTGATTCTAATTTGATGAAAAAAATGCCCAAATTTTGTCTCGCTTTAAACAGACTTGAGCTTTCATCCTCATCATCAGTAAAGAATTTTGGTGTCATGTTTTATATTAATTATTTTTTATGAAAGCTGTGTTAATAATTCATCAGGAAGTTTTAAATGCCTGCATATGCTCTCAATTTGAAAAGGCTCATATTAGGTGAGATTACTGAGATTATAATTTAAAATGAGATTACAATCATTCGCGACTATAAACTTCTGCTTGTTCACAATGCACAGCAATTTTACCAAAAATACCAGTCTCAATGCTTTGTAGGTAGAACTGGTCACCTGTAAAATACTGTATACAATTCAAATGTCTCCCAATAACATACACATTTCTAAACTGTCTAGCCCAACTAATGAAATGAGCCTATTTTCCATCACGAGCCATCCCGCTCAATCAACCCAGCTGCTAATAAATATAATTTCTAAAACGTAAACAGGAAGAAGCTTCAGACATTATAAATCACATTACGTCTGACTGATAATATCACAGCGGTACCATACCATGTTTAAAAAAAAAATTCAATATAAGATTGCCTAAACTAGATGCCCTGTACCAAAACTCATGATGGATTGAATGAGTTTGCTTGACGTATTTTTTTCCCAATTAATTTGATCATGACTTTTGTACACACTAATGGAATCTTTTCTTTTTTTTCACTCTCTTCTTGAGGTCTTAAGTGATCTACACTGCTCAGATGAGGGATAGGGCCGTTTCTGGAATGGTCAGCAGGGACATGAGGTCGGTCTGAACCGTTGGGAAAGGTTGGGGTTGTTAGTGAGAGGAATGCATCCATTCAGCTGCCAGAACTACATAAAGTTTAAATGCCTGAGAGTGAGCCGTGTTCTCCTCAGTATTATATTTTATTTCTCTTACAGAGATTTTTTTTTCTGTTTCTATCCACTGTCCACTAATTACTTGATTAGTCAATGTTCTTGTTAAATTACAGACTTTGTTCTGGTTGTTTTCTTGTGTTTACTACAGCTTTTTTGAGGTGGTTGATAACTACCTAAAAATGTTTTAAACAAAACCTTGAGGGTCTCCATAGGTGCCTTGTAAATAAATAGTATTGTTATAAAATGTATTATAACAAATCTGAACTTAAACTTGACAATCAGCCAATATGACATGATTCATGATGCTACAATGTCCAGTTTCTCATAACCAACCACTACCCACAATTCTCTGCACTATAACAAAATGGAGGAGAATAACTGTTTTTGTGGATTCTTGGAGATGAAAGAGACAATTTAGAAATAGAGTTAGAGAAATGGTGAAATTTCAGGAGAAATTTCAGGTTTGGTCAGTTCTTCTGCTTATACGGTTTTATACTTTGTTTATCGTTTTGCACTTAATGTTTTGTGTGTGTGTAAATGTGCTTGTGTGTCATTTAAATATTTGTCGTATTTTCATGTCAATCATTTGTTTAAATGTTTTAAATAATTAAAAGTGCAATGAGAGCTTGATCTAAAAAAATATTTCAGATGTTAAATCTTCTAAATCTCTAGAAAAAAGCATTATTTTGTTTTATTGACCAGGCATTTGTGATTCTTGATCAGCAAGTACAGAAAGACACAAGGTTTCCATATCCAAACCCAGCAAATGATCTACCACTGTATATTAAGCACCCATCAAATAATTTGATCCAAAATAAAAAGTTACATTGAAACAACTTCAAGCCTTCACTAAGGTTTAAACCCCTGACCTTTAATCTTGCTAACACCAGCTCTACTCACTCAGCCGCAAAAAAGCTTGAAAACACCTACCTGTACCAATCAGCGTCTTGTTGCCCGCAGGAAGGATTTTCTCCATGTAAAAATTAAGATTTATCACACACACCATATGACAATAGCTAATCACATCATTGGCAGTGCTGTCAAAAGTAGTTACTCAAGTAAAAGCACGGGTTTGAAAACTGCTTGAAGTATAAAAAAGTACAATGAAAATTTAATGATAAAGGACTACTATATATTCATTTTTTATATTATATTAAAATGTTGCGGCATATAATTAGTTACAATACAATAATTACATAATTTTATTACAATGCAAACACGTGTTTCAGAGTGGAAAATATGCTGATCAGTTTTGTAATGGTGAAAAAAGTAATACTTCAGAAGCTTGCCATCAATGCCTTTTATTGGAGTAAGAAAACTTAACAAATAAAATAAACCAAAATGAAGTAGTAATGCAGCTATTTTCAAAATGCAAGGAGTAGAAAGTACAGATATTTGCATAGAAATTTAAGGAGTAGAAGAAAAAGTTGGAGGGAAAAAATATTACACAAGTAAAGTACGTATTAAAAAACAAAACAATTCTACCTACAGAATTAAGTATTTTTGCTTTGTTACTTGACACCTCTAAATATGGGATATACAGACATATGTAGTTACACTTTCAATACTCGGCAAGCCAGTGTTTTCAGTTCTCCTGAACACATATTTTTGGCCTTTGGACTCACAAGGAAGTGGAGGATCATGCAAACTCTTAATTCTCCAGAAAGTATGGACCCCAGACTGGGCCTTAACTTTTGTCTTGATTGCCGTGAGAAGGCTGTGCCTCAATGCTGCCCTTTTCATGGTACTTTTCACTTCTTTCCTCCTTAAAAAGAGCTACTGACTTTCAGATAGTTCTTGGCAGTTTTGCGCCCAACATGCATCAGATGGCCATTGAGCAGTCTGTGGGCGTATCATGGGCGTTTTGTCTAGGTCTGTGACTAGAATATACCTGAACACAATCTTCCATTTGCCCTCCATCTGTGGAACGGTGTATTGTGAGAAATATCCCATGTCCTGTGAAGATCCGGATGCTCTGCTGGACAGTGCAGATGGCCACAGCCAATGCCACAATCTGCTGGTTGATTATTGGCATTACAGTGGAGGTGAAAGCCAGGAGCTGCTGAAGAGACCGGGGTCATGAAGTCAATCACAGTGCAATTGGGTATCAGTCCACCACCGGCAAAGCAAAGTCAGCAAAGCTTCGGTGCGATCACGCTCGTGCTTTATATGCCCAGCATAGCAGCTCTATTGCTGCATCCTTTTAGTGTTTGTCTATTTACTCAGGTCCGATTGTGCTGTGAAAGCATCTTTCAATGCCTAAGAGCTCGGTGGGATGTGCATTTCCTATTTGTGAGTGGCGGTGATTGCATGTGACCTTCTCTCCACATTCTGATGAGACAGATCATCATTGTGGATCCCAGACACATTTCCAAACAGAGCTCTCTCCTCGCCGTCTCTGCGACCCCTCGCCATAACACATCATTAAATCAGACAGGAAAAATGAGCCTTAGTTTACTAGAGCAACATTCCCCCTAAAATGCTGTTTGCTAGATCTGTGTGGCGTGCGGGGGAGGGTGTGAACGTTTTCCTTCTGCCAAGTGCAAATAAGCAGTTTTGTCCGATATTTGCTGTTGGCAGGGTGTAAACAAAAAGCCGGGCTGCTCCACAAGTTGTTAGGGGCCAATGGTGGAAGTTTGCAGTTTTGTTAGATGTCATTCTCCGGCTTGGAAACAATTGGGGGAAAATGATGCTGGCCGCAGCTGACTCATTCTGCTGGAAAACAAGTGAGAAAACATATTTGCCGATGCCCTTGAAGATGACGATGTGTGCTGCCTAATTGCTGGGAAGAGGATAATTGAGCCACCTGCCAGCTTAATGGCACATTTTCACATGTGTCACCTCGTCCCTTTGAGATGCTCAGATACACACAAATTCGTCAGCCTGAAATTGCAGAGCAGACAGAACTTAAATAACTGCAAATTTTCCATCAGACGCCGTTGCTTTTCATTTAGGTGCCAAGTTCGTTTCTGAAATGGGACAACTTTGATTTGTATGATTTTGGCTGACGTTTGGAATGCTGGGTTTAATTCAATGCCAAACTGGGATGTCACCCATCCAACAGTGATTGCTTAAAATACTTGCTTATCACGTTTATGCAAAGTGTCTGGCTTTCACATTCACTGCATTAACTTATTACTGTTTTTGCTACAGTTAAAAGGGAAATATTTAATTGATTGAAATCTAAAACTATCAGTAATAACTGATTTCAATAAAAGTATTTCATGCATTGCTAGGCTGGGACCTGGAGCTTGCTATGTCTCTTGCTTGGTTATATTAAAATATAATATGCTTTTTAAACTCAGGTTAAAAAAATTACATGATTGAGAATAAAACAAAAAGTCAATATTATCAGTCCACTTAAAATTAATTATTAGTTTGATAAAAGTTAAAAAAAAAAAAAAATACTTCAAAGTGTTTGAAACTTCTCCTGCTTGGTTTGTTTGGTGTAATCATCATATTGTCACAGAACCACGGACTACGTTTCCCATATTCCCCTGTTCCTGTTTCCGGTCATGTGTGTAGTCACGTGGTTCATGTCTCACCTGTTGTTTATTAGTACCTCGTTTGTATCGTTATTTAAGTCTCACCGGTCTCCATGTTCTTTGTCGGTTATTGTCGTCACACCTGCGTATTTCAGTGTCATGTTTTCCCGAGTTCGTTCCGAGTTGTTTGTAAGTTAGCGTCATTGTTTTATAAGTAAAGTCTCGTTTTTTGTTCACCACGGTCTCCGGCTCCTGTTTGCACCGAGGACCGTGACAGAATAACCGACCGCAACCGAGCACGGATGATTGTTGAGACTGAAGGGGTATGTACAGCGGTTTGCATGAAGATCTGCAACCGAGACTGATGCCGGACGGCCCGCGAATTTGGATGTTTCCAATTGCTGCCGCGAGCTCGGAAATCTGCCGGACGCTGTCATTACCCACGACCAGCTGGACAGATGCGATTCAGATGTTCCTGTGTTTGTCGTCTTGTTCCTGTAAGTCTCGCTTCGCAAAGTGTTCCGCGAAGGAGACCCTGTTCCAGGTCCCAGTGCTCGCTCGGCACGAGTTTCCGCCAAGGAGACTGGGATATTCCCACCCTCCCTCCCGTTTTGGAACATCTGTGCTCCGCAGGGGCCTCGGACTGGTTCCCTCCCCTTGGACCTGTGGACCCTGCATCCTCACCTCCAGTCTCACACCACCTGGCACACCACCCTGCGACCATCCGAGGACGTCGTCAGGCTCCCTCGTCCGGTCGGCTCGACCTCCTCCACTAGGACCTCGGATATCGCGGGCGTTATCCGCTCCTTCCACTGTGTTTCTGTGCTCCTGCCTTCCTGCTCCACCCCGGTCGTCGTTCCGTCGGCATCGCCTCGGGCCTTCGTCGCGCATCCTCCCCCCGCTGCTGGTCTGCATGGAGGAGTTCCATCTAGTGCGGGGCCCTGCGGGTGCGGGACCCTGCGCCCTCGAGCCCGGCGCTTCGCCGATGGGGTGGACTAAGGCGTCGGGAGCCGCCTTTCGGAAGGGGGGAGTAATGTCACAGAACCACGGACTACGTTTCCCATATTCCCCTGTTCCTGTTTCCGGTCGTGTGTAGTCACGTGGTTCATGTCTCACCTGTTGTTTATTAGTACCTCGTTTGTATCGTTATTTAAGTCTCACCGGTCTCCATGTTCTTTGTCGGTTATTGTCGTCACACCTGCGTGTTTCAGTGTCATGTTTTCCCGAGTTCGTTCCGAGTTGTTTGTAAGTTAGCGTCATTGTTTTATAAGTAAAGTCTCGTTTTTTTGTTCACCACGGCTCCTGTCTGCACCGAGGACCGTGACACATATAAACAAAAAATGGTTCAGTTGACATATTTGTAACGGCCGCTACATGTTTTTGTTACAATGAAAATGTCGATTTGACCCGACAAAATGGAAGCTAAAAATAGTCAGAAAGATCAAATGCTATTTGTTTCTTTAAAACAATGAGACATAATACACTGCAGTCTCAGACTCACACACTCTCTCTCACATAGGACGAACCCCCCACACACATACACACATATACACACACACACCTACACACACACACACACACACACACATGCACACACACATACATACTGTTTGGGGAACTTTTTGGTTTTGGATACTGATATGCATAAAAAGGTCCCTATTGATGTTCCTCTGAAACGAACATACCATGAAGTTAACCTATTTTTTCCTGATTAACCTAATTAACATAACTTGCAAAAGAACATGTAAAAATATATGCAGTGTCATCATTGACAAGGACCAAGGAAATTAGTTTGGAAGTGAGGGTTAAACAGTTATAGCTCACGAAGATTCTGAATGATCCTTGCGTTTATCAAAGAGATGTCAAGCGTCAAGAACTGTAGTAAGAAGCATTATCAAGAAGTTTAAAGAGAACACCTGCTGTGAACAAGATAGAGAAAGGTAAGATGAGAATCGAAAAAAAAAATGATAGTGAGAGAAGTTCCCAATAGCAACTGACTCTACTTTTAAAGTAGTAACTTTTGAATGCCGCCAAGCTAGAATGAAAGGACGAGCCATGCATTTTGGAAAAGTGCCCTGAATTTTGAAATAAATTCCCAGTAGCTCAGTCAGTAGAACGTTTGGAACACCAGATCATGGGTTCGATTCCCAGCGAAAGCAGAAGTTGTGGATTAAAAAACAAAAATATTGTACAGACTTATCTTTATATATGCTTCCACTAGGAGACAATATCAGAAGCCATCGACACAGCTTTCATTGCTATGCTGATGACACGCAAATCTATATTTCCAAAAGGCCCAATGAAACCTTACAATTTACTAAAATTTTAGATAATAGTGATCATTTTAGTGATAATAGTGACTGAATGATGAAAAACTTCCGGATGCTTAACTCGGACAAAACCAAATTATTGCTTATTGATTCTAACCTAAAACTAAAGGATCCTGAAGCTAATCTAAATTACACACAGTTTATGCCCCGCAGGACACAACGTTCGTATTCATCTTCACCAATGACTTTGTAATGTTAGCATCCCAGAGGAGCTTGCTCTTTTTTTTTTACTGACTAATTTATGAGCACAGATAAATAATGGATATTCTCTTTTTCTTTTTTTCCCCTAACTCGCATAGTGAATATGCGTTGGTCACAAAACTAAGTAAAGCACTATATAAATAAACTTGAACTTGTAAGTCGCTTTGGATAAAAGTGTCTGATAAATGACAGTAATGTAAAGTCAGATAAAAATCTGGTCTAGACGAAACTAGAGCGTTTTGTTCATAGAGACGCTCTATATTTGAAGAAGAAGTTAGTATTATTCAACCACAACAACACTGTTCCCACAGTATAATATGGTGGTGGAATTATAATGCTGTGAGGATTTGTGATACTGAGATTTTTGCCAGAGTTGAAAGAAACATGAAAATGAAAGACTATAGGAAGATTTACTAAAGACTACATCATAAAAAAAACTTGTTGTGGGCCGGCATGGTCTTACAGCATGATAAAGACCCAAAGCAGACCTATTTCTGGTTAAGAATTACGAACCTCCAATCGAGGAATATCTGTGTGGCTCTCTTAAGTTCTGAGTTTGTGTCAGAAGATCAACAAATCAAGCAAAAGTTATCAAGCAAAAGGGATAACCAAGGCAAAAGCAGAGGGATAATCATTTGACCATTAAGCCTTTTAAAATTCTTTGGTGATAACAATTAACAATAAATAACAGTAATTACTATTAATAAGTTAACAAGTATTAATAAGTACTCTAAGAACAGTACTTTAAATGTCCATGAGGTCTAATCAATGTTAACCTTTCAGTAAAAACTGTATTATGTAAATGAATAAAACAATGTAAATCCATTCATCCTCCATTTTCTACCGCTTATTGGGAGATGATCTCAGCAACTTTGGCCCTGAGTATGGATACACACGCTGGATTGGCAACCAACCATTTGCAGAACGAGACACACAAACACACACATTTTAATGCATGAAGTACATCAAAAAAAATTACACCGTTTCCTATTGTATCTGCTTTATCGGATTACACAAGTAGTGGCTTAGCAAACTGTTCTCAAGACAATCACTAGAAAGTTTAAATCATTTATCTTTTAAAAGTGCATCACATCACTCTTGGATTTTTTTTTCCGAGCATAGATTGTTTGATTTATATCCCACTAGTGTGGGAGTTCGCATTAATTAGCAAAAATTAGCATTTAAAAATTCTGAACATTTTGTGTCATTTTAGTGAGTGTCTGTGTATGAGTATACAAGAGAGATTTTTAGATTAATTTGCATCTTGGCATTTCTAATCAGTTTCTTTAATGCAGTGATGTCAAAATTCACAAAAATGATTGCACCTTTTGTGGGCTGAACACGTTTCTCATTTAAACTCTTTGGGGAAGTCTGTTATTATTAGAACTGTAAAGAACACTGTTAGAACAGTGCGATGTGCTCTCAAAGTTACTTTCCTTATATATTTAAAAGCTTTTATTGACATAAAAACAAGGTAAATCTTTATGCACAGCATTTCAGACGGAGAGATCACTAGTTTGGCTTATTAAAATTCAAGATTTGAACCTTCGGGGAACAGAAACTGTTGACTTTTTGAACACGACTACTTTTTCTATAGAGACATAATATATTAAATGCAAATACCACAGAGGTGACTCACTGAAAGTAAATTTCACGGCTGACGATTTTGAAAAGAAACAAACATTGCATTTTCATATTTCTCTTTACCCGTATGAAATATTTGTTTTAAAACTTCCCTCATGCATGATGCCTGCAGGCTTTTATGTGCCTGGATGCTTGAACTTGTTTCCATAATTTAATTATGTCGATATCACTGCAATTACAGCAACAATGCGATTACAGACAAACCTGGCAGCTGTTCATTATGACCAGCACTTTATGGACGGACCCTAATGCAGTGCTGCATTGAATACACGCCATGCAAATGCGCTTCTCTCATTACTCATAATGAGTTGGACCCAATGACCTCTGCATCATTTGAATATTGAATATGCCACAGCAGACTGCAGTGTCCATTATTGCCGGATCTGTCTCATACTGTAGGTGACAAAACGCTCATGTAGATTTGAATAACAGATGATCTAAGTGAGGAACAGATGATGCTCTTTCACTTTGCGCTGCGCTTGGGAGTTTATTTATTTATTTCGGTTTGAATGTAAAAACAGGTAGCACAGACGGCCGGAGGCGTTAACCACATGTTTAACTAAAGCACTGATGCATACCTAAATTTTAATCATCATCTACAAACAGCCCCATAGATTTAATTCCTGTCTTAAAAATAGAGGAAAAGTGATTAACTGTGATTAACTGGTTTATTCAATGACCATATAAATGAAGTAAATGAACCCACTGACTGCCCTAAATAATCATACAGTACTGTACTTCTTGTGCTATGTGTGGATTTTTTGCTGAATTGTGATACAGTAGTTTATAAACCCACACAGACATTCAGCACATGAACAACAATCCTGGCAACGTAACACCTAATGTCTGTTATGTACCGCAAAGTAACAGTTGACAACTCTGGAATCAAATAAGACAAATTACATTTAAGTCCAAACTTCTCCCTGCCTGGACTCCACAGGCATTTTTAGGCAGCTCAGAGACTTGGGAGACAGGTTTGAGTCTTTTTCTCAGTCTCCTTGTAAAAACATGTCACTATGGCCACTAGGGACCATATCAAAACTGTGCCATCCAGAGTAGTTACACACAGTAAAAGGAACACACACAAAGCCGGAGCAGAGGGCAGTCTTGCTGGGGGGTATATGTGGGTCAGTGTCTTGCTCAAGGATACTCAGTTGTAGAACCAGCCAGACCGGAATTCGAACCAGCAATGCCTGTGAGGAGGGTCCAATTCCACACCGCTGGACTATTTAGTTATATAGTGGGACACGTCACTTTGTCTTCTCTCCATAAGATGTTCAAAAGGCATCTGATAAAGATGCTCGAGCCATCTCAGCAGACTCTTCTCAATATGGAGGAGCACCAGCTCTACATCAAGAGTCTCCTGAAAGACAGCATGCTTCACCTTATCTAATATACGGGTGTGCAGAGCCACCTCAGGAAGAAAAAAAAAACATGTCAACTGCCTGAACTATTGAATGTGATATTGTCCTTTTGGTTGAGTTTCAGAGATGCTGAGACTGAAATTGTTTACCAGCTCCAGCACAACAGAGCAATGCATCATCTGCATTATTGCCAAATAAAATAATAATACATTCAACCACAGAAGATGCTTTTCATAATTTGCATTCCTGTATTAGGGAAGTTTAAACCAATCTCAGTAACTCTGGGCCTGAAGGTTGGTGTCACACTCTCGTCCGGGAAAGCGGAGATATGGACGAGAGTGAAGGAGAAAGAGGAAACAGAGTTGGGGATGGTTCCGATTGACAAAGTGATTTAATGACAATGGTGAACACACAACAATACTAACACTGAAGACGAGGAATCTGGGACGACGAGTAACAGGGTTGAAGACGAGGATTCTGGCGACGAAGGTGAGTCTGTGTGGCGACGAAACACTGTAGATTCAGAGACGACAACAGACACTGAGGAGTGAGCGATGGGAGTTTAAAAAGAGGGCAAATGAGGTGATTCAGGTGGCGTGGATGATTCTGGAATTGATGAGGGGAATCCTGGACAGCTGTGCGGTGAACTTGACTGTGGTGATGGTGACGTCACAGATGTCGGTGTAACAGTGGGATACACACTCTGAATTGGTGGCCAACCAGTCTCAGAGCAGGACACTCCTATGGTCAATTGTTCAATCCCTTGAAGTTATGTTTTTGGACAGTTGGAGGAAATCTGAGACCTTGAGGAAACCAATACACACTCTGAACAGAAAGGCCCAGAGCAGATTTTAAAATTTAAGTAATTCGTCTCACATTATAAAGTTACTTTGACTAAGTATTTTTTTCTAAAAGTAAAATTTTTTCTAAAAGTCAAAAAGCGTAGGAAATGGTCTGCTTTATTGCTGCATGGTTACTGGATTTGCCCGAGTGACTTATGGAAACCGAACCATTACAGAAATTACCATCCTGCTGTATCACCACTGGGCTTCTGAGTGAGGTGCTTAACCTCAGCTTTCTTCAAAGGGAGAGCCGCTGCAATTAGTCTTCCGCAAGTTACTACAGTTGCAAGCATCAACTAAATTCCTATTATTTTGCTGTGAGTTACTGTAAAGCCCCTCTGACCCCTCACTTTCCCTTGAATAGCACCTGATTCAACAATACAAGCCTTCACTTAAAGGCAGCAATTTGTGACCAGTCAGGTCTGCTTTGTCTGTTTGAAACAATTGCGGTTTCATTTACTTACCCACTCACATTTTCTAAGCACTTGGCCCACGATCATGCTAACTAATGCTATGATGTGTAAATCAGTCCCGGTTGTTTTATTGCTTAAACGTGTTTTGTGCAAATACTATATGGAAATGTGTGTAAATGTTCATCCAACTACACATTTACAGACAGTAAAAAAAGTCAACAAACACAAAAGATTCCCAAATCTGATTTCCATCTTTCAACAAAGCTTACAGTGGTGCCTCCGTACCTGGACTGGTTATGACTGGTCCGTAAACTAGTCACTGAGAATAAAGTTGCCAAAAACATGTACTAGTTTTTTTACACTTTTTTAACCTACTTATCTCAGATGTATCTCAGATAGATTCATTTATCATTACTGTATTAGAAATCTGGAGCCTGAGGACACGTCACACCACTGTTAGACTCCTTACAATGGCTATCAGTTGCTGATAGGATCAAGTTCAAAGTTTTAACTTTGACCTTAAAAAACATTTACCAGAGCTGTACCAGATACAGGTTTATTCTCCTTAGTTGTTCCTCTGCAACGAGGATTAACATCTCTTACAAGACCTTTCTCTCATTCAGCATATTTCTGGTGTAAAAACCTCTCTATTCCAACTAAAAGCTCAACTACCTTCATGAATCACGATATAAATGTTTTTTTACACCCTCGTGGATGTATTTGCACTGAAGACTGAGCGCATTCACCAGCCCTTGACAATCTCTCAAGAATATGCTATAAAAAACACTGACAATCATAACCTTTGTGTTTTTCTTGAAAGAAGGATGGATGGACGGACACACAGACAGATGGATAGATCCTTATCAGGAACCATCCAGTTCTGCATGTGAGACTGATCTGACCACCAGCACTGTGGGCAAAAATAAAAAAATGCGGTGTTAATTAGCTGAGCTGACCCTTTTATCACGTCAACACTAGAATTATTTCATTGAAGAGAGAGAGAGAGAGAGGCAGTTTCTTTCTAATGTATTGTTTAGTATTTGGGGAATGCAGCACTCTCTTTAGAAATTAATGTCATGGATCAGTCTTAATTAGGCTAAAACGGCCAGAGAGCACACACATATGTACAGATAACACTTAGTATGAAAGCACAAAGAAAAGACCGTTGTTTATGACCCCATGATGTGTTGCTTTTTTTCACGTGCGGGCGAGCTGAATCGCGCATGCATGTCTCACAAAAGATTTAATTCGATCATTTTTTATTTCCTCCTCTTTGTCTTCAGCAGGCTTTACAGTCAAAACTCGCCCCGCCATAATTATTCCAGTCCATCACGGGCGCATGATAGCTGATCTTTTTTATAGGCTTAATATAATTTACAGGCTTTAAAGCGCACCCACAGGTGGCATGTGTTAGATCTTGACTGTTGCAATCAAGCAGTGTGACATGTTGTGATTTAACAAGCTGTGGGAGGCTCGCGGGGTAAAGAGACAGAGCGCGGGTAAAAAATAAAAACCCATGTGGAAAAGAGGGAGAAATGTTCACTGTCAGTGGCCTTTGTTGGGAGTTGAACGGAGCCTTGTTGCTTTTGTCTTCACCGACACAGACATGACTTCTGTTCAGTCCACAATGTCTGAATTGTCACTGTTGCTGTCATGATGTATTGGTGATTTTCTTTTTGCATGAGAGAAATGGGGCGAGTACACAATTTCTATCTGTCTGTCTGTCTGTCTGACTTGATTTGCATAATATACTGCCAAATTTGTATTGTTGCAGTTTGTGCCCCTGTGTGCAAAAATATATATATTTTTATTTTACTCTGTAATTATTTTTTGAATACTGGATGTCGTATTAAATCATAGAAAGGTCACATCTGTGTTGATTTTAAATAATTTGTAACAGGATAAGTAAAATCTCAAGTTTTGCAGTTGCAACAATATGTGAATTTCCCTAAATCTTTTGTATATTTAAACTGGTAATCTTTTCTGGCCTCTAATTCTCCATCAGTTTCACTCTGTCTTTTTTCTGTGGCAGTTGTGGTCCAGAGGTAGGGAGTTGGAGGTGGCCTTACAGGTTCGCATCCCAGTCTGATTGCTTCTACAACGGTGTCCTTGAGAAAGACACTACAGTAACTTCCACATTCTCCTCGACATCATGACTTAAGGCTGTCCACTGCTCCGGGTTTGTGTGTGTTCACTTCACTGTCTGTGTAACTTCACTGGATGGTTTCATTCAGAGCACTTTGATTTGGTCCCTAATGGCCAGATAGACAGACTCACTCAAAGTTATCAGACTAACATATTCCTTTCTGAGTCCAGTTTGTCGCTGTTAACCTTCTCTTCATCTTAATACCACACTTTTTTGCTGGCATTCTTTGAATAAATTTAGCAGAGCAGCTTGAGCTTGTTTGTTCCTTTGGTTTTGATGAGAATAGAAGGTTATTGTCTGGACTCTCCGGTAAGATCTTTGACATTCTCTCCCGCGAATCAAGCTACTTTAGTCTGATGATGACACAAAGAGCAATAAGGAAATGAAAGAGTGTGTGCGACCAGGTGTCAGCCATGCTAAACAGACCCTGAGCTCTTTGAGCCATTTGATTCTGAACTGTCACACTTGGTGTAGGTGGATTCTTGTCATTCCAGACAAACGTATTGATTGAGAGCAGTGCGTTTGGGAGGGAAGGATCATTAAATTAGCCTTTCAGGGGACTGGACAGTTGAAGTGGGCTTTCACCCCTCTCTCAGGCTCTCTGTAAACTTGCTGGCAGCAGTAGTGTCAATATAAGTCAAAACAGTTGACCGTGACAAGACTGTGTAAATGTAGTACCATCGAGAACATTTGATCAATAAAATCAGATCGATACACTGTGGAAAAACCATTTGCAGGTTACCTTTCTCCTCCTCAGTTTTAGAACTAGAATCTTAATGAACAGTTGTTTGTACAAGCATTGCGATCACTCTGCTGTTCTTTGCTCATCTCACTGACAGAAGGTTTGCTTGATTGGCATTTATTTTAGATCCAGACATCCAGCCTAACTTAGGGAGACAGGTCAAAATCTTTCAGATTTTCTTTATTTGCTTTTGTTTTTGTTTTTGTTTTCCAGTTGTAATCTAGTACTGCTCCTTGCTAGAGCTGTGGAAAAAAACAAAAACAAATCTATCGGGTTTAGATTATATTAGATCAGGGGTGTCAAAGTCAAATGGTCGGAGGGCCAAATAAAACATTTTGCTACAAGTCGAGGGCCGGACTGTCTGAATGTTCATTGAAATCAAAATTTGACCTACTGAAAACCTAACAAATATATTACGATTAGATAAATAAAGCAATATTTTCTTATGACTGTCAGTAATTTTTAATTTTCAACACGCTGGCACAAAAGACAAATATGTCAATACAAAAACACCTCATTACATGAACATTAAATGATCAATGAATCAAGGCACCATCAGCTATATTTTCTCATTTATCAAAAGTGGGCTGAATTTAAGCAACTTCAAAGACATAAATAATATCAGCAATTTTATGCCATTCACTCGACTGATATATATATATATATATATATATATATATATATATATATATATATATATATATACAAAAATCTATGAATCTGAAACAAGACTTTCGTCAAGGAAAAGTCATATGTGCAGTGAAAACAAATATTATTTTACTTTTTGAACAGAGTAAAGCTCTAAATGTGTTATTGCACACTAATGTTCACTCTTTTGAGGCTGATGATACTTGGTGGTGTCTCATCTTTTGTACAAGCTCATCAATGTTTGGGGTCAGGCTAATGGGCTAATGACCGCTAATAAATGAGGAAATGAAGTCGCCTCTTGCTCGGTGCATCACCGTTGTATTGTGGAAAATGTAGTTTTGGTGCGTACATAATATCTGGCCGGATCTAATAATAAATTAATATCATCACGCGGGCCAAAAAAACCCCACTCAGGCCCGCGGTCCTTGGCCTTGACATATGTGTATTAGATAGATAGGGAGGAAGAGGGAGACAGAGACAGAGAGAGAGAGAGAGACAGAAGAGAAAATGAAAGAAGTAATGAATCTTGGGAGTAGGAGAAAAAGAGTTTCATAGAGAGAGCAACAAAAAGAGGGAAAGAAAGGAAGGAAGAAAATGAACAGATCTTTTGTGGTGAACAGAGAAACTGGTACTCTGGAAGTTTCCAAACATTATGTGTTTTATTCTAGTGTTCTGTCTTTGTTTTCTCTGTCGCGCTTGGAGTTTTGTTGTGTGATGCTTTATCACTGTTATCGCTGTGGATTGATTCCTAGTCTTCACGTTCCTGTTCTACTGAGATTTTGTTATTACGTATTTGGATCTGCCGCTCATGGCAGTTTTTGTTTGTTTTCACTTTTGTGTTATATACGATGCAATTATTGTCCCACTATTTGGTGTTTCTTTGCACTATTCCTAGAAAGAGAAACTAAAATAAATGGGGCTGAGGTAAGAAAAGAGAGGTCAAGAAAAAGAAAAGCACAGAATGAAAAAGAAAAGGTAACGAAAGAAAGGAAGCATACATGGCAATTTCTCAGACAGAATCTTAAACCATCTTCTACTTGTTTATTGACTGCCCAGTTGATTAGATTGTGTATATTTACTGTATATTTATTACTGAATTATTATTGTATTTCAACACGTTTTTTTTTATACTGAAACCTCAACCAACCAACCAGTGAAAAAAGAAGAAACGAAAAAAAAATTCAATGACTCATCTCATGATGCGGGCTCCCTTCATCATCGCAGACTGGATGAGCTAATAATTCAGATTTTGACTTAGCTTGCAAATCACATTTTCATGGATTGTCAAAATGGATTTAGAGGAGCTCCACATTTGTAGACGGCATGAATTCTAAATAGGTTTTTCCTAGTCCTACAGGAAAATTCTACAAGTGAATGTAGGATATGTTTATGTTCTTACATAATTCTGCAGACAAGAAAACCTTGATCCAACACACACCTAATGCTTTAGAAGTGTTAATCTACACACAGCGTGTGAAGACTTTCTGAATCACAAGCAACCATTCTGTTTAGTGTGCATCTATCTATCTATCTATCTATCTATCTATCTATCTATCTATCTATCTATCTATCTATCTATCTATCTATCTATCTATCTATCTATCTATCTATC
>CM051493.1:29464998-29481228 GCA_028031935.1 Paedocypris micromegethes
TATATATACATATACAAACTGTGTTTGTGTAGTGAACAAACATATATATATATATATATATATATGTGTAATTGTTCACTACAACATTCATGTGACGTGTCTCCAGCCATGTATGACGTCCCAATGATGATTTATGGGTAAAGCGTAGAAATGTTTGCTTTTTACAAACTAAAAATGTTAAAGTCGTAGTATTTATTGCATTGTGAAAAGTCAAGTGTGAAAAGTCAAGGATGATGCAACAAATGAAACATAGTCTCATAGAAAAAAAGTCTTGATTAAAGATAGGATAAGGATAATCTTTATTGTCATTGCACAATGGTGCAACGAAATTAAGGTGCATGTACAGAGATAAAAAGTATAAGAAGAATAAGAACTAGTCTGTGCAAAAAAGTAATAAACAATGTAAACTGTACATGTAAACAAAGTAGTAAACAAAGGCAATGCAAATATAGAAACACTGGGGACATATACATACTTATACACACACAACACACATACATACATACTTATACACACAACAGTAAACAAAGGCAGTGCAAATTTAGAAACACGGGGGACATATACATACTTATACACACACACATATCTTATACATAAGACCATCTTAATTTCAATGAATAAATGCAATGACTATTTAAAGATATTATGATGCATTAAAATTCCGCAAATACCATAAACATCGAAGTGCTGTAGGTGAGAATGTTTGTAGATGCATCTTTTAGCTGTTCAATAATTTTTCCAACATTCTTTTAACTTCATTAGAACTTGACAGGTTGTTTGGTTCAAAAATGAAAATTAAAAGCAAGTATTTTTAAGCAAGGACAAACGGGAAGTCATTAATATGAGCCCACATCCATTAGACTTCACATGCTGCAGAACACAGTTTGTGTGTGTGTGTGTGTGTGTGTGTGCGTGTGTGTGTGTGGTGATGCTTTCTGCCCTTCTAGCGCTCGCTTTCTGTAAAGACTCGTCGGGTTTCAATGTACTGAAAATGAATCTGTGTGGCAGAATGAAGAAACCTGGCTCCTGTTTGTGAAGACCCATTCTCCAGGGATGTAGGCAGAGGTTACGGGGTTAATGAGATTTATTTGTACAAGCGTTTTTTTAGCTGAATGTCTCCATGGAAACTGCCTCTGTGTCATGCACCCGTGGAGATAAAGACGTGTTTGCATGTTGTAAATTATGAGACAAGACACGCCTCACGTAACTTTAAGAATTGCGCGAGAAAGTGTTTGTCAAACACACGGTTAAATCCATCATTTTGTCATTTATTCCCAGGCCTCAAAACAGCTAGTTAATTCTGATCTAAATAAAGCAAGTCTTAATGAATGCTATTTTAATAGACACCAGACAAAAACTTGTACCTGTCCAGAATTCAGAGATTGTGTTTCTCTTGCTTTGAAAAAGTTTATTAATGTATTAAAGCATACATTTATATAAAAAATAAACCAATTAACAAAATATTAACAAACTTTTTTTTTATCTTTCATATGCATATACATATTCGTTTTGAGACCAAATTATCACCTGCATTAAAAGTCAACCTTGTTAGTTTTGCTAGTTGCTTTAATGGTATTTTTTTAAAGACTGCGACAAAGTTATTATAAAAAAATAAACACTGTCATACACGCTCTTGGTTGAAAAAGATGGCTTGAGAGATTCAAAACAATACAGACAAAACCAGATATGTAAATACTTATTTAATGACAAAAGCTATGAACGTGAACTAAACTTAAACTAGCATAAATTCTGCAAATCTACACTGCATGACCAGTCAAAGAAGTGATTAAATGAAATAAATAAATGGCAGAGCCCATGTGGAGCATGAATGAGAGTGGACGTCAGAGGCAGAATGTTGATTAAAGTTTTTCCTGCTAATATTCCGTGTAATTGGTTTAGTATTACAACCTGTCTCTCTCCGTATTCCCCTCACTACTCTCTCCTGTACTTTCTGTTAATTGTTGTTTAGGCTTAGCGTCAAGTAAATAGCCTGCTTTAATTTTGCTTATTCGTTTTCTAAAATTGAATAATTTTTGCCATAACAAACCGTCAACGTCATTTTAATTTGTATTTTTCAACATTTATTTTGGAATTAAAAAGTATAGCTAGGCAAACTTTACTCAAGAAAGTAGGTAGTGAAAGTTTTTGGTAGTGAAAGTACCAAAAAGGTTAAAGTCCCAAAAAACATTTTGCCTCTTGCCACCGTTTGTTTTTTGTTTTTGTGTACATTGTCCTTCTCTGTAAGGCGTCTTGAAGGTCACGAAAGGTTCCAAATAAAATAAATGCACTATTATTATTATTATTATTATTATTATTATATTTTTAAGAATACAGTATTATCAGACATATATTGATTTGAGATCAATTTCCCCTACAATTTATAAATATTATTTCTATTCCACCTGAGATTTCAGTTGTGGCTGGTAAAAAAAAACCTTTCTTTCTCAACCTCATCCATCAAGCTGGGTCACCAGCACAGCAGACATAGCCCATTATACGAGAACGGTGGATGGCAGACCAACAGAAGAAATCTGAACACCACTGTCCTGTTGGTAAGATGAGGTGGTGGCCTGCTGAAAGAAACAGGGCGGAAATGTGAAGTGCCCTGACATTTCAACAGACACGTCTCAAATCACAAGCCGTCATTCCCAAAGGCCACTCGACTCAACAAGACTGTGAGTGTAATATCTGTGTATTCACAGGACGACTTTTTTTATCAACTCATGTTTGCTTACGACATAGAAACAATCAGAAAAAGCAGATAGTGTGTTTTTGTTTACAACAGACTACAGTGGGTTTTTTTCCAATAATAATGGCTTGTATGTCATGACTCTTGAGAAACAATAAAGGTAGATTAACACTGAGACAGACTGTAAAACAGAAACGGAGTAAAAAACTAGCGCTGACGTGCCACAAGGGGCAGATGTTTTATGATGACCCCTGACTCAGCTTGAAACATGGAGACACATGAAATGTGTACTACTACTACTACTACTACTACTACTACTACTACTACTAATAATAATAATAATAATAATAATAATAATAATAATAATAATAATAATAATAATTAATAGTTTAAAACATATAATATTGAGTGTGATTTTTTGTTACCCCCAACTAACTATCAATTCAATTAAATTATGTTTAAATGATCAACACAGTTGCCTGTAAAGCTGTAAACACTAAACCATATGTTTTAACGCAACAATTTAGGTTTAAAGCTAATTCACATTTGTTATAGCTTGTCTTAGTCTACATTCTTAAATTACCTAAACTAATATTCTCTATAAGGATGAAAACACAGATGACCGGTTTATAAAAGTAATTTTTAAATTGATTAGATAGTAATTAATATGTACTGTAAATACATAGCATTATCTCTGCTCTCATTAGTTTATATGCATAAACTACTGAACAAAGAAAAATAAATACATACGCAATAATTCTACTGTCTGGAACAAAATGTCTTAATATACCGAGGGAAGTTTGGTTTGAATTGAAAAATTAAATTTTCAGTAAACGGTGACCTACTTTATGGCCTTGACAAAAGTGACCATGCTAATCAGACTTGGAAAGTCTTACTTTTCCATTATTGCTGCTATTATCTAGGCCTTGGGGTCTACCGGGCTTTGTGAAGACGTTGTAAAAGGCTTTAATCAACAAAGTCCAGATTATAGAGATTACAGAGGGGTCAGTTGGTGTGCTGCATCGAACAGTTCACCTGAGTTCAAGCAAAATGAGATGCACAGCGCAGTTTGAATAATTAAGGAAATGCTATATCAAGCAACCATGGCAGTCCGAGTCCCGCAGTGTGCCTAATGCTAACCACAGAGTCATGTGTATTCACACTGTGACCTCTTAACAGTAGCATTAGCTGTGCTTAGTTTCTGCAGGGTTCTCAGAAATAGTGGACACCTGCAAAGACTGGCAATTTTCCACGCACGCCCATTGTGTTGCACAAGTGAGGAGGGTTAGGTAAAGGTTATATGAAACACTATAGCCAGAAGGAGCACTTCTCTCATCAATAATCTGATTCACTCACAAAGAACTGCGAGCTCCCAGTTCACTTGGTGACCAGGGCCCTAAAGGCAGTAGCCACATGTGCTGGCCATTGGAAATCAATACAGGGTATACAATGATGCTCAGGCCAAGCTGTTACATTTGGTGGAGAAACGTGCTGTAAACATCTTTTCATCTGTGGTCAGTTGAACCTGACGCCATCCCCCAACCCCACCCCGACACCCCAGACCAACCCAGCCCAGCCCGACAAACCAATTGTATTTTCCCAGTGGACTTTCAGTAGTGAAGTGTGATGATCTTTCAACACTGATTCGTGTTAATGTAGAGTCACTGAGCAGCCAAAATGGAAAGGTTTGCTAAGAAGGATTTCTGTCCATCAAGGTGACCACACACACACACACACACACACACACACACACACACCACAAGGATTAAACTTTGATTAAACAATTCTAATTACAGTCTATTTTCACACATTGCCTTTGTGTATGTGGGAGAGAGTGGTGGTGTGTTGGACAGAGAGATGGTGAGTGGGTGTGTTGTGTGAGATAGAATAGAGAGAGAGGAGGGGGAAAGAGAGAGAAGAGAGAGAGAGAGAGAGAGAAGATAGGAGAGAGTAGAGAGGAGCGAGAGAGAGAGAGAGAGAGAGAGAGAGAGAGAGAGAGAGAGAGAGAGAGAGAGAGAGAGCTTGATTATGTTGATCATTATGGCATTATGCCCATTGCGACATCACATGTAATTCAACCCCAAGAGCAAGTGAAATTAGTAGTGTTTTTCTAGATCTAACGGTTTTCTGATCATGAGTTCAATACTGGACGTGTTGCAGGATGTTCGGAAACTTCCGGCTCTGTTCGGGTGATTCCGGCAAATCTCCCGTGCCTCCATTTTGCATAGTTGTGTGCGCGCGTCGAAGGCTGCAATCGCTGCTTCTATCATCTGTGTTATATCGCGGAGAACGTTTATGCTGCAATGGACGGGTAAGGCGGCGATATTTAACAAACTTAGTATGCGAATGTTTTGGAGACAATTGAATGATTTCAAATATATAGTATATATACGTATATAGTCGTATTAGTAGCGTCTGTTGGTAGGCCGCAGTTGCGGGCAGCTTAACGCATCAGACAAGCTTGTGCGATAAAAATTATTTTGGTCAATATCGACTTGGATGAGTAATACATCCATATATATTTGTGCACAAATAATACAGAGATTGTTTATTTTTTTAACAAACCGTGATGTGTTGAAGAAATCCATGCTGTGATATAGCCATGCGGCTAACGGTCCTCACGCGCAAGGTTTTCTTTGTTACGACCGCAGCGGTCCATCACGCTTTGTCCGCGAGCGGAATAACAATGACGCACAGCAAGCATCTCAACCACGCAGTTTTGACAATACTATTGTATAAACTATACAATCCCGCTGCTTGTACATTTACTGTAGTGAATGTTTGTTTGATTTATTTGTTTTGTTACTGTAATACAATAAACGCTTCGCTGGATTTTGTTTTGTCTTTGTAGCATTGCAAGTGATGTTGCAGTTGGCGTAAAGGTGGGTGTTTTTGATGAGTTTCAGTTGATTAGTTATCAGCCACATTTGTTTTTCTGTCAACGATTTAAATAAACGACTTACGGTTTACGTTGTATTATCTAAGCGAGATAATCAAGCGGTTGTCGCATAAACACGTTTGTATAGATGGGTAGTTATATAGATAATTAGTTACTGCTCTATCAATCACTTTAGTTCAGTTGTTGGATTTGAAAGGTTTCCTGAGCTTTAAGTTATATTTTCTAGAGAACTTCGGATGATTTGCTCTCAGGGAGTCTCTACAACAGTCCAAACTCCTCCGTCACTGGTAAGGGAACATTATTGCATAACTTGTTTGTGCTTTTATTACTTTTTAGTCCAATAAAGGGTTTCCTTTACATCACAAACCCCTGAATTGATCTGATAACCCACAATACTTAGAACACTTCTAGAACAGTTTGAATGTTGTACCCGATTATGACATTTCTGCATTAGGATAATGTAATTTTTTGCAATGCTTGATTTAATTTAAAATTCTTTAATTCCAAAGAGTTGTAGACCATTGCAACAGAGGGAGAGAAATGAGTTTGAGTTAGTCTTCAAAGTGCTTGTTGCAAAGAAGCATTTGGTTGAGTATTGTGTAACAATATTTTTTTTTGCATTGGAGAAACAAGATTTTATGGGACTAACAGAATGTGAAATGTTCTTTCTAGCTAATGGAAGTGACAGCAAGAAACTGAGGGTGGAGGACGGCATGGACAACCCTCCATCCAGAGTCATCCACATTCGAAAACTCCCAAACGAGGTTTCCGAGACCGAAGTGATCGCTCTAGGCTTGCCCTTTGGAAAAGTCACTAACATCCTCATGCTTAAAGGCAAAAACCAGGTTAGTGGCTGAAAAGAACGTCTTTGTTCGGTTTGGTAGGGGTCTCTCTTTTTTATCTCAAGGCCTTTTCTCCTCATTTAGGCATTTTTGGAGCTGGGAACAGAGGAAGCTGCGGTTACCATGGTGAACTACTACACTGCAGTTACACCTCAAGTGCGCAATGTCCCCGTGTTCATTCAGTACTCCAACCACAAAGAGCTCAAAACGGACAGTGCCCTGAACCAGGTTAGTCTGCCCAGTTTAGTTTTTCACGGTTGCTCTCTAGCAACAAAGGAAGTCGGTGTAGAAATGCCTTTGTTCCTCCTCCTAATCTTCTCCTCTGGATCTTTTTGGCCTAGCGAGCTCAGGCCGTCCTGCAGGCCGTGTCGGCGGTCCAAGAAGGCGGCTCTCCCAGCTCGGACACGGCGGGTGACAGTCTGTTAGCGCCTGCTCCAAGCCCAGTGCTGCGAATAATCATTGACAACATGTTCTATCCCGTCACCCTGGACGTCCTCCAACAGGTCGCTGGCCTCAGCAGGCACCCATCTGGAATAAACTGCAGATTAGAGAAAGAAAAAAAACAAGCCACATTTATTTCTACCCACCTTTTGCTTTTCACTTAACCAGACTTTTTTTTTTTTTTACCCTGATCTTCTAGATTTTTTCCAAGTTTGGGACCGTCATGAAGATAATCACATTTACCAAAAATAATCAGTTCCAGGCCCTTCTGCAGTTCAGCGACCCAGTAAATGCCCAGCAGGCCAAACTGGTGAGTGAACAGAGGCGGATTAAAACCTCAGCAAACTCCATAAATGTGTAATGATGTGCCAAAGCTCTGTTATGAGATTTTTAATGTGATGGTGATGGCCACGGGCAAATTATGATCCAATCATATGTTAGTTTAGTGCCTTCCTTTCATTTATGTGATGGAATGACTGCAGTTGTCATTACTTGTAGGGGAGCGTTTTTATTAGTTTTAGCCAAGGCTTTACATTTATATTACAGCTGTAATTATTCCTAACCACTTTCACCTTTGGCGTAGAATCACACGCTTTGTGTAATTTTGCGCTCATTTTTTTTTATTCCAAGTCTTTGGATGGTCAGAACATATACAACTCCTGCTGCACCCTGCGCATCGATTTCTCTAAGCTGGTCAACCTGAACGTGAAGTACAACAATGACAAAAGTCGTGATTATACGCGACCTGAACTACCTGCTGGTGATGGTCAGCCTCCTGTGGACCCTTCTATGGCCGCCGCCCTTGGAAAAGATTCCACCTCTCTGCTTGGTAAACATAATTTTTTTTTCTCCCCAGTTTCAGTTTAAATGTGTGGGTCCCTTATTTATTTTTAGCAAATGCTAATATTAAAGAGTTTTAAAGTCTCAGTTCCACTTCTGTTTAGTTGATGTTCCACTGATGTGCAACATGTTTCTTGGCACTTTTGCTGCTTCCGTCGTCTTTGATCCCTGACGGTACACGTTTACACATCTTTAGGTTCGCCTTCTGGAATGGTGGCTTCCTACTCTAGTGGCGGAGGGTTTCCTTCTTCTCTAGGTATTATTTTAGTTTCATTGTTCTTTTTTCATCTAACCCTCCTACATGCCCTCCTACATCTAAAAGACGGATTGAAACTACTCCATTTCTCGTGATGTTACTCAACCGATTAATTAACATTGTTGCTATTTGCAGAAACATGAATTTGAATCTGTAACCATTAGTATTTCCATTTTGGTGCAATTCATTAAAAGATTGACGCCACATGAATTAAAATGCAATATTTCAGACAAATCCACACTCCAAAGTGCCAACGACAAGTTCTTTCAACTGAATTGAGGTGATACCTAATGCGGCTAACCACATCAAGCAGAGTGTGAGAAACAAGCTAATTCAAATATAAATTATTTTTAAAGCCATATTGTTTGTAATGCGCAAACAAGTGATTGAATGCAGAATGTCGCGTTGTAAAGCACAAAACATGGTACAAAAACGTGTCTCACAACATTTAAATCTTTAGGCTGTCTTCAAAAACTCTGTAGGCCGAACACGGTTGTGCCATTGCAAGATGACGTAAATAATAAGTAGAACACAAGAATTCAGAAAAAAAAACATAATTTTGATTGTCTTACCAATCTCGAAAGGTTCCTTGTATATAAAAAACAGTTATTTTCCAGTCTTAGATAACTGAAAAACATTTTGATTCCCGATCTAGTCTCGGGTCAGGTCATCTGGGTAGCGAGTTTGCAAGCCCCGATAAGCGCAATAGAATTTAGCGGTGTAGGTCCTTCTGGTCCAGTCGGTTGGCGGCACTGATGTGAAGATTCCGGTCACTTCGCAGGGGCCATCAGTCCGCTCAGTGCGGCGGCAGCAGCGGCGGCGGCAGCAGGAAGGGTGGCTCTGTCGGGACATTCAACACCCGGTGGAGTTCTCCTGGTCAGCAATCTGAACGATGAGGTCAGTGTCTTCCAAAAACACGTCTCAGCTCCCTCCATTCACAGTCTTCAGCACTCATCTGTTAAGGTCACTTTGAGTTGACTCGTAGACTTCTTTCAGCATCACTTTCTCGATAATCAGCCAAAGCAGCTGTGGCGTAGACGGACTGGAGCTGCGCAATGAATATGATTGAGTAAAAGTCTCATAACATTAAAAATGTTTTCTAACTACAACTCAGTTTTTTCGAACGTAAAGCCTGCTGTCACCATGCTCGAGTTTTTTCAGAAATCTTTAGTGCACCCCCCCCTACTAGCCAGATGTTGTGAATCTGATGCTGAAAATGATTATTAAGATTGATTCTAGAGTAGATGGACATTACAAGCCCAGCATCACCTGCAATAAGGACCAATGTTCCGGACTTTATCCAAACCTCAGGTTGACCTGTCTCATTCTCACCGTCTGTTCATAGTGTTGTTCAATGTTATTTCAGTATATTTGTAGTTAATTGCAGGTGTTAAATGATAACCGTTATCTTTTTGTTCTCTATTGTAACATTTATTCGTTGTAGAAATATACTGAAAGCATTCTCAGAGAGGTTTTCATCAAAATGGAGGGTCTCTCTGCAGTCTCTCCTCTGTGCATTCTGTGCAAATTTTGATCACTGTCTCTCTCCTCTCTCTCTCTTTTTGTCTTCACCTCTCTCTGTCTCTTACTCTCGTTTGCACTTCTCCTCGAGCGCTCTTTCTGGAAGTAATATCTAACTGTCTGTTCTCTCTAAGCTGTATCTCTCTCTTCTTCTACTGATGCTCAACTGCTTCTCTCTAAGCTATTCAAAGTTGGTATGAAATGTGGTGGCCCCACCCGCCTCTCTCACCTCTCTTACACTCTTTCACCATGATTTCTGTCTTTTTGGTACATGTCTCCGTAATTTCCTCATGATTTTTCCCCCAAACACTTCTGTGGGTTTGTGGAGTTTTCAACATGATGTGCTCTCTATTGATGCCATAACTTTGCAAGGTGGTTTTCATGCTTACCTGCTGCATGGCCCCGCCCCCTCACAGCGATTGGCTGTGTAGCGTTCTCCTAATGCTTTCTCACGCTTACGGTTTTGAATGTACTCTGCATGCTCTGCCATTCTCTCGCCATTTCTCTAGCGCTAATCTGGTCTGGAGTGACTGTAGGTTGCTATTAAAACAGCCAGGGGAAGAAAAAGAGAACCCTGCCATTTTCTGACCAAACTCCTGCATTTTCCTGTGTACTGACTTGTATATTATTTTTTTGTCCCCCAACCCACCCCCACCCATGTTCCAACATGTTTCCTTTTTTATTTGTTTATTTTGTTGTGCCACCTCACTACCCCATGTTGTTACTCCCCCACTCACTCACTCTCTTTTTGTTTTGTTTGTTTCCTGTCTTCTGTGATTGGTTTGTTGACACCCCCCCTCATCTCATTCCCTCCCCATTCATGCTTTGTGCCTGAACCAATACAAATGTTCCTCCTCGGACCAACTTGCCCCAATTAACTGCCTTGACCCATGCTCCATGACCACCTCACCATTCTACGGGAAACCACCCTCCGTTATGGACGATCTGTTCATCTTCGCTCTACCTCGACTCTTCTCTCTCCTGTCTTACGCTGCTTGCTCTTCTCTCCTTCTAAAGATGGTTACGCCCCAAAGTCTGTTTACCCTCTTCGGTATGTTATCGTTAGCAATCTACCTTTTTTTCGTTTCTCTTGATTTCATTTTTAGTTGTCTTTGACTTTTTTTTCATTTGCCATTTAAGGGTTAGTGGATAATCTGGCATTAGTGTTAACAGTTTTCCAGTTTTTTTTGTTTTCCAGTTTGTTTTCATTTACGTTTTTTGTAATCTATATGGCAAGATTCAAATCAAACAGATAGTTCTAGTTAGATTTCCTTGGCTTTTGAAGCCTCTGTCTCTATCTTGCTCTATCTCTTTTTTCATGTACAGCTTATATTAATGCATGTTGATTATTTTGCATGTAGGCTTTTGAGTTTAACTTTGCCATATCACATGAGCCTTTTTTCGAGGGTGTCTCAGTTGTCTGTTAGAAACACTGTATTGGAGTTTTTTGGTGTAGCTAGTATGGAAGATTTTTTTGCCATCTTCACCTTTCATGTCAGAACCAGAGCCTCTGAAGCACTAACTTGTCTTTCCTGATTCACTCCTCTCGTCCTCCCTCCTTCCCTCCCTCTTCCATCTGCCTGTCACTTAACCAAAGGGGTCTATGGTGATGTGCAGCGTGTGAAGATCCTTTACAATAAGAAGGACAGCGCTCTGATACAGATGTCAGATGGGAACCAAGCTCAGCTGGGTAAGTTCACCATTCTTATGCCAAGCTCTTGACTTGAAGGATGTCGCTTTACTTCCTTTACACTCATTTGGCAGGCGCCTTTATCCAAAGTGACTCGCAAAACAAGAAGCATTAGAGCAGGGGTGGCCAACCAGTCAGAAACTAAGAGCCATTTTTTTCTGTGTAAGAGCCACAAAGAGCTTCAAAAAGCCACATCATACACATGCGCACACATAAACATCATCCCATTCCTTAATCTTTAATGCAGGCACGCACACACAGACCTCTGCTCAGCCAGATTTAATTAAAATAGCCACATCAACATGATAATATTAGTTATTTTTCAACTGTTAACATTTTGTGCATATTTGACTCATGTCATGTGAAAGCTCCCGAAGAGCCGCATGAAACTAGTTAGAGTCGCATGAGGCTCAAGAGCCACGGGTTGGCCACCCCTGCAATAGAGGCTATTCAGAGCTGCACGATTCTGGATAAAATGAGAATTACGATTTTTTTTTTGCCTAGAATAAAAATGACGATTCTTTCTGGATATTTTATTATTTAAAATATTCAACCCTGAAAATCACCATTAAACGTAATAAAAATAAGCATTCCTAAGTACAGTATTGTGTACAGTTGAGGACAAAATTATTAGCTTTGTTTAAAAGCACATTTGAAATACTTATCAAACAATGATTATTTTAGGGGGGCTAATCGTTTTGTCCTCAACAGTAGATGTTTGCTGTATGTGGTTTGCTGAGTGTAAACACCCACATTTCAGAATAAAATAGTTTTTTCAGGTAATAAATGTCGGAGTTGATACTCTACCGTTGTATTTAATCATTCACTCTCCCCATTTATTTTTATTTATTTATTTTTTTAATTCAACCAGCTGCACTCACATACACTAGTGCGGGTAATTGGCGCGCATGATCGTAGCTGCGCAAAACCGCAGGGGGCCGTCACGTGCGTCCTGCGTCATTACGCCTACAGATTTTGTGCCGCAAAATACATGCAAGATCATCTTTCATTTATAATATTTAATTGATCGATCGGCTGAGTTTCGCTTAATGCGCGCGTAAGTGGACGAAAAAAGTGGTTTCTGTCACACCGCTCGTCTGCTCGCGCGCGCATCGAGCTACTCTCAGCCAATTGATCATAGAGTTATAATAGGCAGGATCTTTTAAATGCTGGATTCAGATCGTGAATGTGAATGGCAGGATCGAGATTGCGATCTTTTAACGGCTAATCGTGCATATATATCTATTTATATATATATATATCTATTTATATATATATATATATATATATATATATATATATATATATCAAGAAATACACTGGACAGAAAATTGTGACAACCAGTAAACACATAGATGGGGATTATTAGAGTAGTAAGTTGGTAAAGTGCTGGCAAAAATACTCAATGTTTTCACCAGATAGAAAACAAGAGGACGTTGTCGGAAGAGATTTTATTTCTTGTCAGTGAAACTACCACATTGCACTAAAATCCACTAGGCTGTAACTTAAAGCAAGTAAAATTATCTGCCAATGGGGTGTTCTTAAAATGAGAATTTGACTTGATGTTTCTTTTTTCAGGAAGTTGTGTTAAAACACTGTCTACTTTAAAAAAAAATGCTAATTTTGATGACATTTTACACTGAATTAAGACAATTTTCAAATTTAGCATTAGAAAGTCTTAGTGTCTTCAAGCAAGCAAAGTCTTCTTGCACTCTTGATTCATAATCTTAATGCTAGTTAATGTATCTTGTAGCGGAAAAAAGATTGTCTGATTTTAAGATTTTTCGACTTTTTTGCAGTGCAAGTGCTGTTGGTTCTCTGAAGGTAGATAATGTGAGGGTAATACCTATAATAAAGAGTTCAAGTAAGTTGGTGCAACTTCAGTAATGGTCTAGAACAGGGGTGGGCAAACTTTTTGACTCGCGGGCCACATTGGGTTCTAACATTTGACAAAGGGGCCGGACCGGGCTCTGGGAAAAAATACACATTTTAGGATATAAAATGTTTTGTATTTAATTTAGTATTTAACTTTAAATAGTGTTTATTTGTATTTTAAAATGCATTCAAGATAAAAAAAACAAACAAACAAAAAACAGATCTAATACTAAAATACAAATAAAGTGATTTAGCATTTTAACTCACCAGGGAAGGTCCCATTATGATATTAGAATTTTCTTTTAATATCCAAATATTCAATTACACATTATCAATTTGTTTTTTTAAATCCTTTTTAAACAACTTTTTAAATGACAAAATTATAGTTCCTCGTTTATAAGAATAAAGTTCTACTGCTTAGAAGACGAAAAAGGCATGATTATTTCAATAATCATTTTTAAACTCTGAACCATCTCTTCTTCAGTTCTTCAGCCTCAGAAGAAACATTAACAGTAAAATCTGCTGAATAGCAGCGCGTGCGAAAAAGAGACACGTTTTTGTTGCGCTTCTAGTCATGTTATTATGGCACTCAATGTGCCAGCAATAATGCGCTGAGCCACTTCACTCTTTTAAAGATAAAGGCGCCTTTAACCTGCTCGCAAACGATAATGTGAAGATTGCGAACGAAAACAATAATTAAAAAGCAAAACGAAAACCTAAATAATTTCCGTATCGTTTTTTAAAATACATTTGTTTGCGCTTGACATTTTTGGCACTAGTCTGATTTGTTTTACTAAACTTGTGCGGCCCAGTAACGTTTAATTCACTGAGCAGCGCTGGTCACCGGGGATTGGGATTGGGGACAATGGGACTGTCCTGCGATTCGAGACTTCCAATGATCGTTTCCCCCGAAATCAAGCAGTTTGAGCGATTACATACCCCAAAGCAGACTGCGCGAAAACGAATGCAATGAATGAAACGTGCAGAAATAATAAACGCGAGAGCAAGGATTTAAAATAAAATAACCGTTGAGCTAATGAAAAAAAAACTATTGTAATATTGTGGCCTCCTACTGATCTCAGCGAAAGCGCCGGTGGGTGGAGAGAGCGGGACAGAGCCCTGCCGGAGGCGAGCGCGCATAAACGTATATGCGCAAACCTATTGTTTTGTGACTGACAGTGTAAAAATAAATGTTATAAATATGCTAGTACATTTAATTAAAGTACATTTGTGTATATAGTTCTGCTTTTTGAAATGTGTTCATAAAGAAAGAAAAAAAAACCTTCGTTATGGAATATTGAAAAAAAATATGATTTTAATTTAGTTTTTTACAAGCTCCGCGGGCCGGATTAAAACGTTTCACTGGCCGCATGTGGCCCGCGGGCCGTAGTTTGCCCATGCCTGGTCTAGAATGTCAAAGTTGAAACCATGAACTTGATCCAAACAGCAACTGGTATCCAGTGTAAGGAGACTAGCAGTGGAGTGACATAAAACAGCCGTGCTAGGTTCAGTGAATAAAAGAAAATGTGAACCAATTAGCAGACTCCTTCCTCTCTTCCAGCCATGAGCCATCTGAATGGGCAGAAGATGTATGGAAAGATCATTCGTGTCACCCTGTCCAAACATCAGACTGTTCAGCTCCCCAGGGAAGGTTTAGATGATCAAGGCCTGACAAAGGACTTCATCAATTCTCCTCTGCATCGTTTCAAGAAGCCTGGCTCCAAAAACTTCCAGAACATCTTTCCCCCTTCAGCCACACTACATCTCTCTAACATACCGTAAGTGTGGGGCTTTCAAGTTAGACCAAGTCAGATTAATATGTGTCTGTGGTGAAAAATCGGTTTCCTAGGTTCATGCATCATGATTAGATTTGGCCGTTTATTGTGTGTAAATGCTAATAACGGCTTGTTTCCCCCTACAGTGAGAGTGTGACAGAGGAGGATGTACGACTTCTCTTCTCCAACTCTGGCGGAACAGTGAAAGCGTTCAAGTTTTTCCAGTAAGAACCCTTTGGATCTCCATCCGTCATGTCTCTCAAGTCATTGCCTCAGCCTCACTGTTTGTTTCTGCTGTCAGAGATCGCAAAATGGCCCTGCTGCAGATGGCCACGGTGGAAGAGGCCATCCAGGCTCTCATCGACCTTCACAACTATGACATGGGCCGTGGTCACCGCCTGAGAGTGTCCTTCTCCAAGTCAACCATCTAAGCGTCATTGTCCTGCTTTTTGAGCCTCGATTTTGTTACCAGTCATTCCTTCGCATCGGTTTCCAGGCCTCATCACACAAAATCCTTCGAGTTACGGTTCATCGGCACCTTCTATTGTTTGTGTTTGGCCGGCTGTTTTTCAGTTTATGATGACAAAACGTGCCTTACTTAGCAAACTAGCATCTTCCTGCTGTTATCCTTGTTTTTTTTCCCCCCTAATTGTAGAAGTCAAGACACATTAAATGTGAAGATTAAGGAAATTGAACCTGTACAATCACCTCGCTTTGAAAGGTTTCCAACGCAGAGCTTCAGCTTTTTGTCCCAAATGGCCGTGATTTTTAACCCGATTTCAGCTTTGAATCAAAGCAAGCTGATGAGCCTTCAAAGGCAACAGCTAAAATATTCATGCGTTATCGAACCGAACTTCAGCGCAAGTAAGAGAAATCTGCAGAATAACCTTCATCTTTTCAAATTTCCATGTGCTTTTGTTTTATTTGTAGTGATTTTCTTTTTGATCAGGCACCCGAGGTACTTGTGATTGCAGCTTGTGGCAAACAAATCTGCGGCGAGGAGGATAGTTTGATGTAGAGAACCTGCTTTGATATTTTTACTCACCTTTGCTTCAAGTTTTACGGTCAGACGTTTAGATGTTTCCAGAGCATGTGATGATGGATCCCGGCACTTGCATGTGTCAGTCTGACCCATGTTTGACGTTGTGTTGTCACATTAATGTAGGGACTGTTGGGACCAAAGTAAACGTGCCTTTAGTCTTACTTTATGCCGTAATGTACAAAAGCGTTTGTTTTACCTCAGACGTTTTTTTTTCCACCGGTGGAGAAGCCCAACATGACTTTGGATAAGACGCTTTAGTTTGTTGGTTTTAAGATAAATTGCTCACTGATTCTCTTGGCTGACTGGGCTTGGGGAAATGGAAGGCATTCTGTACATTCATTTTTTTTTTTTTTTTTTTTT
>CM051493.1:29481236-29531948 GCA_028031935.1 Paedocypris micromegethes
TTTACATTAGAAAAATTTTTGTCTTAGAAATGTAAATTCATTCAAAAGTGGCACAATTAAAATTTTCTACCAAACTCGAGCTTGACAGTCCCGGTGTGGTGTAGTGCTTTTACCATGTAGCATGCTGAATAAACTCTTCTCTTTCTGCATTCTGTCTCTCCGCTTTCTCTATCTCAACTGTTTCTCATTTTCTCAAACGCTTATCTCAAACCTATTATACACTTAGGTTTAAAATCACCTGATTTGGGAGGCAACCGGAAATCTGGAGGAAATATATGAGGACATGCAAAATCCACACAGAAAGCCCCTGACCGTGTCGAGAACTCAGACCTTGAGTCACAAACCACCTTTGTGGAACATCAGACATCTTGCAAATACAACCATTAGATTATTTTAGTTTTGTGGTATAATGAAAGACTTTCTTGAGACTTTTTTTCTTTACACAAAAAATGAATATATATGGTATATATATATAGTCTGAATGTAAAAAATATTCTTTAGAGAGCTTGAAAAGACCATTTCAGTGCTTGTATTGTGTGGTATTTAAGGTCACATTGAGATTTGCCTGAGGCCTTTAATAATACACAATACAATCTCTGAAAACGTTTATTGTAAACAAATATATTCACAGAAAGTGACAAAAGACAAATAATGGCCGAGTTGTGCAGATTCTGTTTCTAATTGTTCTGTGTGACATTTCTGAGTTTTAGCAGTGAAAATACACAAGAAGTGCCATTGTCCTGTCCTTTTTGGGCTTGATAGGTCAAAATGATTTCCCAAGGAGAATTAAATATTTAGGAGAGACAAGTAAGATCATTCCACTATCTTTGCTTTGGGAAATTGCCATTGGTATTAGAGGTTGCATTGGGTTTGAATTATTAAACAGCTCTCTGATCCTCGGCAGATTTAATTAGCATAGCATTAATTATGACCCAAATGTCAACAGATTCCATGCTTCTCCATATATTAAATACATCTCTACCTTTTCTCCATGTATCACTTAATTTTACCTTTAATCTCCTATATCGTTTGCTGTATTCCAGTGGCTCCATTTTACCAGGCAACTCTGAATTGTTTTTTTTTTTTTTTTCATTGGATAGAAATGTTCAAGCTGGAAGAAAGTCAATATAATCAAAAATTTCTCACATGGTTTACTATTTGTGATAGTAAAATGTCACATTAGGCTGGGAAATAACTCCTCGGTCCATTAATCTTTTGTTTAATTCTACAAAAAGAACCAATTTTTACAACGTGTTTCATTCACATTTACTCAAGTTTATATGAGGTAGTGTGCTTTGAGCTGCTAGTTAAACTTGGAATCATTAAGCTCATTTGTCCTAAAATATTAGTGAACAGCTAAAATTTGGTGCTACTTCACTTTTGGGTGTAGTTTCAAAAAGCAAGTACAGTATACAAGGAGTGTCAAATGCGTGATTGTACAAGCCGCGTTGAAATGAACGCAGCAACGCAAGGACAACTTCAAATTATGCCTGGAATTCTTTTCTTTTCTTCAAAACTAAAATATTCTGTAAGGCAGAGCACTGCGAAAGACGAAAAGAGACAGCGTAGCTTGGATGGGAAGCAGTTATGCGGGAACACATGCCTTCTTGATGTAGAGGTCAGAAAAGAATGGCCAGACTTGTTCTTGCTGAATAAAATCTAGTAGAATGGCAACCATAACTAACCAATCATTTGTATTTTAGAGGTTTGCACAAGAACATATTCTAAATGTGTAACCTGTAGGACTAAATGTGACCTTGAAGCAGTTGGGCTACAGCAGCAGAAGACCACTCTGGGTGCCACCCTTGATTCTAAAAACAAGAAACTATTTGGATATTAGGATATTGGTAATGCGTCGTCTACTCTAATGCGTCTCAGTTTTGGCTGCGAATTTGAATTGTAGGGTCAGAATGTGGCATCAACAACATAGACGTGTGGATCCATCCTTCCTTTTATCGACTCTCAAGACTTGTGATGGTGTAATGTTGTGGGGGATATTTTCTTGATTCACTTTGGGCTCATTAGTATCCTTTGATCATCATGTCAAAGCACAACCCAAGTAATCTTTTTATGACCACAGTAGAAAGATGGCGACTACCGGGAGGATAACGCAAAAAGCGTTGAATCATCTCAGACTGTTTTTTTTGTCCATGACAAGGAGTTCCCTGTACTCAAATGGCCTCCAGTCACCTGATCTCTTTTTCAAAGTGGTGAAACGGGATTCACATTGTTAATGTGCAGCCTACAAATCTGCAGAAACCACGTGAAGCTATCATGTACACATCAAGACAGATTTTTAGAAATGGTTACAAAGACAGTTATGAACAAAAAAAAATGTTGTAACATTGCCATAAAAGTTGTTAAATTCTTACATTTTCGAAAACTCTGCTTTGGTGAAAGATAACTTCTCGGACTTTTGTCCGAAAAAGAAAAATTCTGTCCGACCACCCTAGAGGTCATAACAGAAGCACTGTATTTGAAATTAGCTTTTTACTGACGAAAATGTGTCAATTATTTTAGATGATCTAGATGTCAACTATTATGAATATTATAACCATGTAAAGTATTAATTATTTTCATCATTATACATTTTACCAACATTAGGGTTAGGATTATTGGAATTGATCATGGGAGTCCTTTTCTGAATACAGCAGTGCGTCCATAATGACCAAACGAGGCGATGATTTCCCAAAACAAAGAAGATTTATCTATATGCAAATGAATCGATGGATTTGGTGCATTTATTTTTAATGAATCAAGAGGTTGCTGTGAGCTGCAAAGTGCTCGATAATGCATTTTATTCAATAACCATTTGAAAACACACCCTATTCTCCTAAAACATAAAGTCCATATAAAGTCGTGCATTGACAAAATAAAAGAAAACTGCTGAAAAACAGTGGACAATCGAAAGACATGGGGGCAATTGACACGAATGCCCAATAATAGAAGCAGGATTGCTTGCAGCTCACTAAAGCTCGAGATGGAAAATTGAACATAATTCCGTGTGCAAGAGGCCTGATTCTCAAGAAGACTTGAAATATCCGTGAGCTGCACTGGCCCTTGTGCGTCGCACAAACCCCGCTGCGGGCTTCATTTATGCTTGATGATAACTCCACAATTCGATGCCGATTTGATTAAAGGCCTACTTATTTTCAACACTTTTAGGATTGCGCTTCTGTGGCGCCGTTGACTGCCTAAGACAATCAAGCTTAACTTGATCAACATGCTTTTCCCCGTTCTTCATTTCGGCCTCATTTTGACCAATGCCGTAAAACCTATTTCACAGCCGTTGTAAAAGTAAGGATCGATACGGAGTGAGAATTGTCAGAGAATGGTAGCAATGAAGAAATTCCAAAAAAAAAAAGGAATTGATCTTCTGGGTAGCTGCTGCCTCTCTGCTTTTTGAAGTTTTTCTTATGGAGTAGCTCAGAGAGAGTTTGATCCCTTTGTAAAGTAATCACCCACATTACCATCTAGGATTCATTTGTCAAGGAAGCATCGTTTAACATCCTCTCTGGAGGAGATGTTCTGCTCTGGAGGAGACCAATCAGTCAAGGCAGAGCTGAGGGAGACTCGCAAAGTCGGGTTTGGGTGCCTTCATCTTAACGACGGACGCTAAAGGTCAATTCTCATCCTCACAGGAAAGACCTCGCAGAGAAACACTTGCTGCAGGGCTGCTTAAAGGGTTTGGAGTCAGAACATGGTGGTTCTTAGGAGTGTTAATGTTAAACCCATGCTTTTCAAGATTTCTCCTCTGTGTCTATCCAGTGCTGGCTCTTATTATGCCAGGCCAATCCAAGCCAGAACAAACTCTGACATAATGGCTGTAGAAATTAGATTAGCATTGGCCAGTGTTCACAGACTTCCTACCTTCACCAGTCTAATTCTATTAAAACCGTAAACATGAGTTTGTATCTTCATGACTGGAAGGGATTGTTTACCATTGTGGGTGTTCTGTTCTGTTTTATGTTTTATTGTAAGTATAGACTGTAAGAATGATGTAGAGTGAAATCTGTGAAATTGTTTATATTTGAACCTTGGATTTAATGTATGGGTTCATCTTTTATTATAAATATCCAGAGAAACCTTGTATATTACAAACATTAGATTTCGTTTTATTGTATGTTCTTGTAATGTTGCCACTGTTTGACATTGATGCATTGATCTAATTTCAGGTTCCATAATCTGTATTTATTTGTGTGTATGTGTGTGTGTGTGTGTGTGTGTGTGTGTGTGTAGGAGTGAAATGATTTAATGAATCCATTATTTGGTCATTTTATCCACTGGCTTCAAAAATACAATTTTTACAAAAACAGTGTGGTTTTATAAAAATCTAAATAAAAAAATATAATATTCTTAATCCAACATTTCTTTTATTTTTCAAACACATAGTAATGGCCCCACATTGCTGCTTGCCACTAAGTTATAGAATTGAAGTGTACATATAATAGACAAAAATGCTTTTAGTTGTGCATATTTGTGGCTGGAATAAAACAGCAATTCCCATTTTTCAAACAGAATTGACTATACTATCAAGCGCATATACATTACTGTCTGACTCCACAGTCTAACCCATGCAAAACATTTGTTGGGCCCAGCAGATCCCATCACCAGGGTCTCACTCTCATCAACTAACATAACGCGTGGAAGGCAAGACTAACATTTCATCCTGACCACTACTAGTGGCCATTTCAGCGGACCACCTATGACACCATAAAGAACGGAAAAAATTTGAACGAGGAAGATAAAGTGGTATTTAGGGCCTTGACCTAGCCATTGTACATCCTGTAGAGCTAGTCATCACATTACCAAACTGCCGATAAAGGATGTATAGCGTGGGTACGTTCTAAAATATCTGAAAATAGGTGAGATCTGCCATCATTTTTATCATTCATTAATTCATCAAATCATTCATTTTTTTTTTTTTTAGAATTACTGTATAGAAGCTTTATGACTGTAGAACATCTCACTTTACACTTTCTACACTTTCACTCTGGCATTAACATACCACTCTCAAAAGGTAAAATCTTTGTAGAAAAATAAGTTCAATAATAAAAAATTAAACCAAAAATCTAAAATAGTTTTCAGGCTCAAGACAATAAAGATATTCATATTTTCAATAATAAAAACAACTTAATATAAAGAACACATTTCATTTTAACAATCAACTTACGAGGTTGGTCACATTTAAATTATAAACACATTATAGTAGTGACTTTCACAATCAGTTTTAAAGATTAAAGAGGGCATTGTTTTTTTTTTCCTCGCATACCAATTTTTAAATTAGACAAACTAGCTCTGTGTAGCACGAAAAAGAATTCACTGATGTTCTGGAGCTCAGCATCATCCTGCACTTCACTGTCGTGGGCACAAATCTTTTGTGCGAAAAATACAGTACAATATTTTTACAGAATACGTATATAAATGATACACTGAAAATACAGAATACATTTGATTTTTAAACGTTGTGATACTAACATTATGCGCACAAATGATTTGTACTCATTACTGTACTGTACTGCACTGTGAAAACATCCATAAAACTGAGAGGTTGACTGAATTTTATGGCCCCTCGAGATTTGTGATTGGTTTTGGTCTAAAGACTGTTTATAACCTCAAGTCATCACTAAAGATGATGATTACAAATGTCTGACTACCTAGTGGGTACATCTGAACCAGAGCTATTCTTTAGTGTGTTATGGCATGTTAACCGTTTCATATATTGCATCTATTGCATGAGGTAAATTGAAGAATAAGATCTTACTTAACATAAGATGTCTATGAATTTAAATTTCAGTATATGAGGATGATAACTTCAAAAGATATTTTGTGTTTGAACTGTTACAATTGAACTAAATTAGCAATTTCAGCTATTTCACTAGCATTTGATTTCCCCAAGGCAAATAAAAAAAAACTTTGATAGAAACTTTACCACGTCCACTTCAATTATTTTGAAACTCAAAAAAAGGAATACGCACTGATTGCATTGTTTTTTTTCCTCTTCCTATAGGGTTTTCTATAGGCCCGCAGTGAAGATCCTGAATATTAGCAATGGTAGCTGTTGCCTCGCTCACCTCTTTTCAGGAGTGAACGCGAAAGCTCTCACCAGCTTCCTGCCAAAACCAATTAGTCCAAGTCAGAGGTCACGAGCCGACACAGCACTCACCAGTGGCTCCAATTCGCTCCCGCCTCGCCACGCTAATAACTGTAACGATTATGGCCACGTTCACGTTTGAAGCAACGGAGGGAGCAGCGGTTGAGGATAGTCAAATTACATTAGGCAAGAAACGGGTCAGGTCTGTTGAGAGTAGGACCACCATGGGAATGATGAGGGTTGGCTAGTGGACATGTTCTATCGGAATCCAAGCTGCTGGGACTCCACAGGCAATGAAGCATACGGAATAAAAGAGCTTCTGGTGGCACCAGAAAGCCCGAATATATTTATGCCTCTAGAACATCAATTGGTCCTACTGCTTGTGATAAAAACTTGATTTTCTTTGCCTATCTGAGCCCGGCAATTTTGCTTTTCAGACTTTCAGTGTGTTTTTAGAAAAGACATGGACATTATGATGGAGCGGCAGCTTCCTGTGTGGCGTGTGAGGCGTTCCAATGGAAAGGTTAATATTATTTCTCTAATATGGCATTTTAGTGCGGGTGCTCTCACTCGTCTTATTAACATTTATGAATAATTTAACCTGGCAGGCCTGGCCATGGTCCAGACACATCATTTCCTAATTGCAATCAGAGAGAGGAAAAGGTTGAAGCAGAAGTGATGGATGGATGGCAGGTGGATGCAAGGGAGGATTTGTTACTAGCCAGAGATGTCCAGTGAGTCTGTCCATGTGTGATTACATAGTTCATGACTACGTATATAAAATGTTATTGTGGCTATATTATTATATGTTGGATTAAAGTGTACCTTTTAGAATTAATGTTTGAAAAAAGTATGCACATTTCAATAGATATAAAATGTAAACAATTGACATTGATTTAAAAATGTACAGATAATTCTTTATTTTTAATAACACTGAAATCAAGTTGAAATTTTCATATTATTTTCATATATATATATATATATATATATATATACATACATATATATTTATATATACACACACACATATTTTTATATTGAGATATATGTGTGTATGTGTGTGTATATATATGAATGTAATTTGAAACTTTTTAAAACTTTTTGTTTAAAAAGTGCTTTACATAGTTGCAACTGTCTCAAAGCAGCTAAATGTCATTAGGTGACGTTTCCTAATAATTATGCATAATGATTTTGATATATTTACTTATATTTTTTATTTATATATTTTACTTACTGTCATTTGGCAGACGCTTTTATCCAAAGTGACTTACAAAAAGAGGAGCAAGTGAAGCAATTTGTCAAAAAAAAAGTAGTATTTGTCAAGATAAAGGTGATATTTGTGGTAAAGAGACTTTTATTTCAGGTACTAAGAATACTAAACTGTACAATACAACTGTTGAAATTGTCCTGAGTTGGTTTCTGACAGAGTTTGAGTTATATATACAAACTGGCAGGAGAGAATTTACATTTTCACATTACATATTTCAGTTCACTGATAAGTAAACTGAAAAGTCAACAGATAAGTAGAGACTTTCTGAAACTAATAATGGTCTGTGTCATGACTGTCTAAAAATAATCAGAACAAACTTTAAAGAAAAATCAGCAAATGAACTGCAACTGACTAAAAATAAAGTAAAAAAAAAACAAAAATGTCTTTTTTATTATAAGTCCTACCTCTTATAAGAAAGCAATAATTTGGGGGAAATCATTTTCATCAGCTGACATCTTTATGAAGCGAGTAAAGTGGCCTACAATAAGGTTGCAAATGTAAAATTGATAGAGTCCCAGGGCCCCTTTTCATCTGATTGTGTGATTATAATAACTGATGAAGAAACTCAGACATGGCTGGCTGCTGTTTTTCCGCCTCTCAAACACAAACCCTCTCCAACACGGAGCTGCCTGCATCATGAAGATGAAAACGATAGGATTTTAATTAACTTCACGCTTGTGTCCAGTGCATTCAGTCGGACGTTTGTTGGTAGATGGAACAATTATTTGACAGTGGCTGAGTAAACCTTACAGACGCTTCCTGTTAGCAACAGCAGCTGATTTGCTTTGCCAAACAAATCAATCAGGGCATTAGAAGAACTATTCCGGAAAATCCGAATAATTCCTTCACTCTGAGTATCCAAAACCAAAGCTGCTCTTCAAGTCCAAACAATCTGCGGCGGAAAATGAAACCGCTCTGACAGAATTCATTACGGCACGTGGTTAAAAATCATTAAAAACAAGAGACAAGCTGCGTGGAGATAATTGTTTATCATTAAAAACAAATTCTTCACAAATATATACATCTTTGTCTTTAAATCACAAAAAGCAATTTACTCATAAAAGATTAATTAACGTGTCGTTCATTATTATTCATCAGAATTCCCTTTCCCATAAATTGCTCGGCATTCGTTTGTACGGCATTTGCCCACTCACACTCTACAGTGTGAATCAGACGTCAAATTAGAGAAATTCCCGATTTAGATTGCCGCTTTATTTATCCGTTGTCATTTGAATTGTATCAAGTCACAATCGATCCATCCGTTCACTTCTGACGGCGAAGTCTGCAGGGACAGGGACGGCAACAGTAACAACACCGCACTGTTGTTTTGAAATAATTCAGCTCTTTTGTGTCAGCACAATTATTCTGCCATGAATGGCTTGGGAATATAAGGCAATTATTTCTGCCGGCTAATTATTCCCTTTCATAATAAAGGTAATTTTTCACACAGCAATAATAAGTGGAATCAATGCTTTGAACGAGACGACGCGCTCCGGTCAGGTGGGCCTGCGATGCGCTTTAGCAAACGGGATTAACAGGCAGCCCCCTCTTGGGAACGTAGGCCGTTGCTCTGGTAACCATTTTGATGCAGTCGATGATGGGGCACACGCTCAGGCAGAGAGTGCAGCCGGTGCAGCTTTCCGTGATTACAGGAAGATGGGTCTCAGGGTCAAACTTAATAGCCTGCAAAAGGAGAGGAAGAGGAGGGGGTGAAAAAAAAAGAAAAGCTATTACATTAGAGCAATTATCGACTCTCCATAGGAGGATTTCCCCACTCCTGGGAGAGCTTTTCATGGGAAGGCAACAAAAAAAAGCAACAACTATGACAGTGGCGTTCTTTAAGGTAAATTTAGTGAGGCGAGTGGCATCCTCGCTGAACCCAAACCTGACTCATTTCATAGGCGTGCTTGGAACTTTTTTTCACTATCAGTAGATCACTAGATCAGGGATCTGAGCCCTACTCTTCTGGTGGCTGCATAGGGCTCGCAGACAAAGCTTTAAAAATATATATAATAACGTTAAAAGTATAAAACGTTCTCCTGTATTCCATTCATTTCCTGGTTGCGGGCGGCTGGAGCCAATCACAGCTATCCTCGGGACAACACCCTGTTTTTATTGGTCAATGCTTAACATTGTCGTGACGTCAGGATGTTAACTTTCCTGCCATTCTTTTAATAATCAGTAGTCCGCTAGCAAAAAGCAGAAACCCTTTTATCGAAGACAATGGTTAAAACAGGGAGTGATGGAGTGTTGTACTTTTCAACACGGATGGCGTAATTTGCCTTTGTGGAGAGAGAGCAGCTTCTGTATGGAATCAGATTGCAAAATTGAAATGTAAAAAAAATATATATCAAATGTAAATGAATAAAAAAAACAAACAAAATTCAAAGCATTTTTGCCCGCATGTCCTTTTACCAATATGTTAGCGTTTGGCAATCAGGCTTGTGCACTAAAAGCGTGTTAGCATGTGTTGGTAAGAGTGACGTTTGCTAAACGTGTTTCTTTTGAAGTTGTTTTCTAAGCCGCATGTTGTGGGGTTGTGTGTGAGTTCAGCGACCACTTAATGTGGGGTAAAATAAGTTCAAGTTTAAATGGCCCTTTTAGGCACTGTGTAAACAACTGCGGGAAGTGCGCTGTGTTTCTACACTTGATCTTTGTTTTGTCAGATTTAAAAGTTGAACAAGCCACATGAGCGTGAATACATTTTACATACGCGTGAAACATTAAACAGCGTTATACTTGTTGTCCTGTGTTTCATACTGATTTTACAAAAATGCATACATTTACTTGTATTTAGTTTTAAACATTAGGTATGGCTCTTTTTGACTTGTTTTTTTACAAATATGTGGTGTTTATGGCTCTCTCAGCCAAAAGGGTTCCCGACTTCTTGCCCTAGATGGTGAATGAACGCTGTGAACGAATAAAATGGCACATACATTAAGCTTTACCTCACACGGCTACTGGTTTAGCTTCCAGGAGTCCACTGTGGTTGTTTGGCGAGAGTGTATGCTCCCAAAACATTTTGAGAGAAAACAAAGGGAAACTAACTGTGAATCTGAGGTGTGAGTTAACTTTTGACTGGTAATACATCTCTGAAAAAGTGGGAATTATTTAATGGGAAATACAGTGTTCATTGTGTTCTACTAATACCCAAAAATGGGCCCGTGCACACAACTTTGTTCTAGATTTCTCCCTCTATCTTCAGCAATTTTGGTGGTTCTGAGCATCGTGACAATCTTCCGCTCTATATTTATGCTTTTTAGCAGATGCTTTTATCCAAAGTGACTTAGACCGCAGTGTAGTCTTTACAATCCATCACTTCATGTTTTGCCTGGAAATAAAACCATGACGGGGTGTTCCAAACATCAGTTCAACAGATTCAGCCACACAAAAGCTGTGCATTAACACATTTACATCAGTAAAGAACATTTTTGCCTATTAACATTTCTGCCTTCAAATCTTTCATTTCAATATTTGCTAACACAAGGTCAGTATAGCAAATTATAAATTACATTTAAAAAAGCCATTAAAAAGCAGAGTTCCAATAAAACGAATCAAAGGCTACAACCAGTAAATGCAAAAACAGGATTGCATAAAGTATAACTTTAAATAAAGCACCCGTAATGATTTTACACCAACAGGCAGTGGTGTAAGGTACTAAACGGACTTCCTTACTTTACTTTATTTTACTAGTATTTTTGGCTACTTTGTACTTGTACTGAATGTCAAAAATATAAGAAACTTTCTACTTGACTACAGTTGTGATTGAGTATTTGTACTCTTATTCCACTACATTAGGATGAACACTTATCCGTCACATTATGATTGTGGGCGACAAGTCGGAATCTTTATCTATCATGGTTAATTTCCTGGGCATATCAAGGCAATATCGGGACAATATCACCATCTGCAGGGTGATGATGGTACTGGATGTAATTTTAGCGCTAAATTGCGAATTAATAATAATAATAATAATAATGCTTTCAATTTTTATTTGAACGACGCTTTACAAGTAACTTTCTCAAAGCGCCTTTTACAATGAGGAACACCATGCAAACTATCTTTTGCCCGGAGAAATAGCGGCAGCCAATCTGCGCCAGCGTCCACTTCAGCCGGGCATACATACCACACATACTCACACACACCCACACGACGAGATTAACCTGAAACGCATGTTTTTTTTGGACTGTGGGGGAAACCGGAGCACCCGGAAGAAACCTACGCAAGCACGGGGAGAACATGCAAACTCCACACAGAAAGGCCCCAGCGGCCTCGAACTCACACCTCCAGTCACAATCCCACTTTTTTTGCACATGTGATTCTCACTGACTTTTTGTTCTTTTTTTTTTATCTTTTTTTGTTTTGCCATTATGAAACACTGAGGAGTTCAATTGCATTCCTATTTTAGGAAATGAAGCCTCATAAATAAAGAGTTTCTTGTTTTTCACATCTCTTGGTGTTTTTGAGCCTCAATTCAATAGGAGTAAAATATGTAAGCTTTTTAAAAAAAAAAAAAAAAAAAAAACGTTTACTCAAGTCGTCTTGGAATTGCTAACTTCTAACTTGGAGTAATTTTCACATTAAGGCATCCGTACTTTTACTCAAGAATGGTTTTCAGGTACTCTTTACTCCTTTGCCAAACGAGACCAGTGATTGTGTTTGCTGAACTGTTCTGCATCAGACGTACATTAATGAGGTGTCAGAATGTTACCTGGTAGCCCGAATCATTGCAAGTCATGTAGCATTTGCCACAGTTGATGCACATCTCCGGATCAATGAGGGCCTGCACTTGGTCCTTGTTGTCCAGCTCCTGGTAGGCACCAATATGCTTGAGCGCTCTAGCGATCACGTCCTTACACAGACAAGAGAAGCAGGGATTAAAGAACAGGGAAAACCAACATGTCTCACGCACACCGGCTTTAGACACTTGTAAGTTAACTTCATTTAGACTTAGAGGAAGATGAGAACTGACTATTAGTTTGTGCTCTTCACTTCCTTCTAGTAATCACTGTATAAATTCCACTTAGATATGAAAGCTTTTAACGTGTGTTTTAGCAAATAGATAAAAAAAAATCTGTCTGACCGCTGTACAGAAATACTTATAGTCCTATTAGTAACACTGAAGCATTTGTTCAAGTTCATGTGCAATGCAAGTTCAGACCCACTGGTCACGCTTTGGGTTTGTTGTTTGTTCACTTTCCTGTGTGTGTGTGTGTGTGTGTGTGTGTGTGTGTGTGTGTGTGTGTGTGTGTGTGTGTGTGTGACTTCACTAAATGATTAAATATAGAGCACAATTTCTAAATGGTCCCTTAGTGACCATATTGACAAACTCACTTTTTCACTAATTATATTCCATAATTGTTGGTAAAATATGTAAATGTTTTTATTAGCAAATAAATAAATGAATACACACAAAAACAAATCAATAAATGACATTCGATTGACTAAAGTAACTGTGCTCTTCTAAAACTTAAATAATACAATTATTATTGTTATTATTTTTACTATTATTGTTATTATTATTATTAATAAAATTTCAGTTATTAGTGTAAATTAAAGGTTGAACTGAACACATCCAGGTAAAAAAGATTCTGGTGACCATTGACTTAGATTTGCCATTTAATTTTTCAAAGTTTTTTTTACTTTTCTAATTTTCTATTTATTTATTAATTTATTTATAATTCCATCTCCTAAAATATCTCTATAAATTTCACATTTCATCCTATGTCAAATACTGTATGTAGAGTTTTAACAAAAAAACGAATAATAAAAGTCTTATTTTCAAGAAACTACAGTACAAGCAAGTAATGCAACATCTAAGTAATGGCAATAACTGCCTTGTGAGCCAGACTATATCCTAAACTAATTATTGAGGGGAAATCTGGATATTGTCTTACTTTCACATTGGGGATGGGTATGGTAGGGATGTTAACTCTAGATGAAGTGTCCACACGGTCACTGGCGTCTTTCTGGCTGGTCTTGTATTTTGCCAGGGCTCTGGTTTTTGTCTCCAAGTACGGTCCAAAGTTGGGCAAACTCTGAACAGAAACATCACAGGTACACGTCTCAGACATCAATTCAAAAACGGTTCATTCACGACTCATTAGCTACTGTCCATAAAAACAGCTTGCAGCATCATTAAGCCTTTGAATCAAAATGTAAATGCAATTTTCCGGATTACATATTGTGAACAAAGCATGTCATTTTAATTCATACATGTATTTAATTTAATGTTTGAAAAATTTGAGGAAACGTGAAACAAAAGATGCTGCTCTTTCCCCCCTCACATCCTTTAAGAACAGAAATGATTGTGGCGCTGTCTTTTCCACCAAGTATTGCACACAAGCCTGACCCTCCAGAGCGGCAGGGCTAAAGATGCCATTCGTATTCACAGTCACACTTCCATACCGACGCACCCAGTCTGAGAGGAGGCCATAAAAGAGCCCTGAGCCTCAACCCTCCAAAGGCCATTCAGCAGAAAATGCCAGCAACGCTACGAAGAAATCAAGTTGGTGGCAAAATTAGCCATCCTTTTAATGGAGCCATAAAGAGAATCTGCAATGAATTGTTAGGAAATCACATAATACTACCGGTAATTGTAAGGATTAGCTGGTCAAACTAATGATTCGACACTAAAATGGTAATGAATGCTAATTTAAGGGAAATGGACTTATGGGTTGATGATGGCCATCGTTTCTAATAACTGATTTTTTTTTTTGCTTTTATAAATACCTTTTAATGAAATCCCTAGTTTTTGGGCAATTATCATATTTAGAATTTGAAACACTTGAACAAACACAGAATTTCCTCTAATGGCCTCTTTCTGTGTCTTTCATCACAACCTCTCAGCAAGAGAGAGTTCACTTATTCAAGCGTTTTACCACAGCCAAATCCTAGCTGTGTTCTCCTCCCAAATCCACCCACCAGTGCTGACAGTGTCTTTTCTTGAAGACAATTATTATGGTTATTTGTAACCACAAATGTAAAGACCATCACCATACGTGAGTAAAAGTACTGATGCCTAACTGTAAACATTACTCCATTACAGGTTACCATTCACCAATTCCAAGAAGACGAGAAAAAGTCGTAAAGTATCCAATTTTTAGGATAACTTCAAGTACTCCTACTGAATGTAGGCTCAAAAAACACCAAGAAATGCGAAAAACTATATGAAATAAAACACCTCAATGTTTTAAGATGGCAGAAAAAATGAATAGAAACAGAACAAAAAGTCCATCTCAGTCAAACTCAAATGTTCAAAAAAGTGCAACAGCCAATTCACGTTCAAGTGATTGAGCTCATAAACAGCATGCAGTACCTTCAGCACCCTGCAGATATTGCCTTGTCCGCCCAGTAAATTTACCATGACTTGTCACATCATGTCACAATATTGTATTTATTGTACACATTGAAGATACACAATATTGTACACATTGAAGATATTCAAATAAATATGTAGTCAAGTAGAGAGCAAAAGTTGCTTATATTTTTGATACTCAGTAGACAAAATAGCCAAAAAGTTGCCAAAATTACTTTTTTCAATTTCAATTACAAACTCAATTTACTCAAGTACTTTACACCACTGTTTGTAACTTTACCAAAATACAGTAGCCTCCCGCTTAAGTATGTACATTGAATATGAATGCTGCAAAATTGATTTGGTGCATGCATGGTTCTGATTCTGAACACAGAATTTTTGTGACAATGTTGCATTCTTGAGTGGGAGATTACTGTTATAATAATATTAATGTCTGATGTGGAAAGACAAAATTTTTTCCTTTGCATAAGTCGCTTCTTTCAGACATCATCCTTAACTTTCACCCTATTGAGTGAAAAGTAATTTATACTCACAATTTGCGAAAGCTTCCTGTGGTTTGTGTGTCAATGCTTGCCCTGCTCTGACTGATGCAGAAACAGTGTTAAGCTGAACCAATAATCACATTTTCAGTTGCACTACATCCACAGAAAACCAGCATTCAGATATTTAAAAAAAACCGCACTTTTTATTTACGATTCAAACCAATCTGAATTTTGAAATCTTTCTTCCAGATTTTTAGCGTGGAACATAGTAGCCTTTTGTCTGATTCTCCCACAGTTTATCGCACAAGTTAATACGAAACAAGCGTGAAACTCCCGTCTGTAGCTTTTGGTTATCCTCACTCTGACATCTTCTGTCACTGACGCGACGACTGCTGAAGGGAGTTTGCCAAATTGCCCTGGCTGTTTGTCAGTTGCTCTTAGTCAATGTTTCCATATATTGCAGAAATCCATTTTTTGCTCTAGGCTGTGTGAAACATAAATACTTTGACAAGCACCAGTTGGGTGGGGGGTGGGGACTTATTGCAATTCTTCTCATCACCACCAGTCAGTCTCTTTAAATTGTTAGTGCCCACCACAGTCTGATAGAAGCATCTCCGCCACCACGCAGAGGCACAGGAACGAAGTCAGTTATTAGCCATCCGTGTCAAACCCCTCAGTAGTCGCCCTTTTTATTCCCCGAGAAACACCCAGAAAGAAGCCAGGCCTTTGCCGAAGCAGGACCCATCAGAAGAATCAGAGAAACAAATCTATGGTGGCGGTGTTGACTGCAGGACTAATGGCTTGCTTAGGGGGTGGGGTGCATCCTCCACGTATTTATTTCCCTATAGAGCTAACACTGGTGGCCCTGTTCTAATCCTGCATAAAAGCATTACTCTCTCAGGCCCAGACTGACAGTCTAATGAATCAAGCGCTCCAGCCCTGCAGCAGACAGTCTGAGGAGCCGGTTGGAGGCTGGGGAGATAAAGCTACACACCTACACACACAGCACACACAGACACACAGACACAGATATGTCATTAACGGAACATCCGTCAGAGGAAACAGAGGGATGTCTGGATGCCTCGTGAAACCTTGATTACAAGGCAACTTTCAACGGTACTTTATTTTTACCACGATGACAGGCGACTTAAAAGAATGGCCTAAAGGTGTGCAGAAAAAGTATGAATTATATATTATTTTACAATGTTGTTCCAGGCCTTTTTTAGAGCCAAAGTCAGGAGCAAACAGGAAATGATGGGCATGGGGGTTGGGGGTTAGTTGTATCTAACATGAGCTGAATTTAAATTTGCATGATCACCACAGGTTAGCGAACACTGAAAGCTGCTGCCCATGGCACCACATTTAAAAATCAATATTTTAGAAAATTGCTCGAGTTGGGCAACACGATATCTCAGTTCTTGGCCAGTGCCAGGGATTGCTGTAATGCTTTGTTCTAAATTGTGCACTATATAATGGTGATTTTGTTGTGCCTAAAAATTAGAAAAGATTATGATTGTGTTACATTTTACCATGTTCAGTCTCTTGACAAGTTATTAAAATAAAAAAAAAATGTATTTTAACTTTTTTTTTTAACAATCCACTTGCCTTTCTGTACTGTTGTGTAAGAATGCATCTCTCTATTTTTACATCAGTCTGTCCAATCACCATCCATCCATCTATCATCCAACCAACCAACCAACCAACCACAAATTCATCCATCCATCCATCCATTCATCCATCCATCCATCCATCCATCCATCCATCCATCCATCCATCCATCTATCTATCTATCTATCTAGACTGGATCTATATCCAGTCCCCCACCCATCCAGCAACTCACCCATTCATCCATCTATCCATCCATCTATCCATCCATCCATCCATCCATCATCCAACCACACCATACACCAATTCATCCATCTGTTTACTCATCCATCCAATCATCCATCATCCAACCATTTACCCATAAACCAAATCATCCATTCGTCAATTCATCCAGCCACCCCTCTATCATACCCATTTGCCAATTTATCCATTCATCCTGTTCATCCATCCATCCACCAATCCATCGATTATCCAGCCACCCAACCATTTACCAATTGGATTCTGCTGTCCATCCATCCAGTCATGCATCCAACATCCATCCATTAACCCATTCATCCATCCATCCATCCAACCACCCACTCATCCACCAATGCATCCATCCGTCCGGTCCGTCCATGGTACTATTAATTAGAATGATTAAATAAACTATATAAAATATAATACGTATATAGCTTTAAACATATAAACTGCTAAACCTGAACTTAACCCGTCTATAAACGTCCAGGTAATGTAAAACAGAAATCTCCCCAAATCCCCACCCAAATCCACTGACCACCATCTCGCCTCAGGCCATCTTGCAAGTAAGTGGCATGTACTTAAATGATAACCGGCGTAAAAATCCCTGACGTCCATTACGACTCCATGTCTGCCAGACACTTCCTGCTGTCCATCTAAAGGCAGCTTCTTCAAGCCGCCCTGATAAAAAAAAGCTCTGCATCTTCATCCCTTTCCGTGTTCACATTTGCAAAGCCGCATTACATTTGCTGTATGCTAATCCACTCGCAGATCACACAAAAGATTCAACGAGTCTACAAAGCAATACAATTCACAATGGAATAGGAACACAATATATAATGGCAGGAGCGCTCACAAAGAACTTAGTACAAAGGAAGAAAATGGCATTTGGATTGGGCATCAGACTGGCTGAATGCTCGCGCATGAAAGCCAACACGCTAAACAACACTTGTCGGGATCGGAATTTTTTTCATTCTATTGAGTGGAGGCCGTATTTGATTTTTTATTATTTATCTTTCTTATTTCTTATTTTGCCAGTCCACTCCTAGAGGAGTGCTATTTTAATGAGAGGAGCTGCACGCACTGCCAAATCGCATGTCCCGGGCAAACAGAAAGCCTCCGCTAATTAGATGCAGAGCTTTCCAAAACACAGGGCTTGTCAATTCTCCCAACTCCCCTCTGGATTGTAAATCAAGAGTGCAGCGGAGGAAGGAGCACACATTATGTCAGCGTGGGCAGAGTGATTTAAATTATACGAGAATTAGAATGGAAGCCCTGCCTTGTACGTTCTGTAGCATCACAACAGCCGTCGACCATTAATCTTTATCATTGCCTTGTAATGGCCGGTCATCTCACTTTTCAGTTCAACAGGCCTCACTTGACAAAGCTCAAGCTGAAAGACATCCCGCAGACCTAGGTGTTCTAAAAACACTGATTGAGTTGTCTCAGCCAATTAATTGTCAAATAAAATGGGGACTTATTGCCATGCTTTAAATCTGGGATTGAGTGATAAGTGATTTTTGTTGCGCTTGTATTTGTAATGCGTTTCTGTGCGTACTTTGTATAATGTTTCTTTGTATAAAAAGGATCACATGGGTGAGCGTGAGCACTATTTTTGTGGCTCGATTTCTACTTTATGTGTGTGTGTGTGTGCGTTACATGTGTGAGCATAAACAGACTTTCTGTGATTCGATTTCATCTTTGATTTCTTTCTTGTTGAGCTTCTGCTTCCACACCTCATGTGCATCGCTTAGAGTCAGCCTGACTATGAACTATACGCCTTAGGAATAATTGAAATTTTAAACAGTCAGAACAGTTTGACTTCGTTAATTGAAGTTTTGTGAGCTTAGACTACTTTGCTTTTGTTGTATGCTTTTTCAATTTCTGGGATTCTCTTAAATAAGACCCCTAAATAATAGAGAATAAAATAACAAAACAATAATCCCCAAGCTTGTGGTAATGTAAGGAGCTCAGTGCTGGTATCATGGTGAGCATTGATCTCTGCACTTTAATTGGCTCCAGGGCCTAGGCAGTGAATTTCTTCTTGTTTGGTGCAAAAAGAAATACAGTACAAGCCGTGAACGCATCTCCATTTCTGCCTCCTCTCATCAGGGTGCAAAGATAATGGAAAGCTTGCGCCAATGTCTTCACTCCATTTTTCAATAGCGACAAACTATGTGAGTGGGCATGTATGAGCTGCTTTGCATATGTTTCTGGTATTGTGTAATCTCAAGGATTACCAAATTCCTCGAAACCCATTAAAATCCTCAAAAGCACCACCTGAAGTTGTATAACTTTAATACCAATATTAAATTATGCTAAACACCCACTCAAACAGAAAATTCAATATTTGCGTTTAACACGCTATTTTATCTAAATTTTATATACCATCTAATGTAATTCATAATTTTTTTTTTTTAAATACTATATAGACATATGATTAAAACCAGACTACATTAAACAAAATATATTTTGATGAAATATGGACATCATGTAGACAAACTTTGTACTGCGTTTGCTCAAAGATAGGACTAGAATTTGCTGAATGAATTTGCACTGAAATCTTTGAAACATGTGAACTTATAAAAGTGATAATCAGTGTTTCACTTATTTAGGTTTGTTTGCAGTACAGTCTGTTTCCCTAACAAACCATGTTGCAAATTTGAGAAAGCTTGAGGAGTTAAACAAAGAACGATCTTGCGGTAATATAAAGAAAATATCAAGTTCGCAAAACAACCACTGTATTAGATGAACACTTGAAATGACGCTGCTTCAGTCAAGCCGTTGGTCACTTTATTGGTTTCAACAGCCCACCCTCCATTCTTCTCATTTCGAGGCACCTCCATTTCTTGGCTATTGCTATCCTGTATGGTTTGCGCCCAGAGACTTTGCAAGAGTTGTGTGCTTTTGTTGAGATAGCCACATATGCTTTGGGTGTTATCTGAGGAAAAAGGTCATTGATGCAAATTCGTTTAGCCAATTCAAGTCTTCTGACTGCCCTGTAGTAAAGCGCTGAAGCAAATCAGATCACTAAGGCAATCCACTGATGTTAGTTCTCTAACAAAACGCCTCTTTCCTTTCCATCAGGGGACTAAGGTTAGCAAGTAACCAAGGCGTTTTCAGCTTCTGTTTGTTTTAAAGAGAAATCCTCTTTGCATATATCTATTTTTGTGGTGCGTGATAAGGAAATCTTCTCTTTATGTAACAAAGAAGTTGCAGTTTTGCTGTGATCGAGCAAACGAGTCAAGTAAACCCAGTTCTTTAATATTTTACGGAAAGAACTTCTTTGTTGACATTGATCACACAAACGTTACGGAGATGCAAATTCTCTGTGTTTTACAGCAGAGCACAGCTGAGGGACATAATCGGTCAAGCAGGTCAAAAGGTCACTGACTGGTGTGAAATAGCCTACAGCTCCTTTTATGCCGACACGGAAAGTAAAACATTCTCATTCTTAGCAATAATGCTTAAGGCTAGATATGTAACTAACACCCACAACCTCACACATCCTTCATGACTCAATAAAGCATTAGGTCACACCAGAGACGTGTTTGGCTTGTTTAATTGCAAAACTGCAAAACTGAAGGTTGATCTTAAAAACACCTCAGAGTTCCAAATCCTTGGTAAGCTATAGATAAACAGCAGCAATGCCACTTACATGTCCTACGAGCTCCTCCACACGAGGAATGGGTTTGCCCTTCTGATGGCGGATGGTCGGAGGTGACTGGCCATCCCAATCCTGAAGCTCCTCGATGCTCTTCAGATACAGTAGTGCCTTCAGTCCTAAGCAATAGTCTTCTATAACAGTGAAGTCCTGGTTCTGCACAGCGCTACACACCTGGTAAATGAGCAGAGATAATACACAGAGCTTAGAACAGTGGTGGGCAAACTTTTTGATTCGAGGGCCACATTGGGTTCTAACAATTGACAAAGTGGACAAAGAGTAAGGGTCGCCCCTATGTGAAGCTAGTGCCAGAAGTCCAAACGAAAAAAATGAAACGGACGAACAAATCTGATGCGGAAAAAAAATTCAAACCAAAACGTGAAGATTTTTTGTTTGTTTTATGACATATTATTATTATTATTATTATTATTATTAGACACAATGGTAAAACTGCTAATATGTATTTCACTTACATGGTCATTCATGGGTACAATTATACAGTATACAAACTGTTGTTTTTTTTTATCCATTTCAGAATAAAAAACAACTCGACTATTTTCCTCAGATTTGACGTCATTGATGTCAGCACGTTACGTTCTTCTGGTTTATTGTCTGTTGTTAATACATACTGATGCTCAATCTAACAAATGTTTAAAATGTTTTCAATTTGTTGCATTAACACAGATGAAAATGTGAAAACTTCCACCTACAGCAAAATCTGACCTACAGGTATGAGCACACATCATTACATAGATGATTCACTAAAAGATGCTATTTCAGAGAAGCTCTTGCATCAACACACACGGACATTTTCTGTACATCGGGGTTGAAGAAAGAGAGAAGGCCCTGAACAAGCTGCTGAGGTCTCTGAAATTATCTCTTGTTGAAGTCGCCCAGCACAGGAATAGATCTTGTTCAATGAACAATATTTGTTCCTTAAATAAGCCTTTATACAGGTTATTTGAGGCAAAAAGTGAATGCAGCCTATTTATCATTGGCCTTCTGAAAGAGCAGAAGTGTAAAGAGTACCTGAAAGCAATGCAAGAGTAAAGTATGTATAATTTACTGTTAAAATTACTTAATTACATGTTACAATTCAGCATTTCCAAGAAGTCTTGATTTAAAAGTCGTAAAGCATCCTATTTTAAAAGAGCTTAAGTATTTTACTTGCATAGAATTAAGGCATAAAAACATCTACAAATGTAAAAAACAAGAAACTCAACTAAACTAAAAACCAAAACAAGAGGCTTTACTTTCTAATATGTAAATTACATTTAACAACTCAATGTTTGTAAATTGCTGAACAAAAAAGAAAAAAATGAACAAAAAGTCAGTCTCAGTCAAACTCAAATGTGCAAAAAGTAAACGTTTACGTTCAAGTTAATGTGATTTCATCATAAATAGCATCCCGTACCTACAGCAGTTAAGTGTCCATTCAAATGTAGTGGAGTAAAAAGTACATAATCTTAATTAAAAAATGTAGTCAAGTATAGAGTAAAAGTTGCTTATATTTTTTTATACTCATTACAAGTACAAAGTAGCCAAAGTACAAAGTACAAGTCCATTTAATCAGGTACTTTACACCACTGGGAAATAGCAGATGGTAATTATGGTTTCTGGCTAATTCAAAGTTTCAGTACTCAATAAAATTCTCAAGTGGACGGACAAATAAAGAAACAAATATCTCATAGCACTTTGCTCTGCTCAACTGTGCATTAATTCTACCAATTCATTTATACTAATTATACATTTTAGAAATGGCACTGAACTAATTAATTCATAATATATTATTATAAATTAATTTATAATAATATTTAAAATATTACTATGAAAAATAATTGTAATATTCAAAAGCAACAAAAAATGTTGTCACTTGTCTCTTATCTCGTCACTCGTGCCTTACAATCAATCTCGTCACTTTTGCCTTATAATAATAAAACAAAGAGTTTAAAGTTCTAAATAGGCTTCCATTGTTAAATGATGAGGAGTGAATTGTGGGCTGTACATGAATTAATGTTTTTTTAAAGTGAAGATGTCTAATGTATTCACATTGGTCATTCTTAATAAACCTACTCAGGTCATGCTACTTATGCAATCTTTAAGCTGCTCACTCAACCCATGAAGGATTCTAATTACTGACAACCGCAATATTGTTAATCAGTTTTCCACCAAGGAATAAGACATATAAGACAACGGTTTCAGCCTCTGGTGAAGAGCGGCGATCATCATTTCACTGTAAGCCCTGTATCATTTGAAAATAATTGAAAACCTAGTATTCCTGCGGATCATTAACATTAACAATCCTTATGATAGATTCCACTTTAAGTTTACTACAGCACACTGGAATTATGCTTTCAACTGATCCGTTATTCCTGATATAATATGATTATGTCTTTTTACCGTTCAATGGGTTGTTCAATAAACTTGAATGTTCATCAGAATGAATTATAAAATGGCTTATTTCAAAGAGTAGATCTTGAAAAAGAACACAAAATTTTAACGTTCTTAATAATTAATTATACTTTTTAAATATAATATAAAGGCAGCAGTGGATAGCACTGACGCCTCACAGCAAGGTTCCGTTGACACTCGAGGTGTGAGATTGAAGCCGTCCAGAGTCGTTCTGTATGGAATTTGCATGTTCTTCCTGTGCTGGCGTGGGTTTCCTCCGGGGGCTCTGGTTTCCTCCCAAAGTCCAAAAACATGATTTCAGGCAAATTGGCATTGAAAACGTGATCATATAGGTATGAGTGAGTGTGTGAATGTGTTTGTTTGAATGTGATGCTGAGATGGGCTCTAGCTCACTGCGACCCTGTAAATGACCAAGTGGCAGTCGATGAATGAATTTAATATAAGTTTCCCATTATTTTCTAACCCTATTCAATGATTTCAGGTCAGTTAAAATTGTATAGTATTGTATAAATAAAATTATTGTTTATAACGGACTACGATTAAGATGTTAAAATAATCTGTTGTTTCATATCCGTAGTCTGTAATATTGCAGATTTGCATCGACCAGAAAACTATTACCACATGAAACAGTAATGCACAAAAACACTCTTCTTTTAAAAATATAGTTTAAAACATAATATTAGCACAGCAACATTTAAAATCAATTTTAAATGTTGAAAACATTTTTTTATTTTTTTGCAGAAAAATGCACATTTATTTCCGTTTTAAGCAGTCAGCGTCACATGTTTTCATTGTAGCCAATAATTAACAAAATTACTTCATATGCAAGTCTGTTTTATCAAATGAGTGTTATGTATGAGTAACATCTGAAGTTCAATTACGATATAACCAAGTCTTTCATAATAGTATATCAATAACGTTGCCATTCTAAAAATCATATTCTTATCATCGCCAAACAGATACTAATTCTAATGTCATAAATAAGGTAAAAATTGTATTATGTCATATCTAGACTCCTCGTTTGGGAAGCAACCGATCCTGTTATTCGGTTTGACACTCTCCTCTTTAAAAGTCAGCACATCAGCACCTTTGCAGCATCTCTAAGTTGTGTGATACTCACTTCCCTGCTGACAATGAGAAAATCATTTATGCATCTGTCGCATCTAGACCTCAGCATTACTAAATGTTTTTGGCTGCTATGTGGAGGAGCTCCATCAAACACTTATAAAGAGCCCAGAAAGGAGCTGCGGGAGTGCTGACGCTACCAATTCACCTCTTACTTTTTTACCTCCATACAGATTTAACTCGATGCAAACAACCATAATAAAAGCTGACAAATCCCACAATTAGGATATGTAATGACGTCAAAATACCACACGCACAAAAAACAAACAAACCCAATCACATTACTGTGAATAATCAAAGCCTAACGAAAAAGTAAAGTACCAACTCACTGAACAGAAATCTGCATTAAAAAACGCAATGAGGCCTAATGGCAAATGGAAATGCGTAGAGGAATAGCAGAAACCATTAGAACCTTTGCAAACATCGAAAAGCGCTACATACACCCGTTGTATTTACAGTTCTGTGTGTTGCATCCAGTTATTAGATGTTAGCGTTGTTTGCCAGACTAGCTCATTGGAATAATTCACTTGGAGCTGTGATGGTTCTGCCTTCTGGTGACACAGATTTCACCCCAGTGTGATGAGACTTTCCCATCTCTCCTATTACTGAGCGCCAGAGCTCCGCTATTACATGTGGGTGTGATTAAAATGTTTTAATTCCCATCTTTTCCTTTCCAGAACTCCCAGGCACTTAGGAAACACTATTTCTGTACATAATGAGAGTTTTGATTTATTTATTTAAAAAGAGATTTCGGAGGCTGTGGCATCGTGTTAAGATAATGGGTTTATTTGCACTAGCAACTTGTTCAGAGCCGTGTTGTAAGTGGCAATTGGCTTTAAGGGTTTGTGGCTGTGTGTATGTAGCAGAGCTGCATCAACGTCACCATTAGTATAGGATTTTTATAGGGATTGATCACTACCTAATAGAATGGCTTTGCTCTTGTGTTTTCGCAAACCAGGTCAGTGGTTACCTGCAGCACAGATGCTCCAGCGTGGAGAAACTGCAGTCCAGACTCGGCCGAGTCAATGCCACCGGTCGCCAGGATGGGGAATCCAGGAAGTGCTCTGGCTATAGCAGACACAGCACGCAGAGCTATAGGCCGGATGGCATTGCCTAATAAACAAAGTGCCTATTAAAAACTTCAAGTGTCATACAAAAATGAATTCAGATCATTTAGAAAATTATAATTAATTACATTACAAGTTGTAATGCCCGCTGCCCACTACTCCGGGTTTGTGTGTGTAACTTCACTGGATGCAGAGTAACTTCACTAAATGAAAACTGAATGATGAATTACTTACTTTGTAACTTATCACCTCAATTTGCAGGTAAGTAACTCACTATTATAGCAGGGTCCTACTAATGTTTTATAAAATCTCCCATAAACGATAATGCAACTTGGTGTCCCCACTACAGACACACCTACACACACACACTTATATAAATGATGATGCAACTTAAGGTGTTTACACATGTCCCCACCACACACACACACACACACTTATATAAATGATAATGCAACTTAAGGTGTCTACAGGTGTCCCCACTACACACACATACACACACACACACACACACACACACACACACACACCCATCTGCGGCCTCCTGTCTCTTCTTTTTCTCTCTCTCTCTCACCCAATCACTCAGGATGGCAGGATTCCCTAATGCAAGCAGAGCGGCTTTCTGATCAGCCAGACAGATGGAAGTGTTTATCACATTACATTTAACCTCATTTTCCCAGCAGGTTCCCATTCATTGATCACAGCCGTACGTTTGTCCACATTCATTTCGCAGACGCGCCTCAGAACCAGACTTTTATCGTTTGATGGCACAAAACTGAATTCTTTTGTAAGCCGTATTCCACTGTGCAAGAAGATCTTCATCACCCATTATCTTCCTTAATGTAGAGATGAATTTAATCTTCTCACTGCTGAGTTTTTTTGCTGTGCTTTCCCGTGTTGTGATGTTTAATCACATACATATGGCCCGCTTCCCTAAGCCGCTGGCGTTCCCTTGTTTTTTTCTTCGGTTTTTCCACCTGTTGGCTGAATAGATGGCGCGTCAAGTAGAATTTGTCATCTCTGCACGCTTCTGACAACATAATATCATAAGAAAGCATCACTCTGCTACCGACAAAATCCATTTGGGGGTGATTTAGGAATAAGGGCCCAAAACACATCATTCTTTAATGCCTGTGGAAGTCAAACGCGTATTGAGGTAATAACATCACTAGAAGACAGCTGAATTTGTGATTCACATGAGCCGGACCACAACTCATCCACTGACGGGGTTATGCGTGGTGAGTGATGTCACAGACGCATCAATATGGACTCAACTTGAGACTGAGAGCCATCAATGCACATGAGGAACGTTGTCAGGTGCTAAGGAGAATCATCGGTCTTGTGATATTGTTGTGGTGTTAATGTGACACTTGCTCCTGCTCCTGCCTGGTCTTTCTTCTCGTCTTTCCCTCTGGATGCGCTGACAGCTCCAGTTGCTCTGACAACCCCAACATGTCCTTGTCAAGCAGGGTCGCTCACGCTTGTTTGTCACCACCACCCGTGCTGGAGTTGTCGGCACAAGTTCATCGCGTGTCAACCACAGGAAGTAAAGCACCAAACTAGGCAGCGAATAAAAAGAGGATGTTTATGGAGCCGGCATCAACATCAAGCTGTAAATGTCCAAGTCTTAGTCAAGTGATATGAAATTGTACCAAGTCTCTGTAGTAAACTTAAGATACTGGTACTTTTTTGGTCCTTTATTTTAGAGCAATGGACCCTTTTAAACCAGCCTTGTAGACCCTGTCCTTCCCTCTTCTCATCAGATCCAAACACATCACCAATTCCCTTTTTGATCCCCTATCTTACTTTCATTCGAACTGAACTAAACTGATAGTCCTTCTACTCAACTCTAGGAAATTCACTTGCTACTGACTCTATATATCCGGTATTTCGATCCATCCATTTCCTGGTTGAGGGCGCACTAGCCAATCACAGCTGTCCTCCGGACAACACCATGTTTTCTATTGGATAATGTGCAGCGTTGTCATGACGTCAGGACGTTAACTTCCCTGCCCTTCTTTTAATATTCAGTAGTTCTCTACTAAGCGGAAACCCTCGAGTCGATGGCTATTCACAAATGGAGTAATTTGCCTTTGTAGAGAGAGAGAGAGACAGAGCAGCTTCTGTATGGAATCAGATTTTAAAAATATCAAATGCAGATTAATAAAAATGAACAGAATTCTAAGCATTGTTGTTTCGTTTTTAATTTTACGCTTGCATTCTCAACTATCAAAACTTTTTTTCCGTTGCGCTTGAGTCGCGTGCACGCACGCACCGCACTATGTCGCTGTACAAACACCGGGCTTTGCGTGCTCGCGTGTGTTTGCTAGACGTATTTTTTTGCAGTTTTCCAAGCCACGTTATTTTATTTGTGTTTGATTTATTGTAAATGTATTTGTATATGGCTGAGTTTATTTGACCCGCGGGTCCTGAAAGAATTGAAACACCTCTGGATGAGCACAATGTTTCTGATCTTGACTGCACGTTTGTTTTATCAGAATTAAAAGTTGAAAACGAGCCACACAAGTATGACGACATTTTACATTTAATAACAACGTTTTCAAAACGAGTTGAAAGACTTGTTGTTCTGCGTTTCATATTTGTTTTACAAATATGCAAAGATTTTCTTGTATTTAGTTATAAACAGGTATGGCTCTTCATTTTTACCAATATGCCGACCAATAAGATTCCCGACCCCTGCCCCAGAAAATAAGACATGGTATATGTCTATCAGGGCCGTCCCAATCTGATTCCAAGTATTCCAAGCAATTAAACACTTCCTTTTTTGATGTGTATGTGTATATGTATGTAAGACCATTAAATAATGCATATGAGAACCATTCCTCGAATCTGCAAAAACGAATGTGTGAATGTCTTGGTGTGTGTCTGTTTGAATCTGTGACTGTGTGTTTTGAGGATGGAGTGTGTTTTGAGTGATTGCAGGCTATTTGAGTGTGAGTTGGTGAGTGTATGTTTGAGAGTGTGACTGTGCATGACTGTTCATATGTGTGTGTACAACTGTTTCACTAGATGGTGTGCAAGAGTGTGTAACTATGTGTGCATGTACTGGATTACGAATCAAAATCATATTAATCTAATTATTATCCAAATGAATGAGGAATCTGAAAGTGATAATTGTATTGTAAAGTGGTAATTGTAAGTGGAAAGAGTATTCCTAATATTAATATAAATAAGACAGTGATATACGTATTTCTTATATTTAATATATAGAAAATCGTATTACTTTCTAATGTTGCACCTGTTTTTATAATGCCTGACATGTCTTAGACCCCGGACGTTGAACATTTTTGAAATAAAAAGGTTAGTTTAGCCAAATTAACATTAAATTAACTAGTAAATTATGGAGTGGCAGTTTTTATGAATAGGGCGTAAAAAGGTTGTCGATTGGCCGGTCGTCACCTTAAGAAGGTCACAGTAAATTTTATACGAGATGTTTTACGACTGCTCCAGACGCTGTTCATTTGATCAATAGCTCATTACACAAAGCACGTTCTAAAACAGCCTCCACCGAGAGCGAGCGTGGCTCGGGTCCCGTGCTGAGGTGATTGACAGTTCTGTGAGGTCATCAATGGCATCTGTTAGCAGGAAGTGTGTGCTCCCGATGCCAGGCGCTCGGGAAAATAATTACAAACATTCCTGAAAGCAGGACTGATTTGTATCTTCATCCGAATGTGCAGTGCCTCAAAAGGCTCAGCCCAATAACAACAGCAGACAAGAGGCGGGAATGTCGGTGAGCTCTGTTAATTACGCCTGTCGTTGTTGCCGGAGGTGTCTCGGAATTGCGGATTTCTACGTGCAATAAAAGAGATGCAATAACGTGTGACAGCAGACTAGTTGGTTGCCATGACCAATCATTAAAACACACATCAAATGCCGAGCGGACAGTCAGCTAAATAAAAATCACAGCGGGACGCCGAGCAAGAGAAACATAAAGTGACCAAATGGTCGGTTACCAATTACAGGACTATGGACCAGGACCACGCACATCGCACCCCAATGCTGTAATTAGTATAAACAGAATCGTTAGGTGTTAGTGAAAGTATAGCGTTTTGCAGAAGTGACATCAATATGTGTTTATCCTCATGCATCCATTATTCTGCATTCACAAGAAATGGCAGGTTCAATCCAGTTTCTTCAATTTGGCTTTTTTGTTGTAATAATACCAGTATGCATGTGAGAAGCAATATCGGATTGCTATATGGGATAATTATCAGCAATGTACTGTACAACAAACATTCACGTGTCATATATTGTTTTTATTTTATCCATACATTTGAATATTGTTGTGTTCTAGTCGAGCTAAAAACAAGGTCATCTTGATTTGTGCATTGTTGAGGTTAGTTTGAAGGTAGAGTGAGTTCATGGCAAGATGACCGTTTCTCTAAAACTTTTTAGAGAAAACGATAGGATGAATATTTAAATGTGGGTTGTTTAAATATAAAAAAAAACATTTCGATGTTGAGAAAAAGCTTGTTGAATTGATGCATAATTGCATCATAGGGACAGCTATTAATCTATCTATCTGTTTAATTATATTTGCTAATCTAGATTATACAAACACACGCGCACATACGCACACACACACACACACACACACACACACACACACACACACACACACACACACATATACTGTGTATGTATTTGAAATCCACTAAAATCACACCATCTTAAAACTGACTTTAACACTACAAATTACTAAATATTAGTATAATAATTGTGTCAATTGAAATGAGTGGATGAATGCAAAAATAGGGTTGTTGTCCACAGAGAGCTCAGGGTAGCATGAGTTTATTTGCCGCTGGCTACGTTAGGTATTGGTTTTATGTGCTCTGGATGCAGGCTTCTAAAAACAAATAAAAGGAAGGTGTAAGAAATCTACTGTCCTGGCAGTGGTAACAATGTGTGGGGCCATTCAGGCCCTTTAGGACTCCCGATCAATAGGTGGGTCACAGGCTGTGTCTTATACCACGGTTGCATGGCTGGCTCTCGGGGGAGCGCTGCGCACTGAGGCCCTCATGACTTTAAAAGTGAAAAATATGACAGCTGGTCAGTTTTGCTTGCATAAAATACAGCTTCAATAGTGAGAGTATTAATTTTTAATGCAGGCTGTGTTTGTGACTCTGTCCTTGCTTCTGCAGTCTCAATGCAGCTCATGTGCTGAAATACCGTTCCAATGCACAAACACAGGCATGCGCACAAACACAAGCATGCGCAAACACACACACACTCACACACACACACACACAGACACACACACACACACACACACACACACACATACGTTAAACAGTGATTATAAAAGGCCACTAAGATTTTAGTTATATCTTTTATAGACGTTTAATACAAATACAGATTTAAAACTAATAAAAATATGTAATTATGAAGCATGTGACTAGTCTTTTTCAACACTGTCTCCCACACTGAGATGAAGATTTGGTACCATGGTTTTGCACCTGATTTATTTCTCGTGTCTGTGGTGCCAAGGCCTGTCCAGAGCCCCCAAACACCAACAAACAGACTTTCTCTTACCAGATATGCCACCGTATGTGGTTCTGGCACTGCTGCCGATCCCTGGCCAGGGCCTGGCATCTGCTCTGAGACTCATCAGTCCCGATACTGTGTTGGTGGCAGTGACTCCGTCAGCACCACCTAAAAAGAGCCACAGAAGATCTTGAACAAGAGCCACTGTTGTGAAACCAGCAGGTCCCTGTGATAGCGTAGCATTTTATCACAATGATACATAGTGCTTTTAATCAGTGGTGAAAAGTACTTGAGTAAAAGGCTATTTTACATTTGGCTACATTGTAATTGTACTTAGCGTCAAAATTATAAGCAACTTTTACTCTCTACTCCACTACATTTGAAGGAACAGTTTAAGTTGCTTACATTGTGAGAAACAAGTTGGCATCGTGGTTAATTCCTTGGATAGATGAGGCGATATCGCCATCTGCAGGATGCTGAAGGTACTGGACGCTATTTAAGAGCACTTTATTTGCACATTTGAGTTTGGCCGAGATTTTTACATTTATTTGTGTTAGAAAAAAAACCCCTCAAACAATAAGACGTGTTTTTCATTTTTCTTGTTGTTTTTTGAGCCTAAACTCTGTTCAAGTAAAATGCTTAATTTTAACATTGGATACTTTACAACTTATACTGAATGCTTTTTGTTTCATATTTCAAGAACTTTGAGATGATTTCATTTATCTAACAAATGTCAACATTCAATCCTAATCTACATCTACTTGCCATCTTATGTTTGTCTACACAGTAAAGACAAATACCTTCATATGCAGCTCTGGCAATATCAACAATGTTGGTGACATTGGGGGTCAGTTTGGCAAAGAAGGGGATAGTGATGGCCTGTCGGACCCAACGGCAGATGTTCCTCACCAGCTCTGGGTCCTACAGTGATGGAGGCCAAGACTCATTAAAATGTTTAGTAGAATGTTATAAGGTGCAACAAAGTACCAGCAAATTTTCAAACAGAACAGTCTACCAAAACCAGTTTTCATGAATGTCCACCATAAAAAAAAATCTGATACAGAGGATTCCTAGATTTTAAATGAAAGAAAGTCACATCTCCAGCAACATCTGGATTAGAATAAAGAGGATTTTATAGTAAAGCGGTATCTCTTGTGTGGTTCTGGAGAACAACGTGATGGCAGCCCTCCAAATCACTGGCATTCATAATGAATGAGATTTGAATGGTGCGCATCTTGAGAGTAGCGCAAACTGTCATAACTCAGAGATATAGCTGGTATGTGCCAAATGGAAATGTGATGTGCCTCTGTCGTGCCAGGCTCTGGGCTTCTCAGACATCTGTTGGAAATGTGCTGCTTCGGGGCATTTCTGTTTTCCTCTGAATATAGGAGTGTTTGTTCATAGCATGTGCGGGTCCATAAAACATCAAGATTTTTTATGTTGTTTTTCTTGGGCAAAAAAAAAAAAACGAAAATGTCAGAGTGAGTGAAAAGAATCGTCTGAGCACAAAGCAGCAAACAAAGAGACAAAATTGAGGCGCTTTAGAGGGAAAAACTCAATTGTCTATCTCGCAGCTCATCACGTTTGATTGAAACGCAGCCTCTTTTCTGCTCAATAGCTGCACGGGAAACGCACCCTTGAGCTGTTGTGTGTGATCGAGTCTGAACAGGCCACGCTTAGAGATGCGATGGACACCGGCACTGACAAACTAATGATGGAAGAACTCGGGATGAGCTCACTGCCATTTCCTTTTGTGGCGAGGAACATGAGGGAATGATATGCAGTGCAGTGGAGGAAAATAGCCACCAGTATGGGCCGTGGGAGGCATGTGGGCAGCAAGCATTTATAACAAGGCTGGCAAACAAGGCACACAACCACACTAAATCTTGTCAGAGGGTTGCAAGCAGAATGTTCTGTGGTCTACAGACATGGGACAGAAAAGAAACAGCAAAGGAAAACAGAGGTAGAGCGAAAGGCGATACGGTGATCAGGGGCAGGAGAGACAAAATGAAATGGCTGTGCAAAGAGAGAAAAAAGGCACCTTTGGGCTTGGAGAAGAAATTGAGAACACATTAAGATTTTCAAAGAGTATAATGAAAGCTGGCCAGAAGATGTCTGCGTGTGTGTGTGTGTGTGTCCATCTGTGTGTAGGTCACGGGTGGCAAGGCTAAAACATAGTGGCTAACAGCAGGGAGCTTGGTCAAGGGAAGGTGGAAAAGCATTAGTGGAACACTAGGGCCAGAGGCAGGTGCCTGGCCCTGAAACAGATGCTGCTTGTAAGAACTTAATGTTCTCGCAGAGGGGAGCTCAGCAGCACTGGGAAGGCCTGTGACAGCTTATTAAAGGCCTCTGGCTGACAAGTGTTTGTAAGCTTGGGTTTCAAGGCCCGGAGCTTAGGGCTTGTGCTTCACTGGTGGTTTGAATTTAGGAGGAGAGACACCTCTAGCTAGATGTGTCTGAAACTCTCTGGCTCTAATCTGGGAAGAATGGATACCGGTGAGGCTGGTGATGCTTATGAGATACATCAATCTCATGGAGGGGGAAATGAAACCAAGCGTTGGATCACTTGTTGCTCTACTGTGAACACCCCAGCACAACTTGAAAGCACTAGGACAAAATAGAACATGGCGACTAACATGTCAAAACGTAAGCAAAAACTTAGTGTCGATGCACTGAAGCAATATTCAACAAAACAGACAACGCTAAAAAAAATCTACAATTGTTAATAAGTCTAGAACAAAACTCTGGCTTGCAAACAGCTGCGCAACTGGTTTCAGCACCGCGGACAGCTCCAACAATGCCTTGAAAATAATTTCAAATGCATGAAGTAATTCATTCAAAAATATTTGGTTAAACTAGCTCTTTTGTGATTCGTAATATTGTGTAAGTATAATAAATATAAATATGATATTTGTCGACTCGTGTAAATTAGGAGACATCAACTTTTTTGCCCCAAAGAAGCGGCACAAAATCGATGGTGAAGATGATGATTGATGAAGATGATGATTTGGACTTTGGATTTCACCAATAAACTTGAAATTCAAATTCTCCAATCAAAAAAAATCACATTAAATTGTCAATTTTTATAATTCATAAAAATAATTTATAAAAATAATTCAAAGCATTATTTGTCGCAATGGGTATCAGTATAAAAAATAATAATGAGCCAAAAAAAAACAATTCTAAGCTTAGCATTCTCTCGTAATAGCTCCAGGGAGACTCTATAACACTAGCATATTTACATCTTTGTGAGTTGATTTCTGTCTTTGTAAAATGCAAATGACTTTCCCTCCGACAGCGCTGTGTCCACATCGAGCTGCATTAGCCCAGTGTTCTGAAACGCACCAGGGTTCAAAGAGAGGTCCAAGCTCTCTGATTAAATATCCAACAGTATGGAACTGCAATCATACATTTATGTACCGGTGCACAATTTCCTACTTATCTTCATACAATCAACCAGACCGCCCCCTGTTCCCCAGCGCACAAGGGGTGTGACAGAAACATACAGATGGGGAGAGAAGGCGGGGTTAATCACAGGAAAATGGGAAGCAAAAAATAAGAGAGAGAGAGAGAGAGAGAGAGAGAGAGAGAGAGAGAGAGAGAGAGAGAGAGAGAGAGAGAGAGAAAGAAGACAGTGAGAGCGAGTGTGTGTGTGGCAAACAATGTGATTAAATGATATTGCATTGAGTTAGTTCACTCAGAGGTTAGCAGCCAGGAGGCAGCACTCTGTGATTAGCTTCATCCTTGTGTTTATGTGTATGGAAGCTCAAGGTAGCGCAGGGCTGGTTTGAATCCTCGGCAGGAGCACAATAGCTCAACAGTGTCCTGTTCTGAAGGAAACAACTCTCGTTCCCAATGCAACCGTATTCAGGCTGAAGGATGATGGGAGATGCTTCTCTTTAGATGCAACCTGACCTGCTTGGTCTCTGTCTTCTCTTGTAAGATCTCTCTGCTGAACACAAAGGAGCGATGCAGATTCTTGGATACCCTAGTGAAGTGGCCCTTGTGTGGGCAACCTGACTATGAATTGAGTTTTTGTCATTTGCTGTCAACTGTTCTATAAAAAAAAACCTGAAATAACATTTCAACATAGTCTTGCAGGGGTAGAAATCCATGCAACTGTTGTGTTTTGACCTGCTGTCACCACCAACAGGCAGAGTGTGAGGAGATTTAGCACATTTTAATAAGCAAAGTTGCAAATTTTACAAGCACTGTTCGAAAAAACGCACACTTTACAGTTTACTGAATTTTTATTTAGGGTAATTAATTTATTTACAAGTTTTTTTTTACAATTTCGATCAATTATATGTGTATTTTTTGGCAAAAATGATAAATATATACCTGTCCACATGCTAGTCCCATTCCTCTCTCTCCCATTCCATGAGGACAGGACAGGTTCAGCTCCAAAGCATCTGCTTTAGAGTTCTGTAGAGACAAGCACATGGGTATTTGAACAAAGCTAAATAGCAATTAATACCAGAAAACCGACAAACAAAAAACACACTTAACAAAAAGCCACACTCTAGAAAATTGGCCGTTAAAAATCCTGTTATTTAAATACAGTTTGCTATTACTGGAATGAACAAATAATTGCCAATTTAGCGTATTAATGGCATTAATTGACGTAAAACAATTTGGGCGGCACGGTGGCGCAGTGGTTAGCGCTGTCGCCTCACAGCAAGATGGTTCCGTTTGACACTTGAGGTGTCAGTTCAAGGCCGGCCGGGGCCGTTCTGTGTGGAGTTTGCATGTTCTCCCCGTGCTTGCGTGGGTTTCCTCCGGTTTCCTCCCACAGTCCAAAAACATGCGCTTCAGGCTAATTGGAATTGGAAAATTGACCACATAGGTATGAGTGAGTGTGTGAATGTGTTTGTCTGTGTGTCCCGCTCTGCGAATGGTTGGCCACCAATCCAGAGTGTGTATCCTGCCTCTGGCCCTAAGACGCTCAGATAGGCGCCAGCTCCCCGCGACCCTGTAAAGGATGAAGCGGTAGAAGATGACTGACTGACAATTCACATTTCATTCGAATGCAATAAAATTAACACTTTTTGAGTGTCTTTGAAATCTCCCAACGTGTCTAATTCTTTGTATTTAAAACAGTGGGACTCTCCCTGAAGCTCAGAGCAAGAAAAGTGACAAATCTATCTAAAAACTCCCTGAGCACGTCTCGGCATTCAGTAGCATAGAAATGGGGTTCTTAAAATAGACCAAGAACTCTTTGACATGTCAAACCTGCCACAGAGTCGTTTTATTAAAAAAAAAGGAAGCAGGAAAAAAGGTTACACAGGTGGATGAGGAGCGGGTGAATGAGCGAAGGTGCTGGAAGTGGGAAAGCGTTCAACAGGCAATTACGCTTTGGCGGTCGTTCTGAACTGCACTGAAATGGGGAGAGCCAAAACGATTTCTCTACTACACACCCTACAAACCTGCAGCTTCAGACGCACAGCCATGGGTTTCCGAAAGCCTGACAGCCATTAGAGACGAAGAAAAAGTGGGATAGAAGAGATAGAGAGTTACTTGGTTTAAAAATCACAATGGCAGAGAAAGCAAGTGGCAGAAAAGGTCTCTCCGATAACTACAGCACATCATGCATCCTTAAACATAATCAACATAGGACAATTAAGGAACAGCGGATCAGCAAATGTCATTTTTATTATTAATCATTTCATTTAGCATTTTATTTTCCAATCAAGTATAGTATTTTTTTACCAAGTATAGTCATTATAATAGAATCACTATATTCACTACATTTGCAACTAGTTATTTGGATGGTAATTGTAAGTAAAGCAAAATAATAGTCAAATAATATTGATTGAACTATGGTGGGCAGTGCAAAATTCAGCATCCTGTACTAGCTTTAAAAAACACAACGGTGTAAATGTGTCAGTATTATCTACAATATATACAGTTGTTGTACAGTTTTGTTCAGCATAGTAAAATACAGTTAATTTGTCTTATTCTAGCTATATTCTGGAGTTACTGTTTAAAGCCTGATTCTATTCTATTTGTTTTATTATATTAAGCCTGATTCTGGCCTAACTGCCTGATTCTATTTTGTGAATTCTCTTTTTTTTTCTTTGATATGGACCGTTTATGAGTGCGAAAAAAAAAAAAAGCTCTGCAGCTGTACAGCGAGAGTCAACAGAAACAGAAACGTAGACGTAATTAAAATCGGACGCAATTGTTACACTGTTGCACGTTACATTTATCCCCAATTCACACGATGAATTTAAACTTCCAATTACACTGTATTGTAATTTGTTGCACATTTTACATTATGCTGCATGTTATTCACACTATACGGTATTGTTTCTTAATTCACTAACACATAATTGTGGAATCATTTATCAATATTATTGATTCTAGTTTGTACTTTGTACTTAAACTGTGTTACATAGTTCTTTTTTTTCTCTTATATGCACGGTTCAAACTTTATGTATGGACGTATTTGCACTGGAACGGTCACTGTACTGGAAGGAAAACTCGGCAAAACTGGCAACCGCGATCTGTCGGCCGACTCGTTGTACCGAGTACTGCCACTTGGGGAACATTGCTGTAACTGCGTGAAGCATCCACAACAAATGAGAAGCATTATATTTCTAATATTATAATTCAATATTAAATTCTAATGTTTAATTCACCATTTATCAAACCGTGTTCATAGAGCCAGGCATAAGAAACTACCAGAAGACAAACTCTAAACCTTTTAAACAAAAATATCACAAGATTTCTGGAAACAGGTGAGAATTGGTGAAAGGTCGGGAATGTCATTAACACAGTCAGATTCTCTTGTCAGTCCAAGATATGTTTGTTAGGTCGCCAGATGGTGAAGAGTGATTAAATCACAAAAATGCATTTTCGACTACTCCTGGGCCCAACAATGTGGAGCTTTTCAACCCTCCAGCTGATGCTTGCCTTCACACGCGGTGATTTTTGATTTGTATGCAGCTGCATGGCCATAGAAAGCACATTTATAAAGCTTCTGATGAACAGTTTTTGTACTGCTCTGTGCTTTCAGACTCTATTGAACTCAATAAGGAATGCAGCATCCAAGGATGGATGATAGTTTTTGAAAAATCACCTTTGCTTTATACAAAAATTACAAAAGCCCTATGCTGAAATATCTACAGAAATATTTATATAGTGTATATATATATGTATATATAGTATATATATATATATATATATATATATATATATATATATATATATATATATTAACTAGTTAATCGCACTTCCCTGACCAAATTAATGGCGATTAAATGACTAAAGCTTGAAATAATGGATAACAAGGTGTAATATGTAAATTAATGTAAACTCAACACTAAATATACACCAGTTTGAATACTGCAAAATCATTTAGTATAATTTTTGTTCAATTTGCAGTTTTTTAGTTTTTTAACCCTCCGAGGTCACTCTTTGTTCAAAATAAAACGCACAAAAAAAGTTAATTTTGGACTTACATATAAGTGTTATACATCAATTGAAAGATTGAAGTGCCCATTTTTAGGTTACACTCTTAATAAAAACAGGACATTGTGCTTTTTGTAAAAATAAACAAATAATAATAATAAAACTAAAACTTGAAGCACATTTTGCCTTCTTTTTGTCAGCTGAAAACAAAATAACTTAATAAATACTTATCACTCTAACATGAAACATATGTCTTAGAATGTGCATAAAGAAATTACATAAAGCTTAGAATGTCTGTTTTTAAATATAAGTGTAAGTAAATACAGTATTGTCTTTATCTATTCCCTATGAATCTACAGTGGCGGCTTGTTGAACAGAGATTTGACGAACAAGTTACATATTTGCAGTTGAAACTTCTAAAGTCCATTCAAGTCCATTCAAAACACCTGGAAATCGATGAGACAAGCTTCTGTCATTAAACACTTTCACCTGCTGCTATTTAGGCGCAAAGAAATCACTCTGAGCTTCTGATCATAATGAGCCACACCTGGGTGACACTAGCGCGGCTCTGTAGGTCTATTCATTGCATTTTCACCAAACCAAAAGTGAAAAAAACTTTGATTAATGGCGTTAAAAAAATTAACTCGATTAAGCACTTAAAATTAATCGCGTGCGTTAACTACGGTAGTTAACTTTGACAGCCAATTTGCCATTGTTTGGTCTGAATACTAACAAAGGTGCAGACAGCAGCATAAGCATTGTGTGTTATTAGAAATAGGCTTTTAATAAATCAGTGAAACTTCAAAGCTGATGGACTCACATCTAGAGATAGGAAAACTACAGATCATCAAAGCTCAGACAATAAAACAAAAGCAAACTGTTACGGTCACTGGGATACAGACCAATAGTTGCGTGTTCACACTTTGAGTTTTACACTGTGTTCGACTCCAATAAACAAGTTCTCTATCAGATGCATACCTTCAGGAGGCTAAATAGAAGATTTCTGTATAAGATTAAGATGAATCTCAATGTCTGGAAATGCTCTGTTAAATAGAAAACATTTCTCCCTAAGATACAGATCTTACATGCCAACTGAATCTACAGCAACGCTTTTATCAGACCCTTCTTTAAAGTTTATGTGAGATGAGGTTTATTTTCCAATTATGATAACTAGTGACCAAATCAGAGTGTTGGTGAAAGAAAACCATGAAAGTGTAAAAAACGTTAAAGTGATGTGCACACATGTTAGTCTGGGATTCAAACCCATGACCTTGAGATCACAAGTCTAACAAATATATTCTAAGCCAACACAAAAACGATATACGTATTCCCTACAAAAAAGCCCCTTATTGAGTATCAGCATAACTCAGACTGTAGATGTATTTGTATGTTTTTTCTTTGTAAACTTCAAGACATCAAAAAAGCGTGATTTAGCCTACAACTGAATAGTCCGAGATCAAAACACTTTTGTTCTCCGAAACAAATCACACAATCTGTTCTCCGAAAGCCACGGCCTAAGACTGCCCACTGCTCCAAAGGTGTGCGTGTCTCTTCCCTGTGTGTACGTTCACTGTGTATAATGATCAGTGTTGGGAGTAACGCGTTACAAAAGTAACATATTACACTAATATATTACTTTTTGCTGTAACGCGGTATTGTAACTTATTACTTTTACTATTTTCAGTAATATATTACTCGTTACATGCAAGTAACGCTTGCGTTACATCAAATCTTTCACTTTCAAGACAGTATATCAAACATTTAATATATCCTGTTCGCAAATAGACACGCAAGTCATTCGTTCCGCCTTTCGCTGGTGGAGCGTTGTATTTTGTAACGCTCTGAGTACGAGGTGTGCAGCGATTGGCTCTGAGCTCGAGGTGTGCAGCGATTGGCTGTGCTCTGAGCTAGCGGCTGACGGCTGTGGCTCTGATTAGCGGCTGTGTTCGGGCCAGTCGCGCACTCGCGGCACATTTGAACATTCAATAAACAACAGCCGGTGGTACATTCGCGAGATGATCTTAAGCGCATTGTTTCAGTTTTGTAAAAAACAAGAACATTGTGGTGAAATGCAACCGCTGAATTGTCGGCATCAAAAAACAGCTATTTAAAAAAAACACCTCGAACTGCCATCCGCTCGACCTGGGAAGAGAAAGAAAACAGCAACGACAGTGTTGTCTGCACTTTATGACCAGAAAGCAGGACAGTATTGTGTGGTGAGTCATTCAAAATGAATAAAACGGCACTGAACTTTACACAGTGCTGTTGTGTCTGATATCAGATATACCCAAGTTATTCACTGTTATTGGAGGAAAATGGCTTTGTCTACCATACTTTTAACACTTATTAATGTTAGTTATTAGGGTTGACAAGTGTCTTTTCCCCAGACATCCGGGCGGATTTTATAAATTCACGATAATGTCCGGTTTTCCCTATTCTTCAAATGACTAATACACGTGTACGTAGGTTCACAACCCGTGCTTTAAATTATATGAGAAAGTAATATTTGAGAATGAATTTGCGCGTATCGTTTTGAAACAATGGGTCGACTTTTTTCTTGTATTATTATTTTTTTTAAAAAACAATCACATTTTTAAAAACATTTTTCATTATTCAAAAAAGTCTGACTAAAATAGTTACCTATTTAGGTTTTTACTGATTTTTTTTTCAAGTTAAGTGATTATTTTAACTAAGTTATAGTTTAGCAACATTGAAGCACATTAAAGCTTGTTCATCAGCCTCCGAGAAGCCTGTCTGAATTTGTCTCGAGGCCGCGCTGATTGTCCTCTTTTTTTGGAATTCAAAATATATGGTCACCCTACAATTATAAATTATGTATATTGTTATTTGTAGCTTGGAGAGGCCACAGTCATTACGCTACATAACTCTATGTCTTCCACTGGTTGTAACATAAATTTCTGAACAAGTAAAAGGTACATTTTGTTATTTTAGGACGTTAATTTCTACTTCTGTAGTTATTTTGGTGAAAGTAACTTAAGAGTAATACAAAAGTAATGTAATATATTACTTTTCTGAGACATTAATATTGTAATGTAACTTATTACTTTTTACAAACAGTAATAAGTAATTTGTAACATACTGCATTACAATTTCGAAGTAACTTGCACAACACTGATAATGATGTGTTACAAGTAGAATAGTTTCCCTACTTGGGGACTTGGCCCACAAAGTCAATGTTCTACTGCATTATAAACCGAGGACCATTTTACCACCGCACTACATACAGCTTACACAAGAAATGTAACCAACTAGAAACCACTGTGAGATGTAGGCCATTACAGGACCAGGGACAGTACCAGAAGTAACCGCAGAACCACAAAAAGCACAGATAGTTTTTCTTGAACACAACTAACCATGTACCTGTTGCTTTAGGTAATATTGTCTGCAATTTGCAATATTGTTATTACAGGTATTATTATTATTAATAATTTCTGCTAGATGAAGAATTTGCCACTTCCTTGTTCCTTGAGGCGGCAATTTTCACCTAATTAAGCGTACTATTCTATGATTAGTAATTAATATACAGTGGTGCCCCGACTTAGGCAATTTTTCCGTGCCCAGAGCCATTTCGTTCGGCGAGAATTCCGTTAGATGAGCCGTATTTTAAACGAAATCCATCTAATCCGTGCCATGACTTTGTAATTTCAGACAATTTTTTTTTTTATAAATTATAAGATATTAGTAATTCACACAAAGAAATTGCTACTTTTTAATTTATTAAACTCTAAATATAACACTAATTAATTGTTCTAAATGTATACTCAATGCGCATTTAAAAAAAGTACATTTTTTTTTTTTTTACCGCTATCCAAACAATAACCAATGACTGAATGTTTAAAGAACAGTAAAACAGTGATATAAAAGAACAGATTTTTTTTAGCTGCATGTGTTTCAGCACATCCTCCACATTCACAATGTTTGGCACGATGTTGCTCTGATTGCATCCTAATCCTGTGCATTACAGCAGTTTGTGTTCCTGCCATGCCTGTGCAAGCTTCATCTAAGCAGAAGTAAGAAAGTGCAATACTTAAAGTATGACAGCCATCGCTGGACCGACCTGTTATGGCTGGTGTGTAATGGATTTCAGGTTGTTGTATCAACAAGAACTTTGCAATACAAGACTAGGAAACTTGCTAAATCTGTAATCTCTAAAATTGTAAACGCATGCACGTTGATGTTAAACCTACTCCTAAACCTATGTCTTAGTACACTGTGTGAATTTGTGCAACGGTAGGAGTTCAACTGGAAGGAAGCGGGAGTATGACACTTCAATTAAAGCCCTACAGCAGTAAGTGTTACTGATGGCAGGGTCCCGTCTGCATTTACATCCCTCCTGTCCAAATCAGCACTGACTGTTTACATACACAACCAAACAGCTGTGGTGGGAATTACGCCTCCGAGCACACACACACACACAGACACACACACACACACACACACACACACACACACGCACACACGGTTGGCTGCAATTACATCAGTCTGCCTAACCTCTGCATTTGGGGATTGTAGGATCAGATTTCATTATATAAAAGGTCTTTCTACAAAGTTCTCACTTCACTCTAAAATCAAATGCTCACTAAACATCAAAAAGCCTTTTTCCATTTTAAATTTGGTTATATTATGATCAGTGGTGTAAAGTACTTTTTGGCTATTTTGTACTTGTACTTAGCACGTGGTTTAAAAGTAACTTTTACTCTCTACTCGACTACATTTGTGATTGAGTAGTTGTACTTTTTACTCCACTACATTTGCATGTTACTTGCAACACTTACCGTTACTAGTTACATTGTAATTGCGCACAAGTCGGCAACTTTTTAAACTACGGTTAATATATTGGGCGGATGCGGCAATATCGCCATCTGCAGGGTGCTGAAGGTACTGGATGCTGTTTATAATAATAAAAAAAAAATAATAATAATAATAATAACATTAATTCATTCCATTTATTTGGCACCTTTCAAGACAAACAAACGGAACCTTCGTGCTGTGAGGCGGTAATGTTCATTTTATTCTGCAAAGAATACAAAGTCTATTATTCTGAACAAAATCTATTTTGTTCTGCCATTTTGAAACATTGAGGTGTTAAGTTTTATTTCTATATTAGAAAATTAAATTTCGTAAATGAAGAGTCTCTTGGTGCTTTTTTAAGCCAAAATTCAGTACTAGAAAAATATTTAAGTTGTTTTAAAATTGAATACTTTACAACTTTTACTCAAGTCTTCTTGGAATTGGCGACTTGTAACTTGTATAGGGATAATTATCACAGTAAGATATAGGCACATTTACTCAAGTATGGTTTTCAGGCACTCATTACACCACTCTAATTATTACATCACACTATATCAGTCAAATATTGTATCGATGTCATGTGTTTGCTGGGAATATAACCCAGCATGTTGATGTTGGTAACACAAGCTCTGCCAACAAAACTGCAGGAAAAAGACTGCAATAAATTGGCAGTCGACATGCAATGGACCTAATCTGACCAAAAAACCATATCATTTCAATCCTATCTTGATGTTCCAGCAATAACATTAACCCATTTTATAATTTGGGCTGATTAAAGATTGTAGATGACGCCTTTATTAAGCTGCTAGACAGAGGGACGTGTCCTCAAAAGAGGTTTAGCCGGAATGACTAACACACGTTTGATAAACTTTTACAACTTCTCTCAGTTTGTGAGCACAGTTGGCTTCTGTCACCCGAGAGGCTGAAATCTAATGATACAGTATCTAATGCAAATTTAATGTAAAAGCCTCTTTGCCCAAAACCAATGAGGCTTTACACTATGAATATGGATGTGACTGTCACAGTGTAAAAAAAGCCTTTTTATGATAAACAAATGCTTCTTTTTGCAACACACGGCAAGCAAAAACATTTGTTTGCTGAATTTTAAACATGAGATTGAAATTATTTCCTCTTCAGAACTATTTTATGATTCAATAAGCTTCATGGTTGAAAACTTCCAGTAGTTGTATAAAAGACTTACCTCAGCCATCTTTGCCAGCTCGGTCCAATCGTCTTTGTTGTAACCACACATTATACTGGATATAATAATCTAGACAAAAAACATATAAGAGTTATAAAAAAAAAGAACAAGAATTAAGATCTAGTAAGCAGACAAAATAAAGTACATTTGTACCTCAAACACTTGCACCCAAAGCAACTCAAATTTGTTTAAATCCTCATTTATTTCTTCATATTTCTTAACGGCCCAGCACTCTATGACACGTGGGAAAAGCTATTACCCCTTCTTAAACTGTGCCGCTTTATAATTCAAAGCATTTGCAGATGCCCAGTGGCACACAAGTATTATTAAAACAATAAAAACATCACACTGACGGCATTATTCCGCTCCTCTTTGGCAAAGCAGGATTTGGCTGAGCTTCTCCATATGCGGAGATCCGGCAACCGCTCCATAAAGCATGGAGATGTGGATGTGCAGGTTTAAGGAAAGGGAATCGGCACCGTGGGCACTGGTAGAAACGGTTGGCATGGAAAGCATGTGTTGAAGTTTATGAGTCCATCCATTCTTGCGCTGAGTTGGGCCTGGGGGACTTGTAGCGCCTGTAACTCCGCCTGCGCTCATCCTTCGGCCCCCGAGAGTCAGGCCCAGCAATGAAAGAAGGCACTATTCCTTTATCGTTGTCGGGAGAAAAACTGCTGTAAGTGATTCTATAAATCTTATCATGGCTTTTTTTTCCAGGAATCCCATGTTAAAAGAAATACAGTGGTGCTTCATGGAATAGATATAAAGATAGGTAGATAAATACATGTTCTTTACACATTTAGCAAATTGATGAATTGGGGGTGGGGGGTATTTGTTCTCATTCCTTGTCAAAGTAAAAATTACAACTTTGTTTGAAGGTTCGCTATATTAAAGCACTCTATCTTTTTGCTTTATTTGCTTCAGCTTAATGTCTTGTACAAACTATATGGGGTTTTGAGTGTAATACAGCCTTTAGCTTAATTGTGCAAATTGAACCAATTTTGGCCATACAAAAAAAAAACAACAACCTCAAATATCTCAACTGTCTCAATGCGGCAAAATCATCGGGCAAACATTTGATCTCTCGCCACTTCTCCAATGTCAACTTCTGTGCACCATACCAAAATCTGCGGATACATTACATCCTTAACTGCTAATTTTTAACCAGGAAAATGTTGCTCGCTCGACTGGGGTGCGTTCTTAAGCATTTATTTGATCAATAAGCCTGAAATAAGAATTGCTTGGTCTGAATTTTTTCATCTCAATAAAGCCTCTTGAACTTGAAGTGTGTCTGGATTCTTCCATTACAGATAAGAGAACTTGCAATATTCTTCTAGTTCATCTAGAGTGAAATGAATGTTACACGTCCAGAACATGCCAGAGACATGATGACCAGTGTCATGGCTTATCATATGATCCAGTTGCATCAAAGCTGATGACAGAAGTGGCAGCTGAATTCAGTAATGCTGGTTAAACAAGGACTCACTCATTTATATTTCTTAACCGCCTCGTGCTCTGTGACAACCGGGGAAAGCTAGTTCAACCTACAGGGCAAGTGATCACTCAAGATCAACTTGCGACTCTCACAGAATTCACTTTATCAAATTGTGAGATAAAGAGTGCTTAGGTGTGGACCCTGACTCCACACTAGTGATAAGTGTAATATTACTAGAATGCTTGAAATAAATAAATCATCATTGGTCGTTGAAGCTACTTGAAACACTGAGTCCTTTGCACAGGTCCTGATGGTTCTGGAGGAGTCCATGGTCTCCTGTTGTAACTCTCTAATACTCTCTATAAGGTCATTCACCTCAAAAGCCTCAGCCATCTTTGTTTTTTTCTATCGAGACTTTTATACTTGATCCCACAAGTCTCTGTGTCGTTTCATCACGTGATCCAGCTGCGAGACGACAGAAGCCACAGCACAATTCTTTGACTATGCATTGAAAACTGTACTATATGTCTTTAACAACAATGCTCTTGTACGTTATATATTATGTATAATAAACGTGTGGCTGGTGTTTAAGGTTAAAGTTTCTATTGTATTGCACAAAGAAATATAATTTGAACAAAATGTTGCATTTGTTCTTGTAGCAAACTGTTCCATCTCAATTTCATCAAAAATGAAAAAAGACGCTAAATATAAAAAAAATCACTCTCTTATTGCTTTAATAACACCGTGCTGATGTAACAAAGCTTGTCTGCCAGCACTGGTAGAATTGTTTCTTCTGGGACCCTCATTGCCGTGGAAACCGTCAATCACATGGTGATCCAAAGACGTGTGTGTGTGTGTGTGTGTGTGTCTGTGTGTGTGTGTGGATTGGTTGATGACTCCCATTTCTCCTATTGACAATATCTATTCTTGAATCACCGGCACGTCTGTAACTTCTTTTGAGCCTTCGTACGAGCCGCTGTAATTTAACATTATTGCAGTGGTTTTGTTATTCATTATCCTTCTCCAAGTATTCATTTCATACAGCGGCGCACCCCATCACCCCTGACCACCAGCCGGTGACACACTATGATGAGCTCGTCCGAACACACACTTCAGCGTTCCCAGGAGTGTGTTTAGCGTGAGAGACGCTGGCCTGTGTGGGTCACCACACAAAGACGAGGAGAGGCGAGGGGAAATAGAAATTGTACGGCGTAAATAGAGATAATAGGTGTGTTGAATAGTGGTGACCTGCCTAAAATCAACGAATATTATCAATAAGGTGTTTCGGGTTGTTTTTCCAAATGCATATTGCACATTTTACAAGACGTGAAAAACGGGGAAGACAAAGGAAGCTTCTATGTGAGTAACATCCTGTTAAAGCATCGGCCCAGACCATGGTCATGCGCCATGTTTGAGTTTGAGTAAAAAAAAAAATTAGCATCTTTAAAACCAAACCTATTCCAAGGTACACTCAAAGCTTTGAAAGACAGTGAAAACAAATGTACATCTTGAAGCAAAACCGTTGACAGCAACGTTTGAAAATAGTTTGGAATCGAAATGTAATAGCACTCATTTTCATCAAATGTCCTTGCTTTTTGGTCATTTTTTAAAAACACAACTAGTTAAAAACAATTACGCAGCTCTGTTACAGTCTCTGTCATAGAACCAATCTTTCTGCAAAGGTTTCTGGCTTAAAAAAGAAATCATTCACCGATAATTGACAAGCCATTATAGATGCTTTGATAAATAAATGATTTTCTTTCATCCATTGACATTTATCGCCCTGCCTTGTTGCCTGTTGTGCAACAAACACTGCTTCGAAATGTCCAAATTTCACAAAATATCCAAAAATATTTGATTGAATGTTGTCTTTTAAAAGCTCAGTTGTGCAGCACACAAACAATAAGGCGGGAACTTAATAAAATAAAACCAATTGTGTGGAAAAAACCGAATCAAAACGAAGTTATTTGAGATTTGAGGGGCTTTAGTCTAGAAAAAAGGAGGGTGCGACTCATAATTACACCACGCAATGCAAAATGAATCGCAGCCCTGAGTGACGCAGGTGAACAACAAAAACTAGAGGAAGTTATTTTGTGCTTGAACGGTCTGTCTCATTGCAGATGATTAGAAAGAAAAGAGATGGCTGATTACAATGAAAAGAACACTACAAAAAGCCATTGTCATCTGCCTGCGGAGCCACGAAGAGCAGAGAGGAGAAAAGAAAGAAGGCCTTGGAAAATCTTCTATTAGCGAGATTCTATTACACAATTACTCATGAAGCAGTTAACATGCGCAGAGCAGCAGTGACTGGAATTACTGAGGGACAGAAGACGAGTGGGAAAATGCACCTCTATTATTAAGAAGAGGCAGTTGATAAAACACTGACAGGCTTTTCTTATAAAAAAAAATTACATTGCAAGAAACTTCTGTGGCAGAAAGAAGAAAGAAGAAACTAAGTCAACTTACATTTTTTGGAAAGTCGGCCTTGAGTTCAAACACACTCTTGCACCAGTAGGCAGCTGTTTTCTCGCTAATGAGCTCGATGTTGAGAAAAGAGCCCTGACCGGGACCGAAAATGTGACCTGAGGTGGTCCCACGCACGATTCGCGGTGACACGTTGGTCACCAAATCCTGTGAGAAAGAGAAAATCTGTCAGCGGCAAACTAAACTGCAATTAGCACACGACCACTTTCAGGACTCGAAGGAATTTCGCATGCGTGCGTGTTTTCATCAGAACGACGTTGCGAGCATCAATCAAACGTATTTCATCTTTTTCCACAGTTTAAGTGAAAAACATGATGAATGAATTGATAAGACTATGGTCCATTAGTAAGAGTAATTAGGATTCATTTGCATGTGTTAATTAGGAGGCAGACAATTTTAAACAATTAGAGTGACAATGGCTGTCATCATGCTTGTTTCACTTCTTTTCCTTGTTTTATATATTTTTTTCTGCAGGGAAACTCAAAGCAAACAATTTTTAAAAATTATAATATTTTAACATTGAAATCATGGTTGGTGAACGTAGTCAAAAAGAAAAGCATAGACACACTGATATAGATTACGTTTTTTTTTAAACAACTTTGAATGGACAACTTCAATCATGGTGGTACATCAAAAGTGGTTTATGTAAAAGAAGGTGTTCTAAAGACTGGACCTCTGTTTTATCCTATTGTTTAAATAAGGTACAGACAAATTGTGCAGTTTTACTTAATCAGGCATTTTCAACTTATGTTTAGAATGTCAGGCAAAGAGTAGAATTCTGCTGTGGAATTACATTGAGAGATTTCTGTGAAATGTTCAGATTGTAAACCCTTAGTCAACAGATTTGTTTAAAAATAAAAGGAGAAACAAACCTAACCCATGGTTCCCCACTGTAAGCGTTTGCTAACCATCATTGACCCTTTTCTTAAATAGATTTCCGGTATTAAATATAATTTCAGGTACAGGGAAGCACAGGAAGGACACGTTCAGACACGAGGCGTGAGTACAAGGCCAGATCGGGCCTTTCTGTGTGGAGTTTGCATGTTCTCCACGTGCTTGCATGGGTTTCTTCTGGGACTCCATTTTCTTCCAAAGACGAAAAACAATGCTTTTAAAGAGATCTGGAAAATTAGCCATGTGCGATAGGTTAAACACACCCAAACCACATGATGTGGTGGTCAGTGTCCTCCAGTGAGCCCCACTGGACCTGCAATCTTTGACCACAAATCCAAAATCTGGTGAACTCCAGAGAGGACACATTTTATTACCAATTCTTTAATCCCCCAGATAACCGTATCTCTGCACTTCAGCAATATAATTCATGTGCCCACTTTAAGGTAATATGTGTTAAGGATACTCACCGGAGAATAAATAATCTCCTGTTCTGAGCTCATTAATGCGTGTTAACCTGTCAAACATTTGCTGTGTTGAATTTGCAAACTCTGATAGTCTGAGATGAGGTCAGTGGCTGCCTGTGTGGTTTACTGCAGACCAAGGGGGCTATCGCGCCGGCACAGATCAGTAATCCTACTTTAATGCCAGCATCTCTCCCAAAAGGAACATGCATGATAAAAGAGTGATCTAATGTCATGCCACGCGCCACACTCCTCATCTGACAAAGCCCTCTGATAGGCTAGCCCAAAGGCATATCCTGTATAATTACAGCCATCCCTTGCACTTACAGAAGAGGCGCCAAAGCGAAACACCTTCTTGACTCCTGTCCTACCCCTTCCTGATAAAGAGAGAGAGAGAGAGAGAGAGAGACAGACAGACAGAGAGAGAGAGAGAGAGAGAGAGAGAGATTGAGAGAGGAAGAGATGCAAAAGAAAAGGAAAGAATACAAGCAAAAAGAATGGAGAGATGGGACAGGAAAAAGAATGAAGGAGAACGGAGGAAAAAGAGTGAGAGATGCATAAGAAATGGCAATGGAAAAGAAGCAAGGTGTGATAAAGAGTGAAGCAAAATACAGAAAAAAGAAAAACAGAGTGGAAGAAATGCATTAGAAATGGAATAGAAACAAAATCAAAGAGACAGAGAGAGTGGAATGATGAGAGTGGACATGATTCCAACCCTAGTAAATATTAGTCTGCCAATGGAATGGTCTAGCGTTCAGCCACAATTATCTCTCTAACTATAGCCACCATTATGTTGACACAGTGTGCAAAGCGAGGAAAGAAAATCACACACCTCCTGGTAACATTTTCCTTTCCAACATTTGCCCATGTCCTTGTCACCGACTGAGGGATGCTTGACCATGAGTAAAGATTGCAAAACCATTATGCCTTTCACAACCACTGATTCTGGGTTACGCAAGCGGATTTGTGGAGGTACGAGTGTAAGACCATAGCTGTTGACTTCAGATTAGATGTATAGCTGAAGCAAACCTGTTCACCTCAGCGTATGAAGATTTGTAAACAGCTGAACAGCCTTGGTGGGTTTTTTTTTTTTATTATGATCATCTGCTTGTCCACATGTGTTCAGGAAATAGCTGAACAAAGCTTTAAATTTAACAGTGTATTTTAACAGTCAATTCTTACAAAGGCTTTTAAGAAATCTTAAAAGGAAGCTTGAGAGAGAGAGAGAGAGAGAGAGAG